>OX346227.1:10005000-11205000 GCA_947049295.1 Ligdia adustata | reverse complement strand
GCTCGCTTGATCTATTATTGAAACTAAATATAACGTTGTCTCCACCAGGCGTGCAGCTGTACCTCATCACGTTGGTGAGGAGTCTGCTGAAGAAGCTGGAGATGAGTGGACCCCACGACTACGCCAATCAGCTGGCACAGATAGTGGACGGAGACGCCAAGACGGACACCAATGGAGTTTATAACAATACAACTACGCCTGCTGCTGTCGTCTAAGATATAACTTCTAAGATTTAAAGGTTTCCATACAGAGACATTCCATAAAAAACGCTCCTAAGCACTAGCAGATCCAGGATTTAATTAATTATTGGGAATTTTTACAAATCGGAGTTAGACTTAAAATAACTACCAGCAGTTCAGCGCCATAGTCTCTTCAAACTTTGATCGATTGAATGGATTAATGGAATGCTGGGTGTTTTGGATACCCAAAACTGGAACCGCCACTGCTCCTAGACCTCTGAATTAAAATAATACCTACCTTAAATGTACACGAAAATCATCTTAATCAACTTTAAGACACATGCATTAGTTGATTTTAATGCCATAACTGATTGAAGTCATCTCTCTCTGCTTTTGGTATTTGGTAACCGGAGCGACCATGTACAGAATTTATATAAGTAGTTCTTGATACGGAGGGCAACGGTAACCAAGTCAAAATTTTTGTTTAAGAGGCTTTGTATGTTAAGTATTACTTATATAAAAAATCACATCAAACACAAATAATATCGTACTGGCACAAACCATTATTGCGAAAACAATAAGTTTTTAGTTACATTATGAAAGTATTTGTCACCTGTAACGTCTATCTATTATTTAACTGGTTTATGAGAGGCTTATAATATCTAGCAAAGAATAGAGCTGTCGTTGATAAAGTTGTTATTGTCATCTTAATAAATATAAAAGAACTTTACAATACGTTAAATAAGTACGTTGTCTCGCTTTAGACAACAATGGTCTTAATAGTATAATAATGAATTAAACTCTGATCATGTATTGTCTTATTTTGGTCGCGTTACGTCTGCCAGTCAAAACAGATAACATACGAGTAAATACTGTGTTTTTAAGCAAGGGGCGTATTGAACTTTTGTTTGATACGTAGTATAGCTGTAAGTTTTGCATATTTAGATCTTACAAACAAAAGTATACTATTTCTCTAGATGTTAATTATATTATTTGGGAATAGTTGACTGTAATAAATAAAAAATAAAACGTATTTTAGCTAATAACCCTATTGAGCTGAAAGCGCTTTGTATAACTTTATTGCGCTTTTTGTTTCGAGTTTAGTTTCAACTTGTGAATTTTCTAATTTTGTGATTTGTTTTTGCCCAAGTGTTTATGCACAGATAAATATTAATGTCACTTCAATATTCAAGGTGCTATTATTCTTAGTAGAAAAGAATAGAAAGCTACGAGTCATTATCATTTCTATAAAAATATATTTAGTCCTTCTATAGCAACTAGGCTTTTTGTAATTTAATTATGTTGGAACTGATTGCGTAACAAGAATAAATATTCTTCTACCACAACTGGTTGCCACGAAGGACTAAAATTTTTTCGTAGACAATTGGTTGAGAAATAAGTTGCGATAGCGGCCAAAATGTTTTTTTTTTATTTAGACAAATCTTTAAAAAAATTATGTATTAATAATAGTAGAGGCAAGTCACTTAATTGCTATATTAAAAAATGTAATACTCATAGGTATTTGATATCATTTGATTAATATACAGGATTATCGGTTAGGAGTGAACCGAAAGGGGTCGCTTGAGGAACAACCTTTGAACACACTTTGTCGACGACCGATAAACTTTTTCTATGGAACAGCTATTTTTTTTCGAATTGATTCTTGCACCCGTAGTAAAAATTGTTCCTCAAGATGAGTATAGTTACCCCTTTCGGCTTAAAACACCCCTTACCGATTACCCTGTATAATATAATATAATGATATCAAGTGCAAGGATGTCTATCTCTACGACTGGGATCTATCTTGATAATAATCAAAGTTATCCTCACGAAAGCCCCTTATTCGATCAAATAAATATAAGTTTTTTCAAACTGTATTATATTTTTATAGAAACAAATGTATTTGTAGATAAATTGCAAGTGTAGATAAAATTATATGAAGCTTATTCGTTACTATTTTTATTTTTGAATACCAATAGTCTTAAGAACTCTTAAAAGCAGTAAAAGTCATAATTAAGTAACTACTTTATTTATTGTAATTATGACAAATTAAAATGTGATTGTTATATACACGAAATATATTTTTCAAATAAATGTTTATTTATTTAATTTATACGACAGTATATCACAATGCAGTGATGAATTAAATCAAACAAAATTTTAAAGGTCTTTGCGGACGAGATACTTCCTGTGTTTCTACATCTAAAACAATAAAGCCTTTGCGAGAGCCTGCTCACAATAGATCTCCTCAGGAAATTGCCATCTTTAGCTATACAAATTTAACGAAACGAAATATGATAAAGGAAAAAATAAGTGTTATTAAAGGTCCGAGGTATAGACGAGGGCTTTACTCCGTGTTTATGCGCGTAGGAGATCCATCTCAGAAATCTCCAAAACAAATTTTCAATAACTTTAGCTTTTAGTTCGTCGTGTGCGTTATTCGTTAGTTGTAAGTGATCTTTTTTGAAGGCCAAAAAAGTATTCCGTCTACATTGTCGCGTCTGAACAAGCCTATTGTAGAAATTGTGTAATCGTTAATAACAATGAGTCTAATATATCTACGAGTATAACAAAAATCATTACCAACTCCGGTGACAAAATCTTCGATATAACGAATTAAACATTTCAATCAACTATACTAAAACAATTTAAGATATTAAAATGAGCTTACATTAAAATGAATTACGTCACAAATTGTACCGTTTAGATACATTATTAGATAAATGGACGACGGACAATCCTTAGCATCAGTTAGGTCAGCGTCGCTTCCCAACAACGCAAAGAGTGTAAGTATAATCAGTGAGTCGTCTTACTTCGTTCGGACCTCCTGTGTATAATAAATCTAGAAAAATGCGCTGTGAGTGGCCTCAGTTGGAACGATGCTGCTTATGTCTACCATTACGAAGAGGAGTCTTAGCTCTTGGATATGTTACCATTGTAAGTCACTTACATGTACAAAATAATCCTAAGCGTCAGTGAAATAGCATACATACAACGAGTCGAGCTTATGTGTTTAAAATTTGTCCAAAAGCGAGTTGTCCTTAGTATTTGGGTAGCTTTGTCATGATTAACAGTTTTTGTTTTCGGATAATGTTAAAATTGATTCTTTTTCTCACAAAAAAGTACATTATGAGTAAAATGAGACAACGTTTTCAAATAAAAAGCTATAGTTTGTAGATTTAAAATTATACATTCACAAGACTAAGTTGGTTTTACATGAAATGATATACAGATTGTGAAATAAACAACTTCACTCTTTTCTTTACTCGAATGCCACAAGAGCAAATTGTTTCGTTTATTCTATATACTTATTTCGTTTCAGTTATTTTGCGCGTTCGCTGTAGGAGTCAACAGCTATATAATAAACAAACGTGACATTAACTATTACGAACGCGAAACGAACTTCACAGCCGAAATAACCATTGCAATGAGCTTAATCGAAATCGTTTTCGCTGGATTTCTTGTTTATGGCGCTCACACGGTAAGATATAATAAAGTAAATGGAACAAAATTCTAGTCTGTCTCATAAGGACATAAGCCTCTCCCATGGCACGCCACTCGGCCTTGTCCTGGATTTCTCTTCTCCACCCCCGACCTGCCTTATTTATTTAACTGGTAATTAATTACTGATTGATGCACAGATTGATTCTTATCCTGAAGAAGTTATGAGTAACATTTTGTATAAATCTTAAACTAACAGTCTGCCGTCGTTTTATTTTTGAACAAGTTAAAGAGAAACGGTGTGGAAGGTGTGAATCGGGCGCTCTTTCATTTGGTTGCAAAGATCTTACACATATTATAAATGCGAAAATATGTTTTTGGTTTGTTTGTCTTCCTTCTCCTTAGTAGCTGCATGAGTGATAGATTGACTTGACTTTTTCCACACAGATCAATCGAGTCCCGGAGAGTGTTATGCCATAGACAATTTTTTCCGTCAATAACTATATTTTTTTTCAGAAAACAGCATTATACGTGAAAGTTTTTTACTACTTCGCTTTAATGTGGACGTTAGCGGCGGCAGTATTTCAGTTATTAACTCCATTAAGACGAGGAGCAGAATTTATAATTGAAGGAGTGGTCGTAGCATTGGCATATTTATGTAAGTTTATACTTTACTACTTAAAGGCTTATAAGAAATTCGAGAGCAAAAAAACCTTGCTCCTGAGTTCTAAAAGATGTTACTCATGACAGAGGTGATAATTTTTTCTTGATTTCTCGATCGTAAACGTTGATGTGTGCCTCTCTCATAATTATTTTCGTAAGAACTCAATTTTGTTTCGAATGACCTTCTTAGTTATTTAAAGTATTTAATTTAAATAACTCGTCTATCAACTTGGTCTTTCAAGTCATGAATGAATCGATTCCTTCGAAGCGTGCCCATTCTTAGGCCGTATCGTGGCTTTCCATCAAGCGAATTTGGGTCAAACGCAAGCCTACATGCTTAAAAAAACTTACCTAATGAAGCTAGCTTTAGAACGAAGTAAGTAGCAGACAGGATCTTATAATACGAGTAAGAGATCTTATCTTATTATAAAGACGCTATAATCAACACTAAAGAAGTTTCATTAAAAAGCTCTTGTTTCGTATATCAGGTATTCAATTGTACCTCATCGCGTTGGTAAGGAGTTTGTTGATGAGGCTGCAGACGAGAAGACGTCACGGCTACGACAATCAGCTGGCTGATACATTGGACCCAGATACCAAGGAGGAGAAAGGAGTTTATAACAATACCACAGCGCCTGTAATTATTTAAAATTAAAGAAAATATATAAACAAAACTTCCCTGTTTATAGTTTATACTCATATGCCATTACAAAATGTATTTAATAGCAAATCTTTACATATACAAAGTGTAACAGAAAGGTGTGACAATACTTAACGGTCTTCAATAATTTCACTTTGATAGGTGTCTGGAAATGACATTTAAGATGTGTGACAATACTTAACAGTGTTAGTCTTAACACCCTTAAGTGTTCTCACACCTCTCTATTACTCGTTGTATACTCTTAAAAGATTTTTATTGGCCTTACTTATAACATTTTTTCCGCTAGGCAAGTCAATTTCAGTTGGGTGGTGAGCAAAGTAAACGAAATATTTATTTTACAAAAACAGATTATTATTTTAAATATATATGTCTGCCCATTATATCGTTAATTGGTATCTGAAATTACGTTTATTAATATTATTATGATAAACACAAGAAAATGAGAATAGGATTTTTAATTCTTATGATTATAATTACATTATTTAATATGCATGGACATTATGCAAAATGCCCAAAAATAATAATAGTTACACAGCATTTAGTTTTATAGAACTTTTAAAGCAATGGTAGCCCTAGAACCAGCCGGTTGGTTGGTTATTACTAGATTACTTAATATCGGCAAATATATAGTTTTGTTTTTGATTTTTAAATTATTCATCTGAATATAGTTATGCTCGTAGCAAACCTACCTACTACGAAATGCTACGAAAATGTGTAGCAGATATTGTGCAGAACAGTAAAGTACTCAGTTTTATATTAACTAGTAGTGATCTCATAAAGACACTCAACTAGATAAGATCTCACAAAAAGTATAATAAAGTTTAAAACTAAGACCTCCATGAAGGATTAAATTTCCTGATTTTGGATCTTGATCTCAAGGTAAGTAAAAACTGCTGCAACACTGAGGAAATCAATTTAAACCAATTTAGTTACACGTAGTGCAAATTTTCCTGGAACACGCTCTACATTTCTATTCATGACTAGTTCATGACACATCAACAGTCAACACCGTCTTTTAAACCGTTTTAGGAGAGTAGGTAATCTCCTGTATTCACTGATCAACTAGCACTATGTCGCAATAAAAATAGAGGCAGTCTTCCTATGAGCGAAGATATATTAAGGAAATCATAACATGGACTAGTCGCTCTTTTAACTTCTATAGCAAGACGGCTCCAGGAAAAATAAACACAGGTTACATTTTTATCTTTAAAAATAGTAAGCAAAGTTTGTTACAATAATATTGTGCGTGAAATTTAATCTTATTTATTGTGTTACACGTTGACAGTACCTAGTGTTTTTATTAGTTAGATAATTTTAAGACTCTAGAGATGCATTTTGATGTGCCGGACTGCCGAAGATGTTGCTGCTGTATCCCATTACGTCACGGGATTTTGATATTTGGATATTTCAAACTGGTGAGTTATGCTTTTAACTGATTTTATAAGAGAAGGGGAACCTTAATTGGTCGTATTATTTTCTATATGCATGATCCTCAAGTTCCCAGTAACGCTAAGACAGATTATTTTGTTTAAAATTGAGTGGTTTTGGTCCCTGTGTAAAATTAGCCGTGACCTCACTTTAGTAGGTACATGAGTTATTGTCTTGCTACTTCCTTGATTTTCGGAGTGAAATGTTTCCTTTACATATGAACTATCATCACCTTACATAGAAATGCGTACATTTACATACATAAGCACATGACAAAAATTTTTTTTTGGATCTGTCTATGTAATCTTCGTAGACACCTGTAGACATAGAATAAGTCGAAAGTAAAAATACACCTAGGATTAGTTGCAAAAAATGTTTTTATATGATTTAGACGAGGTAGATAAACTTGCAAATCGACAGACGACAGTAAAATTCGTAGCACTCGTAGCTGAAACGCTTCGCTCGCTTGGTCAAATAATAACCATTACTAGTTTGCTTCAAATTTTTGAACTGACTACCGGACTAGTGCCGTTTTATGCATGTCGTATTCAAACGCCTATTTACGGCCTTTTATGCCTCCCTTGTACATTTTCAGTTAATCACCTTTGTCAACATGAGCCTGGAATCATTTATAGAGTTCACTTACTATGAAGATAATAATAATCACACCGATATCATCTATAGAGGAGTATGGTTGAGGGCTCATGTCTGGTTGGTTTACCTACTTTATGTAGCGGATGTGATATTTAATGTGGTGCTCATCGTAGGAGGCCATAAGGTATGTAGTAGCTACAAATAAAATAAAACATTTGCCAAGTTCGAGTTGGACTCGCGCACAAAATTTTCCTGTACCAATATTTATTCAACTGAGTTTATGAGGTACTAGCAGCCTGGGGCCTAGTGTTAAACAAAACAAGTTTAATGAATATTACTTATTCTATGTCGAAACAACTATTTTGGACACAATGCAATTGTAATTTTTCAACAATTCAAAAAACTAAATTGGGCTCCTGGTGACAGCCAAAATTTAAAGGTATTACTAAGACTTCGCTGTCCTTCCGTTCGTTCTTTTTTCCCGACGTCTCGTTTTTGCCCTTTGGGTACAAGTTAAATTACATACATATTTGATTTTTATTTTTTAGAAATCCACCCAGTTATTGCGTGTCTACTACTACTATGGGATAATGACTACTTTAGCCAGCTTTTTAATTTTCTTTGTCACACGAAAATATGGATTTCACCACATTGGACTTGACGCAACGGAATGGTGCTTTGCTTTCATTGGAATTGGTAAGAAACTTATTTTTTTTAACACAATCTTTTTTAAATGTTGTAACTAATTAAACGTATTGATAACAAAGATCCGAAAAATAAGCTTCATTTTACTAGTCCCCTGAGATTTGTCCCATGAGACAAGAAGCACTTCTTTTGTCTCAGTTAGCCGTACGCTACGATCCTCTTGGTTCTGTTTATTCAGACTTGCTTATAAAAATATTCGTCATTAAGATTAAGACTTTGATATCATTATCTACTAAGTTATAGAATAGCATAACATGAAACCATACTTGGCTCCAAATACATTTTCCTACTGATGTCGAGTTCTTTTACGGTTTCCAGTTTTACAATGCTACCTTCTTTTACTTATCCGGACAGAACTGAACAAGCTCGAATATCTGGGAATTCCATTACGTTATTTGAACCATGTCTCCGAAGTACTGGCGGAACCTCAACCCCTTGGACTGGGAAGGGAAAATCTTTTGTAATAAATAGTAAATTCAATGATGTATTTGTTTTCTTCCTTATTAATAAACTGCACGATGGAAGCAAGGACGATATTGATCGAAGTCACAGATTTGTATCAGGAGGTTTTTAAAGCTGCATGTTCTTGGGTGACTAATAATTTCTGCGAGAAAGAAATCAATTTAAAATATTTGCTATTATAATATAATAGTTCATTACTGAATACTCCTAACGTAAAACGTCATCACAACCATTAAGCCGGTTACTGTATTCGAAATATATTTCTTTATCAGTCTGCCTAAAAAAGAGCTTAGAATAAATCGCTAAGTACTATTTTAGCGAAAAAATTACAATCTTCAGTTCTAATCAACATCAATTTATACTCGACGTACTGTCTTTAAGGTTTCCTTGAAGACACTTTAAGTCACGCATTAGAATACCTATGACGACACAGTAAAGTTCGTGACACAACCACGCCATCTCGTGGAACCGAGTCAGTAAATAAGATAATTGCAAATAATCTTCATTCACAGACAACTTTAGCTCCGTGTCGCAATAACAAAGTAGGCAATGATGAATAAAGAGTCTGAAAACCTTACGTCGACACAGTTCTCAAATAACATTGGCTCTTACAGTACTGGATATAGAATAGTTGCTCTTTTCCCTTCTATAGTGCCCGACCATTCGCGATTTGGTCACAAGAATTACACGCACATGTCACTAAAGATAAATCTTTAAACAAAGATAAAGACGGGAATATAGATCGCGCAATTTATTTGTTTTTGTGTATACAAGGAAACCTGGGTTCCCAGTACTTAGCTACAATAACAACGGGTATTTTATGATAAACTATGTATTTTGAACTACCGGACTGCCGTAGATGTTGCCTTTGTGTCCCGTTACGGCACGGGATTCTAATATTTGGATATTTGAAGTTGGTAAGTTTTTCACATTATTATATCTACTTTACGTGTTCGTGTTAGACTTTCAGTTTGCTAACAAGATAGACATTGCATTGAACTTAAAAGATAAGTTTCAAAATCAGTAATTGAACGGACGAGCGAACCGTCTCTGCATTGACAGTCTGTCAGATATTATGTTTGAATGTACGTATGGATGATTGTCCGCAAGAAATTTCGTACTCGTTTTAGGTTTGTAGTTTCCATCTAATCTTCCAATTTTCTTTCGAAAAATATGTGTAGATTTGACATGCAACTTGCAACGTTGGTACATTTCACTAATACATATAATAGCCGCAGGCATGCCTTTTAAAATAAATTATCGAGAACTAAAAATCAAAAAATATATTTCGTAAGTTATAAAAAAGTATTGTTTTAAACTTTCAGCTGCTCACATTTGCCAACATAGGCCTCGACATATATCTAGATATAACATACTCCCATGTCAGTGACACACATACTGTGATGATCTACCGGGGAGTGTGGATGAGGGCTCACGTCTGGTTAGCCTACCTCCTCTACGTGGTGGATGTCTTCTTTAATGTGGTACTTATTGTCGGTGCTCATAAGGTATTTATCTAACAATTCTAATCTAAATAAATAATAATTTTTCTTGTAATTTTTATACTTCTCTATGACGACATTAATATGATATTAGATTAAGATAAGATAAGACAACTCTTTATTAAAAAACAGCTAAATTATAAAAAATTATAACAAATAAAAACTTACAAATATATACTAGGTTTCTCAATGGCGGCCTTATCGCTTAGAGCGATCTCTTCCAAGCAACCATGCACGTAAATGAATGATATAAAATTAGAGAGGCCTTAAAATAATACATTGAAGAAACATATTGAAAAATGAACAAATTATACATACAAATGGATACACAGATAAACAAATACTCGTTTTCGTCTTTAGTGAAGAATTATTAGCGAATGTTAAAATTGTCATTAGGAAATTTGCTACTCGTAAACCAATGTCTCTGTTTTATATTCTCTTCTCAAATAATAACGTGGGACGTAACAATCCACTTCAAAGAATGTGTCAATCTTATAACGAAACTTGCATTGATATATGTCCAGAACTTAATATATTTCATCAAAACTTGTATAACTTTAAGAAGTCACTTCTTAAGTTAGATTTATTAAATATTGATTAATTTGACGTTGTATTCCTTATATTAATTCTGATATTATAATAATGATGTGTACAAAAGTTGATTTAGCAAATTTACCACGTTGTCATACTGAATTTTGTCTTTTATATAAGATTTAATTTGTTAAGTGTTATTGTACCAAAGTAATAAAAGATAAAATAAAAATAAAATAAAATACATATAACATACGATACAAATTAGGAGCATGGAAATACATAACATATAAATTACAAATTAAAAGAAAAAGACACAAATTTTAATGCTGTAGTGATAGGTAGGTATATATATATATATATATATATAGGTAGACTATGACTCGATGCTTAAAGATATTAATTGATGGAGCACGCCTAATGTCAAGCGGAAGACTGTTCCACAGCAAGACAGCATTCATAGTGAAAGAGGACTTATAGGAAACGGTGTGATATGGTGGGATTGATAGCATGATATGTTGATCAGGTTAAAATTTTCTTTTACGATAAAAATGTGTGACATTCAAGAAAAAAGGAGATAATAACAAGTTTCGTTGCTTTTTAAGAAATGTTATACGCGCTTTTATTAACACTAAAATACTTTGATTTTTAAATTACAATAATTGGTAAGTAGAGGCAGAAGAATACCTTGAAAGTAAAATGCCTGCAGCTGTATAAATCTAAACAATATTTAGTGCAAATATACTTTTTTCGCCATTTATGTTGGTTTTCAAATTTGCTAGGCTTATATTAGGTATACTTATTTTCAGAAATCCTCACGATTATTGCGCATTTTCTACTACTTCGGGATAATGACAACCTTGGCTAGCTTTTTGATTTTCTTCGTCATTAGAAAATACGGATTCAGTTATAACGAACCTGACATCACTGAATGGTGCTTTGCTTTTACTGGACTAGGTAAGAAAGTCATTATTTTGTACTCAAAAATAATTAGTCAAAAATCGACTTTGGTGGCTTTGGTGGTCATGGTGGCTGATTTATTTCGTTTTCTAACCATTTATCAGTTATTTGTAATAAATGTACCTATATACCTACTACCATCGAGCCTACTACTTCTACAACAAGAATTTATAACTTGCTGAAAGTAGATCACTCTCGTTACGAATCAGTTTTAATATGACTTTACCCGGGATTCAAAAAAATGCCGTTTCATACGGTTTGTCGATATAATTACTTTTCTGTAAAAGAGTTAATTAAAATTCAGGGATAGCTATCAGTGAAAGCTATTCGTAGGTAGGAATTGAGACACTTTTTGGATTATTATGCCCTAGTCTTAAGTAGACTTCTCATTTTAAATTATGAAGTCAACCTTTAAAAATGATTCTCTTGTAAATATAATAAATAATAATAATAAATATAGTGGCTATCTACCTAAATTTTTCTCCATCTACGTATATCATATATTTTTCTGACTTTGGTATAAGAATATTGGAATATTCCCAGCGAGATAGCAGAATTCGAACCTAAACGCCTCATACTTAAATTTACTGAGATCTATTTTATATTGTTTTCAGCTTTACAATGCTACCTTCTTCTGCTGATCCGGACGGAACTAAATAAGCTACAATTACTAGGGGGTTCCTTCCGTTACGTGAACAATACAACCGAGGTGCTGGTGGATCCACAACCCCCTAGATTGGGCAGGGAAAATCTTTTGTAGTATGATTGTTAGTAAAACGGTATTTTTTGTTTTCTTGAAGTCTTTTATTTTGCTTGGTTACTTGGTATTGTTATATATTCTTTGGCATGGTTTAGAAGTTAGCTACCTACATTAAGAACTAAATGGAAACAGATATTAGAAAAAAATCAAAATTATTTTAGCGTAGCAGCTCTGTGAGCTGTTTTTTGCTTAGGTTATTAAGAAAAAATATTATACTTAAATAATGATGTAGGAAAATACATGAGAAAGAAATTAAATTCCACGAAATCTAGGTAAATTTTAACTGGGGATACATGGTTTGTTCAAAACGGAATCTTATATTATTATATAATTTTCTTGAATGTATAGATACAGCAGCTGTATTATAATGTTCACCAAAATGGTGATTATTCACTCTGTTGGTTCAACAGCACTTGAGTTGGAACCGGATTGTGACGAACATTAAGTAGGTAGGTACACAAAAATCAACGACTTTTAAATTCATGTAACCCCTTAAATTGTATTTTATACAAACAAAATCTTTCAAAGTAATAAATGAATAATTATCAATTTTGTTATTCTGCTCTGTTTAGTTTAGGGAGTCTGAAACTAGTGCACGAGCGCTGCCTCGCCAGCTCAGCTTTGAATCCTTCCTTCAAATGATAGACTTCTTTTCCCACGAGCACCGTTAAATAAGTTTGTAGCACTAAAACACACAACATTTTGTAAATAAATAGTGTCTCCGATTGCGTAATTACATACAGAACATTCTTACATCGTGAGAAACAGAAATCACCGACGACTAAATCTAGTGAAAATAATATGAGTGAGTTGTGCTCTCCATGTAAGAATTGTAGAGTTTGCCGATTAGGTCTTTGATATAAGTACGTATATAGTTTGAACAGCGTAAGGTGGGTAATTTCACCTTGCCGCACGCTGGACTCGGTGCTATCTATATGCCTCAGAGAAAGTTCTTGCTGGGCTAATTTGGTTGTGCTGATAACCATTGTTTTAACATACAAAGGACTACAGTACTCCCTCTATACGAAATTTACTCCAAAGCATCAAATGCCTTGGAGTGGTCAAAGAAGCAACCTTGCTTCTTGGGGGTCGGTGTGTTTCTTTATGTATGTAGTACTAATGAGGGTTTCAGACAATAACTCATCAGCAGCAAAACAATATGTCATTAAGCAAGCTATAAAGGACCTGGAGCATAGATTAAGAAATAGCATTCTTTCTTGCTATCCAAAGAATGTTATTCCACGACAGCTATAACATAGTACAGCTACCAGAGAAATGGGGCAGTACAGTTTATGCCATAATGACCCCAATTCGGCCAGTCACACTGACTAAACTAAAAGTTCCTAAAATTATATCCATCCTTATCTCATTTTTGAAAACAAAAAGAGAACAGACAATTTTAGAACTGTCAAATTAGGTTATTTTAGTTAGTTTGGCCTGCCCGAATCTGGGTCAATATTTGCTTGTTTTTTTATCTTTTTTGATGAGACCCGTCTATCAAGGCATAAATCTATTAAAATAAAAATAAAACATACCAATAACTATGAGTCCCACGCCAATAAACTCATAGTAGCCACTACTCATGTACCAGGCGTACTGAAATATGATGAAGTACAGCATGTTGAACCGGCCCATGTCGCACGACACCAGGATTACCACCAGCAAGTACACCAGGACCATCGTAATACAGTACAGGTGGTAGAGCTCGAAGAGTTTTAGGTTTTTCTGGTAATTGATTGGAACATGAATCATTTGGTGAAAAAAAATTCTTGGAAAAGCTATTCTTTACTAACTCTATAGTGTTAGCCTTGACTTTGGCTTCACTTTGATGGTAAATTAATCTATTAATCATCTAAAGCGAAGTTGGAAAGAATATAATTTTTACACACTTGAGTAGAGAGAGAAAGAAAGAAAAAAATCTCATTACCTTATGAGCTGCTACTATAAATGTTACAGTGAAAATCAAGTCCAAAAGCTGCGGTATTATGGAAGCTGCAGACTTCAAGAACGTTGCAGCATCTTCGTATGAGTCTTGCAATCGCTTGAACAAATTCAGACACATTAGTGTGAACTGTACTATTGTGACCAAGCATAATACCTAAAAATAAAAATTAATTGTATAAGACTTTGATAAATCGCAGTAGTACCCACCGTAGTAGTAGTAATCGCCACCCGTGGAAGAGGCATCAGGAGAACAGTGGTAGATTTATAGTTCCTAACAATAATTGGTACTTCCCAGGCCAGGACTTCTGCAGTAGAAGTCCGATAAGTATCTATTTTAAGAGGAGCTTTGATTTGCTATAGCAAATCAAAATTTAAGTTAAAAAAGTCAAAAATAAAGATCTAAGTTTGAACAGCTTCTTGCCTTATGGTAAACGATGGAATAGCATAGATAGAGCACGTAAATATTCCAAATATCAGTTCCACTCCAGCCTAACTCTTTATTGCGGTTCAGTTCACCCGTACCTACATTTGTACTTGCAATGTTCATAATGTAGAGATTGTTAAATGCTGACTTTTTACTTATTCTGTAATGGAAGGGATAGGAAGGGATGAGATTGTATATATTGAGAGCACAGTCTCCATAAGTAATAAATATACTAATCTCAATAATGTTTAGCTAAGACTTGCGGTAGGTACCGAACTTTTTTTTTAATAAATGAAATTGTTGTTGAGCTACATGGTCGCTGATAGTACGTGTTCGCGAGGTGAATTTACAGAACAGACACAGGTCCCTTACAGAAGTCTTAAAGTTAATTTATCTACTCACCAATCTTAAATAACCTACACACAGTAACCCCTTTCTGAGGGGAATGCAGAAGCAACATTTCTTAGAACTGCGCATTTTCATATTATCCTATGTCAAGAAAATATCAATTTATATTACAAAATGACTATTCTTGCACTTGCTTGTTTAGTCTAGTACTTTGGACAGAGATAGATAAATAGACTGCAAATTGAACTGACATAGATCCCTAACTAGTTATACAGGATGTCACGCAAATTATTATATGGATCTTGGACTATATTGACAAAAAGAATATCGGTAAAAAAAAGAGAACAGCAGATTTTTTTTTCCATACATATCATGTTATATATAATTAAGTTGGTCTGTTTCCAGTTGGTTGCTTTATTTAATCAGAGAGGATAAACCCTATATTTGACCACCAACTCGCATGTATGTAGCGATGATATGATCAAACATGGAGCAAGAATATCTAGTAGAAATATATTTTCGTTCCCTCCAACCCTGAAGATTTCTAATCTTAGGACAGGACAGGCAGCAGAAAGTGGAACTCGGGTGTCTAGACAAGAGATCGTCTGACGCCCACGTGATGGTGTGCTCTTCTAGCTTGTTGCGGTGCTTTGTGTGCCTGAATACTAAAACGTACTTACCCCTAGCTCTTCGTTTTGCGGCCAAGTTGACACCGTGGTGTGCTCTGCGCATTGATAAACTCTTCGCTTCCCCATTGTAGAGGGGTAATAGTGGAATGCTTTGATCATTCATTTCTCTACACACATAAAGAAAGAAAGTGCTAAGTAGACACTCAAAGAAAGCAAATTCCCACATATCCCAATCCCTACGCATTTTAAAATGCAAAAGTGTGTTTATTGGTTTGTTTCTCTTTCTTCTCTTAAGCAACTGAGTGACGAATCGATTTTATTCTTTTTCTAGATAGTTTGAGCTGTGGAGAGTAATGTCATGTACCTAAATAAAGTGGTCGAGACTGACTTATCGCGAATATGAAAACCACGTTATTCCGTCTTTATATCACTTGCCCACACTTGTGCACATAAACAAGACAATGCAATATTATTACATCTTAGTACTTGGAAAATCACTAGTTTTGCAATACATACACAAACAAAGACGCCATTTCTACTTACATTAAACTACGAGTATGTACATGGTAAGACGTAAAATGAAACTGAAACTAATTTTTATGGTTCATACTATAAAAAATAATTTGAGCATAAAAATGAGTTTCATAGCAGCTGTATCGACGGGCTAACGTATGAGTAAACTGTTTCAAATAGCCAACACCGCAAGAATGTAATAAATCAAAATTTCTAATATAAAAAACTATACTCTCAGAGTTATAATTCCGATAAAATGATTCAACATGTAAATATTAGTAATCAGTAGCGAGAATAGTGAACCTCAGTAAACATTAATACATCTTAATAGTCAACAATTTCAACCTTTTGACACAGAGATAACCGTAAAGTCAGTGTTTTGAACAACATTATTACTTACTATAGCTTCGGTCCGCGGCTACGCCCGCGATATGTTTGTTTTTCCGGAAAAAAAAAACAAATGACACTCTCCGGACTTCGAACTAACTCAGTGAAAAAGTCTAGTCAATCCGTTACATAGTTGCTGAGGAGAAGGAGGACAATTAATAAATGAATAGTAAAAGAAATCAATGAACCAACAAAGACACATCCGCATTTATAATAGTTGCGGGAATGTGGGGATAGTCATGCAAAAAATTAAAATATTTCAAGATGAAAAGTAAACTCGCTTTCTAATTGAATCCGGATAGAATTATGTCAATTTCTAGGCTTGGTTGACAAGCAGGATAATTTATACAATTATTTGCAATCTACAAGCAAGTAACAAGAAGTTTGTTTCAAATACAGTTAAGACGGTTTCAAAATTGATAAGCGATCTCTTCCAGAGATTCTAAGAATAAAGAGTGATTTATTACTAGAAATATGAACAAGGAAAAAATAATAATTGTATCTATTTATTTACTTAAAAAAATAAATGCATTTAAAAAAAAATCTCAACTAGGGGCAGGTAATCTTTACAACTCTCAAATAAAAAACATTACCGAGTAATATTTGATCACTATATAAAAATAGATTTGTTTATATGATAATGTTACTGGAAAACCAATTATCATTATCTGCCAGAGTTGTACGTATAAGAATCTCATTTTGCATACTCTAGTTTGTGCGACATTACGTTTTACATACACTCATTTAAGTCAAAATAATAATTAATTAACGAATTTCTGTTTTTATTCAATTTAAAGTTAAGCAGTATATAAGTACATCAGTACTAGAAATATTTAAATTAAACAAATTCTTTTTACGACTTTAAATATCTAGCATATAGATTTAGTTAGAGGTGTAAATAAAGTTACAATGAAAGTGAAGCTGCCCGAACCGAAACGATGCTGTTTTTGCATCCCATTGAGATACGGACTTCTAGTATGGGGGTACATTAAACTGGTGAGTACATAACTATTGAAACAGTATAGCAAATAAACATTGTAAATTGTCTATTTTTTTAAGACATATAATCAAAAGTACAATATCCATTAAGAACACAGCTAAAATGAAGCGCATGATTAAAAACTCTAGCTTATATTTGGGTACAAAAAGTTATTACCGCTTATTTTATTTTAATACATGAAGGTCCGATATATTTTTACTGAATGGCTTATTAAGGCAGTAAAGGAGAAGCCCATCTCCTTTAGCTACTTGCTCCATTAGCAAAATTGTAAGTGACTACCTACACCAAACGTGTTGTTGATGTAAGTATAGTTAATGCAGAAAACCGTCTCTTTTATTGTCTTAATAAGCTATTAGCCGAATATAGAAAAACAAGTCCTAAAATTTATATTTACTTTCAGGTTGTAACTTTTGTCGCGTTTCTATTCGTGGCTCTAATTCTGCAGATGTACTTCGGGTTATTACTCATGGTTGGCGTCAGACGCATGTTACCCGAACTTATTTTGCCAGTGGCCATGTTACTGTGTTTTGTTGTAGATACTGGCATGACCATCGTATTTTTGATTGGAGGACATCAGGTGAGATTTACTCCCGCAAGACGGGTCCGCTTCTGCATGCCGCGGTCAGAACGCAATAGTGTGGCTGGAGTTGAAACGAATCGGTTTAATCGCGCGAGGAAAGAGACAGAATTATAGTCAACTCTATGCGTTAGAGCAGGCAGTTTCACTTTTTTCCCGCTTTTCCTACGCACGGACATGACGTGGCGAAATTACTGCGGATCCGCCGTTATGGTTTCGTAGCAAAGGTGTGCTAGGGGCCATTAGCAGATCAATATTTAAAGTAACAAACAGGCTTGTCGTTTTTAATTCACGACCTCGGAAGTCAGTGATATTGTCTTAGCCCTAGATGGTGCACGCCTAGTCACGAATACACCGGCTCTCAAAAAGAAGGCTCCCAAAACACACAGTTAGGTGTTTGGTGACAGATTTTATCAACTTATTGATAGTAACCGAGCGTTAAAAAAACGCTCAATTACCATGCAAATTTGTCGTTCTTACTATAAGCTAATAAAATCGGTTTTATTTCTACCGGATGCATTTTGGTCACTAAGCTAACCGAAGGCTCAGTTGAGATGCCTGGCTCATTTATGACCAGCTTTACACTTATCTGCCACTTTAGGACTTGTATTTATAAATAACCATGCAGTAGTTGTCACCCGTGGCGTCATCATATGGAACGGAAAATAAAGAACTTCTAAAATCCTTGAACCTCCATTTTAAAAAACCGAACGTTGAATTTCTATAAATCTAGTACATCCCTACACTCTATAATGAATACACCCTCCAAATCTCATGTCTCTCGGTCCAGCGACTCAGGCTTTGTCAGGCCTGTCAGTCAGTTAGGACTTTTTCTTTTATTAAATAGATTTCATTGCATTATTTTTCAGAAAACTACAAGACTGTTACGAGTGTTTTACGTGTACAGTATAGTACTGCTGAGTATATTCACAGTCCTGTTCATAGCGTTGAACGCGCTGACTGAAGGATACAGCGCCGTGGAGCATAGAATGGATTATAGTAGATACGTTACTTTGATTTCTACACAAGTATTACTTGGAATTGCTTTTCTTGGTAAGTAAAATTAAATAAAAAAAAAAAAACTTTATAAAAGGAGAGGTTGTCACTTCGTCAGATTTTTTTAACGCTACTCCAAAGTGCTCAATTATAGAGCAGTAGGATATTACACTAAAAATCTAATTTTATTCCAAAGGGTACATACATATACATTTTATCAGAATCAGTCTGTTACAAAATAAAACTAAAAACTGTTTTTTTACTTACTTTTTATACTTCTCTTTCATAATATTCTGTTATTAAGCTGATCCATTCCGGTAGAATGAATATAGAACGATCATACATACTTTTTCAGTAATCCAAGCATATATTATAATTCTACTAAGGAGTGAAATTAACAAATTAAGGAACAGCAGAAATTTCCGTTTTACCAACATTATGCAAGAAGGCCAATGCAAGATGGAAAATGGCACGAATGCGTCTGAAATTGAAACAAGTGATCAAAACATTGCAAAGGAAAATTATGAAGATAATGAGCCTATCCTCGAAACTGAAGTAAAAGATTTTGGTTACGCAAAATTATAGAAGCGGAAAATGTATTATCGACCTTATGTTCAATCTTAAAGTCTCTGATTACTAATATTCCTTACATAAATATATGATTAATGTGAAAGTGTTTTTTGTTAATTTTTCCTTTTTTTCGATAACTTTCAAAAAGGAGGAAGTTCTGATTGTTCTGTCTTATTCAATTTTTAATGCTTAACTATATTATGAGTAGAATATATTATATTCTGCTGTATATTTCTGAACAAAGTTGCACATATTTTTTTAGTTATATATAGTAAACCAAAATAGGAATACGTACCTAGTAGCTAAGCTAAATGGTTACCTATACAATTGTTTTCATTATAATTTTACTTAGCGTTGTTAGTTTAGCCTAATATCGTTTTTGAAAATATCCTACCTTATACTCTCTCAATTTGGTAGGTGTAGGTATAATTTAACACTTACTCAGAAGTCTGATAGTAGTAGCAGAAATCTGAAATAAATAAATGTACATACACTATAGAAAATTATGTTTATGCATATATTTTACTGAAAATCATGAAAAACATGTTAAATCAAGAGCGAGCAGGACAGATTAATTAAATTTAGGTGGTTCTCGTAAATAATTCAAACAAAAGTTTTATACTTTCGCAAAGAGATCGATTACGATCATATCGAACGAGATTTGGGTACCTTATTCCATTTGAAATCATCTTCGTTCATTTCGTTCAGTGTTGGCATCGTTCCTAGCGTTCTTACCCTTGATTCTATACTTGTAAGCATTGGATCAGTTTTGTTTACGTTACGCAGTCAAACATTGTTGTTGTTCTTTGGATAAATATCTCGGCAAATTGCGTTTGTTTAAAAATGCTAGAAGAGCCAATGTTAAGGAAATGCTGCCGGTGTGTGCCATTAAGACTGTGCTTACAAATTTGGGCGTGGTTCAAAGTTGTGAGTATAAATAAATGATGATGTTCGAAATTCTGCGATGTTGTAATGTGCCATTGAAAAATATTGTAAAATTGGACCAATGTTTGAAAAAGTTGCGGTGACTATTCGGATTTTTTTTATAAATCCTGCTGGTTAGATTTCTGTGAACTTTTTTCTGTCTATTCTGTTTCTGTAGAAATATTTTTTGAAAGTTTTTGTCATTATTACTATAATTTTTGGCCTATGTACTGAGTTTTATGAAGATTTCATATAGGTACCTATGTAGCTACGTAAGTCACAATATAAGAAATATAAACGATTGCCACCTTTCCTTCACATGATTAAGTAAAATTATCAAAAGATTTGTGATTTATAAGTACAATAGATATTTCTTGTATTATAATTTATTCTTTTTTGAAATGCTGTTATTTTTCAGGTTGCAGATTTAATAGCATCACTGTATATTTTCGCCGGACTGTTGATGTACTGGATGACTCACGAGTATGATTCTATATCTCGGTACACTCATGAGTATCTTTTTACTGTGATTCTGATCATTTTGATCGTCGATCTTATCTTTGTGACCATTTTGATTGCCGGTGTTCTGAGAGTAAGTATAAGCTGCGGATTGGTGACTCTTGTACTTCGGAGTGACTTATGAGAAACGGTAGCTTTCCTCTCGAAATTTTAGAGCAATCAGTATTTTGTACCTGTACAGTACATGATCGAAAAGATTCGATATGAAAGAGAGGCATTTTTTGAACCCAGACTCATGTTCCTTTACAGCGACGATTTAAAAATGCGAATAGATTAAATGGCGTAGCACAATCAGAAATACCATTGATTGTACATATGACACAACTTTGGATTTGGTTAGTTACTTAGGTACCTTTAGCACCATCGACGGCACTACATACACTTATAGCAGCAATTTAAAAATATATATTTTTACATTTTTAAGGCTACAAGTTATTTGATTAAATACAGTAATTAAGTATGAAATAAGTGAAATAGGATCATTTTGACAGTTCACCGCTAACTCCAGCTATGAGAGCTCTGTTGTTCCTCTTTCACTCTGTTTCTTTTTATTTGCTTCCAGAAAAGATATTCATTCCTGAGAATATTTTTCTTTTACTGCATATACATGATCCTGGCTGAGGTCACTCTTATCATCGTTTTTATAATAATAGTACTGTTCAAAAGCGCGCCTAGAAACTGGGAGGGATTTGGTTTGTACTGCGTCATACTTTTACTAGTGGGAATTGTATGGCTTGGTAAGTTTTATTCTCAATTTTGACATTTGCTATTCCTGAGAATCCCAATGATAATACTAATTCCTATCTAAACATATAATATAATAGATAAGATAAGGCAACTCTTTATTAAAAAACCAGTTTATAACACTAAAAACAATACAAAAAAACATACTGGAATCGTTTAAAGCGATCTCTTCCAGGCAACCATGCACGTACAAGATATGACAAAACTAGAGCAGCCTTAGCGAGGTAAACATGATAATATATAATAAACATAACTAGATAGATTAAAGTACAAGATATAGAACAAATACATACACAACGATACATTATTATAATATAAATACATACTTAATAAATAATATAATAAAATCCTGAGTGATAATTCGCTAGGAACTAATGTAGAGCCTAAACCCCTGTAGCTAGAGACATGAAAGTAGGAGGGTGTATTCATTATAGGGAGCATTAGGTCGTAATAAAATTACCTATTCATATTTCCTATTGTAATCTTACTTTTTGTAATGAGAAATGTCGGTTTTTAGATCATGTCTGATTTTTTTAAAATATCTGCTACCCTCGAATGTCAACTTTCACTGCGAGAAATGACAGAATATTGATCACCTTGTCAGATTTTCCTCAACTTTACAACGTAAAGTAAATTGGTTTCTTTTTGGCAAACATGCTACATCTTAGGCCACATCGTCGTATTCTATGGGAGAAAATCAGTTTAGGTACTTCTGATCTATGTCATTGGTGTACCTAATAGGTCAGAAGTTCTATGGTACTTATTGTTATGCGCGATACAAAAGCCGAGAAAACTGTAGTCGATTTTCTTATTTACGGATTTAAAAAAAAAAACACGGCACTTCTTGATCTCAAAATATATACATTGGCAAAGGCGACGCCGGTTAGCTGCTGAATTATGGGAATAAGTCTAAAGTCACGTATGTACTATTTTCACAACAGTATCCTTTCGTGATAATATCAAAGGCCAATAGAACCTTGTCGTTATGGTAGGTGCATAACTATTCGCAGTAGGCCCCAATGGACTACGCATTATAATATTTAAATCCTCAAACTCTCTCAAGAGACTTCAATACGAATAATAATACCATCGGTCAATGCAATAATGAAATTAAAATGAAGATATGAGCAAAGCAAATGCTTTACATATTTAAAATACGAATAGATGCTGTGATTTACACTTTTCCCTGTTTGTAGTTTTTAAAATAGCCTGCTTTAATTTTGATTGTTTTTTGCCTTGAAACATTACTTACTTCACCGTACGGTACGTACAACTGGTCAGAAGCATCGGCTGTATTGTTGAAATCGATGAATTCAATTTTCTCGTGCATAAGAAATTATTGGTGAATTTAATTTCGAATGATTCAAATTCAAATATAACTTTATTGTACACCAAAAATATACATATACAGTCAAACAGGTATCATAAAACATTGGCAGTACATTGGGCGGCCTTATCGCCTAAAGCGATTTCTTCCAGGCAACCTTTGGATGGATCGGACTTGATGAGAAAAAAAACACGTCGGTGGATATTGTGAAAGTTGAAATTCCACATTTAACAGAAATATTTAAAATACCTCATTTCAGTTCAAAAATGGAGGCCGGGCGTGTTGCCCGGCCTCCATTCGTCCATCCACGACTGACAGGATTCCATCGAATCCTGTCAGTCGTGAACATTTTTGTTTGCCTTTATATAATTCGTATCACTTAGTTTATTATTTTTATTTCAGTCATCGACCTCTGCATCATGATAACATTGAAAAGCGAGATGGTAAAAATAAGAAACAAAGAGCAGTACGACTTTGCAAGAATAATGAACAGAGTTGAAGCAACGAACGATAGAGCTCGCGAAAATTATGTTGAAAAGGTTTTCGAAGAGTCTACAAAACAAGTTGACGCGGGTGAAAAATACTTAAAACTGTTGGACTGCAATTGATTTTAATATTAATGAATTCATTGTCTTATATTTATTAATACCCAAACCTGTTTGTATAAAAGTTGACCTTAGTGAACAATTAAAAAATGTATTACACTAAAGAGATGTTTCAATTATGTATGGAGCACCGGCCAGGATAGTGTACATGATATCATAAATACGATAGAGATTATTAATAATTAATATATCAACCAAATTAAATTAAAAGTAACATTTCCTATCGTCGTGTGTAAAATTAATTTCGAATCTAAATATTTCCACCTTATTTACGCAAAAAGGCGATTTTTGCGTCTTTATTGTGTTAAATTGTGTCGTTTTTGACAGGTGGTACAATTGATAGACCAATATGAACATTGGAGTCAACCTAGGATATAAAAACCTACCAGGGATGTCATAATTCTACTATAATTCACAAAAACTAGATTTTTGTATACAATGAAGGTGACTGATGCAGGTTTCGTTAATACATAATATTAACCACATCTTAAGGCATTTTTGGTAGACGTACACCATTTTGGCTGAAAATAAAACAGTCCCTTTTTAACACATTAACAACAACTTTACTGTTAACAGTAATAATGCTAAAATTTAATCAAAAATTGTTTTGTGAAGGCGGAAAAGTTCAATGACAAAATATTAAACATTCCCGCGAAAAAGAAGAGTTTTTATTGGTCGCTACAACTCGTTTCCCGTCACAGATAACAAATACATTAATGTGATGTTAACAGACTATATAAAAAGGACTAATTCTTTCTCAATTATTATTATTATCTTGCGTTGACATCATTTTGCTATTATCTATGTATCTTGTTCCAAAATTCTGTCTCTGTATATGAAATCTCCTATGAATGTTATTAAAATAAATTATTTACTACTTTTTTTTGTTTAATTAGAGCTAATCGGAAGGCTGTAGTTTGTAGGTAAGGTTGAAGAAACATACTACACACCAATAGGTATTTTTTAGATGTCAAAAGATGCAGCTACCTTACCTACCTACTTGCCAACATACGTATGTATGTTGCCTAAAAATAAACGAAACGTATGACAATGATCATTTGCAGACGAAGTAAGTAAATATAACCAAACTGCCGAGTGCGTAATTTGTTTGTAAACAACAAGATATGGTCCGAGAGGAACCCTATTTCCGAAAATGCTGTTTTTGCGTGCCACTGAGACCATGTTTGCAGATTTGGTCATGCATAAAAGTGGTGAGTAGGCGCAATTTGTTATACTAATAGACATTCTTAAAACGCAACATGTTTTTGCATGATCATACCTGATAAAAAGAAATACACATTAATTTTCAAGTAAGCTTTAATTTATATATTATAAATGTTACGTGTTAAATTATATTTATGTTTTATACCCTTATTATATAATATTTTGATGTTATTACATCAAAATGTTACTGTGTTTATTCCAAGTTTAACTCTTAAGCCTGCCATCTATTGTGAATTGTTGGCATTACTTAGATATTTTTCCTCTCTATATGTGGGTAAGTAAGGTTAGTGCATTTAGCCAGCTTCCTATGTTTCCCATACAAATTCTATCAGAACAGAGATGTGCAATAGTCTGGTTTGTAAATTAATTAAGCTGAAAAATTAAAAGAAAAACGAAATCTTGCGGCCTACTTCCAGACTTTTTCGGTACTTTCCAAGACTACTCGTATTCTACCTAATTACCCAGTATCGTGTACCTAAAGTTTCCGTTTTTTTTTCAGCTAACGGACTTAGCACTGGCTAGTTTCTTCATACTCCTGCTGTTATTATTGAAGAGCTACCACGAGCTAGAGAGAGATCAGTTTACATTAGCACACGCGTTTCTCATCATTATCCCCATGCTGATTATTGATAGTATACTAATGTTGGTTCATATTTCTGGCCTTTGCGCAGTAAGTACCAATTATTTATAAAATATCACGTTCCTAGCTCCCCACTAGAATTTCTCCTGTGTCAAAGATGCCATGTGGCTTTACGCACAAGACAGTATTCTTCTGCTTCTGAGACACAAGTCTGCGTGGCGCACATAAACCCAGTCGCGAATTTTTACAGAAACCTTAATAACGTATTTCTAATACTTAATAGGTTTACTTTTGACTGTAATATTGATATATTTCCAGAAAAATCTCCGCATACTAAAAGTTATTTATTACTACAGTATATTCATGGTATTTTACGAAGCTGTTATAATCATATGGTTCCTTGTCTTCTTCGCTATAGAGGAGGTAACAAATAACGAATTTTACCCCATCACTGCCTCTAGCTTGTTAATAAACTTAGGTAAGTTTTTTTTTGATTATCTGCTACTTCATTAAGTCATTGATTCTGATACTTCGACCTAGTTTTCAGAAAAAAAGGAATCTTTTTTATGTACTTACTTATGTCTTTTTGAATATCTCGTCCCCTCATCCGCTAATGTTAGGGAAACAAAAGAAAACACAGTCCGCTGCTTCGGCGCTATCAAATATCAATACCATTACTTGCTCTTGTTTTGAAAATATTTTTTGTTAGAAAGGGCACTTCACAGGTAGTCCGATATAATCTGTAAAAAATAATTTTAACTCAATAATTTGAATGCTAATATAAATTCAATTCTCACATGTTTTACTAAATTCACATTCTAAATAAGTAATAAAACAAGCGATAAAATCAACATTTGTAGAAAATCGGTCCGATTCGAACTATGATTGTCTCTGAAAGGTCCTATTGGTCGCTGAGCCTTAGTCCCCAAACAGAAACAAATGGAAATTCAAGTATAAATGATCCCGAAAAAAGGAGTAGGAATAAATAAATGCGTTTATGCAACATAGTATAGGTACTTGCAATACCAACATTACCAACCAACTGGCCAACAACCAACTGGCCGGTTGGCGCAGTTGGTAGCAACCCTGCTTTCTGCGCCGCTAGTCCCGGGTTCGATTCCCGGACAGGTCAATTTGTATGCATGAACAAGCGACTGTTTGACCTGTGTCTCGGTGTTTATTATATAATATAAGTATGTAGGTATTATGTATATCAGTTATCAGGTTACCATAGCACAGGCTTTGCCTAGTTTGGGACTTGAAGACCTTGTGAGGATGTTGTCCCATATTTATTTATTTACAATACTACACAAAGATAGTATGCTAAGGTTGGCATGTTTATCTTTGACTAGCTGCGCCCCGTGGTTTTACCCGCTGTAAACATATGATGATCATCCCATGGTAACACCTCAATTTTGAAAAAAGTAGCTTATGTGTTAATCCAGGGTATAAGCTATCATCGTTACAAATTTCATCTAAATCCGTTAAGCCGTTTGAGCGCGAAGGAGGAACAAAGATGCACACACACAATTTTTCGCCATAAAAATATTAGAATGATTACCATAACTCTTGTGATTTTTTAATTTCAGTTTTGGACTTTACTTTCATTTTCACATTGAAGAGTGAAATGATTAAATTGCGAAATAAACAGCTTTTCGAGTTTGTCCGAATTTCTAATGTTACCAAGAAGGACGATGAAATGGCGGTACCAAGTTCTGTACCAGGGGAAGAAGGATTAGAACCGTTTCAAGCTGATGAAGAAACTGTAGCATAAAGATTTTTGCGAACACCCATGAGAAAGTGATTACCTACTAATAAAAAAATCCTGGACTGAATAATTCAACATTTTACATGTGGTTAGAAGTGATTTCAAGAAAACTCGACTGAAAATACTTTAGGCCACTGTATCTTAAAGAGTTAAATTGCGGAATGACACTACCACTTATAACCATTCGCAGTTAAAGTCAAATCCAAAGACACCTTGCACATCTAAATCGGTCTACCGGTTGAGGCAATAGGGGATCACAAATATTTAGATATCCAAACATACCCTACTTTTGAGCAGTCGGCAAAAAAATTGACAGAATGTTCACGCACGCAATTAAAGTTACTGTGAAAGCAGTTTTTTTAAAATCTAAAAATCCCAGCATTTATGTGGGATTTCCCGCGTACACTATAATGGTATACTGATATTATAGGAAAGTGAATTGTTGGATTCGTCAGTTATTGAAAAGTTTATTATAATACGTTTACCTATTTCAATTATATTTTTGTACATTTTATAAAATATAAAAAACGCGTACCTAACGTAAGTTTGTACACGTGGCAAAAAATATTATGTTTTTCTACTTACCTACGACCTACCTATAACGTTTTACCTAATAATTTATAAAACAACTTTCTTGTTACACAAAGAAGTCAATTACAGTTGCATAGGTTCTTTATTTAACAAAGCAGTTTTTTGCCGTAATATTTAAATAAGTCCTTAGGATATAGATTTCGTTAAAATTATAACAAAAAAGGTAAACAAACACAGGTTGAAGATATTCCTACAGAAAGTTATAGATAAACCAGTTTATCCACACTTTTACCCATGCAAACCAAACTAGTTGAACGAGTAGATAGGTATTTATTTCTATAAAACACTTGATAACGCTTTATAGCAGGTTAAAACACGTTGCAAATAGGTTACACAATATTAATAACATTTATCGGAATGACAACTTTATAAAGCTCTGCTAAGATTAAAATTTCCCGCGACATTCCGCGACAAGAACCGCGGCGAACACTTTCTTCATTGGCTAATTTTCCTACCACAGGTAATAAAAATCTGCGCAAAGGTGAACGATTCTTAATATCGCCACAGACAAGACAACGAGAGTAACAATTTGACGATAAAAAAATCTACGCATCAGTTTCAAGGACATTTGCAAATATATTATAATATCATTAAACCTATTTTTTCAATTTAATTATTTGTATTGACTATGTCTTGAATACCTAATGGAGATTCTATATTGATATGTCAACCGTGTATGGCAACTATGAAACGTTATTTATATGCTTACCAACTCAGAGATTATGTAGGTTAACTAAAAATAAACGATGCGAATGGCCATGAAGTCACCATCACTTGTAGAGGCGAGATGCGTACAACCGAACCGCTTAGGTAGTCTTTCTTTGTTCTGTTTGTAAACAGTAAAAATATGCCAAGAGAAGAACCGTTCTTTAGAAAATGCTGTTTCTGTATACCTTTACAGTCATGTCTGCAAGTGTGGTCGTGTATAAAATCGGTGAGTACGTACTATTTGTTTGTTACCTATTTTTTATTTAGCATCGTGTCTAGCTTTTGAGCTTTTGATTCTAGGTTATCGCTTCGCAGACTTTTTTGTAGATGAAGCACTATGTCAAAATAATAGTGTGTAATTGAGTCATAAGAAGTTCTATTAAAAAAAGAAGGCATTCATAGGCACCGACTCACAGCAGGCGCCGATTTATTTTTTAGTTATTTCTTTGTAAAATCTAAAGTACTCTAAGATAGTAAGATTTCGATAAAAATAAATATGGTTCCACTTCGGAGGTATTTAGCGGCTTATTTCAAACAAATAAAGATTTTTAAACCGACTTCCAAGTAGGAGGAGGTACTCAATTCAACTGCATTTTTAATGTTTGTTACCCGATTTCTTAAAGACGGCTGAACCGCTGTGTATAATCCTTTTTTATTGTCCAGTGTTTAAGTTTTTAGGTCGAAATAACAGAAAAAAAATTAGCCAATTTAAAGTTGTCAATAACTTTTTAATTTTTTTTTGTAGTTAAATAACGACAAATGTATCTTTCCTACAAAAAGTAGGTACTAAATGTTCAAAAAGGCAAAACGTCGAAACTCTAATGTAACGTTAGCGATCTACAGTAATTTACTAAAGAAGGTTAAATAAGAATCCGTACTTTTTTAGTTTGGCCAATGAAAAAACAATTAAAATAAGGGAATTCTGTCTATGTTTAATTCGCTGATCGGCTGCCCTTTAGCGTTTTAAGGTTTTACGATATTACAGCGCCATCTAGTTTTTTGGAAATGGAAATCCAAACTTCACTGCTTTTTGGGGAGAAATACCACTCCTAAATTGCACCCACTGCTGGGAATAGGCCTCTCCGTGTACGCCACATGACCTCATCATGAACTAGTCTTGTTCAGAGAAGGCCCGCAACAGTTTTGTTATAGTATGACGTTTTTTTTTTTTTAAAGTATCCAATATTGTAGGTTAAAAATAAAAAATGCGTTTTTTTCAGTAGTTTTGTTTTATAAACCAAAGTACTGAACTGATTTTGATAAAACTTGTATATGGCTACCAAGAAAGTAGGTAGGCGTAATCTTTCAATCATAAAAAAAGCGTGTGCTTAAGAAATTGGTTAGCATACATTTATAAAAATACATAAAATGAGACAAGCTGCACCCTAGTAGTAGGTACTTAAATTAGTAGTAGTTAAACTACTATTTACATACCTAAAGTTAAAAGTAGGGTCAACTGTTCAACAATAAACCAGTGGGACATAATGAATCATTGCATTATTTAGGGAATGCAACGTTGCCAGATCGTGGCATCAACACATTTCAACGAGCTTTCGTGACTTCTAACGGCTCACAAGTCCGTCACCCGCTTTCACCGCGTGTTGCCTTGTTAATAGGAGTAACCCGAATTTTGGCATCGTCGATTTAAAAAACACAAGACTATTTTTTACATTTTCTCACAATATGGCTGCTTACTTTACAAAATCAATTATTTGGGGCTATATAATGCATGCCCGTGCTATTAATGACATATATCATGACCAATTAGATTGCAGATTGTGTCCACTAGATGGCTCCAAAGTATAAAGTGGAGGGTGTCTTACATGGAATAATTATGTAGTGTTTAAAAATTAACCACGGTTCAATGCGTACCTCTATGTGGTTAATTTTGTACTGCATTGGTTAAATGTGCACTTTCCAAAACTAAACCCTCTGTACGTTTTCATTACGATTTAATTAAATTTGTCGCTTGTAATGACGTTGATGCATAAAGGGTAAACTTGATGAACTTCACTTATGTACACATTGAACCACATGGGGTGGTTCAATGTGTACGCATCAGTGGTTCAATGCAGACATATGAAAATGTTATAGATTCAATGCACTCGTGGTTCATTCTATACCAAGAGGTGGACACATTGAGCCAATTTCTCTTGTTTTCAAAAAAGGTTTATAAATCCGTAATAAAGTATTTTAAACAAAACGCGAATAAATAATTAAAGCTAGATAAATTTCAAACGATTTAGTAATGATGGATAAGAAAATTGAGTTATGGTCATGACGAAATCAGTTCTGAAAATTTGGGTGGTTCATTGTTGAACATTCAACCTATTGTAATAAAAGTTGTTTAAGGATATGTATTTCAATTTTCAGGTAGCAGATCTGACTCTGGGTGGATTCCTCACAATCCTAATGATAATACTGAGCAACTACGGCGAGCTGGCAACGAACCGGTTGACTCTATCGCATGCGTTCATCGCTTTAATACCCGTGCTTATAGTTGACAGCTCATTCATGGTCGTCCTCACTGTGGGATTGTGCACTGTAAGTGTAAGCATGACCTTATTTTTTTGACCTAAATATCAATTTTATTAAAATCTTTTAAACAGTTTAGTTTTTAATTATTAATCAAACATGTCAAAATTAAAATAATATAATAATAACACTTACAATTATGTTACAATTGCATAATATAGTCAAAAATCTAAACCTATATTAGTCCCTCGTCCAAACGTCCCCATAAGACTAGCAGCATTACCACGCTGAATCGCTAATGAAATGCGCTGGGCGAGAAAATGACCAAAACGTGGATCACGCCCTTTCTCCTTCAGACGCCGACCCAGTTCAGACACCAATATCTTGGCTTCAGAGCCCCACGATCCCGCCGTCTCGACGGCGAACGGAACGAACTCGTACTGTGGCTGAAGGCTGGCGTACTTAAGCCGCTTAGCTCTGGCCGCTGCCTCCTGACCTTATTTATTTCAAAATACAGCGCTAGTTCGAACTTTTTGTATGTATTTATATTATATGGGACCAAATAACATTCATATTTGAGTGATAAAAATGAAAACAGAGTGATCTAACTGCAAAAACCAACGCTGAACGGATTTAGCGCTCATATATAAGTGTATAAACATACCAGGCTATCGGCTTCGGTGTTCTAAGCCGAACGGGGCTCACTATACTCATTCTACTGAACAACTTTTACTATGAGACCAACTCTGACACATACATATTGTCGACGACAGATCAACTTTTTGTATGGAACAGCTGGTAATTTTTCTCAAATTCAGTGTTGGCCCCATAGTGAAAGTTGTTTGTAATGATGAGTACAGTGACCCTCTGTTGGCTTAGTACACTCCTAACCGATAACAATGTATATATTTATCTATTTTCAGCAACACATATAAATAATTATTACAAGTAAGAACATTTACATGATTCTTTTTAAGTTACATGTGAGGGTGTCGCTTAACACCCCACTAATATTATAAACGCGAAAGTTTGTACAGGCACGGATCTATTGTTGTTGCTCTTTCACGCAAAAACTGCTGCTACGATTAGGATGAAATTTGGTACCTACGGAGATAGCTTAAACCTTGGATATAGGCTACTTTTTATCCTGTATTAACGTGGGTAACACCGCAGATTGTAATAGACAGTGCAGTTGAATCTTTGTTTTAACTGATATTGTCAGCCTCTATATAAGGTTTCTAAAAACTGTTTTTGCTTATTTTTTCAGAAAAATATCCGCACGCTAAAGGTGTTCCTCTATTACAGTTATTACATGGTGTCTGTTGAAGCTGTTATCTTCATCTGCTTTCTAGTTTTTGGATTTTTTGAGAGGGAACACCTTAAAGTAATATATCCCAGCATTGCAGTCTGCTTGTTAATAAATGCTGGTAACTATTTCGTTTTTGCTTTTTTTAATCTCGACAATGTATTCTATAAAAAAAAAAATATGTTTGAATTCCTATTTAAAATTGAATACCTATCGACTGTATCTTCCAAATATTATTGAAGTTGGCTGATATGTGTTGGTGCAACAAAAAAATTTAGAGTATCGAAGAATCTTTATATCTAAAAACTATGACTTGTACGCGGTTTCCAACATACTGACAAGCGATGGGAAATTTCCAGTCAGGCAGCCAATAAGTTATACCAGAACATGGTTTCGTACACTTTTACGGAAGCCACCATTTTCATTGCAAGGTATATTTTAATAGGATACGAGTCTACCTACATTAAAAGATATCAATCTATCGTTCATAAGTTAAACATAGTTCAGACAAAATAATCTTAGCAATAAGTAACGATGATATAATTCATTTTCTCATTTCAGGTCTGGACGTGTGCATCATTTTCACATTAAAAAGTGAAATGATCAAACTGCGGAACAAACAACAATATGAATTTCTAAAATTACCAGATTTAAACTCCGATACCGATTTGGCACAACCAATCTCGTTTAAACCTAGTTCTAACTACGACGAAGAAAGATTGACAGAGTCTTTTCAAGCTGATGATGAAAATATAGCATAGATATCAACTTTGAATAAAAGTACGTCCCAGGAGTTGCCAGAAAAGAGGTTATTGACACAAGGTATTATGTTATCTCCGTAAGAAAAACGATAATATCGCTTGCCATAAATCTATGTATCATTTTCCGTATTTGACGCTAACGTTTAGATTTCTTTGGTGGGCGGAGAAACTAGCGGCTTGTCAGATTTGCTTCGATTTGTTTCGAACTGTGAAAAGCTGTAGAAGATCCTTGAATCCACCGACTAGTGGTATGTATAGTGAACACTATAGAGGTGCTAATTAAGATAAGACTTATACTGATATATTTCTTAATATTGTACTTAACGAGTTCACTCGATAATTCACGAAAGAGGTAGCAATTATATATGACTAGCAGCAGAATTTTTAATATAGGTACTTATTTTATATCAGACGGCATAAGGCAGGGCCAGCATGGTCTGTGACTAAAATGACTTTTTTCTTTCTTTGAGAGACAAACTCAGACCAGGAAATTAGAAATCACACCATTAAATCATATTGTGATTTATTGAATTCAATTGTTACGTTATATCTTGCCAATTCTACAATATGTAACAGAGAGGTGTGACTATACTTAAGGATATTAGTTTACCTGTCAAAGCGAACCCATCGTACCTATAACATTAATTTTGCGGAGTTTGTGAAAAAATTATTGCGTCCTCCATACAACTTGACCGATCGCGACCAATTTTTATAAGGCGAACCTAATATTTTTATTCGAATTTTGCAAAATTTACATTTACAATGGTTTCATCTTGATTAGTAGACTAACACCCTTAAGTATTGTCACAGCGTGTCTATTTGTGACAAATCTTAATGATATTAATTGAAAAATTAGTACCTATTGTGATGTATATAATAATAATATCCGTGATTTATATAATAGGTCATATAAAGGGAATAACAGAACATCATCAAGCTGACCAAATGAGCTATGATTCTTTATAGACATACGTTAGGTATTACGTGATGAAAATATAAGTTTAGGATCTAGATAGAAGTTTAGATCTAGATTCATTTTAGGAATATGTAGAAAGAATGTAAGTGGACAATGTCGTAGAGGAGGAAAAAGTATATGATAACTAACGGAAAGGGACCAGCGATGAGTAGGTGAAACTTTAATATGAGAAAGACACTTTAATCGAAGACCACTAAAATGCCATTTCTAATAATGTCGCTCCATCCGCAAGACTTGCCATTACAATTTTTATGTTTACCTTAAATATTTTAGAGACTTACGATACTTACTTACCCAACGACTCAAACTAATGTAATTTTATGTTGCATATTACGTTACATAGGCTTTTCGATAGCGCGTCGCCCGGAACCTCCAACTAGGATACTACTTTTGAAGAAAGAGGTTATAATATGTTATGCTAAAATTTTTTTTCTGATAGAAACTCAGAAGACAGTGTTGTAGGTACTAAGTTTTTATCACAGGAAATAAATTAATAGCGCACTTTAAAAACAGAAACGAACATACAGTGAAATACATACGGCTTTATTGAAAGTTTGTCAAGGTAAAACGTGATAAAAGACGCCCGAAGTAGAGACGTGTTTAGTATAATAAGACGGATAAATTGTAACTGATAGTTTTTGTCTATGAATGACTTAACTGACTTCATACTGGGTTTTAGCTTTTGTTTATGTACAGTTCATAAATATAAAATAGAAAAAGCTTAATGTAGGTAACGCAATACGTTTATTCTTAAAATGTTACTTTTAAATTGTACTTATAAGTTTTTATTAGGTAGTATGTAGGTACATAGAAGTTCAATAGTTTTATCTCATTGTGAATGTGATATTAATAGTGTTCCATATATTTTGTGTTTTTGGAGTAAAACAATTAAATCATACTAATATTATAAACGCGAAGGTTTGTAAGAATGTATGTGTGAAAAGGAAAAGTTACTCTTTCACGCCGAAACTACGATACGATTTGGTTAAAATTTGGTACGGAGATAGCTTAGACCCTGGATAACACATGGGATACTTTTTATACTGTATTAACGCGTGTAACACCGCAGGGCGCAGCTAGTACTTAATGAAATACTTTATAGACATGGTCGCTATATCACTATTGGGTAAACTTACTAACTTCCTCACTAATACTCGTTTACTTTAAGATATTATATTAATTTATACATATTCTTTTATGAAAAATAAAGCAACTTTTTTACGTAAGTACTTGTTTTAGTATAATTTTTACCTATTTCGTATAAATTCCCTATCTTACATTATAACAAAACATCCCATACCTAATAACGCACAAGACAGTGTTTATTACCGTTAAATGTTACATAAATCAGTTGGCTGTCTACAAGAACCTTGTCAAAGCAAACTATCATCCATCTCAAGAAGGATACGACCAACAAAATGGTTATTCTAAAAGTAATATTGACTGCGGTAAAGTGGAGTAAGTAGGTCCTGAATCTCATTGCTGCAATCCATTGTTGAGACAGGAAGAGCTCTATTTAACATGACCTCCCAAAGGAAGCAATGTCGCGATGATCTGTCTCCTTCATTTAGTTTTAACACGCGATATGAATACAGCTGTTATGGACTTTTTAAAGAACCTTTAAGATATCTTTGTACTATAGAGTGAAAAAATATAATATGTTTGCTAATTAAAAAAAAAAGTTCTATGATTTAGGGTAAACAGTGAAAAAATAATTAAACCATATAATCGTTTTGTAACTGAAGAACAAAAATAAGTGAAAACGTGATAATGCAGTGACAAATTGTGATTTATTTTGTAGTTAACGCCTTTATCAATATTTTATGCAAAGATACGAGTAGCCTTTAATGCGTTGCTAGCATTTTCATAAAATAAATAAAGATAACGAAGGATTTTATTAAATTATTGCATATAAAATGTTATTTTCTATATATCTCATGAAATAATCGGTAAAACTAGTTTTAATTTAGTAATATAATTTTATCAATATGGCATTTTGCGAGTGTACATGGCCTCTGACAAGAAAGTGCTGCTTCTGTATACCAATCAGAAGAGGAGTCATCATTTTTGCATATGCTAACTTGGTGAGTACACACTTATTACCAACTTTCTATTTAATGCAAGTAAGTAATACAAAACTTCTTGAAAAAATATGATAACCAACCTTAATTCGACAGCCATAAATTACATATAAAACCACTGTTGGCCAAGTCGGTTTTTGAATTGTCTCAGAATCACATTGTGCCAAAATGGCCGTTTCGACATAAAATAGATTAGATTTAGTACTAAAAATTTCTTGTTTAATACTAACTGTGGCCTATTACATGTCAAAACGACCATTTTGGTACTATGTCATTATAATTCCGGAGACAATTAAAATAACAGATTTAGGCGCCTCTTAGATAGAGATAGATAGAGGCGACTGTCAGCAATCTTGATTTTGTTTTAACAGAGTTGAAGAGGCGAACGGTCAAAAGAACAATTTCACCACTGTTTTATTTAATTTGTTAAGTCAATAAACAAGAAGTTGAAATTAATTAATTTGTTATAAGAACATAAGTTATATAGCAAAGTCTTAAAATTATTTTGGCAGCACGTAGACAGTTCATCGTACCATATAGGTAGCTAAAAAGTGATTTGTTGCAGACCACCCTTGCTAATGTTTTGTGTTATAAATAAAATTAACAAAGATATCTGTACACACCCAACTTTGTCAGTCACTTATTTGTTTTATTACGTCATTCACTTGATTTCATTTGTGATTTATTTTATCAATAAACGGCACTACCCGGTAGTTAGTTTCGGAAATAAAATAATCTGTTTATTGAGGTTAAGTTAAGATTTAATTTTAGGATTCTGAAACGATTTTTACATTTATAATAAAAGAAGTGTGATTCCAGGTTTTTAATCTCCTATCCCTGCCTATCTTGATCTTCCTGGTGGTGGAGCACGCAGTCTTCGAACACCCCCCGATAGATGGCGACACTAGGGACCAGGTGGCAGTGCACGCGTCGACCATTGCCTTTATGTGTACTGATGTTATACTGATCGTTATACTGCTAATTGGAGCGCATAAGGTAAGTAAGGTTTAGGTACATCAGGTGAGTTGCGGTCAAGCGCAAGCCTATCAATAAATAGAAATAATAAAGTTAATATATCACCGCTCATACTCAATACAACTTCTAGACCATTATTTTACAAGTATTTAGCTGACTGTCCCACTTTTTTCTTTGTTTTGAAGCTCTCGTCTCTCTCGTCTGCTACTTAACCGCAATTCGTCAGAAGACGATTCACTCGAGATTTAAGATTGAGAATATACCTAGCAATAACCTTCCTAGAAATAAATAGAAGGTTTGCAGGCACATGTCATAAAGACTTCGTATTAGCAAAGTAACTCGCACTGGTATTTCAGTTCACGGGAACTCCGAAAAGCCTCTCACGTAAGTCACCTACTTGGCCCACTATAAAAAATAATGGAACTTCAAAACTTCCGCCATACATTATTTTGACAAAAAATAGTTGAATCGTTTTGTATTTTAACTAGGTACACAATAATCCTACGTAACCTCCGAAGGATGAAAATAATACAAAAAAATAATTACCTACTTAAAACCCTTTTTCTTTCATTACCTAAGTATTGTGATGTAGGTATAAAAAGATATTTTCTTATATTTCCAGAAAAACATTCGTCTTCTTCAAGTATACTTCTACCTCGGCCTCAGCTTCCAGCTGCTCACACTCTGTCTGGACATCATCCTCTCACTCTCTTTCGAGTACGACCAGTTGGGCGAGAATCTTCTTTATCTCTTCTTTTTATGTGAGCAACAATACAAATATTTAATAAATGTTTTTAAGTAAGTGTGATAAGAAATAAGACAAAAAATACTTTGAAAAGAGTAATAAGTCGACGGGGGCCTAGCTTTTCCGTACATAGAGTACGTAGAACATAAGTTAGTTTACAAGGCCACCAGAAGCCATAGGCTATACATAAATAAACAGAATAATCAAAGATTTCAAAAGAAGTACAGAAATAAACCTAAGTAGCATCTTCTCGATTAAACCCACACATTATCAACAATAACGCATAACTGCCGGTACATAACTACTTAATTAAGGTCCAAAAATGTTTGCCGTCATACCTATACTTCTATAATCCACGTTTGGACGATAAGTGGCAAGGTCAAACCAGTTACAAACAAATTGCACAATGTAGTTGATGTGCCATTGTTAAAGTTTCGACACAAAGATGCCAAATATTGTGCGAAGTACCCATTCTAAACTTGCTGGACTCTATTGAAATACTGGGGGTCACGATTTGTAGGTAAAAATAAGTTGGTGAATATTTAGGTATACATATAGCAGCCAAATAATTAATTATTTAATGTATACATATTAAGTACAAGTTATAAAACTCTTCATCGTCACCACAATATAATAGAACATCCTTCTCACTAATATTATCAAAGCGAAAGTCACAGAAGACACTCCACTCTCTTTCTGAAGATGAGCCGCCAACGCGTTCCAGACTTGCTCTACAAATTTCACTTACGACCAGTAAAGTCTAATTAATTCTATTTTATCGCTTGCAGGTCTGAACATCTACCAGTTGTTCTTGGTGTACAATACCATCCGAATATTAGAAGCTAACAAGGACGTCCAGTACGTGGTGTATCAAGAGCGGCGGTAGCGAATAGCTCCTTGAATGAATGATAAGTCAAGCAAGGAACAAAAACACTTAAAACTATAACGTCCTTACTTAATAATCAATGATAAATAACTAAAATTGTAGTACCTAAAACCGAAATTTAGTACCGAGAGTTTCAGAAACATCAGTAAATTGCCTAAGCTGAACAGAGATTAGGCATAATATAGGCAACTGCTTAGCCCACATGGGATAGGGGACACAAGATGAAAATGTTTCAAAGTGGAACATTTATACCCTGAAAAACAATGGGCGTTTTATTCATGCTTCCTAACAGGCATATTTCTATCGGTTGATAAAAACTTACCACAACATAAATGCAGAACTATCTAATATTAAATAGTAGAATTAATACTATGGGACCAAAACTTGCATTGTTTAGAGAGAACTATAATATTATCGAGAACTACTTCAATGTTAAAATGACGAATGGAATCTATATCATAATGGGTCGGCCAAAAGTTATATAAATTACTTTAAAAGAGCTTACTATTTTTAAGATGACAACTGGATAAGTTAATTTGAAGGAACACTAATTATTGGTACCTAAATTAAAATATTAATAATTAATTACGATACATAAATCTTCTTATAGATACATCATTACCAAACGATGTATTTGCTGTAGAAACATTGTGCCCGCATCACTTTAATAATTAATTTGTAAGTCATAAATTATCATAATATGAATACACATTAAAATAAATTAGTCGAACAACCCACCCCGAATCGTACCTGGAGCAAAAGTGCCCATTGCGCTGGCTGCGTAAATAAATAAATATTAATACTGAATTATTTGTATGTTAGTAAGTATCATTATTAGAATGAAATAAAGTTTGAAAAAACAATACGTTTCATTGTTCTACGAGTATTCGACTGCAGGATAATATAGACTTAGGGAAGATTTGTTTGGACTGCTATCAAAGTATAAATTATTATTGCCTGCTAATAATTATTATATTCAACGATGTTGAACTAATAATAACTACGTAGGCATACCAGTTTTTAGGAAATATTCCTGATAAGTCAAATGAGTATCACGGCTTCTAACCGGCAGGCGCAAAAGAAAAATGTAGGTACGTATCAGTTAAGTCATTTATATTTGAAAACCAAACATTAGTTTCAAATTTAAAGCGACCACCTTAGAAGTATTCCTTTTCAAACAAAATAATTATTTTATCATATAGAACCAGGCTATTGATTATTCTTTAATATTTAATACGGGGTGATTCTAAATTGACTGCGTATATTTTTACCATGCAATTAACATATTTCGCTAATAAAAATCACTCACACAACTTTTCATATCTCTTTTTTGCATTTTACGCATAGTATTTGAAATGTATGTCCAAAATAATGTGATCATCTATGATATCCGCAGTGAGGTTGTTAATGGGGATTTCGGGAATATACATATTTAAGTTATCGGGTACATACGACACAAAAAGATTATGACGATTGAGAGGTCTCTCCTTTTTTTAAGTTGACTATAAAGCAATAATGAAGCGTATGTGGTACTTCGTATATAACCTGATTGCAAGAAAGTGTTGCCAAAGTAACCATTTCGGCATCATACTTCTTTAACAATTATTATTTTGTAATCATGTGGTTTATTGTTACGGAGTGGTTGCTAATATACAACAAGCAGTCGTAGTCGGTGGGCAGACCACCAGCCAGATGAGTCAAGGAAATCATATCATCGCAGGGATACCGTGAACGAGATTGGACCAGGATATACAACTAGGTATGACAGACAAGACAGAATGGAAGGGAAGCCTACACCCGGCAGTGGGCCGATACAGGCAGAAAATAATAATTTGCTTTATTTCATAGTAAACAAACACATACACTCGTAGTACTAGCAAAAAAAGCTGCACTGTTATGTCACTGTAGGTATAGGATGTAGTAACAGATATTTACACTTAAAATGATCCAAAACTAATTGGAGCTCAAGAGAGAAATTAAAACCGAAAAATGGTTTCGGCTATTTCTTACATATTTTTCTATCTGTTCTGATAAAAATATTGTATCCACCTTTTTTTCAAATATTAGTTGACAGATAGTTGTAGTTCGCACCTACAAAATAATAACAAAAGACTTGAAAGTAAAAAATGGGTCGGTAAATAATGTATATGCTATTTTCCAATGCAATAGTATAACTTTCCTAGTATCTATAGGTATAGCTGCTAATAATGCAGTTTCAAAGTTCCAATAAATAACAAATAAATATTAAAATAGTAAAAAAAAATTATAGATATCTGTAGATCTTAAATGGTCCATAGTAATCTAATCTAATGTTGTTGGAGTTGGTCATAAAAGCACTTGCCATAGAGAATTAAAAAAAAATTATGATATAAAAATATCCACCCTCATGGTATTCGTTTACGAGCTCACTGCGTCTATCTAAAATAGGTCCTACAAAATATCAACTCCCATTATTATCCACCTCTACCACGACATAACAGACCGAACTAAAGTTTATCAATACGAGATAGAAGTAAAGTAAAGTAAAGTAAAGTAATATTTATTGACCTTTAAATAACGTTCGTTACAGGCAAGTCTTATTACATTTGAATTAATAATTACTTAAAAAATTTAACTTACAAATCTCATTCATATACGATTACTTAATATTAGTTCTTAGTTTAACAGTTCTCTTGACAAATATTTACATTATGATTGCTTTGTTTAGTTATTAGTGATATTTTATTATGGTTGTTCGTTACACAAGAACGATGATTCTACAAGCTGCATTGACATATATTCGTTGAGTTTATAAAAAGGATTGCTTTTAAAAAAATACTTCAATTTTTGTTTGAATGTAATAAAATTGAGATCCATTACACTATTAGGTAATTTATTATACTATATTATATTAGGAAGTAAAATCTAAACAGCACAAAACGGCTGGTTTCAGTTCACACATGAGGAGGTTCCCACGCGACGATACTATTGCGTATTGCATACAATAATGGTTTACCTCGCCGATGCAAGCGCATCTTACGGTATGTAGGCATGTCTACAGAGTAGATGAGCTGCCATAAACAATTTCTTACCCAACTGCCCAGAAGAAGGGTAATTTTTTTAAAGTGTATGTATATTTGTATGAAAAAATATCAGCTGTTTCATACATTTTATCATTAACAGCAGATTTTTTTCTCGTTTGTTCCCATTGAGTCATACCACTATGTGTAACACTGTTACTTATGGTAAAAACAAACTACCGATTAGTAACATTGTTACTCAATGCCACATTTTTCTTCCTTTGAGTGACAGTGTAACTCAACGAAACGCTATGATCCTGTTAAGTAACATCTTTTGTAAAATCAATGTTCAAATACATCTTGACTTAAAACAACGATTATCCCACTTTTCTCGAACTCTTTGTGGCCCTCTAAGCATAGCCTAAGCCGGTAGACCGATTTTGATATGCAAGCTGTCATTGTATTGAATTTGTCTTTACTTGCAGATGGTCATAAGCTATACTGATTGCATCCCGCGGTTTCATTCCTTAAGATGCATAATGTACTTCTTAAGTTTTTGCAGTCGCTTCTAACCACTTGTTGAACTAGTAGTTCGCCTTGAACTAGACTTGAAAATATATTGTCGTGCTCATGGTGGATTGAACTTGCCTGAATAATCTATAGTTAATTTTTCTATTAAAACAGTAGCTATGGCCAAAGGTCGGCAGCTGATCGAACAGCGGGCTTATATAAAAGTAGGGTTGGAAAAATAATGAATTTAAAATACAGTCAAAATCGCATCTTTTTACAGTTAAGTATAGTTTTAGCTTTGTTTGTGGTATTGTAATACCACAGTCACTGTAATAGTTTGAATTATCAGCTAGTTTAACTGATAATTCAAAGCATTTGCGTCAGTCACGGAGAACATTAAAAAAATCAATAAATCAGATATTACAATTTTTTCTTTTTTATGAAATGGATACTACGAACTTACCCAGTAAAACAAAGTACTAATTAATTTACAGTTCTTTGCTGGAGCATCTTTTTCACTCTCATTTAAAAAGGCGGGAGAAAAAGGTGAGTGGTAGGTATTCTTCTTCTATTTCTTTTTCAATTAAGCAGAGTAGTTTGATAAAGTGTGTGAGTTTAAGCCTCCAAAACGCGTGGTCTAAACGTGGAGACAAACAATTAATGAGGAATTTTAAACAGGCCCATGCAAAAATTTTTACACCATCCCTCCGTAACTCTGGCTGAACGTTGCTTATTGGTACACAATAATATGCAATGTTTTTGTGGGTAAGATTATTGAGTATTTATTGCTACGTCTCTATTAGTTATACAGAATTAATAGTATCAAAGGACTCAATGTCCTATTTAAGATAACGTCCATATTCTACAATAACATTCCCACAGTAGCATCAACTCTGTAAACATCGTCAGAGAAGAAAATCGAGAGTCTGAGGTGAGGCCTTTCAGTGATTAGCCTGACGCGCCGCCGGCTGCACGTTCCACATTCAAACTCGTTGCACTTTCGCCGGCAACCTACACAAATCGGACGTTCTGTGTTGACCAAACACCTTCGACGTAAACGCGCGCGAAACTGTGAACTAAAATAAGAAGTTGAACTTTTTAATTCTCGTCTACTGTCAATTTCAGTGATAAAAAACTTTTTGGTGTTTAGTAAATAGTTTTTAATTAGTGCTGGGCACAATGTCGGCTACGGTGGAGACTAGTTTGAAGTAAGTTAGTGCGATGTGCAGCGAAAGTTTTTTAGCAGTCGATACGCAATCTAGCGTGCGAGTCGATTCGGGTCAAGTAGTTCTCTTTGGCGTGTTTAATGTTTATTTTGATTGGTTTTCTTGCTTCTGTCTGATTAAAAATTATGTTGATATCGCATGCATATTTTAATAAGTTAATGCGTTAGTATCCTTATATGCAAGTGTAAGTGTATAAGTAACTGAGTAATAGCTCACTTGCTATATAAAGTAACAAACATACAAAAATAAAACATTCATATTTAACTGTGACGACTCCTTATCACACATTATTATTTTGAAAGTGTGGTTTGGTTATCAGACTTAGGCTACTTTGTATCTCGTAAAAATATACATACCTACCTATAGCTCCCATAAATAAGAAACTTATAACCAACGCAAATTAAGTAACTATTTATTTAACAAGCTCTACAATACACTACAGGTCAATACGATAAGAATAGCAGTTATAATTATGAGGGCAAACAAACTTTAACTAATGGCTTCATTAATCCTATTTAAAATATAATTGTCTATGAGTTACCATTGTTTAGATTAGGATTAATTACCGCTTGCTTTAACAGTGAAGAAAAACATTATACCTTATTATAAAACCTGCATATCGAAACAACAAGAACTTAGGAGTTCGAACCATCTCTAATCTAAACTTAAACTCTTTAAAGAAATATAACTAAGTTCCCACCTTGCATTGGAACTACAGAATCCGGAAATCCTACTTAGATTTAGACAGTGTGCTGGACTTTGGTCACATAATAGGTAACTATTATGCCTTCTGGAAGATTTGAACCCAGTAGGTGAACGTGTACCTAAAGATTGATACTACTTACAAGCATTTTCAACTGAGATTAGTCTGACAATGAAATAGCTGTGAGGTAGGTACTAAACACTGGCCGCGACAGCAGTTCACGGATAGTGGGACATCTTATAAAAACTCATAGATACTAAAACTTTACTGCTGTCTATTAAAAAAAATATGCGTTTTTGTCCGCATTTTATAGCTTAATTGAAATAACAAACCAATTAAAGTTGCAAAAATATAAAACTACAATAGTGTTCGGTTTTTTTGCTCGATTTAAGTTACATGAAGATGTTGTTCTTTTTGTAACCGTAGGTAAAGCATTTTAATAAAGAAGCATCGCCACTACATTATCCGTATATTACTCGTTATAAAGTAGGTAGACATAACGCAAGGCAGAGTTATATTTTCTCAAGGTTTTGTACTTATGAGATGTTATTAGATAATTACAATGATAGACATCTATTTCTGCTCTAGTGCGTTCCTGCTTACGTAGATACGTAGTCTTCATTTTATTGCATTTTTATTGTAACACATTATAAAACTGCTTCAACAGCTATAATCTACTTGCGTAAATAAAAACTACTACCTACTATATAAAAGATAGGTAGATACATGCTTTTTTGTAGATATATGCATTTTGTTTTAGAAATATATACGTGTTTGTAGAAGTTTTTGAATTTTATACAACGTCATTGGTCCTGATTCTGAATGATTAAGATACTGTTCTAGTTTTGTAGACACGGAATGTTTTAGGATGCTTTACATCCTATAACGACGTGATAGGTATATATTAGTAACGGTGTGTCTAGTTAGGAACTGTTATCGAAAACCTGCAGAATTAGTTCTATTATTGAATACTTTGCGGTTATTAACCTAGCTAGTGCATACGTTCGACATTCAAGTTGAAGGTCATGGATTCAATTTCCGGTAACATAATATTTTTTATAATTTTTCCACACAAATCCACACAAAGGTCTTCAGGTCACAAACTACGCAAAGCCTGTGCTATGGTAACCTGATGACTGATATACATACTTAATTACATAAATACGTACCTACTTACATATATAATAAACAGCCACACACAGGTCAAACAGACATATTCATGCAAACAAATGTTTGACCTGTCCGGGGATCGAACCCGGGACCAGAGCGGCGCAGAAGGCAGGGTTGCTACCAACTGCGCCAACCGGCCAGTCAAATCAATAACATGTAGAGTTTTATTCTATTAAATTTATGAATGCTTGTCTTCTACATGTTCCAATAAACACCAACTAGCTAACTGGCTACCTAAATAGCTGCAAAAATTTATCTATCCCACGAGAACACTACATTATTTCGGGATTCAAAGTAACCTTCATATTATTCCAGGTTAAAGCTTCTCTGGTGCCAAATTGCATCCAAATTCGTCCAGCTGTTTGAGCTTAAAAGAGTAACAAACATACACACATACAAATTTTCACCTTTGTTTTATTATTATTATAGTGAGACAGAAGTGGCCAGTCTTATAGCAGATATATTTAACGTTGACCACGACCCCATCGATGCCTCAATAGATGTCCGAGTAAGGCTTATCTATAATATAAATATGAATCGCTGAATCGCTAAGCGCAAATCTCGAGAGCAACTGAACCTATTTTGCTAATTATTATTTTAGTATATTCCTTGAAGTACGAGGATAGTTCTTACGGAGAGAACAGTCTAAAAAATTGCCTGATAAGGTCTAAAAACAATACTTTTCTATACTCCCATACAATCGATTCTTAATAATACTTAATAGTAAAAAAAAACGATTGTTAGGCGGTACGAAGTTCGCCGGGTTAGCTAGTTTATAAATAAATATATCTAGGTACTGTTACAAGCAAGTTTACCTTCAGGCTACTGACTTGTCTTTCTGGGTTATCAACTATATTAAAGGAACATAATGACAAGTTAATGTATGTTACATCAGTAATGCCTACCTACGTCATTTGTACATATTGCAGAAATACTTTGTATTATGTAGGCTCGTGTTACGTCGGTGTGTTAGTAACCCGACACTTGCAAACCTGTTCTGATTCCAAGCGTGCATCTTTAGACCTTGACCATCGAGACTAACGCTAAAGTGTAAAGATGTTTTTGAAGGATGGTTTTTTAACCAGTGGTTAGAAGCGAGTTCATAAAACCCGACTGCTAAATCGTGAACCCGTGAATCATCCTTAATGTCTTAATTTTCTAATTTTGGTGTATACCTATAAAAAAAAAATTATCACTGTCACGACTGAGACGAATCTATTGACACCACTCACATAAAAATACGAGAAGCCGTTTAGGTATGTTTAGGCTAGAGCTTATGTATATCTACGAAAAAATATGTTTGTTTTACTATTACGTACTATATATATTCTTTTATAAATACTTGAAATTGAACTGTAAATAGGGCATGTTATTTCTAGTGCATCTTTCTTGACTACAAATAAGACACAAAACTTGATTCGCAGTGGGGACACTACTATTTGAAACTTTTTTTAGGAGATTATTTAACTTATATAATATGCATATTTTTTATATTCTTTGCATCTAGCCTTCTAGGATACAAAGGATATAATGGAACAGAGTTCCACTTTTTGGTTGTGTGCGTCATATGCGCGCTTTTTATGGGATCTATTTTGTCACATGCTTTGTCACATGCTTTTGTCCTAATTGAGTCACAGTTGAGGCCGCTAGAAGACCTCCGACATGGCTATTGGTTGCCCAAACAAAACATTAACGTTACACCGCTTTAACGCTTCGAAGCACTTCCATTATAACCACAATAGGTGTTGACTGTTGATGCAACAAGCGATTAGGATTAGACGTGGCTGATCATACTCTTAAGCTTTCACGTTACTCTGAATTTCAACTGCCATCAAATATTACATACAAGTCATATGTATATATTACCGAAAGGTGTAGTTAACAAAGTACTCGTAATTTGCTCTTCGCACGACTTTAGACTCGTGATCTTTAGGCATATCGCCATTTAGGACACTGTATTTTAAGTTAGTAGACAGCAAATGCTATCTAAATCTAAAAATACGTATCAATCTTACTTACTCCACGGGAGAACTGCGACTACTTTTAACCCACTTGTCTCATTACACATCATTGTATCTTTAAACTTACACTTTTTTAGTTTTTCAAAATATACCACTGAATTGAAACAATTATTGTAGCCATAGAAAATATCATTCATTTAAAAAAATCCTTATAATCCTCTTAATACATATATCAATTATATCGTAAGTAAGTAAAATGAATGAATCATTTTACTTAATTGCGATATGTATTTATGTCACTCCAAAAAAAATAGAACCTTCTATAAAATAAACTAAATAACTTAAATAAGAACCGACAATTTCAATTTCGTAGAGTTTTAATTACATGGTACACTCTTTATGGAGTAATTCGGAAAAAAACTTATCCATAAATTACTATAAACAAGCACAAAGGTCAAACTAGGTGAGTATTACAGTAATAATAATAATGCTATAACCTATTGGTTATTTTATTTGCAGGTGTGGCTAAAGGTTAAGGTTGTTTTTTTTTATTTAGTGGTAATCTAGCCACGAACGAGCTTCTGGCGGTAAACATCACGATTGCATACAATTATTGTTGTGAATAGACGAGATAAAATGTTTTGATGGTGTACCAGATTTTGCCTCACAAAAGAAAGGACGCGGGTTCAATCCCAGGTTTTTCCACTTACGTGCATACCTATTACAATTTATTATCACAAGCTTAAACGATGAAGAAAAACATCGTATATAAAACTATTTGTCGGAGGAGGTTGATAGCTTTTAAAGATAAATGAATCCCTTACTCGCAATTTGGCCAGCGGAGTAGATTATGACCTAAACCCTCTTATTGGGGAGACTCGAGCGCCGCAAGTGGACGTTATGGCTTGATACGTGTTACCAAGTTATTATAGTTATTTTAAGTCCATGATGCCATTGTTGTGCAAAGATGCGGCTTTAAGTACTCCTTTCGTCATCAGATTTAGTCCTTCGCTTATTCGTAAACTCTTTCTCGTCAGGGGTGGAAGTATTTAACATTGGGCCTTTTTCTCTGAAGGTGTACGGCACACAATATCCTCACCACCATCCCAATTTAAATTGGTATTTCGATTAACCTATTTGGGAGATGTTAAATGTGTTAAAGTAGTTTTTTTTTGCTCTAGCGTCTATGACTCCGGTTCTATATTTACGTCCACATTGCCTCATTTATCGTCTTTTAATATTTATTATGATAGAAAACCTGTTTAAAAATAGTCAGTTGTTACTGAGCAGCTATCCAAAAAAGCGGATAGAATTATATTTAGGTACCTACTGTAATGGACATGTTGTTGAACTTTAAGATTTAACCTAGACATTGACTTAAATAAGATCCAAAGCAAACATTAACAGTTAAGTCTTTTCCAACAATTTATTTCTGTCTGCCCTGCTCTCTGCTTATTAAATCGCATATTTTTGATATCTATAAACTCTGGCAGTTGTAGTGTCAATATTACTACAGAAAAATTACGATAATGACCCGACGAAACCTCAATCATTAATTTAACTTTTTCTTGCAATGTTACTATAGAAGTCAATTCTTCCTAAACAAAGAAAACGACAACATCTGAAAATAGTCAATACAATGCACTTTCTTACTCTCAATAACAAAAAGATTTACGTGTACCGAGCCACCGAGGCATTGTTCTAGACTGTTTGCACGCCTTATCATCGCATCTGATAAGAAATACCTACAAGTTCTGTACTTATAATCGACATTGATGATTCCCACGTGAATTAAAATCACGAGTAGATAATTATAAGCTAAATGCGTAGGTATAGTCAGTTTTTGATATAAAACTAAAACAGCAGTGCTATCGGCTAGAATTAGACATGAAAGAAGTGAAAGCAAGCGCAAGCAAACTTAGTTTCATTTTGGCAGTGTTAAAGCGGCGAACTGTCTCAACGGAGCCAGGTTTCTTTGCTTTTTTTTCAGATGGCATGGCGATGATACCGGCTATCATGCTACCGGCTTGTTGACCAGCAGGAATATAATTTAGACCCAGGTTATCTGCTTCTATAGCGTGTAAAGTTACACCTAACTCTAAGTGGGTAGTTAACTATAATATAAGGGGGTTAGTCCATTGTGAAAGAAGTAAACAAGCAAAAGCACTCTTAGTTACGTTTTGATAGAGCCGAAGAGGCAAACTGTCAAAACAAAACCTAAGTTACTTATAGGTACAAGTTTCTCTTTTTATAGCTAATATAACGCGATTACACGCCAAATCTAGTTAGTTCTATGGCTGGCGTACCTTGTGTTCATTAGCACTCACTGGTCAGCCATCCACATTGTGTATTGATAAATCTCCTAGTGGGTTCAATATAAAGCTTGAACGAGACTAAAATTGTCTGACATGGTATCCCAATTCCGATGCCGCAAAGGAGTTATTTGACTATGTGAGTCACCTCAGATGAATTACCTAGATTTTACGAGTGTATTTTAAACCAGTGTCTGTATACAATGGGACTGCCATGTTTAGAACAAAAGTCCCAAAAATAAAAAGAATTAAAAAAAGAGACTAAAATTAGCACTGGCTCTGGCGGGATATGACTCTAATCGTGAGAACAATAACGGCTGCCAGTTAACTTCAGAAACTTCATAGCCCTACTATCATTTAGGTAATTTTACTCCATCGAAAATTATTAATTAACGTCAGGCTATTCAAGAAATGAGTGTTTGTTTCATTCCATAGTCACTTTGAAGTAATGTCAAATTGTTATTGGAAATTAATGGATCGTTAACGGTTGTTACATTTATTAATTGCACGTCAATGTACGTAAGTAACAGTAATGTAGAAAATAATCCGATTCATTTTCGCGCAGGTCATTAAACCTTTTGCTGTAAGGCAGAGTATTGACAAATCGACAGTTGCTACGAGTGTATCCCATCTGGCCCGGCTACTGTGGATTCGAGGGATCAAATCGGATGACGCGTCAAATAGTTTAGTGTTTGTTGTTTTCTCATCAACCCATATCGCCGTATTATTTAAAAAAATATATATATATACAACTCATCTTAAGTCCGTGTTCTAACTAATCTTACGAAAGTGCATTAAGACTAAGACGGCTAGTGGCTAGGTCATAGTCACTGTAGTGTAAAAAATGATCTACACATACACATACATGCGAAAGTGTGTTTACAAGTTTGTTTGTCCTTCTTCTTCTCACTATCTAAGACTGAACGACCTACTTAATTGGGCACAGAGATCCTTCGAGTAACGAGTTCCGGACACCGCCATACGCTAGATTTTTCCCTGGGTAAACTAACATAACATGGGCAAAACCGCGTGCAAACGTTTGCATATAACATACTTTGTATATAAGGTCTAAGAAATATGCAGAACGAGAAATTATGTACAGTTAAAATTATAACAAAGTATGCATATTATTATGGCGACAAGGTGACATAGTTTTGCGTGCGGCGGCGGCGGCTAAATTAATCAGACCGCGCTCTACCTATTATTCATCATTTCACTTATGTTTGTTACAGTTAGGTATTAAAGTTATTGCGAAAATATTTCGAAATCGTAATCAAATTTCATAAAGCTTGCTTGAAAGTAAAGTAGTAATATCACATTGAAGGCCATTTATATATGAAAACAAGGTTAATCAGAGTTAATAAATTCAATTGATTTTACTCAAAATTGTCCAGTCCTTATTACTACACAAAATAAAAACTTGCAAACAGTATTTAGATTACTGTAGTAAACCGTTTAAACATCTATTTAAACATGTAAACATCTATTTCATTCGGACCCGTAGATTATAATGAGCTCAAAAAGGTAGTAGTTAACATGAAGCAGAAACCTACATTATATATTTATGATATGAGTACTAAGACTTTACGGAATCTAATAATAAATAACGATAATTTATTTAAATTAATAAAAAAAATCTTAAACTCATGTCTAACTGACGGAATATTTCCTGACGTATTGAAACCGGGTAAGGTAATCCCACTTTTTAAAAAAGGGGATATAGAGGATATTAGTAATTATAGACCCGTTTCCATTTTGCCAACTTTATCAAAAATTCTAGAAAATAATTTATTTACAATGTTACAGTTTGGATTCAGAAAAGGCCGCTCAACAGAAATGGCTATAAGAAAAGTAGTATATTACATTCTAGAATCCTTAGATACGTCAAATAAATGTGCAAGTATCTTTTGTGATCTTTCAAAAGCTTTTAATTGTTTGAGGCACGATATATTGATTTAAAAAATGCAATATTATGGATTTCATGGTCATGAATTAAATATGATGATAACTTACTTACAGAACCGTAGTCAAATTGTCTCGATTAATGAACAAATTTCTACAGAAGGTAGAATGTCAACCGGAGTACCACAGGGCTCTATTTTACGCCCAGTCTTATTTTTGATATAAATTAATGATATTACCAATGCATTGCCAAGTTGGGCTTACATAAATTTATTTGCAGATGACACACAGGTAGGTAACAGAGACAAATGTATACATAATTTAGAAAGTAAAGTTAGTATCGTTTTGGGATAGTTAAAGGAATGGTTTGACGCAAATGGAATTGTTAACTCTGATAAAACAATCTCTATGCAGTATTAGTCAAAGTTAGGTATTTTCGAGAATTCCATTAGTAAAACAAATATATTTCTAGGTTCTACAATAGATAATACAATTAGCCATAATGCGCAGATCGATAAAATTTGCAAGAAAATGGCAAGTGGTAATTATGCTTTATTGAAACTTAAGCCATTACTAGATAAAAAGTCGCTCATCTCTGTCTTTTATGCCTACGTGCATTCTATTTTAAGATACGCTATTACTGTTTGGGGAAATGCTAAAGATATCATAAAAGTCTTAAAATGTCAAAAACAGTCTATAAGAACAATTAACGGTTTTGAAAAAACGTAGTCTTGCGAGAAAACACTTTAAAAAAGATAAAATAATGACAGTTATATCACTTTATATTTATGATTGTTTATTAGAAGTACACGAGGATAGGGAAATACCGGAAAAAAGAATTTCACGCAATAATAAAAAAGGGCGAATCCTACCAATAAATAGATTAGCTAAATGTAAGAAGCAGGGGCTATACCAAAATACTGATGTACAATAAATTACCTAATAGAGTAATGGATCTCAATTTTATTACATTCAAACAAAAAATGAAGTATTGTTTTGAAAGAAATCTTTTTTATAAACTCAGCGAATATAATTATGTCAATGCATCTTGTAGAATCATCGTTCTTGTGTAACGAACAACCATAATAAAATATCACTAATAACTAAACAAAGCAATCATAATGTAAATATTTGTCATGAGAACTATTCAACTAACAACTAATATTAAGTAATCGTATATAAATGAGATTTGTAAGTCAAATTTTTAAAGTATTTATTTTTTTAGATTAAATTTTTAGTTTAGTTTAGATTTTATTTTAGTTATAGTTATTATATTTTAAAATGTTATTTAAGTTTATGTAAATAAAATATAATAGTTAAAAAAGTAATTATTAATTCAAATGTAATAAAACTGCCTGTAACGAACGTTATTTAAAGGTCAATAAATATTACCTTACTTTACCGATTTGATTGATTTTATTTGTACGCGATTGGGTGGCAGGCACCCTGGATGGTTTAAATTCACAAATCAGCCCGGCAAATAGATATGGATGTTTGAATCTATTTATGAACTAAAATCATTTATAGGCTTCGTTGTCCTGTCCAATCTTGTAGTTTTCCGGCAATGATACGAAGTCTGAAATAAATAATTTATTGATTAAATCCCTAAAAAGTTATGATAGTTGGTAAGGCAATTTTAGACAATTTGAAATGTCAAATTATGGTGGTCTCTAGGGCAACAGTTCACTGAGCAGTATTTATGTATTTATGCAGTATATAAAATAGAGCAGTATGATAATCTTACTCTCTTATATCTGATACGATAAAGACTTAGTAGCGTGCAGCGTTAATCATTCTAGCCACTTGCCACAGCTCGTTGCCCGTCCCAGTTGGTCAGGGCATGAAATAAAGGTCAGGAGAAAGTGGATGGCCCTCGCGTACTTAATAAACCACAGCGCGTCGGATCGCCCGAGAAAATACGATTATGCATTCTGTGAAAATTGTATCAGGTATAAGACGGTATATACAGGCGGTTCTCTTTACCCGATTTCCAAAGAAGGAGGGTTAGTTTTTCGAGTGTATGTATGAGATCGCTTTTTAGCGATAAGACCGCCTTTTGTGCCATGTTATTTGTTTGTTGTATTCTTTTTGTGTTGTATTTTTGTGGTGACAATAAAGAATTCTTGTATTGTATTGTATGTATGTATTTTTTACTTGTCAGTTTAACAAAGTTTCTGTAATTTTTAAACCTCTCCCAACGCGGACAAACGCTAGATAGCATTGATAGAAATGGACTACGTACAATAAAAAAAAGTCTTTGTTTAGTGGTAACGCCGAATGCACATCCGTTGATAAAGGCAAAGGGAAACAGATAATGACTACTGCATGATAAATGGCTGACGTATGAGTAGGTACCTACTTACCCTTGCCACACTTGCATTCAGCAGTGCGCATTTTAATTGAAGATCACTTGACCATCATTATATCATCAGCGTCGTTGTTCAGTTGTCACGTTTGCACAAATATATTTACATGTTTCTAGATTTTTTATCTAATATTACATAGATAACTTGTAACAAGATGTAAACTTTAAGCCCCATTTGACCCCTTTAAGGGTTGAATTTGAAAAAATACTAAGCCACATGTATGTGGTAATAATAATAGATTGATAAGAACATAAAAAGAACATATTATTTTTCAAGAGTAACAATCGCCTTCAACTTATATACTATTTATCTTACTTCAATTTATCTAGATATTTTTTCAGTTCTATATTTTGTAATCAAATTCTTCGCCCGATTTTTATTAAATTCATATTATTATAGGAATACTTAGCGCATAAAGTTGTACCTGTCATCTAAAGAAGAATTCTAAATTTGTCTACTCGTCTTTGAGTAATCGAGAAACATACAATAAGTAAAATTTCAGAAACAGATGTCAACGAATAGAGAACCTTCTCATTTCTTAGATGTTTACTAAAAATGATTTTATGCATATTTTTTTCTTATAATTTATTTATATATTACTGATATAATATCGACATTAAATATTACACACATTATATCGGGCTGTTCACAATTATTATTTGCATAATCATTACCAGATTACGAATTATAATTATGAAGTAATTTAATTTGTTGCGGTTACGTGAACTTACTAAAACGAATTACATTATTTTTATTAGGCTGTATAATGGCTCATTGAAATCGTGATTTAACTTAGCCTATAGTTTTTTCTGAATTTTTTTCAGAGGCTGGCATATGTTTTGTTTAAGTTGTATTTAAGACGGATGCTTAGAACTTGCTTACTCGTAGAACCAGGAGTTGGTATTCTAAATTTATGAACTAGGAAGGAAAAAATCGAAATCAAAAAACTGATAATTCAACGTGTATGAAGCATGGTTTTTAAATACCATGTGTATTTTCTAAGTTATCGCAAATGTAGTACTGCAACGTTATTTTCACCCATATATAGAGGAAGGAAATTAGAAGAGACTTAGAAAAAAAAACAGACTGCAAAAATGTCTGCGACAAGCAAACTGAAACCGTAGGATGCAACTAGTATAGCCTATGATCATCTGCAGATGACAAATCGCAAACCAAATCAGTTTAGGCTGTAATGGGTTACAAATAATTAGACAAACGTACAGACATGTTTATATACACTCGAAAAACTTTGCCTTATTTTTGCGTAGTCCGATAAAAATGGATTGACCATTTTTTAACATTTCATCTCTTTATTTTTGAATATGTTGTATGTATATACACATATTGTTAATTTTGAAAACCCATTAAACTGATAAGATACGAACATTTTATTACACCGCGGAGTCTTGTCTACGATCGACGCAATACCAGATGAGTGATGTTATAACTGAAGATGTATATTACCGGCATTGAAATTATAAAGGCTGAGATTATTAGGTATCTATAACCTTTTACCCGATGCTTCGCTCCCGATATGTATCTTTCCCGGAAAAAAGTAGCCTATTTGCTCTCTCCGGACCTAGAGTGCAAACAAGGGTTAAAGAGACTTAAAAAAAACCCGACTGCTTAATCATTAAACCTGTGTATCATCCTTAATTTTGTTTTTGATTTTTTACTTTTGATGTACCCAGTGTCACTTTCACGACTAGAACGAATCTATTGACACCATTCACATAAAAAAACGGCAAGCCGTTTAGGCTCACTTACACTCGAAAAACAACCCTCCTTCTTTTGCAGTCGGGTAAAAACCAAGTTGATCCGAGAATCAGTGGATACACACACTTTCGCATTTATAGTGAGATGTAAGAATGCTGTTGATTTGACCTCAGGAATACCATTCGTACCTCGATGGTACTCTTCTTTATATAAATAGCTTAAACATTTAATATTTAACCTTTAAAAACAAGTAATAGTAACCTTTAAAATATGTCCAATTTAACTCTTTACAACTACTTTGAGTTTAAAATCAGTTTATTCAAATATAATTCCAGCTAGAATCATAGATTGTGAACCGCTCGTTTTCCAGATAATAGCATAAGTTTTATGTAATAGCCTTGATCCGACTGTCAGTATGCAATTGAGGAAGTGCAACAATGACCATTCTTTGACTTGAATCTAGATTCATTATATACTAGCTGTGCTATCATGGTATTTTATAGTCGCGAAATCTTATTATTTTTCAAATTCTGGGTATATAGTTTCACACTCATAGCACTAGTGAGGACACTAGGATTTATCCTGTGTCGGCGATGGCATGTAACATTAAATTATATCAAAATCATTATTATTCTAGAGTTGACCTTCGTTTTATTTATTACTTCGTTTTATTCATATACCACTAGGTATGGTTAGTAGTAGTAATATATATATGTATGTATTTATGTATATAAGTATGTATATCATTCATCAGATTACTATAGCACAGGCTTTGCCTAGTTTGGGAGCTGAACACCTTTGTGTGGATGTTGTCCTGTATTATTAATATTATTATACATGTTTTTATTATGTTATTATTCTGACCCATGATGTGATAAATATGGAGGCCTTACGTGGTATTGTTACGCTGGGCACGAGTCTCTCCCTATGATGGATGCGTAGGTCATAGCTATCACGCTGGCCACATTACGGGAAATTTTTTTATTGGAAATTCAACTTATCTTCGAAAGCTTCTCTGAAGAACAGATTTCTTCACAATGTTTTCCTCCACCGATATAGTAAGTGGTAATTAACTTTGCAATGCATACATATTCATAATAGTCTACCATTTTAATTTATCGAGCATCCTGTCACCATTATCGCATTCTCTACAATTCTATAAATTACCACTGCGAAAGGTACAGTATGGTTTTTTTTGGAACCTTCATTTATACCAAGCCGAAAGTGGCTTTACAACTTCATTATTAAAAATTCTTTTTCTATAATCTTAATTTGAAAATCAGTAATCATCTATATAATTTTTAGGTACCATAATATATAAATATATATATGTAGAGTTTTGTAGTTCGACAAGGGACTACGTCCGTCCTAGGTAAGGAATTGAGAAAAATACTTATATATACGTATAGATTTTGATACGGGCTTTGGGATAGATTGATTAATCGAAATTTTTTGTAATTTTTTAAAGCCTAAATAGGCTTGCAACTCAGTAAATGTAAAGCGACAATGCGGCCTACGAGTAATAATGCGGCGATATAGCGCGCTTGTCAAGAATAAACCCAATACACTCGCGACTTGAAAACACCGAGATTACTGCTATCGGGATTTCCCGATTTCTCCCAAGCTGTATATTTAGACAACTTGGGAAGGAATCCCAAAACCTTGCAAAGCTATTTAGTTGTACTTATATCATCTTCTCAGTACTAAAAGCGGCTAAAAGTGAGAACGATAATTATGACGCAGTCGCAGTACAATGACCAGCTTTGTTCAATCATGTTTTGTGACTTTATAATAATAATGAGCTGCTTTGAGTCAGCCGTTATCAGCCGCTGGCCGCTAGCTAGCATTCTACTGATAAAATTATAAACAAAAGCGAACACAGAGTACCAAGATAACCTAATGGCCATAGCTACATATACCTAACTAGTAACCGTCATCAGCTGAACCCCTGAACTAAAGGGTTTAAAAATTCCTTTCTTAGTACACCCCTTTATAATAAATACACTTGAAAAAAAAATATATCAAAAATTTTGCATCTAAGTTCAACGGCATAGGCTGCGTTGTTTGGGACCTGTCAGTAAGTCAGTCAGTCAGGAATTGCTTTTTTTTATATAATAAAGCTATCCTAAAGAATTTTATTTAAGTTTTAATATCTGCATGCAATAATTTTGGATGTGTAGATACCTCGAGTAATTTTCAGACATTGTTGAGCAGACAGGTAGAAGTTGTTAGTTGACAACAATATTTCAAATGTCTACGTGTTGCCGTTATTAACAAAGAGCACAAAATCAGCAAAAAAGAACACGTTTATTGTATGGGAGCCAACTAGTATTCGCTGTCGTAGCAGCAACAGAAATACATCATCTGTAAAAAAACAGCTCTCTAGCTATCACGGTTCGTCAGATACAAGCTGACAGACGGAAGTCGGAAGTCATAGTAATAGGGTCCCGTATGACAATATATAAAAACATTTTCATTGGATTAGAGATAAGAATAAAGAATGGGTTATTATTGCATTTTGATGTGTGAATAAGTTCGCAATTATATGTATGAAAATCAATTGCTGTTCGTGTGTTCCGCTAAAATTCGAGAACTGCTGGGCCGATTTTTCTGATTTTGATTTTGAAATATTTGTGAAAGTTCAGGGAAGTTTGTAAGGTGAGAAACATACTTAAATGTTAGGCGGTACGAAGTTCGCTGGGTCAGCTAGTAAGACATATTTTTTTTATGATTGGCATACCATCAATACCTACTGAAGTTCTTTTGTGAGTTTTGTTATTTGTATCGTTAGTTATTTATCAGTCAGCAGCAATCATCGCTATCATCGTTATCACATTAACACGTAAGAGTAAACATTATAATGACATGATAGTTAGCTGTAATATTAGTTCTATAGAATAAGTTCGTCGAGCCGGAAAATGATCAGCAAAGGTCAATCTAAATTTACCTAGCTTGCAATTTAGTTGGTAATTTTATGAATTTCCGGGTGTTAAGAATAAATAAACGATACAATTTTTACTATAGAAACCCTATAACAATAACAGTTGTTGTATTCTAATATTTCTTATCGACTTATGCTACGAATCAGTCAACCTTGTCTTGACGATTGTCCGACGTCGCAAAATAAGTTTGTCGGTGTGTGAGGATGTGTGTGTAGTTCCCGAACGGATGATCTAATTCAATAGATTTTTTTTAAGTTTAATTATGCAGTGTTTTTATCTATGTTTGATGAAAATATTTTTTTTTTTCCTTTTTTTTTTCAATATCACCTATCATAGATTATATTCGATCACTTTTTAAATCCAAGATGATCGCCCAACGCGAAATGTCTTTTATTCTTTTATTTCACTTGTATCCGACAGATAACGTCGATGTCGAAACTACAATCATAATATGCGAGTGCGTAATATCCAGACAAAAAAAAACATACAAACAAAGAAGTAGCTAAGACAATTAAGACTATAAATGTGCTAAAGCTTACCTAAATAAGTAATACTACGGAAAATATAAGCTTTATGTTTCTTAAACATTACTTTACCATAAACATGAAGGTAACCTAACTCGTCTCTGTTGTGAGAATCCTCTTGTTTCCCACAGACGACACTCGTAACCCCGCAATTGGCAAATGATACACTCATTACGGAATAAGTATAGTACAACAGAGTGCTATATGTATACCTAGTCTATGATTACGTCTGTATGTCACATGTAAGCGACGTGGATGTATATACTGAGCATATGCTTATATACACGAGAGTACATACTGCTTCTCTTTGATTTTTACAAAAACTGAATATTAATATGAAATTATGCCACAAAAAAAATAATTAAGAAGCAATGTGAATTAGAAATGCAAATATTATATTAGAGATTTAACAACTTTCATCACAGGAAAAAATCTCACTAGATCCATCATGGATCTGGACAATGGATCTACTAAGATTGATCGGATAATAGATGCAGTGCAATCAGCACTCTCAATCCCAAGTAGAGTTTTAAAATTGCAAACTCTGAATCACGAGTTGAGTTGAGTTGACGAGTTAATATAACGTATATTTGCCCGTATTGGTATTATCGATATGGTACTACTGAATAATAGAGGGCTTTTTCCGCTGGGACATGGGTCACGTTATTTTTATTTAGCCGTACGTAACATTTAGGTAAACGTAATGCTTCTGCCGGCCAGGAGAGAAAACGACTTGCGAAACGCAACGGTCGTGAATTGGCTGGCTGGAGATCGAGCTAAACGCCATCAAGCTCGGTCTCCAGCCTTAGGAGAGGCTTATATTCAGCAGTGGACGGATACGTGCTGATGATCGACATGTATGCCTGTCTCTTTAATTTATCAGCCAGTTTATTGAGTAAACTAAAACAAAACGATAGAGTTTAGTTATTAAAAGCCTTCTAAGCGACATAGGTTCAAACCCCCGGTTTAGGCTGCAACTTTAGGGGATGTACAGATGTACATCCCCTAAAAGTTGCCGCATGTTTCACCGGTGAATACACCGGGAAACATCGTGAGAAAACCTGCGAGAAAATGTTTGAAATAATTGGACGGTGACATCACAAACTTGCTTTAGGAAAGTATAGTAATGTAAGACTATATTTTACAATCCCTTAAATGAGACATATACAGGTGGCCAAAGATTAGGCATAACTGTAGCTCCTAATTACATATAACATATAATTATTTATTACTTACATATATATATTGTATCGAGAATTACAAATATACTACAAAAATATACTAGTTAAAGTCACAAATTATTTTGACCCATATAAGGTCACGTTAACATTAAAGAGTCCCCATGCCCAAACGTACCCATCAGGCTAGCAGCGTTCCCCCTCTGAATGGCCAACGAGATGTGTTGGGCTAAAAATTGACCGGAACGGGGATCGCGCCCACAGTTCCGCAAACGATGTCCCAGATCCGCAACAAACTTTTTCGCTTCAGAGCCCCACGGACCTGCTGTCTCAACAGCAAAAGGGATGAACTCATACTTATACTTAATGAAACAGATGTAACCTATCTTGTTTATGTTTTAATTTCCTAGTAACGCACAAACTCTACTAGATCTTGTTATTCACTCAACTCAATAACAACATCCAGGAACTCTGACTCATCAAACTACTTATTTGATAAGAAGAAAAATAAGACGGAACAAAATAAAAAAACAAATTAAACATCATTCAATGACTCGAGTAAGTTATGTGATCAAAACATTATTCTGCAAATCAAATAGTAATGTACTAATTGTCTAAGCGAGCGAACGGAGCATCTCTGCTTTGAGTCAAGCTATTTTTTTTCGTCTATCGATATGTTGTATGAATTAATATCCAAAACTTTAAAAAAAGCATTTGTTTCAATGAAGAGCTTAGGCATGACATTTTTGAAAAGAGCAAGCAAAGTTATAGTTACAGTTCGCCGCATCAACGCTGTCATAATGAAACCAAATTATCTGTAGATCGCAATTCTTAACCAAGTTTAACGAATTGATATACCGTTTTCTATAATGTTCAAATTTGGTAGGTTTATGAGTACTTCAACCAATTATACTTTTTAATATGGTAATCAATAAAGAGGTTGTCTTGTTTATTATTCAATAAATCTCTAAAACTATTGTGGACGAGGCGTAATAGTTTTTCTATTTTATTTCCAGAGACAAAATTCGGAACTCAGTGGAAATCCCAATCCTCACAAGATGCTGTTTCTGTTTTCCACTGCGAAAAGGACTTATCGCCTTTGCGTATATAAACCTAGTAAGTCTTTTTTCATTATCCACATAATATTCATTTTCTCTAATTATGATGTTATCAACTGATTAATCACGATGAGAATTTACATTAAATTCTACAATTTTAATAGAATGTTACACAATTTGGCTACAACAAAGTATTTTTTATATTGTTTAGGAAAACGGGTTTTCACGCGTACCTGATTGTTGGAAAGAGCCAACTATGCGATAGGTATGTGCGAGACGTGTCATCGTTGAAGACACGAACGGATCGTTTCATCCCTGATAAAGTTCACCGAATGTGAACGAAACTATAGTCGGACCTTTCCAACAATCAGGTACGCGTGAAAACACGTTTTCTTTAACAATATGAATCAAACACGCGTTAATTTTCTAAATAAAGTATTTTTTAGTTATTTTGAGTTGATAAACAAATTACTATACCAAATTTGATTCAATTTAAATAGATCCATGACTTGACAAGACAAAAATTTTCAAACGATTTCTCCGTCTCCGAGAAATCAAGTAACAAACATTTAAAAAAATTCAGTCGAATTGAGTACTTGCACTTTTTTAGAAGTCTAAAAAAAATATAAATCAGTCCAGGCGTCGCTGAAAGATCGATGAAAAAACATGAAAAAAGGTTCCGATGAATTGAAAACCTCCTCTTCTTCTTCTCTTCTTTGAGGTCGGTTAAACATGTGATGTTCTATCAGCCGTAAGTATTTTTCCAACTCAAACATCTCAAAGCACTTTGATGTACGATATGAAATTCTTACCGATCTAAAATAATTTAACCGTCGACTTATCCAAGTTTTCTCAATACTTTACACGTGCAAGAAGCAAACAAGTTATGCATGGTTAATGTTGTAACTCTGTCGGTTACATGGCAGGGACGGAGTATTGCGCCCGCGACGGAGCTTTTCCTTGCACGATGATCTAAATAACTAACGGCATTTTGTATTAAGTGCTCGACAGATAGGATTAGATAGCTACAGGTGCATGTTAGGAACAGGTATGTAACAAGGCTAAGAACTACTAGGTATCAACAATCCTATAAAATCATACGCACACACCACAAATCTACATGCTATTAACTTAAATCAAAAGATATTATATATATTAACATTCTGAAAAAATATCTAGTGCAAATGAATAAATATCCATAATTTCGTATACAAATAGGTTAACTCACTTACTCATTAAACACAAAAGTTCAGCAGTCTGTTTAACGGATTTAGCGACGGAGCAGAATTAAGGTGCTTAAAGCGTTTTTATCCACAGATAAACCTTCAGTAGTAGTTTGTTATATAAATGAGTATTATATTTAGAATATGAAAAATAATGATATTATCCGTTTTATTTTGCTTTGTTTAATAAAAAATAGATATTGCCAAAGTACCTTAAACCAGCATCGGCAGCTAAGAACACTAAAGCTAGCACAACTAAGTATAACAACGAAACAGCTGAATTAAACTTGGATCTAACCTCTCTTACCGTACATTTCCAGATTCTGACGCTGGTAGTGACTTGCTTCCTGTCTCTTTACATCTCCATCATAAGAAACGCATCAGAAACAGACCAGGCGGAACTAGCTTCGGAGTATGTCCGCTTGATTGTGGACACCACGGCGCTTGTGGTAGAAGTTCTCCTCACTGCTACATTCATTGTGGCATTACATAAAGTAAGTAGGTTCAGAAACATCCTGGCAAATCATCAGTACGAGTACTCGGCCGTTATATTAGTTGTAGTTTTGGTCGGTGGCCCGTATGCAGGGAAAATTAGGCTATCAGCTATCAAACTCGGAGCAATCTCTTCCTAGTGCTCAGTTTCGGTGCCGCGAATCAGCCTCTTTTAAAGTGTGAAATTGTGTCACTAGGTATTTGTATCTAAATGATGCCTAATTTCATCTGTGCAAACTGGAAAGTAATAGCTGCCCAATTTTTTCCGTCAGGGTGAGAGAAAACGAATAGTGACATGTGATCTCTTTCATCATTTATTAAGCAATAATAATTTAATACCAAAATATGTTACCTTTCCAGAAACACGTTCTCTTGATGCGGATGTACCTGTACTTCGAGATAGGGTACTCCATCATTGGCTTCATCTACAGCATCGCCTTCCTGACCAGGGAGACAGCCAGCGAACTGTTCCTCATCTTATTCCAACTGAGTTAGTATATTTTAATTGCAATTGTTTGGTTAAATAACTGAAAAATTTAATCGGCGGCGCATACCGAATTGACTATTGTAGTAACTTTAAAAAAAAAAAATATACCTATTAACTGAGCGATTTGCTAAAGAAATAGAGTTAATGGAATAGTGCTACGTATTAGCAATATGAAATTGGTCGTGGATATGAACAGTAGAACTGAGAGTTCTTGGAAAGACCTCTCACTCCTTAATAATAGTTATACTGTTTAAGAACTATCAAGATTCATAAATATAATGCTGCTGGATAATAACTTACAAGGGTGAAAATAATTTGCTCATTAATTTCCTACATATATTTCGAGTACACTAGTTAAGGGTCACCTTTAAAAAGTACACTTTAAATAAATTAGACATATTTAATCCGCTCAGTTATTTGTTTAACGGGAATATCAAGTGTCTATTTAGTATTTATATTATTTTTACTATTTCCAGTGCTTCAAATCTACCTGGTGATCCTGATATGGAGTTCTATTGTGAAGATGGAACGAGACGGCTCTGTCAAATATACACGGGACAGAGATGTCGTATAAATTACTATAAGAGATAGGCATCCAGAAATAAAATATTTTTTAGTTAAGAAGGTAATCTTAAAATATCAAGATGACAGCGTACAATAAGAGTGTTATGTTCTAAAAAATACTAAACGTTTTAATTGAAACTGAGAAAATCTAAACAAATTATTCGTGTAATAAGCCAATATTAGGTATATGTGGAAAATGTGTGGTATCATCATCGAATATTTTAACAATATTTACATCACCATTTTTCTCGGTGCATTATTTGAATTTACGACTAATTTTGTTCAAATGACCATTGTATGGTTTTCATTATCAGATGCAAAATACTATGAGACCAACCCTTCATTCAACTTAAAAATTATTGGAACAACTGCTTTCTTGGGTCATCAAGTTTGGCCATTTTAGTGGGTTTTTTTATCGTCGTTCATACGGACATCATGTTAAGCTACAAAATAACAAGTAATATTGTGTTTGAAAGGGGTCTGTTTGATTAGGACAAATATTAATATGTTTTTGAGTGAAAATAGCGAAAGCAGCTTAATAAATTTGAGGTGTTCTGTGAAAAATAATTGTTTATATACTTGATCTGTATACCTGAAGTTAGTTTTTGCAATACATATTTTATCACACAATGTATTTCGTTAAATTTTGGCTCGAGATATTTTGTAAGAAGTAAGAGAAGTTAACTTTTTTGTACGAAACTATATTTCAAGTTTGCATGATGCTAATAAAATACTAAATGTAGCTCGAGTAACGAAACAGGGTATCTCAAGAGCTTATATAATGAAAGTGCTGGATTATATGTATATAATTATACGTAAACTTAGTAGGTATTGTACTTAGAAAATTCGAAAAATAGGACCAAATATTATGGAAAATAATGCTGTGTTTAGTCTGTGTTTAGTATGTAAGTAAAGCTGTTTTTTTTACATTGCTACCGAATTAATTTAGTTTTACCTTACATTGCTATTGTTATCTTCGGATTCAGGCGTACTAAGCAGTTAAGCGATCACTACACTTATCATGACGACTTTCAGAATAGGACCAACCTTGATTTCGAGAAAATAAGACTTATCGAGAAAATAGACAATAAATATGTGATCAGCTTAAGAATAAATAATATATAATTTGTTAAGATTTACCTTTAGCATAAAAAAATATACAAAAAATATATTTGATAAGAATATGTACTACACTACAGTGTTAATCCGTTACTAACAACATACAGGTTACATTTGTGGGATCAACCAAGGCCGGTAATCAACCATTAGGTAGAGTCTATGGGCTAACATTGGCTAGTGCATTTGGCCTCGCACGCAACAAAATAAATAATGTAGATATTCAGTACTAATAACTGCATAATATAGAATACCAATTCACAATGACAATAAGTTTGTGTTGCGTGCTGCCAGAGCCATCTAGCATCGAGTAGGAGAACTAACGCGGCCACCGACTGCAAATGTCGTCTACTAGCCAGATATGGCTATAGCGCGCTTCATCTACTTTTGTGGCCGCTTCTAGCTTCATGTTGCCGCGTTTGTGGTTGTCGTGTTTAGCTCGTGTGGGGTCGCACTTACTCCGTCCCTGCAAACACCTAAGTACTGGATTTAGTGTTATACAATAAGCTTTTAATAATTTCAAAAGTTTTCTAGAATTCCTTTATTTAAAGTTAGTCAAGTTTTTCAGTTATTTTCTCGTCTAAGGGACAGCAAAAGCGCAAGATGTGTTCCGGTAGCCTTTCTTGAAAGCCAATATATTCCAGACTAGGCAAGCTTCATCTAAGGCTTCAGTGCCGCAGACTACCGTGGTCGTGCGAGCTTGTAGCCAAATGCCTAGCTGTGATGGATAAAAAGCCATTCTATTAAAGGTTGATTATTTTTCTATTGATATAGTTTATGACACGAGTTGAAATTATTACCAATATTGTGATATGTTAAGATAGAATAATGTATCATATAGATACATAATGAATTTCGTATAAAAATTATAGATAAATATTAAAGTAATAATTAGGTACTACATACAGTAAGTAGTGAAAAGTATTTCAAAGGCAATTCAAACTATATAGTAATGAGTAATAATCAATCAAATTTGTAAGTACTCGTAGGTGTATCTGTTACCAGCGGTGACATGTTTCGGAATATTTAGAACTATAACGAATGTTACCATAAATAAAAATGTTTATATAGTTTAAAATGTATAGATAGTTGGGTATAACCAATAATATTTTTTATAGAAGCTATAATATTTTTTTTTGAATCCACGACACTTGTTGAAAATGTTTTAATGTAAATACGCGTAGTTCGGATTAACTACGAATATTATTTTCAGTGTCAATTTTACTAAATAAAATCTGTGCGAAATTACATCATCCGTGGTTTAATTCGAAAATATGTACCAATTAATTTTAGTAATAAATGCAATGTAGAAAAAAAGGAATTTTAATAATAATTTATTTTACAATAACGTCCATATTTTCAATGTATTGTTAATACGAAACGTAATACTAATAATTTATACATTACAAGTTGTAATAAGTCATAATTAGCGTGTTAAAAAAAATACCATGGAACTGGCACGAGTTGGACGAAGCCAGCGTATTAAAGAAACATGGAAAAAAATACAAAAAATATTCTACAATTGTCGTTATACCACACCATTTACTTTGATGACAATTAACAACAACTGATTTGGTTAGATTCAATTATTTTGGACACAGTTTTAAAATTTCATTATCTACTTAATATTTAATATATGGCTCTATAAAGGCCTTCCATGTACTAAAACTTATTGTAACAATTCTTATAGAATTGCTTCCGAACCTGTCAAGAATTCCAGATACAAATTAAATTAAATTCTGCGATTAGACACGAGAGGAACTAACTTCGATAGATTATAGTAAAATAGATTAATGTTAATCCTTAATTCCTAGGCGCTATTGTACCGGATCTCGTTATTGATGAGGGTTTTCAGCCGCTCTCCATCCGAGTGCTCGTCCTCCAGCGTACGGTGGTAACTAGCCACTAGCATCAGCATGTAGAATCGAACCACTGAGGAAGAAAACAGCTATAGTTAGAAAATATGCTTGACTTGTTCAATAGTTTCTAAGCGAAAAATATAAGGAATGGTATATAATCAATATTTAGGTTAAAATTATTTCTACCTTCTGCAAGTTTTGTTTCAGACCGCATTTAAATTACAATCGACGGCTATTTTACCAATGGCCGTATCAAATCATCAAAAAAATCTCATTCGTCTCATTGTTAATTAGAGACTAACCCTTACAAAATAAAATCATACCAGTATTCAACAAATTAGCTTGCAAGGTTCTTGGAAGACATTTCGTCAATGTCAAAATATTGATTTAACTTTTAATATTTAATATTTGTAGTACAAAAATGCCTGACTATAAGTGATGAATCAGATTTAAGTGCAATGCAACAAAGCGAAAGTACACAAACTATTGCGTTATTACCCAAGACATATGACATGTGTATGTTTTGTCTTTATGCAATGTTTTTAACGTTATGGAAAGTGAATTTGTTGTGAACAATGAATTGACCAAGCACAACAATAAATAACAGATAGATAACCACTTAAGATTTACAGATATTATGTCAGCGGTGTTGAGTATATCCGAACAACTTACTTAAATGACATTAACTATTAGGTGTATTCGAACGCCTTGCATACAGCGCCCCTAGTGTCTATTGGTGCAACTAACATATTATAACCTGATTTCTCCATTTTGTCATTCATAGTGTATGTTGAATATAAGTGAGTAAAAGTAGTACGTGTTGTATAATTTACAAGAATAATCCCTGGATCCCTACAAACGCTTCCACTGCGCAATATAATGGGAGATAAGGATACACTCCCGCGATTAAACGAGAAAACCAACTTCAGTAATTGGAAATTTAGATTGTGCTTAATATTGGAAGAAAAAGGCGTGAGCTACACGCTATCAGAAAACGTCGAAGATGGCGGCCAAGCTAAGTACTTGAAAGATGATGCGAAGGCACGATCAATTATAGTTCAATGCCTTAGCGACAAACATTTAGAAATAATCAAAGCATGCGCAACTTCAAGAGAAATGCTGAATAAGCTTGGAGAAACATTTGAAAGAAGGAGTATTTTAAACAAACTACATTTAAAGAAAAAATTGATTACGATGAAATGCGGTCAGTCTGAAAAATTGCAAGATTTTTTTTCCAGATTTGACGCTGCTGTGAGTGAAGTTAAAGCAACAGGATGCGAAATGTTTGAAGAAGATATAATTTGCCAGTTGCTTACGGCCATGCCGTCCACGTATGAACACATTATAACCTCAATTGAAACCATTTTTACAGACAAAACAATATCTTTGGAATTTACTAAAGCCAGACTGCTGGATGCAGAAATTAAAGTGAACCATTCCCGAAGTGAGCCGACAATAGCAGCATCATTCATCTGTTACTCATGTCGAATGCCAGGACACAAAGCTTCAAATTGTGCACAACAGCGGCAATGGATTGGAAATCATGGACCAAGGCAATCATTTCAAGGTCGAGGCCAATCATACAGCTCTGGACGAGGCCATAATACTTTCAATGGACGAGGACAAGGACGCGGGCAGATATGTCAAGGGCAAGGAGAATTTCAATATCAAAGTGGGCGGACATACAGAGGACGAGGAAGCGGCAGAAGCAGGTATCGAGGTCAGAACCAGGGCCATCATTATGGCCATGCAGCAGAAGAAGTTAGTGAGTATGAGATGTTGTTTACTGCGTTTAGTGTGAATAGTGAAGGAAAAGATATATCAAAAGGTGACATTCGATTTGTTGTTGACTCGGGAGCAACAGAGCACCTAATTAAAAGTGAATATTTATTGTGTGCTACAGATGTAGAAAATTTAGATAGTGAAACTAAGATTTATGTGGCAAATGGACAGTACTTAACAGCTAATAAACGAGGTAACCTTTTTGTTCAACAAAATGGTATAAATATCAAAATAAATGGTCTATTTGTAGAAGGCTTGTCACACAATCTTTTGTCAGTACAAAAATTAATTGAAAATAAACTCAGTGTAAAATTTTCTAACAACTCTGTTAAGATTTATAACAATTTGTATGAAATATGTGGACACATGACTGGAAAACTTTACACTATGGATTTGAAACTTAAATCACATAGATGTTTCTCAACTTCTCATAGTAATGACTTGTGGCATCAAAGGTTAGGTCATGCCAATAGGAAGCACTTAGCGATTCTAAAGCTGCCCTACTCTAACACTCCATGTGGACCATGTATGGAAGGTAAGTCTACACGTCTACCCTTTAAACAGGTGAGCCAGCCGAGATCCAGCTATATAGGTGAATTATTACACACGGATCTATCTGGACCAGTAAAAACTCCTACAAAAGAAGGTGAGGTTTACTTTCATTCTATAATAGATGATTACAGTCATTTTTGTGTTGTATATTTATTAAAAAAAGAAGAGCGAAGCCGCAGAAAATATTATAAAATATATACAGTTTTTAGAAACACAAACAGGAAACAATACAAGAAAAGTAAGATGTGACAATGGAGGAGAGTTTAAAAATCAAATTTTAATAGAATACTGCTTGAAAAGGGGTATAGACTTGCAATTTACAAATGCCTACTCACCACAGTCAAATGGTGTCGCTGAACGGATGAATCGCACTATTTATAACAAAGCGAGAACACTCATGATTGAAACTGAACTGCCAAAGCATCTATGGGGTGAAGCTGTGAGATGCGCTGTTTACCAAATAAATAGATGTCCTTCATCAGCTATAAATTTTAAAATTCCTGCTGAAATAAGATATGGAGACAGCAATTTATCAAAACTTAAAGTTTTTGGGTCAAAAGCATGGGTAGTACAGTTACCTAAACAAAATAAATTTGAAAAGCGAGCAAGGGAGATGAGATTTGTGGGGTACACAGTAAATGGTTATAGGCTTTGGGACCCTGAAACTGATAAAGTCATATGTTCAAGGGATGTAAGATTTGATGAAAACCAAATAAAATATAAAATAGGAAAAGAAGATTTTGAAAATTTATCAAAATATCAATCAAATACTGATGATGATCAGACAAGCGGAGACTTTAACCAAGATGAACAAATTAACAGGGAAACAGACATATATGTAAAAAGATGCTTTGAAGAAAGTCAAATGGAAATAGAAGATGAAGAGGAAGAGTTAAATAATAATGAAGAAGAAGAACAACAAATGACAACACAAAAACACACAACAAGGTCAGGAAGAGAAGTAAGACAGCCAGCACGTTTTCTAAATTATAATGCAGAGCACAATATTAATGTTGCTTATTGCTTATTGACAGGAGAACCACAAAACTTTGAAGAAGCTATTGTAAATAAAGAATGGAAAGAAGCTATTGATAAAGAATTAAATGCACATAAACGATTAGAAACTTGGAGTGAAGCTACTTTACCAGAAGGTGTTAAGGCTATAGACACCAAATGGATTTTCAGACAAAAACAAGATGGGATCAAAAAGGCTAGAATTGTTGCCAGAGGATATCAACAAAATAGACAAGAACAGACATACTATTCACCAGTAGCAAGAATGTCAACTATTAGAACCTTATTAAGTTATGCGGTACAAGAAAATCTTAAACTCAGACAACTTGATGTACCAACTGCATTTTTGAACGGACGATTGGAGGGTGATATCTACATAAAATGTCCAAAGGGCTTAAACCTAAAGAAAGGAAATGTACTAAAATTAAACAAGGCTCTGTACGGATTAAAAGAGGCACCGAAATGTTGGAATTTAAGATTCCACCAATTTATGATAGAAAATGGATTTGAACAATCAAAGCATGATTTTTGTCTTTACAAAAACAAAAACACAAGACTACTAATATTCGTGGATGATATTCTAATACTGGGAGAAGAAAAAGAAATATTAGAGAAACTGAAAAAGGAATTTAAAGTAAAAGATCTAGGAGAAGTTCAAGACTACTTAGGATTAGAGATATCTAGAACAAATAATACAATAGTAATTAAACAAAAAAACATGATTCAGAAAACTTTAGAAAAATTTAATATGCAAGAATGCAACGGTGTATCAACACCAATGGAGTCTCACTTTACACCAGAAAATAATGAAGAAGTTATAAATGTACCTTTCAAAGAACTAATTGGATGCTTACTATTTATCTCTTCAAATAGTCGCCCAGATATTTGTTACTCTGTTTCATACTTAAGTAGGTATCTGGACAGACCAACAGCAAGCTTATGGAAAGCAGGTAAGAGGATTCTAAGATATTTAAAGGCTACTGAAGACAAAGGTTTAGTATATTTCGAGAGTAATAGCAACCACTGTTTGCTTGGCTACTCTGATGCAGACTGGGCAGGGGATAAATCAGACCGGAAAAGTACCAGCGGATCTATAATATTTTACAATGGTAATCCAATACATTGGTTTTCTAAGAAGCAGACATCCGTAGCCCTCTCCACCGCAGAAGCTGAGTATGTTGCAGGGGCTGTTGCAGTAAGTGAGCTTATTTATCTTAAAGGCATTTTAACTGATCTGACTATGTCACAAGTTACTATAGAGACTCATTTATTAGTTGACAACCAGAGTGCCATACAAATGATAGAAAGTTTTGAAAACAGTAAGAGGTCAAAGCACATTGATATAAAAGCTCATTTTATCAAAGACATAATTAGTAAGAAAATTGTAACTGTATCTTATGTACCATCAGGTGAAAATGTATCTGATATATTCACAAAAGCTCTACCAATGTGTAAACATATGTATTTTTTGGAAAAACTTAAATTGTTGTAAAAAAAAAAAAAAAAAAAAAATTAAATATATTTAAGTAAAAAATTTCAACAAAAACTTTATCTCTAAAATATAAAACTAAAATGTGTTTAGAGACATTAAACTTAATACTTATTTGTAGTACATTATTATGGTGAACTTTATATAATTATTGTACATTATTGTAACTGTATTGCTGTAAACTAATGAAAGCTTTATTGCTTATTATTTTTTTATTGTTATGAACTAATACTTACTACTAAAATTAGCTACCTATTTGTAATATTAGAAAATAAAATGTAATTAAAACTCCGTGAAACTTAATTCTTAACTAAAACCGTACTAGTTTCTTTCATTAAAAGGACTAAATTGTTTATAAATAATTATATAGAAAATCCTTAAATTATGTCATACTTTACTGATGAATAAAAATGTTAATTAAGTTATCTTAGCTAGAAATGTAACATGAAGGGGCTTAAGAATTTAATCTTTAGCTTTTACTTGAATGTAGCTAGAAAATGCATAATATAAAATTATATACAATGTAGAATCAGAATTTGTCAATTTCTGAACTTATAGTAATAGTCGTATTTTGTAAAAAATTAAATGGGGTTGAAGTTCTGAAATTGGGGGGGGATGTTGAGTATATCCGAACAACTTACTTAAATGACATTAACTATTAGGTGTATTCGAACGCCTTGCATACAGCGCCCCTAGTGTCTATTGGTGCAACTAACATATTATAACCTGATTTCTCCATTTTGTCATTCATAGTGTATGTTGAATATAAGTGAGTAAAAGTAGTACGTGTTGTATAATTTACAAGAATAATCCCTGGATCCCTACAAGCGGATCCGGGTTTGCCCACAGAACAATAACCTTAGCAAAATAATGAAATTTATTTTACAGAGTTTCAACACTCTGATGTGTTTTCTTGCGGTAAATACGACGCTGAATATGCTTTTAACCAGATAAAGAAAATATAAATAAATGTATTGAATATTGTAATCAGCACAACTCACATAGTGCAAGGAAGTCGATCAGGCAGTAGACCAAAGAATTCTCGTCCATGTGATTGAGCATGCTCATCGTGAGCAGGAACACAAACAACAGGAACTTCACCGTCACCTGAATGGAGGTCCACACTATCCACGGACGCATCTGATGGGCTTTCTCCTGGAAAGTGGAGTACTTATTTAGAGCTAAAAGATTAAATAAACTTGCCAACAAGGTAAACATTTCTTCGTACTTGAAAAAAATTGCTTCTCTTTTCTGCCTTAGTTACTAACTAAATAAGTAATAAGTTTAGAATTAAAAACCTTATTCAACCTATTTAATTCTACCTCTATGCTCTCCATACAACCTTTTTTATTTTGTTAAAAACTCAGACTCGTAACCTTTTTTCTGTACTTTTTTTTTTAATTTGTTATGCCCACGTCATTATTTTCACGTCATATTGTTAAAACCTTATGTTAAAAAACTAAAATGAGTGATTAAATTTTTTGTTTTTTCGTATGTAGTCATTTCCTCGCTGAAGTGGGATGAAAAGTTACGTGTTGCACTCGAGTGCAAAGATTTTTCACCTTGTGCTCTTTTGATTACCTCGCTAACGCTCAGGATTCTAACTTTAGAATCCTTCGCTTGCTGGGTCATCAAAATTGAGCACACGGTTAAAAAGCAACTTTGCACTCTAGTATAGCAAATAACTATTTATGTGCTATTACCTATGTGTTTCTCATTTGCCAAAAATTAATTGCGAAAAGAATATTCACACGTAGTATTTACTACGTGTGTTTATACTCATTCCTAGAATACCTATTCAAAACCCAAATGTACCGTTTAAAAATCGAACTCGATCATCAAGGCTCAGAGCGAACGCGTTTAACACTTGTGCCTCGGCGATTATCTAACATAGGTATTAGATCTTCTTTTCCCAGAAAAACTTACCCTCAAAGCGCCAACGAGCATCAAAGCAGTCAAGAAGAGTGTGACTATGTGTACCAGAGTAGCGATGACCAGCAGGCCAGTGGCGACCACAGTCCACTTGTCATTCAGCTCGGGCATGTCCATAGTAGCTAATGTGGCCGTGCATTGTGCCAGAGACAGCACTGAATATAGCTGAGAACATAATGATTATAGGTTTTATAATTTGTCTGCATTACACAAATAGTATGGGTAACTTAAGAGAATTACTAGTTCTGTTAGATGCTAGCATTAACTTTTTTGCGACCTTATAAAAGTATCTCAAAAACTTCATGGTTTATTTCGTTCATGCTTAGATTGGGTGCCTTATATATCTTGAAAATATTATTGAAAACGATCTATAAAATGGTTCTGTACAAAAAACTCTTTCTTATTGGGCAAATCTGAAAATTCGCAGAACGAAGAAGAAAGTTCAAGTTAAACAAGTTTCGAAATGACTCACGATTACTAAACATGCTGAAAGTACGCTGCCAATCTTCAGTGATAGGCAACCGAAGCTGTGTACCCTCGGAATCATTTCGATTGACCTCTGGAATTCTGAAAACAAAAGCAGCAAACACTTCATGAATTTTCTCAATCACCGTTATGTTAATAAAGACGAAATGATGAATTAAAACAATGTATTGTTGTACAAAAATCTGTTCAGTCTCTATGTATATTACAATTTAGTACAAATAATAGAAGAAAGTGACATCTATGGTGGTACAGCGTAATTTAGGTATACAGATACTACTATCTAGATAGTCTATCGACTGGTATAGATAGACTGTCCTTGCTGGCAGTTCCACATATCTCTACATCATCAGCTTATCATAATAATCCAGCTTAGGTACCTTTAAAACCAGCTTTCATTAAGCACACTAACAAGCTTGTAAATATGTACTATTTATGTCTATCTGTATGACGACATAATCAATTTCTTCCACGTCTCTTCCTATGTCAGCCGTAACCTTACTATTCAAACGTATGTATAATAAAATATTATGTCTTCTGTTCTCTCCTAAAAGAGGAATATTTAAACTTAGTTTTTTTGGGATATATGAAGCTGATAGCATATATGAAGTTTTTTTTTAATTTTAGCTTTTTAGGTATTATTATTGATCAAAAAATTCTCTAATGTCATGTTATCGGTTATCATTGTAATAATGACATGGCTGACAGTATTGATACATCGTCGCTAATCAATGATATGTTTTTGTTTTTAGCTAACGCTACTTTCTTCAAGGTTATCTTGGAGGATACAGATAAAAATAAACTAAAAGCGCAGAAGAAATAATAATAGTACGTCAAAAGTGCAGCAGAAGTTTCTAAGGATATTAGAGGAAAGACTTAGTAACGCATGCATATAAAAAAATGTGTTAATAGAGTGATAGATAAAAGTTAAAAAACAGTAATAAGAAAAAATATTGATTTGCCGAAACATGCTCTGATGATTCACTTGGAGGAGAAGAAATAAAATAAGTATCTTAATAAACGCATAAGACATTGTTAAGAGTAAGACAAAAAAGCAAGAGCAAGACAAAGTGCAAACAAACTGAAGCAGTAACGTATACTTTATGTACGATTATCGGTGATACCGGGGATGAAACAACAGGAGCATAACACAGATTATTTTTAAATACAATGGCAATAGAAATAAAAATACCAGCCTTCATTCCGCTGCGAAAGTAGCCGTGTAGAGTCTCCGTCTTTCTCGATTTCTGATACAATAAAATTTCCTTTATTATTTTTCAGAGTGGAAACAGATTTTTTTTTTAATTTAGTAAAGAGTACAGCCTTGACACATTCGACACGTTCTTAAGTTAGTTGTTCACAAATAGACTAAATAACAATCAACTATTAATGACGTATCTTGAGGAATTGACCTCAAAGTTAACCCTCTGAGTAAATGTGTGATAACACAGTAAACAAAAATAAATCACAATGAACTAAAATGGGGTCACACGATTAGCAGTTACGACTGTGTCATATATAACTATTTAATTAATAAAAACTATACGGGTAAATGGTTAAATTCCAGGTTTGCGTATGCGTATGCGTAGAGCATCTAGTAAATATTATACACTAGGTATGTCATATTTGCCGCTACTCATTTATTCTATATTTATTTATAAACAAGCTGTAAAGAGCCGCAAAGTGTACTAAAGGAGTTGAAAGCCACTACATTTCGGCCTGTATCTATTTTCCTACCATAAACCTACCCACATGAAACCTATTTCATTCCTTTGTGTCACGGAAGTTACAAAGAAGCATATTACAAACTTCAGCTTGATTTGTTATATAGGAAACTGATATTAGAACTAATTAATTTAATTTAAGTACTTTTACTATCTTAGTACATTTAATAGGACAAACAAAGAAGAAAGATGTTGAAGTACATCGAATACAAAGTAAAAAGTTTATTCAACTTGCTCGCTGTAAAAGAATTAACACGCTTATAATATTATGATTACTACTATACTATTAAATATCAGGTTAATACTTACTAGAATACATTTTATTGGTTAATCTTATGATTGTTGTAAACCAAAGCACTGTTGTAATCACAACTTATATATCTATATTCGTCACGAAACCAGAACCAAAACTAATTTAAACCTATTCGGCTTACATGCAGTCTTCATACATAAATACAAAATAAAATCATTAAATCTTATTTACATGAAGATTAAAAATAAGAAATAGTTTTTTAAGATTTCACATTTATCAAGACCTGAGCTTGGTACTAACAAGGACAGATAGGTACTGACCACACGACAGTTAAAAGGACTCACTTATACTACGTTATCGCAGTTAGATAAAAACGTTATCAACTGACTGTCGCGAAATAGAAATGGAACCATTCTGATAATATTTATCCAGCTGATTAGCGGTAATTCGGCGACAATTGCAAATGAGCGTTGAAACTATTGTTGGTTTTGCATATTATGAAAGCTTAGGTTTTTTCATAGATTGCTATTGTTCTTGAGGTTAATATACTGTAAATGATACATATAATAATATTAGGAAAACTCAGTTTCGATAACTTCTAATTAGGGTCGATTATAACAAAAAATAATAGCGTTTTGTGCCTTATTAATATTATGTCTGTATATGGATATTGTCTGCAATAAATTATTTGGATTGACTTATAAATATGATTTATCCAAAATCACGTTTGAGGATTGTTATTTCAAAGAAAATTCATATTATATTAACATTTTTATTAGTAAGTTAATTTGGTATTATTTTGAACTTATTATTCAACGTTTTTAACTTACTACAACATTTAATACCTGCATGTCTATACATATGTAACTTTCTTATATTTATATGTAAGCATGTATAAAAGTAGTAAAACTTATTAAGGTGGGAGATAACAAAACATACCAAAAAATTCTCAAATAAATTACTAAGTAGCTATAGTAATAATACTACATTACATAAACAGTCTTCAAGCAAGAAATAACTGTGAGTCATTGCTTTAAGATTTGGTAAACAAATCAAGATATACAAAAATGTCTCTAATAATTCATCAACACTATATTTTCAGTATGGATGCTCAATAGCATGACCATGTGCTGAAATCACAGCCCCACCTTCAACTACTCTTTGATGCGAGACCCCCGAACTAACAAAACCAGACCCTACACCCACAGCACTCGCATACCCTGCACCATACAGCCCATGTCCAACCTGCACTGGCACTCCAACAGGAACTCTTACAGGAACCGCTGAGGGCACATGAATATGATAAGGTTGAGGGACAGGGATCCTCACTCCTTGTGTCACCGTCACTGGCACTGGATGAGCTACCGGATAAGGAAAAGGCCTGTCAACTGGCACCGCAAAAGGACGAGGTACTATATGAGCTACTGGATGTGGCACAAAAACAGGAACAGGCCTAGGCCGATCTACGGGAACGGGTATGTGAACTGGGTACGGCACTGGTCGAGGCACGCTGAAAGGTACTGCTTGTGGAACAGGTATCCCTATTCTAGTGTGCTGTTCTGATATCGTGTGACGTGTTGGTATATGAGAAGAGGTCGGCTCTATCGTTTCTACATCTGAGTCTACTGATGCCGCTCCAACGCTATCCGATGCTGCTGCTGATGATATTGCGTTGTCTATATCTCGTTTGTCAGGAGTTGTACTTCTGCCGTAATGAGCACAGAGGAGAAGTAGTATCTGAAAAGAAGAACCAAAATTTGTGACTTCAAAATCCGAACCTACAAATAAAGTTTGTGTTGGGTTTTGTAATCGACGGGAACGGTAAATGGAAGAGAACGTGTTCGTAATGGCACAGTTAGCTACTTGCAATGACACTTTCCGCAAAGTAACCAGAGCATTCTCCAACTGGATTGACGGTATAATGGTGCATAAACGCTATTGGTTAGCAAACCTATCAATTAACAATCATTACCCTGCCACGCGCTGCCAGCGTACATTATCTTTGTAAGGATTCTGTTGTACTAGTATAATCGCTATTACCAATTAAGTCTCTTGCAACTTTAATCCATAGTCATCGTCGAAAAAACGAGCCATAAAATACATTTAAAAAGGCAGAACTCAATACGTTTCATTAAATCCATTTATTATCAGATGATTTGTTTAAGTCTTTTTTTTATAAAGCTGGTGTGATACAAATTTAATTGCTTTTGAAGCTGAACCCTACCGAATGTAAGAACATTAATATAATTAAATTATATTTACTATCTCCGTTAACTAAACAATTAAAATAACTTGGTTAATAAGTTTAATTAAAAATTTAAGTTTAGTAATTTACTTACATAACGCATCGTTCGCATTTCGCCAGCAAATGAGACAAGTGGCTGATGTAGAGCGAGAAAAGAAAGTGATCTAACTAGGAAGGCGTGTGTATTTATAACGTCACACATGGAAACTGATGCAGGGCGGAACCGGGCGCACACCCTGTATGGACCAGATGAAAGCGACCTGATAAACATATAGAGTGAATAGCACTACATATATTAGAGGTGATCATTTGTACTATGGAATTTGAAATTATTATTTATTATTATCTTCGTATTCATTATATTTCTTAAATTTAAGTTTTTTACAATATGAATATAAAACAATAAATATTATAAAAAACCTAAACCTAGAGTGCCACCAGCAACGGGGTAGGACCCAAGCTACCGATGGTAGGGACTACAGAGAGAGGAACCTCCTAACAATAGGTGCTGTATCGAGGAGCACAACCCTCTGTACCTGACCCTTGATCCAACCATCTAGCGAGAGCCTCTTAAGATGTTGATTGAGACTTCTCGCTATCATAGCTTATCCTTTTCAGCCTTTACGAGGTTCTCATCATGTGGGATGGAGATGTCGACGAGCACTGCTCTGCGCTGGGATCGGTCTATCAGCACGATATTAGGCTTATTGTAAACAATAGTCCTGTCCGTGATGATAGTCCGGCAGTTCTGACTCGACAAGGCCGTACTGAAGAGCAAGTTGCTGGTGGATGATCTTGGCTACTAGATTATGCCTGTGCAAATACTCACCATTAGCAAGATGGGAACAACCGGAAATAATATACCTGATAGACTCTCCGGGACGGCGGCATGCCCGACAAATGTCGATCGTACCGTCCTTCAGGATATATTTCCTATAGTTGTTCGTCATCATTACTTCGTCGGCAATTGCACAAGCAAAACCTTCGGTTTCCCCAAAGAGGTCCCCGAACCAGTTCACCGAAGCGAGTAGGTCCACATCGGGTCCCGTTAGAGCTCGATAGAACCTCCCGTGCAACTTCTTACTCTTCCATACTTCCTTGCGGTCCTCAACGCTCAGCACCACTGGCCTGCGCCAATTCCCGTTCGCCAAGGAGAGCGGTGTGAGGCCCCTGTCAACTGCTACAACGTCGCAATGCATCCCGCACTCGTTGTTCAGGAAATAATCCCTGAGACTGCACACTTCACGGTTGTGGAGGTTTTTGACATTCAAAAAGCCACGACCCCCCCAATTCCGTGGAATATACAGTCTCATAACTGACGAGCGCAAATGATGCATGCGATGCGAAGTGAGCAGTTGACGAACTCGCCTATCCAAAGTGTCCAACTCAGTCTGGTTCCATCTTAGTATACCAAAGGAGATATATATATATATCAGTAGAGGCATCACCTAACCGTTGAAGGCTCGCACCTTGTTGCCGCCAGACAAAAGACTATTAAGTACTTTTGTCAAGCGACAAAAGAAGCAATCCTTTATTGATTTCTTGACTTCGTCTACTGAGATACTCAACGACTCTGACATACCAAGATACTTGTAGGTCTCGGCCTCGGAGAGAGATCTGAGAGTCATAGTCTCGGAAAGTTGTAAATTTGGTAAATTTACAAACCGCACACTTATCTACACCGAAATCCATCCTGATGGAGTTGCTGAAAACCTGAGTAGCTTTCAACAACTCCAACAAGTCTTGGCATTTCGGTGCAAACAGTTTCAAATCATCCATGGAGAGCAGATGACTAATGACCTCACCCCCTCTACGAAGCCTATAGCCTAGCCCTAAATCCTTCAGCAAAGTACTGAGAGGATTTAGTGCCAGACAAAACCACAATGGACTTAGACTGTTGCCCTGGAATATTCCCCGCTCAATCCTTATACAATCTTGCGGACCACGAAAGATATCACCACCACCTGGCTGACGAAGGACAGTGGTCCACTGTCCCATGCATGCAACTAAAAAGTATCTAAGAGTTGCATTGATTTTATACAAATCCAAAATCAAAATGAGGCACCGAATCATAGGCCTTCTTGTAGTCAATCCAGGCGGCAGAAAGACCTCCCTTGTTCCGCCGGACTTGTTGGCTAATGGCCATGTCTATGAGGAGGAGCTCCTTAGTACCACGAGACCCAACCCTACAGCCATTCTGAGTAGGAGCAAAAACATTGTTCGCAACAACGTGCGTATTAATTTTTGTAGTCGGAATGGATCTAAGGAGCTTGTAGATGGTAGGTAAGCAAGTGATGGGTCTATAGTTCTTCGGATCCGTGGTACTACCGGACTTGTGGAGCAAAAAAGTGACACCGGTGGTCAAAATACGGGGAAGAAAACCGACCTCGAGGGCTTCTTGGAATTGCGTGGCCAAGCGATCATGCGAGCTTCGAATCCACTTAATCCAGAAGTTGTGCAAACCGTCCGGCCCAGGACTGTTCCAGTTCTGTGTCTTACGGATCGCACAACTAACGTCTACAGGATCTATGACAACAGACTCCATGGGTTCGATGGACTAGCATTCTCGCTCGACAACGCGCATCCAATCACCTTCCGCGTGATTGACCGGCACCGACCAAATGCCGCGCCAGAAATTAATCATGGCATCTGCATCCGGTATATGCCCGCCGTCCACGCGCCGATCAATTTCCTCCCACTTCCGGTACACTTTCTTTTGATCACTTTGGAAAAGGCGATTTATCCAATATAACGCTAAGTTACGTCTATGGGTGGGCAAACGTGGTAGTCGCGGCCTAGAGTCGGGTGCGTATCGATATTGGGTAATCGCGTCCTCTAAAGTCCTCCTCAGTTGCTCACTCACCTGACTACTGACACTCATACCCATGCAATCTCCATCGTCGCCCTCGGAATCCACAGGTGTCGCTAGTATCGCCTCCGACGACGGCAATACTGCCATAGTCGGAGCCGACGACGCGACTGGTAGATCCCGTGAAGAGAAAGAAGTCACGCGAGTAGGCAGCGCTTCCAGGCGGAATTGATCAAGCACAGACTGATCCAACAATTTGCACCGTTGGATAGCACGCACTTGATCCGACAGTCGTTGAACGGAAACGATGATGGTTGGTTCAAGAGCCTGAAACAAAGGTAGAATTCGATCACGATACGCACTTTGGTTAGTTCCCCCTTCTGTAGCCCTATAGTAGGCGCGCATGACGTTTAGATTCATTGAAGTACTCCATCGCATGCGACGCACTATACCACCGGTAGCGGGAGCCAGGCGCGGAGCAGGTTGCCCCACAGGCCCCAAGCGTGCCGGCAGCGGAGGACGGCTCTCATCGCTCGATGCAGCCGTATCCGGAGGAGTTACAAACTCCTCCTCCGATAAGGTGCTGGATGACGAGACAGGCTGTGGTGGTGGGCGTGCGTTGTTAGATTCCGCTTGATTTCTTAGTCTTGACCTTGTTATCATCGTATTTATTATTATTATTATTATTATCAACCATTATCGTCTCATTGAAGGGCAAAGGCCTCCCCACATTTGAAATGGTTTTAGCTAAATATTAATGTAGGTATATTGCACGCTGCTGGCAACAACAGAAGACCTGCGCTGATTGTTTACAACTAGAATTTTGCTGAGTTGGAGCTGGCTTGTGCCAGGAAACTGAGTCAGGTATTAATTATTATGATTAGCCTAAATTTAACAATAATTGTACTACATTTTTAGGAATAATCAAAATTTCTTTCATTCTTTCATAATTTACCTTTAGCTCTGAAATATTTAAAAATAGAAAGGGAACCACGGGTTATATTTTAATCTAACGTAGTACGGCTATATCTTAGTCCTTAGCCTAAGTGGCCACTTTATTTCTTTCACTTACTTTTCAAGGAATCCTACCTGTCGTATCGACAAATAATATGCCAATAAATATTTACTGACCATTTTTGATACAATAATATATAAGTTTGAAAAAGCGCCCACCTATCAATTTGCTAGCTATATTTTATTTACAAACTAAACTACTGTACCAATTTAAATAAAATTTATATAAACTTAGAAGACCTGATTGAGATAGGGGGGAAATTTGCGACTGACTCACCGGATTCCTCGTGCTCGCGTAGATTAGCAGGTTCGGTTCTTCGACGGTGGGATGTACTGCAATTCCTTTTCCTATCTTTCCATGTTGGGGTGCTGATTGCGAGTTGATGAGAGTGATCGCGACGAGAGGGGATCCTGAGCACGGTTCCACCTTGATCGGCGAATTTTATTTTGTATTCGACACCTGCGTCGGCTGAGCGCTACGGCGGAAGAGAGCGGTGGTACGCTAAAACTGTCAGTCGCAAAAGGATTGACGTGTAGGTAGGAAGGGAAAAAATTACCTACCCGTATTTTCGGGGTGGTAACAAAAAAAATGTGTTTTGGATGCGTTCAGGATTTATCATACCGCCCCCCAAAGAGCTACCTAGCTCTTTCAATAAATGAAGATAAATCTGAAATACATAGCGTTTATGGTAATCGTCGTATAATGCAAATGAGAGAAAGTAGTTCCTTATATGAATTAAAATGAAAAAGATTGGTATGCAACTTAAGAAAACTTAGCGACTAAAGATGTGTGATGGTTATATAAGCTTAAGAAATAATTATTGTTCGGCGCATGGCAGCAAAGGGCAAAGCTTCACCACTGGCCTTAGTAGAGTGCCAGTAGAAGTCTTAAGCTCAACTACTCTGACCGTACCGTCTGTCCCAGGACAGATTCGAATGACGCGAGCCTTGCGCCACTGGAGAGGTGGCATATTGGGTTCTTTTATAAGTACTAGGTCACCAACTTGTAAATTTTGAATCTTTTGTACCCATTTGGGACGCTGCTGAAGGGTGTGCAGATATTCAGTCTGCCACCGCTTCCAGAAATGTTGAGTAATTTGGCGAACCAATTGCCATCGCTTCAGTGGACCAATGCTATCTTGGGGCGAATCATGCTCTGGCAAAGCAAGGAGAGGTTGACCAATGATAAAGTGGCCAGGTGACAAGCTCTCAAGATCATTAGGGTCACTGCTGGCTGGAACTAGCGGCCTTGAATTAAGCGCAGCTTCGACCTTACAGAAAATAGTGGCGAGCTCTTCAAAGACGAGCAAGCGGTCACCGATTACTCTGGCTAAAATGAGTTTAGCAGAACGAACTGCGGTTTCCCACAAGCCACCCATGTGTGGACTTGCAGGAGGATTGAAATGCCATACAATTTGACGTTCGGCCAAGGACTTATGAACTTCAAGGTTTGAATCAACTAAGAAATTTGTGACCTCCTTAAGATAGTTGCGAGCGCCGACAAAGTTTGTTCCGCAGTCACTGTAGACGTCGCTTGGTAATCCTCGGCGGGAAACAAATCTGTCGAAACAAGCTAAAAAAGCGTCTGTTGACAATTCGGAAACTAATTCTAGGTGACAACACTTCGTGCTGAAGCAAACGAAAATGCACATATAGGCCTTGAAACCTCTGGCACTACGCATGCGAGAGGTCTTGAGCATATATGGACCAGCCATGTCGATGCCAACCCTACGGAAGACACGGCACGCGGTCACGCGATTGGCTGGAAGATCAGCCATGAAGGGTTCAATAGATTTTGGCCGCAAGCGATAGCAGCGTTGACATTGAAAGATACGATTTCGTATTATCCTACGAGCGGATAGAATCCAAAATCTGCGTTGAAGCAAATTCAAAAGAGTGTTTAGACCGGGATGCATAAACATTCGATGGTAATAATCCACTATAAGGTGCGTAACGTGATGACCTTTAGGGAGTAACAAAGGATGTTTGCGATTAAAATCGAAGTTTGATTTAGAGAGTCTACCTCCCACTCTAACAAGGCCTTCAGAATCGAGGAAGGGATTTAGGCGCATTAGACAATTTTTGGCAACCTTGTTAGCACGCAACAACTTTATTGTTTCCGCAAAATCAGTAGATTGGACGAGCTTGACGATTGTAGAAACACTATCTTTGAGCTCGACAACCGAAAGCTGTCCCGTACGTTTTTGGGACGGATTGCGCGCATTATGTATAAAACGCTTGCACCAAGCTACAGTTGTTTGTAGCTTGGGAAAGGTGCTAAATTTGGTTAGCAAGTCGTCTGCGGACCTCCGAACTTGAGTCGTCTCTGAAGCTTCCGCAACTGCGGACAGCTGAGCCGTTTGAGTGCGGGGGCTGGGAGAAGTTGATTTGATTCCCGGTAAATCTGCATCAGGTATTACTTGATATTCACCAGGCCATGACGAAGGTTCGCCTTCGAGCCATGCTGGCGACCACCATAAAACGTGATTGACTAGCTCAGACGGCAACAAGCCGCGGCTCGCGCAATCGCAAGGGTTCAGTAGAGAAGGGACGTGCCGCCAAGAGACGCTTGGGATTAGTGACTGAACTTGCGAGACACGATTACCTTCAAAGGTTTGCAATTTATGGGGAGAAGTTTTGAGCCACGATAACACGATGGAGGAATCCGACCACGCTACCGTTGACTCCAGCGAAAGCTTTCCGTTCATTTTGTTCAAGACATGTTCCAGCAAGCGAGCTAAGAGCAACGCACCACTTAGCTCGAGTTTGGGAATCGTTAATTTTTGCTTGAGCGGCGCGACGCGTGATTTAGCCAGCAGGAGCTGCACTAAAACGCGACCGCAAGCATTCTGAACGCGCAGGTAGACGCATGCGGCGAACCCGCGTTCAGATGCGTCACTGAAACCGTGCAGCTGGCTGGACACAAGTTCAGCAGTGATCACACATCTGGGTATAGAAACCTTGTTTAAATTAGTGAAGTCGGCCATGAACTCGACCCACATAGCATGGATGTCCGCAGGAAGCGGATCATCCCAGCCTGTTTCGAGAGCCCAAAGGCGTTGCATAAAAAGTTTTGCAAAAAACGTGACCGGCGACAAAAATCCGCACGGGTCATATAGTCTGGCGATATTGGATAGAACACCGCGTTTGGTGAAGACCTTTGACATCTCAGAAACGTGATAAACGAAACAGTCGTGATTAGCTTTCCATTCGATGCCTAGAACCTTAAAAATAGTGTCACCATCCTCTACAAAACGGTAAGGTGACTCGCGATGGTCGACAGGAAACCCTTCTAAAAACTCTGGGGAGTTGCTGGACCATTTACGCAAAAGCAAACCTCCCTGTGCGAGAATGCCAGCAAGAATTTGTGCGAGGTTCTTGGCAGAATCGAGGTCACTAGATCCGCTGACGACGTCATCCACAAAGGTGCTCTCTAGCAAGACCCTGGAAGCGATTGGGTGCTTCTCTGCATTGAGATAAGCTAGCTCATGCACAACTCGAATAGCCTGGAACGCCGAACTCGACACACCGTATGTCACTGTAGCCAATTCAAAGTGCTTGAGCTGGTCGTCAGGAGACGCCCGCCAGAGTATGGTCTGATAGCTGCAGTCTTCATCACGCAATCGGATCTGCCTATACATTTGTTTAATATCACAGGTGAAGACCACACTGTGCAACCGGAAACGCATAATGATATCTTCAATGTTTTCCTGCAGCTTAGGACCTGACATGAGCACCTGGTTAAGGGAGACACCGGAAGAGCTAGGTGCTGAAGCATCAAACACGGCGCGCAGCTTTGTGCTCGAACTATGTTCCTTTAGAACGCCATGATGTGGGATATAGTAACGCTCACTTAGAGTTGGGTTGGGTACTTCTCTCATATGCCCTGATTCAAGATAGTCATTCATAAAGTCTACGTATAGCTCCTTGAGTCTGGCATCCTTGATTAACTTGCGTTCTAAACTATGGAACCGTTTCAGAGCGCATAAGTAGGTTTCACCCAAAGGCTTGCAAGTAACCTTGAATGGTAAAGAGACAACAAAACGACCATCACTAGTTCGAGTATGTGTTTCGGTGAAATGTTTCTCGCATTGAACATCTTCTGGATCTTGGATCTTAATTTTGGGTGGCTCCTCAACCTCCCAAAATCTACTGAGCGCAGTATCTAAATCTATGGAACAGGCCATCGACACAGCTGAGAGAACAGCCTGTGATGCTGCAGGAGCTTTTCCCATTATAACCCAGCCAAAAATGGATGAATAGGCAGTAGGCATACCAACGCCTAGACTGAACCTTTTGCCGTCTAAAATCTGTTCATAATGTTCTATCCCTAATAGCATGTCAATTTGTCCGGGAACTGTGAAGTTGGTGTCGGCTAAAATCAATGACTTACAAAGTTCTAATACTTTTTGATTGACCGGAACAGAGGGCAAGGTGCCCGTTATTTTCTTAAGAACAATGAAATTTGATGAAAATGCATGTTGATTGTCCAAAGTTGATAAAATGTTGCAACGAACAATGCCCCGAGTATCTTGCAATGATGAAGCACCTAATCCGCACAAACCACCTGACTGAGTACGAGGTAGTCTCAAACGTTGAGCCAAGTTTTCAGTCACTATTGAACACTGAGAGCCACTATCAATTAGTGCCCGTGCAGAATAAGGATGACCATCAACATCCTGGACGCTGACAATAGCCGTACCTAGAACCATGGTGGATACAGTGTCGACACCAGATAAGGTTTGAGAATGGACTGTGGAGCTAAGTGTTGACACAGCAGACTCAGATGATATTGCCACAGAAGTTGGGTCAGAGTGATGATTTTCCGTTGTTGAGATTGAGCGTTTCTTCTCCGTATTAGGATTAGAAACATGAAGTTTTGTATGATGACGGCCTCCACAGACGTAACATACGCTAGCGCTAGAACACCTGGAGACGCTATGAGAACGAAGGCAATTAAAACAAAGCTTCTGTTGAATGACAAAATTCTTGCGTTGTATTGGACTCATGCCATCAAATTTAGGACATCTGTAAATGGCATGACTCTGTGAGCAGCATGGACATAGCATGCTAACACTTACCTTTTGATGTTGAGGTTCCTTAATGTTCTCTACCACATTCAAAGTGGTGCTACCTGAAGCGGGCTTGGAATAAGAACCATAAACATTCTCCAGTATTCTATGCTGTCGCTCTATAAAATTGAGCAATGAATTAAAAGTAGGAATACATAATGGATCAGTTGATGATTCAAATTTGGTCCTCAACTCCGGTGGGAGTTTTCTCAGAATTATGTGAAGTAACAAAAAACCCCATGACTGAACGTCAAACTTTAAGGCTTGAAGCGCTTGTGTGTTCTCCTTGATGATGTTTGTAAACTTACATAAGTTTTTAGCATTAACTTCTTTCAGATTAGGCAAGTTTAGAATGGTTTCTACATGTTTGTCAGCTATGACTCGCTTGTTTTCATACCTGTCAGAAAGTAACCTATAGGCAACGGAGTAATTATCACTAGTGATAGGCAAATGTCTAACTAATGCCAATGGTTCTTTATCTAGAACACTCAGAAGATAGTGCATTTTTGCAATTTTGTCAAGTTGTTTGTTTTCATGAATTAATGAGTTAAAAATGTTTATGAAATTTTGCCATTCAATTGCCAAGCCAGTAAATCGCACAAGGGACAATTTAGGTAAGTGAACGCTACCTACCTTTGATTCAGTTTCGTTTTCAACGAAGAAGCTTTGGAGAGATTTAGTTGAGTAGACCATATCTGAGCAATGTTGAAGTTTCTTTTCTAATTCGGAACGAGATTCGTGGTCTTTTTCATCGATATGAGCACTCACAATGGCAAAAGCAGTTTCCATTTGCTGCCAATGACGATCGAGATCCATAAATCTGGCTTGCAAAACTTTTTTATCCCTTGGAGCTATTGCTTGTTGCGAAGTAAGTTTAGTTGCTAAATTATACAGCTCCTGAATAAACCTACCACAACGCTCAAAAGTCACTACGTTCACCTTACGTTCAGACATTTTAATTCTCTACACTTTGCACGGCAAAAGAAAGTAAAAGTATCTATTAAAAGTGTTTGTTTTACACTAAATTGGTTCAATACACGAAACCGGCAAAACGTAAACAACTTGAAGTGAATGACAAGCCTTGACGTGAAGTTGAAGTTTCAAACGAATGCTTGCCAGAACACAAATAAAGATAAGATTCGCTGCACACAAAATTATAAAATAAGGTTTGCTACAAACTTTTCGCAATTTACCGATTTATCCAATCGATCGATTACCATAGACACTTTAAACGAATGAACACTTGACGAATGAGTAAAAACTTGTTTGACAGAACACGAAATACACGAATTAAATATGGCGGATGATAAAAACCCAAAGAAAACTTGAAATTTCAAATGAATTCTCAATAAATTAGGGAAAATGAATGCAATGGTTTTAAAAAACAAGTAGGGCTAGAATTCGGGACGAAGGACCAGGAAAATGATTGAGATAGGGGGGAAATTTGCGACTGACTCACCGGATTCCTCGTGCTCGCGTAGATTAGCAGGTTCGGTTCTTCGACGGTGGGATGTACTGCAATTCCTTTTCCTATCTTTCCATGTTGGGGTGCTGATTGCGAGTTGATGAGAGTGATCGCGACGAGAGGGGATCCTGAGCACGGTTCCACCTTGATCGGCGAATTTTATTTTGTATTCGACACCTGCGTCGGCTGAGCGCTACGGCGGAAGAGAGCGGTGGTACGCTAAAACTGTCAGTCGCAAAAGGATTGACGTGTAGGTAGGAAGGGAAAAAATTACCTACCCGTATTTTCGGGGTGGTAACAAAAAAAATGTGTTTTGGATGCGTTCAGGATTTATCAAGACCAATCCAACAACAAATTATCATCAAAGCTTATTTAATACATTTTGATATATTTGTTGTACCAGCTCTATAAACATACAAAACATACTCTGCTGGCCACATCATTTGTCACAGTAGTAAACTGTATCATGTTAAGTAAAGACTAGATCTGGTCCTAGACCTACACGTAACGCTGACCGACTCACGTAACACTCCTATAGGGACTTTATAACACTACTTATAGTCGCTAATATAATGCATTTCAGTCGTGCCATATGGAATTCTATGCAATTTTCCGAGATATAAAGTTTTAAGATTGGAAAGCGCAAAGTTAGCAAGGAAACCTGCTGATGGTTATGTATAGTACTTTGCAACTGATGATTTTGCCCTTAATCTATATCAATAATGTCTCTCATGTGTTTTGCTTGCGTGCATTCGGCCAAAACTTCAATGTAACAATCTCAAGTCATGTGAAAAGTATGGAATTTGTAGTTATTAGGTAAGGGTCATGGTTCGTTCTTTATAAAATAAATGTATTAAAAAAAATTGTCTGAAGTTTAGTTTTATTGATCTTATTTAAATATTTGCTGGTTATAATACTTTGAAAAAATCTCCAATTTGTTTGGCTTTTGTCAATTTTCATCTTTGTCTTGTTAATTATTCAATTGCTTTATGAACGAAGATTTTAGACGAGTTTTCATTCAATTCAAGTTCTTACTGACTACAATGACGGATCCAGAGAGGCCATTCCCCCTCCACAATACCTACTAATTCCATACTTTCCACATAACTTTCCAATTGAATTAAGTTGCAGGTAAGGTCTTGCACAGCACGCTAGGTAGGTATATCAATCAAACGAAGTTTCAAGAACTTGTTCCTGAATCCGCCCCTGATAGTTTTCCAGCCATGCATTCAACTGGCAGCCTGCTAATATGTTGGTCATCTGTATCTGATGTCCATAGAATCGTAAATTGCTTGCAAAAAGCTGTATGATGAGACGAATTTCGAAGTATAGTATTAGTGTATTTTAAAATTCCAGTAACGTGTAGTTTTATTACATTTATTGAAGGAGCTAAGAGCCCATTCTTCGAACCTGACAAGCTCTTTCTTCGACAAGATACCTAGATAGGTGTTTATTGACCAAGTAATTAAAATAGGTTCACTTATTAGCATTGGAATTTTGTTTCAACTATTTCAACTATTCTCCGAGACTATAAACAGATATTGCGATTCTGCTCCCAGTCCTTTCCTTCATCCCGAAACCCGTCCTTTCTTTGTCATTTTTTGCATTAGCTTATTGGTTCCCGACCCTCAGTATAAAAGTAGCAATTGATGTAAATAGGATTATTTGTCTGAGAATTTCGTGTTCGTGTATGTCGTAGTTTATTAACCAAATTTGACGAAACTTGAACATCATGCAGGTTCTATGATTATTTTTATCGTTGAGGATATTTGACTGGCGAAGTACTTTAGAATTAAGAATTAAAAAAAAAACAATCAAAATGTTCAGTTGTCAAATCAAATGTCCTCTATTTTTTAAAGTCGCAGAGTATTATTATTACAAATTATCGATAGTCCTCAGAAAATAATAGAAGTTTTACAGAAAATAATACAAATTATCGATAGTCCTCAGAAAATAATAGAATAGAATACTTTATAGAAAAATCTTTGACAGGTAAGGTCGGAACAAATTGGGCAATAATTCAAATTCACCGAGCCGCGTTACACAGACGGCGACTGTGCCTAGATTTTCAAAACTCTTGTAAATATACGTGCAGGGCATGAGACGAGCGTGGGTCGCTGGAGATCACGTCTGGTGTACACCACGCTTTACGATAAGGTTGCGTAACATTCAAGGTCTCTAAAGAAAATGCAACACAGGCTTCCTTGTCCTTCGTCCATGTTTGCTGAGAATTCGTAAATTAAAGATTTTAAAAGAGGTTCTACCTTCTTGTCTGTGATTATTGGGAATTCGGAAATTCAATTATTTAAACTGAGGTTATATGTAGCTCTTTGTTAATTTAATAAAAAAATTAGGTAGTCTGCCTTAAAAAATTTAGAATGAATAATGACAAACATAGACAAAGAGCTAAATAATACAAGACTTTAAGTAGTTTAGTGACAGCCGACTTCAATTTGGTAGGGTTTAAAACTAATCTACTGGACCGATTTTGATAAAACTAGTGTGGGACTAAGAAAATATAACCTATCAAATCAATTTCATTTTTGCAATCGTTTCGGGCATCTCTGAGATATCGGTAATCATGTACAAAAAAGTTTTTATCATATTGAGTTTTATTTTGGAAGTTGGTAAAAATAACCGACTGTTAACTATTTTAAATCTCCAGATTTGTCAGTCCTACACCTACACAGTATTTCAATGAATGGGTGACGACCGACCCACGACAACCAGCCTACAGTATAAGGTGTTTAGTTGCGCGTAATAACCTACCTCATCTAGTATTGTAGACACAGCTGACATGGTTTTGTTAGATAATTAGAAGCCAGTCAGGAAAGTACTGTTCGATGCACAGGTATTTTAATTGCGTAAAAATAATACACTAGTATTTTTCCAAACGGTTGACCTCTCGATCGCAATAATTTAACAGTTTAAAAAAAGACAATATTATTAAGACCTAGCCAAGCATCTAACCTAACCTATTCCAGACTAGGTGTTACATCTAGGGCTACCGTATCGCTGACTTCCGTGGAAGTTCGAATTTGTGATCAAATGCCTAGCTGTGTAGGATTCTTTTTTTAATCGGTTTATTTTAAATATCGTTACAGCAAACTTCCTCTATTAAGGAGGAAATGCTTCCACAATAGAAAATCCCAGACGTATATAATTACTAGATAGTTTAGTCAAGATTGGTGATCCACGTATTATACGCGAAACATTTTTCACAATTTTCTGTTGTGTCCCATTATGTTTTATGTGACTAAAATAAAAATAAAACTTTAACGGGCGTGTCTACAAACTTATACTTAATGATTTTCATGTAGTTGAAAATCATTAAGTATAAGTTTGTAGACATTTTTGCACTATTGAGTTCTTATGCCGCTAAAAATAGTTGGAACATTTTGAGAAATGAATTTCACTTAGTTAACAATGAAGAAAAAAAAATGGGATTTTTAATATACTATATTAACACATATTGACTAAGTAGGTTCACACAAAAAGTAAGAAATACAAAAACATAGGATTGATTTACTTATTTGGTTGGTAACAGAACTCTTTCGATCGCGCCTTTTTTAATATGCGCTCGCTGTTAACTGATGTAAAAAAAATATCGCGCTCGGGTTTCTCGATCCTCGATTTTTAATAACTATTTTTTGTTTACTATTTTATTAATAATACCTTTTTTACTCGCAAGTGTGTTGAAAAACGTCGTATGACACTCGTGTGCATTGATCATTACATCCTCGGCTTCCTAATCGCACTCGCCTTCAGCTTGTGATCGATGATACCGCCTCTGCTGTAATGGTCAACTTACGAGTAGAACACTTGTATCATAATGTACAATAGTACATTGCCTAATAAGGCAATAGATCAATTTTCAAATGCGCGGTGTAATATTTCTAACATACCTCTTGGTTTTGGAAAAAATAATGTAATGTGAAAAAAAAAATACTTATAGGTACTATCACCCCTAGGAAACCCTTCAATTATCCGGGTAAAAAAGTAGCCTATGTGTTGATCCAAGATCTAAGCTATCCTGATACTAACTTTCAGCCATTTTAGCGTAAATGAGGAACAATGTGCAATGCATTTATAATATTAGTGTGATAATTGGCCAACATCGTCAATATTGACATTTTCTTAAAGTTTTATTTCAAATTCTACATTTTTCATTATGCATATTTTATTTTAAAATAATATTATAAATATAAGCTCGTTTCTGTAGTAAAATTGTTCTACTTCCACTCTACTACATTAATGTCTTCAATTCTGCAAATTTTTCAGTCTTAAAATAGTTTTTAAGACTGTAAGCTGTAGGAGATACGTACGAGGAAGTCGTTAAAAAAGTTCAAACTGCTGTACAAAAAATCTTTGAATGGACTATGAAATGTCAGATAAAGCTAAATGAGTTAAAATTGATACACATAGATTTTAGCAACAAACATAACAAATATTCTCCAATATTCATCAACGACAAGAAAATTCCATATGAGAATACGGCTAAATACTTGGGTATACAATACACAACAAACTTTTAGTATACAAACAAGTCCTGATGCCAATATGGACTTATGGCATACAGCTGTGGGGTTGTGCCGGTCAGAGCTAATGCACCTTGGTACGTAAGAAACGACGATATCCATAGGGACCTAAGAGTGGAGTTCGTTGAATTCGTTATACAAAAGTATGTGATAGTGAAATTTTGTACAAGTGCAAAGTCACACACGTAAACAAAGTGTCTTCCCCTAAATATATATTATAAGATACGTGTTAATGAACACATTCTTAGAGACACTATTTGTAGAAATTATTAGCCCTAGGCTAGATTGTAATATTATTAAGGGATAATTAGTTTTACTGATTTTTCACACGGACAACGTTTTTAACGTGTACAATTAATTTGCTAAAGTGTCATGTAGTAATTAACTTAGTGTCGGCCACTTGTCAATGAAATTAGTTAAATGATGCGTTCATTGACTAGTTTCAATACTCAGTAGTTGTAAGTCGTAGCGTGTACCTCAATTAACTTGGCACCTAATTGATTATGCACCTACTTGGCTGAAGTCAACAAAGTTGCATGATAATATAACCAACTTCTCTGAATAATGTCGGCTGTAGTGCGCAGTCTGTCAACAGTAAACGCCAGCACACATACAAACTGCTGAACAGTTTACTATAAAATTTATACGTGACTACCCCTGAAGTAAGATATATTAAACAAAAAAAACCACCAAAATCTAATCTTAACAGCGTAACAAAAATATGTTGAAAAAATTATTTCAGAACCTAGTTGAATTTTTAATCACTTTGATCAAAGTGAATATTTTCAAATTCTGTAGATGCCTGATTGAGAACCTTTTTCATTTTTATAAGTTGGTTTATAAAATATATTATATAAAAGTAAATTCCACGTCGTTTTTACTTATTTGCAAAATCACGAGTACCTAAACCGACTATAGGTACCTTCTATCCTACCTATAAAATATAAAAATTTTGTGGGCATGAATTTTTATATCTATTAGAGTAGGTCAATTTGAGATACACTTTTAGTAAATCCCATATCTCATATGAGATTACACAATAATATAAATAAAAAATGCAAATCGCCATTTCATGGTGGTGGATATCTTTGATTTCAATATTATCATAGTGTTATAGTATTCCACTAGTTAAATCCTTTTATTTGATACTCATGCTTTGAAAAATTATGTAAGCCGCCATTTCGTGGCGGCGGCTATCATGAACTGATTTTCATTAAACATAATTTAAAAAAAAGAAGGTTTAGGCGCATAAGGGCTAATTCTCATTATGGCAACAGACTCGCTAATGGACTACTTCGCATTATCATTTCCGATAAACTTACCCTTCAAACAAAAAATCATTATCCGTTCGGTACAATGACCCAGACACACACACACACACACACACACACATACAAACTGACATGTTCCGTTTGGATTTTTAGTAAATCCAGAGATATTAAATAAAATAACCCAGAGTGTAACGACTCGATTTCCATTTTCACTGTAAAATGTCGTAATCGTGCTATAATCGCTAATTAATTAAAACCGCTTTTTTATTTTTTTCTTAGATTAATGCCTCAAATTAGTTTAATTTGATTGTATGTAGGTAAGCTTACATAATGCTTGTCGGCTACATCAAAGCCTGTGTAGGTACCTGCGCCAAGTAAGCAACTGCTTGCGCGTGCTTCGAATAACTGTCAATTTCAAGCACACTAGTCATCGAAGACCACCGGATCATCGTAATAGATATATTGGAAGAGTACACGTCGTAGTGTTAATCTTGATCTTTCTAGGCCACCTGGAGGCGCTTGCCATGCCTTATTTTTTTTTTTGTTGCATGCCTGCATAGCTAGGCAAGTGATCACAAGTTCGCACGACCACGGAAGTCAGCAATACTGTAGATGGAGCATGCCTAGTCTGGAATACACTGGCTCTTAAGGAAGGCTGCCGGGACACGCCGTTAGGTGCTTGGCGACAAATTTCACAACTTGTGGGTGGTAGCTAGCTAGGCGAGCGATAGGAAATACCCTACCACCATGCTATGGTTTCCTCACGATGTTTTCCTTCACCGGTAGCTGAGGTTCTTTTTGCATGTTTCGTGGGATCGAACCTCGTACCTTTTGCACGGTTATTGACCACACTAACCACTCGACCATCATAGCTACTCATCATCATCATCTTGCCCTTATCCCACTACGTGGGGTCGTAACCATCATTGCTACTAAAGCGCTAAAAGCTTATGACAGTTGTATCAAGATTAACAACCGTATTCTACAATTCAACGAGTTATTTGTTTCACTATAGCTTGAATGTTACCACGTAAGTTGTGAATGTTACCACGTTCGTCCATCCTCGACCTTTTCAACATCACTTCTTTCAGCATGTTTGATAATAAATTTAAAAAATAATTCATTCGTTTATTTTTACAGCTATTCTAACTCAAAAAGAAAACGCCATAATTTTCCACGACCACGTCACACCGCGCAATCCATATAAACTTTTGTGTAATCGCAGAGCAATGGTATGTCTTTACAGCCATTACACAATAAATTATTACAAAATGGTCCATCTAAACCGGAGTCCACACCAGTCCCGGTGACAGCATGCTATATTATGTCACACGCCTTGTGAAAATGTCATAAAAACTGTTCTAGCCGCTCCTATATCGTCTGCTGATCTGCAATTATAACTTTACACTTCGTAACCGCCTTAATATCGTTAATATAAAGTTTATATTTAAAAATTTGGTGAGTAGTTATTATGGTGAAATGGTTATTAGGTGCAAAGGGAAAATTCTTTACGTGCCTACATGGATACTTGATCTGCTAATCAGTTTCGGTGGTTAGGTGCGTAAGAGAAGTTTACGTTTATACTGTGCCTTCGTTTTTGTAGCTAAGGTACTATACTTAAGTGATTCTTGATAAGTAGGTAATCTTATATTAAATAAATAAAACGAACTAATAGATGAATGATGATAGGTGACTAGGCATGCTCCATCTAGGGCTACAGTATCGCTGACTTTTGTGGTCTAATACCTAGCTGTGTAGGATAAAAAAATATATTTAGAGAAGTTTCAAACATTGAACCCCGGTTTAGCAATTTAGTTAAATAAATGTTGGAAACGTATGATATAGGAGATTTAAAACTGATAAACAAAACTATTCTTAAATTTGAACAACCCTTATTTAACCCCCTTAGAAGTTGGTTCTTCAATGATCCTTTCTTAGTACATCCCTATATACACCCTCCAAATTTCAACCTGCCAGTCAGTCAAACTAGACTTATCCTTATACATATAATGTATATGGATTATGAAGCTATTAAATTTTTTGAGGTAAGATCAGCAGTGGGATTTACTTATTTTTTAATAAGATACTTTTAGAATACTATATAATACTTATATGTACTCTAGCGTGCACAATATGTTATCTATACTATATGCTTGATACACAACGTGTAACAAAAAGGTGTGCCAATACTTAACGGTGTTTATGTCTACCAATCAAAGTCAACTCAATGCAAATATGAAACATATTTTTTTTTTAAAATCAATAAAAAAATATTGCGTTCTCCATACAACTTAGCCGATCACGTGACCAATTTTTGTATGGGGAACCTAACATATATCTTTTTAATTTTGATAAATTTAGTCTGTATTGGGTTCACTTTGATGGGAAGACTAACACCCTTAAGTATTGTCACATCTTTCTGTTACACGATGTATAGATATATCCTTTAATATCAGATAAAGTCATATTATCACATTCATTCATTCATTCATAGTTTTTCTATACATTTTTAGTTTTTTGCACAAGTTAGAAGGTAAACCTTCTAACTTCCGAGCAAAAATAGGAAAGTACCTAATATCAAAAGTCAACGGCAACTCTCTTAGTAAAATCTGTTAGCTATAAACTGATAAATCAGTCAGGTTCAGATATATTACTCAACATTGAGACACAATTTACACTAAAATACACAAATATAGAGTACCTACATCAGAAGTGCAAAAGGAGTCAGTCCTTGGTCCAACCATGGAAAGTAGAGCATCGACGCATTCTTCGAGTGTCAGCGGTCTACTTCCTTAATCGCTGAAACGTACCTTCTTTTCTTACAATAAGGTTTAGAATACAAAATCATTGTAAACGGTGGTTATGTCATTCAGAGTCAATTGTTTATCTCAATCTAGGAGCTGTGGGAACCTCTGTGTCCCTTTCAAATGGAAGGTTGTTTAAATAGTCTAGAGTAAGAACACCATGGTTTAGTATTAATTTTAAGATTTTTTTTTTTAAATTAATATTTTCAAAAAAAGGTTTTTCAAACGACTTAGAAAAAAGAAACAAAAAGTTTCCTCTGTACATTTTTTTTGTATATTCATCAAAATTTACGCCTAAACAAGACCCAGACAAAAAAAAACTATTATTAAGACAAGTATTCACACGTCCCTGATTTTTGGAAAGGCCCAACTGTAGTTTCGTTCCTGTAAGTTCAGTTAGACAATGTGGTACTACTGAGCTGATCTGATGATAGCGGATAGTTTAACTCCTCGGCGAACAGCAAAGACACGAATATCATAAATATATTATGATGAAATTAAAACTTTCTTATGCACTAAGAAGGTAAAAATAAATAAAAAAGAAACTAAAACCACAAATAGGCACTACAAAAGCGAAACTAAATAAATATTATTATCATAAGTGCTATTCACTCATCTTTGTGAAGTCGGTGCCAGACATCAATAAGTTTTTTTTTTATATCGATGTTTCCAGCCAAGTATATATATATATATATATATATACATATACAGGTATAGATACTTGTAGATAGTATCTATCAACTTACTTCAAAGAACACTCCCTTTCAACAAGATGACACAAAATAAAAATAAAAAAATCGTTTTTCCGACCTAGCATTAATAATAATATAATCGATGAATATTCATATAATATTAATACTATATTTATCGATGATACAGAGATACAAAGAGGCACGTCCTATAACACTCCATTTTTTTGCATCGGGGGTTAAAAATAGCTTACAAATTACTGTCAATATTGTCACCCTACTAAATATGTTCTCGGATGCTGTTGAAATCATGAAACTTTATTCAAATTCTGATATTGTACATAAATAATCTAGATTAATTAATATCTTATGTAAATGTATTTGATATTTCGAAATAACATCTTTATGTATGTACGTTCACCCCATAGCGTCCCACTGCTGGGGTTGTGTGTGCTTGGGGCTGTGGGGCTCTATGAAAGGGGTGTTAGCCATAGTCCACCACGACCACGCTGGCCAAATTGCGGGTTGAAAACTTCACCTATTTTCTAAATGTATTAACCTTCTGCGACAAGCAAGTTTACTCACGATGTTTTCCTTCACCGTGGTAATTAGTTCTAATATGCACATGAGTGAAAAACTCAGAGGTGCTAGCATACCTGAACCTGGATTAGAACACACGCCCATTCGTTTATGAGGCCAGGGGTTTACTGACTCGGCTACCACTAACTTACTATCCTACGTCTGGTGGTCCGATTTAAATTGTGTTAAAATCTGTTCAGTGGTTTGATTTCTGAATAGAAATAACTGATAAAGTTATATCTGCGCCTGCCATAATGGAAGCCGGTATTTTTTTTTTAAGAACTCATTAACTAGAATTGATAAGCAATTCTATAAAACCACAGAAACTATAAACAGCCCGTCAACATCTAAGTAGGTTATATCAAGTAGAGTAAGTAATAAACCATCGAGGCAGTATTTTGCATGGTTGAACCAAAAAGGTCTCAAAATAGAGCTAAGATTATAGTGTCAAGCTATATACACCTATTTCAGGTTTAAGTAGGGAAATGTAAGATTTGGCTAATGTATACAAACATAGGATGAAAATTTTTCTTACTTTTGAAATGGTATGTACACTTTCCATGTTGGTCTCATAATTATATATTTTGTCTGAATAAAAATAACTAAAAAGTTAATAGTCGCTTGCCAAAAACACTTTTTTGCGACTTCCCAAAATAGGAGGTACTCGATTTGCCCCGATTTTTTTAAATGTTTGTTTGTTTTTTTGAAGACAGCTGAGATATGAAAAATCTTTTTGTATGAAAAGTTCCTGTGAAGTGGTTCCACATAATTTTCACAAAATCGGTGTTATATATAACTATATTATATAGATATTTGATATTTTAATGAAAAAAATTGAATGAAAATTGTTTAATTGCTATCCTCGCCGACAGAAATCCTATCTGATCCTAAATCGTAGATTGGGAAAATTCTTGCGCAAATAGAATCTTCTAAGTAGGTATATATTATTGTATATTTCATTTTAAACTGCGATATAATGAAGTTTCGTACGTAGATAGCTCCGTACCAAATGTCATCCAAATCAGTTAAACAGTTTTTGCGTGAAAGAGTAACAAACATAGTACACATTCTTACAAACTTTCGCGTTTATAACATTAGTAGGAAGTAGAGTAAGATAGTAGGAAGTATCTTATCGAGGTATCTTTTCCCTACAGATCTCCTTTAAGGCTGAAATAATGCGAAATGGAATCGGTTTATTGTTTGCTTTAAAGTAAAATCGTTCCACCGCAGGTCCGGTTCAATATAGTTATGAGCCGTTATCATCGCTCCTAACGATTATTATCGAGGGCTTAACTCGATATAAATGTCGAACGCAATGACTCTGAACCCATCGTACTGACGTTTGATGACAATCGGATTAAATAGATGTACTAGTATAATCAAATTACCGTCAATACTCACACATGCACAAAATTAAATTGCCGAATGAAAATCAGTCTTAATTTTTACGGTAAAATAAGTAATTGTGTAGCTGTGAATTTTGACAGTAATTAAATCTAACTTCGGAAAGAATCTTAGAGTATTCTTCCTACTCAAAAACCAGTAGCTAACACTCAGATATGTCAGAATGATAATGCATTCTTATATGGTCATGCATCAAACTCTAGATGTATTAATATATAAGATATTAATTCGAAACCGATAAGTGTCAGACTCACAACCACTGACAAAGACCCCTGATCACTATTACAAAGCAAGAAGTACCGTAAAGGCATGCGTATACGCAGCTCAAGTTATAGTGGTCAAGGAAGCTACGTAAAGTAGGTTGTATTGGGTGAAATGAAATAGAGCACTTTGATAGAGGGTTTCCTATTGGCTAAGAATACTTAATTAATATATAAAAGTAAGTTAAACAATGCTGTTAATATTTCAGTTAGATTTCAGTTACTTGCAAAGTACTCGTAGAGAAGCTTCTTCATGTCTACAATTAAGGTTTTTGTTTCGTTCATTGAGTTTTAATCCAATTATTATGTTAAAATTATAGTCAGCTATTTGCTATAACCATAGCTTTATAATATCTTATTTAATTGCTTTATTAAAAATACAACAAATTCTTGATAAATCTAAATAAGATAAGAGATTAGTTTAGTTTTATGCACGCTATATTTTACCTAATTACATTTCTATATAGGTATTATGTACTTACTAAAATATGACCATGCAGGGGTTCAAGTTACTTATTTGAATTGTTTCAGAATTTGAATTATTGAGAGATTTGGTAAGTTCTAATCTAATTCTGAAATATTCTATGTCAAAACGACTATTATGACGCAATGCAATTGAAATTCTGAAACAATTCAATAACAGAATTGGGCCCCTGGTGATATCTACGGGTTTAATGTTGAATTCAATACGAGATGTATCTCAATATATAAAAACAAAAATACTAACCAGGAAGCACACATTCACAAACCTTGACCCTTCGCGAATCGACACCACGTCTCCAGCTCTCAAGAAACCAAACAATGTACCTACCATCGTATTCTAACTATGTCCAAATTTGCCAATTGTCCGTAGCAAAACTGTTGCAAACTGCACTCTGGTTTGGTTAAAATCCTGCGCCGATAGTGGGGCCTTATGCGCAGGGCCTTATATAAGTCCTAAGTAACTAGCCCAGGCACATATGACCAGTGGACGGCGTGCCTTATAGATCTAGTTTGTGAAGTGAAGTGCTATTTTCAAAATGAAAATATTTGTAAGTGAAATTGTCGTGTGGTGATAATTTTAGGTGGACACAAATTAACCTTTGTAAAAATGAGGTCGAAAATATTAAAACATGTCGCTTATGCATCGGGATAACGATGACGAAGATGATGAAATTAGTGTATCATTGTAAAATATAAGCACCTAAAAGTATTTTAATCTCATTATTAAATTACAAAGATAGAAACAATCAAACAATAAGAAATTATTTTCTAAATCAATCCACGCGTCTCCGAAAAATTGGGTACTTAACACATAAAAAATAAACGAATTACCAACTTTCCTTTTGAAAAATATTAATTGAAACAAAACTACTTAAACAACGTATAACAGAAAGGTGTGACAATACTTAAGGGTGTTAAGGCCCAAATCAAAAGGGAACCCAATATAGAACAAAATTTTACAAAATTCTAAAAAGAAAGAAAGGACGTATTAAGCGTCCTCCATACAACTGACCGATCGCTTGACCAATTGTTGTATGGAGAACTTACAATTTTTTTCTCGCTATTTCAATTATTTCTTCTATAATGGGTTTACCTTTCGGTTACACGTTGTATATAAAACATATACATATAAAAACTATAACAATAGCCCCGTGTCCGCCTGCGATGTGTTTGTTTTCCAAGGATAGAAGTACCTCAGATTACCCTCAAATTATCTCTGTGCTAAAAATCAAATCGAACCGTCACTTAGTTGCAGAGGAAAAGACGAATACACAAACCAACAAACACTCTTTTGTATTTATAATACGTGTGGGGATAATACTAAACGTATACGACATGAGCTTTTTTGGAGATTCCAAACTGTAACTCTAGATTAAATAAAAACCATGTCAATGCTTATTATTTGATGTCAATGCTGTTATTTGTAAGCAAAGCAGGATTGTTCTAACCCAGATGATATGAGTTGAATAATTCTAAACAAGCAGCGGTACTAAATCTAAAAGCGTATGTTTTAACATTGGTTTTCACCCATAACGTCCAACTGCTGGGCTCGGGTCTCCCCTATGAAGGGGGTGTAGGCATAGTTTACCACACTGGACAAATTGCGGGTTGGGGACTTCGTTTATCTTCGAAAGCTACCTTAGTTACCTTCTCCGAAACCAGGTTTCCTTACTATGTTTTCATTCAACGTTTAAACATGTGCAAATTAATTATGTTATACACATGAGTGAGAACACAGGCCTGACTCTGGTATTAAACCCGCGCTATTTCGTTTTAGAGGCAAGGGGTTTACCGACTAGGCTACCACTAACTTTAACTTAAAGCATACATAATTAAGTGAATAACGTAGTTAATAACAACGACTTGCGTTTTCGATGAGGATTTACTGTTTTTTTGCTTTCTGTAAAAACTTTTTAACACGCTGTTATTAGCTTGGTTTTATGTATATTTTTATCTAATTTTTACTCACTTCAAATGTCTAATTAATTTGGAACTTTGCACTACTGTCAAGGACCGATGACAATGCCATACCTACTTATTTTGAATAGGTTATCCAATTATTCTCACTGGAATATTTTAGGATTAGAGACTTTTTCATTTTTATCATATTTAGTTTGGTTACTGCATTGAATTTTAGTATCCCTTCAAAGTTTATCTTCTTAAATTTTGATTCATAAGTCAGCTTGTATCAAGCAATAACTAGGTAATAATTTTAACCAACCTGTTTGTAATGTTTGAATTCATTGTTTCTAAAAGTGCATATTTAACTATAGCAAATTTTGAGAGCAGTTTCAAGAGTCATCATGTGGATATTATATCTATTCATATATTATATATTTTTCCTTACGTGGCATAAATTCTTATTTAAACTATTTCAAAATACGTATACTAGGCTGTGGTAGTAGGTAGAATAAGCTCAGAATAAGAGTTAATCACATAGCGTTACGTAGACAGACAAACATTTTCAAAGATCGTACATAAAGATCGTAAGATACTGTACGTATCTTATTTATTTATGACTCATATTTCATAACAGACCCATAGAAATGAAGACGTAAGTATTGTTATTGTTTACAAGTAGACCAAGTGTGGCGCATTGCACTACAGACTTGCATACATTATAAGCCAAATACATCCGATTACTTTCCTCGCATTACGTGATATGAGTTCACTACACTTGTCACAGTTTCTGCTACCTCTATTATTATTGTCAGTGTCAGGACACTATGTCTTAGAGCCGCACCGGGCCGTTACCGCGCTCTAGCCGTACTTTTTGGGCGCTGCTTTGCTAAGAAAGATGGGTGTTATGTATTTGTGTGTTAAATTGAATTAAAAATTTTGCTATCAAAAGCTAACAAACGCAAAATTTAAAAATTTGTAAAATTTTTTAATGATTTCACGACGTTTGTACGATGGTAAACATTTATTTTCCTAATTTAAATATTTCATTGCAATATTCAGATTTAATAGTGTGATCGCGAAGTCAGTAGATAATTTCAATCAGTAATCAGAAAATTTCATAAGTTCAAAATCTATTGCAAAAACAAATTGAGAACAATGTATGCAATAATGTGCATGCGTTAAAACTGATTTGCTTCTATTTAGTAAATTCTGCGTAATAATAATGATCTATTCTACATATTCGTACGTTATTCACAATTACCACCGGATCCGACTTTATCACGTAGTGTGGTGACACTTTCTCTTCGATGTTAATATGCAAGGGGTGCGTATCAACGAAATTTTACGCCTGATGGCACATACAAATGAGAGGTATTGACTTCTGGGCCATGATTTGTGTGTTTGACGTGTATTATTTGGTCATTTTGTCATCGATAGCTGATTGTTGCGTAACTAAGGCATGAGTGTATACCGGGAAGCTTCACTTAACACGTGTGTTATAATGAACTTATATGTTTATTCAAGTTAAGACTACCTTTTTGCTGCTCAAATTTTATATTAAAATTTTAGATTTTTAGCTGATAGCTAAGTTTTTCGGATAATATAAAAAATATTCAAAAGTTTGATTACTGTTTTAAAAAAAAGTCTCCATGGTACTCGGCTAAATTTTGGATCAGCAACCGCAATACCTTTTATGCCACATCCGCATTTTTTCTCTTAATATAAGTAAAGCTAAGCATCAACGCTGCGAATATGACTAGCTACGACTAAAGTTGCATAAACTAACATACCCATCTAAATAAACTTGTAATACTTCTTATATGGCTTAGCAATCCGGAAAAATCTTAACAGGTTCTCACGGCACTGGGTAATTAGAACCGGGTATCCGCAGACCATATAGCCTTATCTTGTTGGTACGGGTATGAACCCATAGTTACGTAAACCATTAGCATTTTTGCAGAGTTCTCAAAACGAAGCTGCTTAGATAGCTTCATACTGAGAGCCGGCTGTTCTTAACATTCAGTTTTATTGTGTTTACAGATCACATTTCTCATTGTGACGGCTTCAGTTCTGGCGGATCCCGAACCAAGCAAAGTCGTTCAAAAGCGGAGTGGCCTCGTTGGTCACTATGGTGGTCTAGGCCACATCGGACTATCTGCGCCTCTAATAAGCCACGGATATGGCTTAGGAGGACATGGCTACGGCCTAGGTGGTCACGGGCTTGGCTTGGCTGCTGGTTACGCGGGCCCTGGTCTCTCAGGCCCAGGCTATGCTTCAGGAGCGATAATCGGAGCTGATGTGCATACGACTGTGACAAAACATGTCGGAGTGCCTGTTCCGGCGCCTTATCCTGTTGCCGTAGACAGGCCAGTTCCTTACCCAGTCAAGGTAAGCTGTCCACTGAACAATAAACAAAATTTACAACATTCTTTAATTTCATCAAATACGTTTTTCTATACAAGTCAATTAGACTTGTATAGAAAGACAGGCCGGTTGGCGCAGTTGGTAGCAACCCTGCCTTCTGCGTCGCTGGTCCCGGGTTCGATCCCCGGACAGGTCAAACATTTGTATGCATGAGCATGTCTGTTTGAAATGTGTCTGGGTATATAACTATGTATATATGTATTTCTAAGTATGTATACCAGTCTTCAGTTTACCATAGCACAGGCTTTGCCTAGTTTGGGACTTGAAGACCTTTGTGTGGATGTTGTCCCATATTATTAATATTATATTATTACTTTATTTATTTATTGTATGTCCAATTTGCGTAGTAATTTATGATAGTCCTAATAATACTTCTACCACCTTTTACTTCTAGGTCGCCGTGCCAGTCCCAGTTGACCGCCCATACGCCGTGCCAGTCCCTCGTCCGTATCCTGTCACTGTGGAGAGACATGTACCTGTCCCAGTGGACCGGCCAGTGCCCGTACCAGTGCCTCATGCTGTACCAGTGCCAATAATTAAGCAGGTGAGATAGTTTTACACCTAGTAGCGTGATCCATAATATCGCAATTCGCACAATAAAAGTTGTCGTATAGCGTTTGCGATGAACCGGTCTCTACTGGTAATATTACAGGGAGTGGGGTCTACCCATCACAGCGAACCCATTGCAGAACAAAATTTTGAACCCTTAAGTATTGTCACTTTTTTTTGTTACACGTTTTAGGAGAACTGTTTGTCTTGGTAAAAACCGATTATGTTTATGCGTCAATTCTATCAGTAAATGCTTTTAAAATATATTTGAATAACAAACAAATCAAAAAGTAGTCATTAGATTTTAGAAAACTGTATCGTTTCAGTAAATTGTAAGTATGTTTAACCAACTTTAGAGAGTTATATTGACAAAATGTTCTTCAAAATTAATTGGAGCAAATCTTATAAACAAAATATTGTAATATTTCAGGTTGGAGTGCCGGTACCAGCTCCATACCCAGTGGCTGTTGCTAAGCCTGTGGCGGTACCCGTGCCAGCACCAGTCCCAGTGCCTTACGCTAAGACAATTATAGCATCGCACGGTCTAAGCGGACCTCTTATTGGTCACGGACACGGCCTAGATTTAGGACATGGTTTGGGACACAGCTTCGGACATGGTCTCCTTTCTAAACACGGGTGGTAAGATGATAGTCACGTCACTAAATTAAACTTGCAGATTATGAAATGACATGATTATTTTGTTCTATATTGAGTTAAGTGTGGACTGTGCGGGCGGTGAAGGATTGGTCTGGAATGAAATTGTTATGAAATGGTTTTCTATAATTGCTAAAGTTTTTTTTTACATTTTATATATACTCTTATTAAAAGTAAATTAATGGATATTTTCTCTAAAATAATGTCTCTGTAGCAGTTTTAGACTTGTATCTAATAGGTTCAGAGTCAAGGTCCTTGACGACCAATATTATGTAACCCTCAAATGGATATCGCGCTCTATTGATGGGTCTGATTTGATTATCGAACTATGGTTGAACCATTTTAACGACGACAGAAAATATCAAACTGAGAAAACGAAGTTATATCAAAACACAATCTGCAAGTTGAAGTGACTAAAGGTAACATGTACGACGCATTTTTATATGGGAATTGTAAACGTAGTCAACCGATATTATGTGATGTAGGTAAGATAATTTTAGGATCTTAGAGTTAAGACTTTTTGGTTGGTTTGAAGTTAATGAATGCCTTTGTCATTTACCATAAGGTAAGTAAAACAAAAATACGTGGACAGAAAACGCAAGTTGCTTGTATTTGGAAATCAACGTAGTAAAAGCTTTAAAATTTGTTGATTTTATAAATGATATGCCATAATTATTTTTAGAGTACTAAAGTTACAATAGGAGTTCGAGTATGGTTTAGTTTATTATCATTGTCTAGGTTTGGAACTTATGCTCTACTTTTGTTTTCTATACATGTATTAATATTAAATAGTCAAATACTTGCTTATGTACTAATATTTCCGTTTGATCTCTAGGAAAATATTGTAAGATAAGACCTAAGATTGATCAAGCGTACCTGATCCAGCTCCAATGTACATAGGTTTTTTATTTACTTAGTTATAATTTTCAATGAATAAGGGTTTATTTCGACCGCAGTCGACTAAAAACTATTTTTTACGGATTTTTGTAATAAATGTATTGATGAAATAATTTTAATGTTTTTACTATTTGCCTATCCCCGTCTAACCGACTTTATTTTTAACTGTTGATACGTTTATTTTTTCATATTGACTTCTAAATCAGTTTTTTTATTTTATAATCTAGTAACTATTTTTGTCTCTATAACAACCGAACAGATATGTTGTGACCCAAGTTATTATATTGATGAACGGCATTTTGGCATCTTTCCTGTACTTATAATTTAATTAATACAAATATTTTTATTTTTGTCTCAAAAATTTGCAAACATTTTTTTTTTGCGGACTTTTTTCACACAGCCCCAAACTAAGCAGAGCTTGTACTATGGGAACCAGATGGTTGATATATACTACATATACTATTTTTAAATACATACTTATTATACATAATGAACACCCAGACACAGAACAAACACCCGAGTTCATCACACAAATGTTTGTCCAGAGTGGGAATCGAACCCACGACCTTCAGCGCCGAAGTCAGGGGTACTAACCACTGCGCTGTGAGGCCAGATTATTTTGTGAATCCGTAGGTTCCAGTGTCTCCCCTCTTATTACATTACGTGTACTCGTAGGATGCCACAGATCCATAAAACTTACACAATTACATATAATACTTTACAATTACATATACTCAGAATATTACAAGATTACAAATCGTTAGAACCGAGTTTGAAAAAAAGCCGACTAAATCATTAAATCTGTGTATCATAGTTAATTCCTTATTTTTAATTTTGTTGCACCTAGTGTCACTCTCACGACTAAGACGAATCTATTGACACCACTCACATAAAAATACGACAAGCCGTTTAGGCACTAGGGTGTGCCAAAGAAATATACATACATAAATACACCCGAAAAACATAACCCTCCCTCGCAGTCGGATAACAACTCAGCTACGGTTAAATCACACTGGTTCACAAACTACCCGCAGTCACACGTCACATAACAAGTAACTTACAAGTATGTAGGTACGTCCGGTAGACCGACTTATTCCAGTTCAGGTGAACCTACTCTTATTCTAAACTACAACTTGCTACGGCCCTCGGTTTTTCCCGACTTTTCTTTACCTTTGAAGCTATGCTTTTCGAGATGTTGTAATAATATAACATAGATTATTTATTGGGAACTAGCTTTTACAAACATGCTGACCAAGATCTAAGTATATAGGGCTTGACGGTGGTGAGTTCATATGACAATCATCGAGTCAGGAAGCCGGAAAGATTTTGATTGGTGATTCATACTATAAGGTTATAAGTACATACCTACTTGTTGAGACAAATCTAAGGATTACTATGGAATAACATTGACTTATTAAAATGATGATACTTCCGAATATCACGCTCGTGACGTCACCTCCCGTTCCGCCAGAAGATCAACACTGGTTATTTCAACCAGCATGATGTTGAGTTGGGTCCAGTTTGTGATAGAAAGCATAAATACATGCATGCTGTTTCGTTTTATTTTACAAAAAATGTTTTAAGTATTGCTTTTTTGACACAGGTTAATATTTTTTTTTATTTCTAATTCTTTGGTATTAATTCACTTTAAACTTAAATCGAGCAATACATCAATTTCTAACTTTATGCTAAAGTTTTCTAGTTCCCTCATAGACTCTTCTCATTTGTTTTGTTTGAAGAAGGACAAACAAACTTCTTTACCTGCACTTTCTCATATTAAATTTATATGAGTACCTAATCAAGTCCAGTTACGTAACATGACATACAAGCGGTCACTTTCTATAGGAAGGAACGTGAGGAGCATTCCTATGCTGCACATGGTGTGGATATGGTGGAGTTATCATAAGCATGATGTCAGGATTAGCTAATAAGTTATGAGTGTGTCGTTTCCATGTACAAATAGTAATGTACTCTAATATAATAAAGAGGAAAGAAAGATTTGTATGTAACGAAAAAACTGAAAACCTACTGTACATTTTATGATAAATATGTTATTTTATTTAACAAAATGTAAAACAATGTATCGTATTTATTTCAGATTCAGTTTTTTTTGCACCACACCGTCTACGCTAAATCTAATTTTAAATATTCCATATCTGCCTACAAAGGTTATTTGGAAAACATTGTTTTTTATATTTTTCATAAAACCGCCTTTATGTGCCTGTTTTAGTAGATCGAAATTGTAGACCTTAACTATGTATTCATTAGGTTCAGTCAACTTAATTTGTCAAGTTTAGTGAAGAATATTTTTTGCATATTCAGCATATGAAACAACCCACGATCAATTCCAAAAAAATATATCAGTACTTTAACATTTGGTTGAAATTAAGTAAGTATCTTAGTTCCTAATCTTTGACTGGTCGGTTGGCACAGTTGGTAGCAACCCTGCCTTTTGTTTCTGGTCCCGGGTTCGATCCCCGGACAAGTTAAACATTTGTGTGCATGAATATGTCCGTTTGACCTGTTTGACCTGTGTCTGGCTGTTTATAATAAATATATAAGTATGAATTTATATATATAAGTATGTATATCAGTGATCAGGTTACCATAGCACAGGCTTTGCCTAGTTTGGTACCTGAACACCTTTGTGGATGTTGTCCCATATTATTACAAAAAATATCAGTTAAAGGTGTAGGTATACTAAAATCATAAATCAGACGTGTCTGTTGATCACTAATCATGGTACATATTATTATACAACTTTCATTAATGGACAAAAAATAATTAAAATAAACTCTTCTATTCATTTTGAAGACGATCACTAACGTTTCTATATTACAATAGATATTCAAATATCGAGTCTATTTTTAAAATTGTACTCATTTTTTGTTTCATCCATAGACCAGAAATTTTTCCTTTTTCTAAGTATTATCTATATATTTTTAATAACTCCTTACTTGAGTTTATTCCGTGACGAGTGTTTACAGTCATGGCCAAAGAAATTAAAGTGAGTATTTAGGGTGTGTAAGGGCAAGAGTGTTAATCGCTAGACCAAGGTAAGTACTAAACTGCACAACAAGAACATTGCGAAACGCTTGTCGTTTTATTGCCTCCATAGCCAGCCATCCATAGTTTCCGGGTTCGAGAGCGAGCCACGATCTGTTGGGAAATTATTATCGTTGGCTGGACTATTGGCATTTGCATTGTTCTAGGATTTCGAATTGAGGTCGGCTTAATTTGCTGCTGTCTGTATTAAAAATAATGTTTTTTTTTTTATTTTCGTTCACCGTTTTCAATCAATACTAAATGTAAGTTCAAAAAATATAAACCCTGTATATCTAAAGTTCCCACTTCGCAATTTAGGCAGCTAGAGGTATGATGAGCAACTTAATTATACAATACATTACTATAATATAAGCTCTCACCCGTGGCACCGAATATATATATATAAGTTGACCTTCATTTGACTCCCTTAGGTGTTGAATTTCAACAAATCCTTTCTAAATATACCCTTACATCTCATAATGAATACACTGCCCAAATTTCATTTTAAAGGTTTAGGCTCTGCGTTGATTTTGACTTTATAAAATTAAAACTTATACTCATTCTCATAAAATAATAAAATATATTATGACTAGTAGCCGTCCAAACCAAATGGAATATAAAGAAGTTTCAAACTTAAACCCTCATTGGACCCTCTTAGGGGTTGAATTTTCAAAAATCCTTTATTAATACTCTCCTACACCCTTTAACGAATACAAAGTTCAAATTTCATGTGCCTAGGTACAGGCGGTTTACGGTCTACAATGATCCCAAGTGAATCAACATATAGCCAGTCAGTCTGTCTGTCAGGACATACTCTTTCATATACAGGGTTATCGCCTAGGGGTGTACTAAGCCAAAGGGGGGTCACTATACACACCCTCATGAACAACTTGGGAACAGCTGATTTTTTTTTCGAATTCAGAGTTGGTCTCATAATAAAAGTTGTTCCTTAGGATGAGTATATTGACCCCATTCCGGCTTAGTGCACCCCTAGACGATAACCCTGTATATAAATAATATGTGATGATTTATCTAGGTATTTTAGTAACTAGTAGTTGTAGTAGTAGGTCGCTGACCGATGATCAGAAGTCCAAATAAGAAAGAGCCGTGGAACGCAGCATCCTCGGTATTAAAAGGACGGATAGAGTTCGAAAAACCAAGCTGCGTTCCATAACAGGTGTTGTTGACGTAGGCCACAAAGCCGCAAGACTTAAATGGGATTGGGCGGGTCATGTTATGCGGATGCACCCCAACCGATGGGCTCAGATCGTGACGCAGTGGGAGCCTGATTGCCTACGTAGTCGAGGACGGCCGACGGACGGACTCGCTGGCGTCGCGATCTCGACGCATTTAAACTGGACTGGCGGGAGGTGGCCCAGGATCGTGAAGCATGGAAGGATATGGAGGAGACCTTTGCCCAGCAGTAAGAGAAAAATAATATTAGTAATTTTTACTATGTGTACATCTAGCAATTTCTAATATATTATTATATTGCAAAATCGAAACTTTGAGTTATGATACTTTTTTGTAAATTTAATTCCTTTTAACCTCAGGAATTATAATAAAGTATCTTCCAATAACTACAACGACGGATTTTTGTAGAACTTATAAACTCAAGGAAGTTAGAAACTCAGCTTATATTTGGTTAAACCTTTAAACCTGTGAAGCCTCTAAATAGTTCTACTGCAACAAGATAGGTGTCGCCACACAAACTAACTTTAACTGTTTGTACAATACATAGATACATATCTGTAAAAATATATAGTTTAAACAATGCTAGTTCTGTAGAATTATTATTGATTTTAATGTATTCATTATTGCATAAAGTGTTCCAATCGGACGGTAAATTATTATTTTAGACAATTCTCTTCTGACTGGTGTGTTGTATAAATTGTCAATAGATATTAATAATTTTAGCAACTTGACCATTACACTCCGGAACGAATAGTAACCAACAAGAGAAATAAAATAATGCCGTGAATATTGTTGCATGAAAATAAACTCGGTTATAATCTAACCGAAACCTACAATATGTAGGTCTCGACACGCTCTTGACAAAATTATGTATATCAATATCGAACTGTATAATACAATCAATAAATATAAAACATAGTATCATTTTATCTCGTCACCGTAGTTTCTAAGTAAATAAGTAAGGTATACTGTACCACGTAGTACCTACTAACAAAAGTGTAGGTAATAGTCAAAGTGAGTCGAAAACTATTCAAATAATTTATTGAACACCATTCATCAATTGTCACCATTAGTCATTAGTCATACATCAGATGTACTAACCTAGAATTTGGAATGAAGAGACTAACATTAAGAACATCTAGGTCGTCCCGTAAGCCTTAATAATTATTTTAAAAAAAGGTGCTATCGAGTACCATTACAGCAGGCGCCGCAAATACGTACTCTTTCAGGTATTTCGATTTAAAAGTCAATACTCTTAGCCGATTTTGATACGATTAAAATGGGATTACAACTTCATACAAAAAATATTTTTTCAAATCGGGACCCACCTACCACCCATCTTCGAGTAATCAGGTAAAAGTCATAAAAATACAGTGAAAATCATAATTGAATACATACGAGTACGTACCTCCTCTTTTTGGATGCAGTAGAAAAGACACCAACACCTTAATTACGTAAAAACATAACATTCGCTTAAATTAAAATAATAACAGACATGTTATGCATTTACGTAAAGTTTTTTTTTTTAATTTATTTAAATACTTAAGTGAAGAATATTTCAGTAAAATATTAGTTCAGTAAAATATTTTATGTTCATATGGAAGTTAGCACAACATTAATTTAGATTTTTAAGAACTAATTCAAGTTTTTGTCGTTTTGTTTTTCTTAATAAAGTATAAAAAATATCGTGGTCTCGTGGTCGACGGCTCGCGGAATTACTAGTTGTATTATTTTTTGTAAAATCACTCTATTACTGTCTGTAATTTAATTAAAACGGTAAAATGTAATTTTTTTTCCTTCTGTAACTTAAAGATAACCTATAGCTATAAAGAGCCATTAGGTTACGAGGTCCTATTGCGGCCATTGAAATTGGAACATTGAAGACATTGTGCAGAAAGAAGGGCACAATTGAAATCGTCTTGAGATCCAGAGCTCGTCATCAAGCATGAGCCGAAGGATTTCGAATCGAAGGATATTCATAGTAATGTTTTAGGTCGAGACGTGGACTTTAATTGTGCTTGGAGTGTCTTTCCGCTATAGAATCCGTAATGAGAATATTCGCCGAAGAACCGGAGTTAACGAGACAACTCGTAAGATTTGCAAGCTGAAGTGGCAACGGGTTGACTACGTTACTCGAAGAACCGGTAACTGATGGGTAGAAAGGTTCTTACGAGTAATTGGCGACCACGAACTGGAAGACGGAGTCCAGTAAGCCCTTCCACTACGTGGACCGACGACATAGTAAAGTTCACTTACAAATACCTAGTGAATACAATTGACAACATTTCATTTTTGCAAAGTGATGGAAATTCGAAAACCATTTCGAGACTGTAATGTTCGCACTAAAATACCAGATTTTTATATCCACTTTCTTCCGAGTTATTTACAAAAATCTGATGAAAGAAATTCTCGTATTTATGTTAAGACCGACAGATACCATCAATAAAAAATATTATTGTCTGTGTGTAATGACATATTTTTTAAGAGCTTTTATAATTATCAAAAAAAAATTTTACGTCCTGAATGAATTAAAGAAATAAGAGTACGTTATTTTCAGTTGTCTTTCCATTATCGTAATAAAACAGGGCCTCAAAAATTTTAAATGTTGTCAATTAGCATCGTGTCGTTCGGAATGGTGTTCTTAGGGGGAGGACTAGTTTTAGCAGTAGACGTCAACTTGCTGATGGTTACGACGATTATAATGAATGTGTTAGGAGTGTAAATACGAAGCTTTTCTCTTTAGGATCAACCTAATAATCTAGAAATAAAAAAAAATTTCATGCATTTTCTTGACGATCGGTTGACTTTTTCTATGGCTGGTTTTTTTGCAGCTCCTGGTTTAAGTCCTGTGCGAGTTGTTTATCAAGATGAGTACAGTGAGCCACTATCGGCTTAGTATACCCTATCCGATAACCCTATACCACCGAAGTAAAGAATTTATACGGCACTCTATTGATGTTATCGGACCAATCGATAGTACATACATTTTTAATGAACTATCGACTTTTATACAACTCATAACAACTGTCACGGAATGTGGGGCAGTCGTAGGACACGATAACTTGTGCTCTAGTGTGGCTTTCAAACTTTGAACGTGCTTTTGTTTGCTATTAAAGATATCAATTTGACATACTGGCTTTTATTTGACGTTACTATCTTGAACGAATTGTTTGAAATAGCTGCTTTGACAGTATTGTCAACTGATTTTCGCAACCAGTTGTCAAAAGATAAAAGAACTGTCTATTAGTCATCCAGACACATATGTATTGTGGGAATGAGGATTGAATTATGAGATATAATATGACAATAAATGTTTTGAATTTGAGGTAACAAAATGATGATGAGCCTCAAACTCGTTCATTAGAATAAAAAAGAAATTATGACGACTTGCCATAATTAACATATCTTAATCGTAGTAGTAGACACAACATTTAACTCTACTAATGACCGTACTGATCCTCTGCAAGAAAAATTAAGAAAAAAAAATATATAAAATGTTCTAGACAATTATGAAAACGATAATAATTTTTTATTCATAATTCATTTTATTCATATGTCATAATTTTCACATTAGCTAGGGCAGGAATTAACCATAGCACTATAAATAAAGCTTAAATTTTTACTAAAAAAGTGAAAGACAACTCCAATTGCAGTTATTTTGTTTTATCAAAATATATGTGCGACTGGAACTGGAAAATATAACCATTCGGTTAAAAAAATATTCAAAGTGGCCGAACGTCTTTGAAGAATCTGAGAACAAGTAAGAGAACTGAGAACAAAACCCGACACGTAGAGCACTTCCTCTTTTTTGGATACGGTTGCAAAACTTTCAATGCTATCAAATCAATAATGCCATAGATTAAGGAAATGCTAAACATTTCTTTAATCTATGGTGATGCCTTCATTAGTGCCACTAGTTACAAAAAAAAAATCGTATTTTATGTGGGTCAACGAAAAGTACGTAAAATATAACACTACCCATATCAAAGTTCCATGCTATCCTTTTATTCCAATTAGTGTCAAATTTGATGTATCTACGTCGTTACGTCACCTGATTTCATTTTCCACTTCATTCGGTTTACCATAAACATCAGCACTGAATGGGGGCAATCACTTATGCAGAACTCAAACGGGTGGAGTGCGCTAAAAACTACTCCATACACTATCTATTCCAAAATAAGGCAGGAATTATAAATTTAAATTGGCATACTGAGACGAATAGGTATCTAATTAAAACTATGTCGGCATCATTTCGCGACCATAGTTTATGTTACAGCAGTATGGTGATTTCAAAATAAGTGCAAAAATGCCTAACCTCTCAAGATATTTCTAAGGCTGCGTTTTCACCAGTGATAAGCGAGGATTAGTAATGAAGAATGTGTCGAATTGCGAGGCTTGAATATATGAAGCGATTCTATTATATTTAATATATGAAGCGATTCTACGTATTTGTTTTAATAAACACATTCGCACACACTCGCAACGCACTCACCTCGCTCATCACTGGTAGAAAAACAGCCTAAACGAACTCATAATCACATCAGATTCAACATTTCGACAGATTTTCAAGAATCAAACTACGTATAGTCACGTGCGAACAATTTTTAAAGACCTGCCTTACTTTCCTATTTAAAACAACCCCACAATTTTTATTTTCTCAGTTTATTATTATTGAGTTTTGCTTTTCCTATTACAGAGCTAGCTAAGCATCAATGCCTACAACGGGAATACATTGTAAGAACAATTAACCCCATCGAGTGTAAAGATCAACAAGCTGACAATAAGTCTTCTCTTGATTCTATTCGATTTTCGAAGTACCCATACTGACAATATGATTGATGATATAGATTCTCTGGACTGAACTAAGTAGCTCGATTTGTAAATGAACTTCCTTATTAAGAAATAAATGAACTGGGCAATGCTTGATATAATATTATACTAATAGTCCGTCCAGGTTTCGCACGGGTGAACTTTTTATGCCTAATTTTTTTACACCTTGCGTTGGTTGTATTAGGGATTTCTAAGAATCTCTATTTTTTTCTAGTACAAATGTAGCTTATGTTACTCAGCGATAACATGAAATTGATACCCGAATATCTTCAAATGATCTTTATTTAAACGTATCATCTTTAGTTACAAATATCACTCTCGCTCAACCATGCACGATCTCTCACGTACTTATGAAACTTTTAAACGTTCTTTAACTCTGGTGATCGCTTATAATTACCTACTTAAAAGTGGACTCATTTTGTTATAGATAATATCATATTATATAATATTTTTTATAATAATAGTAAATTTAATTCAAATAGTAAATATATGTTATAGTAAACTACGCGATAGGTGAAAGGTTACAAAAATGTCAACCCTATTCTTTGAAGACCTATCTTTCTAAAAATTAAAATTAAAAGAAAATTACCTATTAGATTTCTTATCGGACGGGCCCACGAAAACGGTCATTAAAATATTTGCTAATAATTCAATGAATCTTAAGATACTAAACATGAGTATTTATCGTTAAGAATAATGAAAACAGAAATTAGTTCCATAGTTGATTATATTTTTTACCAAATGTGAGTATAAAGTGTCTATAATAATATATGCTAGACGTGTTTTCCACAGGATTACGCTAAATATGGCTAAATTAGTGTAAAGAATGCTGTCATGTTCAACTAACCTGTCAAGTTATTTCTATGATTAATTATAATGGTACATAAGTGTTAATTTTATGGACTAATAAGACGTTAAATGTAGACATATTTTTAATAATTAAATACAGAAAAATTATGAAATAACTCTGCCATAATATTAACTAGTTAAAACTGCGGCGAATTAAATTTACCAATACATGATATTTTACCATAATTAAAAAAAACACTAGCGCAGATTTCCGATAGCAGAAACATCATCAAAGATAAAATGAGGCAACCCATAACCATTAACCATTTATGCAATATTTTACACATTGGTGTAGCATGGCAACCTTTGCTAGGAATTTTGCCAATTTTTAATCCTCTATATCCTCATCCTATGCAAGGAATTCCTATAAACTCTTATTCAACTTTGTATTAAAAAATAATTTTCGTAGACAATTTATTTATGTCAATTTCGTATTGAACAGTGAATCAAGGATTATGTTCTTATATGTTATTTATAACTTGGAGGTTCACCGTTTTAAACTCTGTTTAAATTAACTTTCAGTGTAAAAAAAATATCCTATTGACTCAAACTTCATAAAACAAAATAGGTTTGTTGTGCATTATCTATATTTTTTTTACTTCAAGAACCAGACACATACGATGAGTAGCGTCTTTGCGAACTTAAGATTCTTAAAAAATATTTTTATAATAACATTTTACGAATACATTTACAAAAATATTAACTTTGGAATTACCTAAGCAGTATGTGACAAGCTAACGAGATCACATATATAAGGTGAGCAAACGTAAGTAATTGCGCATTACGCACCTGTACCAGTGGCTGTAAGCCTAGACATGAGATCTCTAGTAAGTACTAAAATTAAACTTAAGTATTTTTAATTATATTTTTATTAATTATATAAATTATATTAATAACTACTTTTCTTACAAGTGCCTACATAGAGGCTAGTCTCCATTTAAAACAAACTAAAAAGATAAGTTAGTCGGATGATCGAAAACTTAATGCCCATACATTAGACGAAATAAATAAGTAATCAAACAAAAATGTTGCTGATATCAACAATAATATAATTGTACTGTGCTTATAACCTCTTAAATATATTATCTTAAATATATATTTAATTTTGTTATACATATATATATTAAAATCCTAATAAATTCTTCAGTCTATTCTTTTAGAAATTACGACGTCACAAATAGATGCGTTATCCTCACTTGCCTCTTAATATATATAAATACCTTTAAAGGAAACAAAGTACGTTAGAAATATACCTATATTGATTTTATTGATGTTGTGATAGGCCGGAATTGTTTTGCAGAGTATTTTATTTTTCTCCTTACTACACATACGATGGCATTTTACACACATCTTTATTCTAGCTAAAAACTGTGAGTATTTTTGCCGATTCTGCATTACTGTTATAATTTTACGAATAAAGAGACAAATGTAGAATAAGAATAGAAAATGTCAATAACATAATACGCACCTATCACAAGGCACGAAAAAAATATATATAGACAAAAGTTCTTTCGTCCTACTTTAAATTGAAAAAAGAGTTATGAGAATTTGGTTTGGCTCATCAATACAATCTGTGCAAATAAACTTTTTTGCCTTCTTTTTGTTGTTGCACCAAAAAATAAACTAGGTTTCAATTAAAATAGAGGTACTATGTTCTTAATTAGTTTGCACTAACTGCTTAGCTTATAAATGATTTCATATAATGATTCAAAATCATTTATATAAAAAAAATCTATGATACAGAAGTTGAGCGTCTTTTGTCTTGTTTTATATGGTAGAGGTCGTCTCGCGGCAATACAATACAAAAGATTCTCAGTGTTGAGACGCGTTTATTAATCCGGCCTGTATATGTACAATATTAATGCAATGTATTTTTTATCTTTGCAGATTATTTGTGCTTTATTTTCGATAGCGGCAGCGAGGCCTGGAGGGCTATATTCGGGCTGGGGCGATCCACATGGGGTGAGTTGTTTTCCAATTGTTGGCTTACTGCCTTGTCTTGTTACATTTGCAATTTCAATCTATCTGTTTCGTAACTTGAGTTGAGAGTTGAGTTCTTTGATTCCGGATTTTTTTGTAACGAAACATCAAATGGTACCTTATGATTAGGGGATAATCAATGGAGTCAGGCGTTACTTTGCGGAAATCCATTTATAATAAGATGGTATATTCAATATATTTAGTGTTTTTCCGCCTTGTAGAATGAAAGAATCTTGGTTGCATAATTTTATATCATACTTGGTCTTTTCGAATCAAAGAATTTGAATTTAGGCCACCGCACGCCGTAGAGCCTTTTATTGACTCACATTATATGGATAATGTATTCAAAAATAGCTGCGAGGAATCTAACGACATGGGTATATAGAACATGTCGTTAACTGACCCGTCAATACCTAGTGTTAGACTAGATACCATGGAAACCACGCTGATACAAACACCCACTAGTATAATTAATAGGTAACAGCAAAACGTATTTACTGAGCTTATATCAATAAAAGTCGAAGCTTCCTACGATCTAATAGATAATTAATAAATTTAGGTTACGGTACATTTTGTACTAAAAGCTAAATGACAAATGTCATAAATCATTATTAGATGATACTTCATAACAGAATGTACCGATCTACTCTTATAAATGTAGTTATAATTAACATGGAATACAAACGATTGTTTTTATGGGTATGGATTAGATATCCATGATTGGATGTGGTCTCATGCTGTAAAGCAAACATTATGATGAGTATAGTGACCCCAGTTCGACTTAACACTCGCTGAAACGATAACTCTTTGTACATATATAATTAATCATGTGTTAATTATTTCAGATTTCGTCTCTCAACTTAGTCCAGCAACCCGTGGCAGTCCACCAGCCAGTTATATCCCAACAGTATGTGGCCCAACCCGTCGTAGCCCAGCAATATGTTGCCCAGCCCGTCGTAGCCCAGCAATATGTTGCTCAACCCGTAGTCCACGCGGCCCCGGCTGTAGCCGTCGCAAAGCCTGCCGCTACTAGCTACTCATCTTTCCAGCGGGTAAACTATATCTTTTTTATATATAGCTAAAATACTTGGAGGCCTACTAATTGTTATTAGCGCTGAGAAGCTATCGCAAATAATTTGAAAACTCAATTCCTACTATACTATACTTAGACGACGGACCGAAGACTTACTTCGTGCTCGGTTTTCATCGTGTTATTCAGCAAAACTAAACCCATAATTAAATTAACACTAAAAGGCTTTGTAACAGCGATACGGCTTGTTCATACAAAAACGAGTTTATCAATATTAGCACAAAAATAATGCTGCTTTAATCTGACTACGGTACTAGTACTTATCGTGTAACACAAAAGCTCAACATGTGAATTTTCAGCAGATAAATTGATCTTTTTTTGCAACTACCACCTTTCATCCTACTTCTTCTATGCGGTTATTTGTATTATAACTGATCGATATAATTTCTCATCATTATTCAATCATAACAAAAGCTTAGGATACAAATAGGATTGTTCTTATGTGATAAAAAAATCGATTGCCAATAAGAACTCCGTTCTATTGTTCACAGATAATCCACCCAGTGGCAGTTGCCCAACCCGTGGTTCACGCGCCTGTAGTCTCCCAGCCTATAGTCCAAGTGGCCCAACCTGTTGTCCACGCTCCAGTCATCCAGCAACCCATCCTCCAAAGCTACGCCCAACCCGTCGTCTCCAAAGTCCTGTCAGTAGGATCTTACGGCCACGGATGGTAGACTAACAACACCAACTCATCCCCAACAAAACACGAAGACCGATTGTTGTATTATTTATTGTTAAGTTAAGCGTTGAGATCATGTCCGTATTGTTAATTTGGTGTTAAATTATAGTTGATTTACTATCAGTACTGAAAGATAGATTTTTATTTCTAAACTATAATTCGTCGAGTACAACTGACAACATTTAAACATTTTTGATCCTCCCTCATTTTTATGACGATAATGAAGAAGATAAATGAAAAATAATGTACTCGTATAACATTATTCGGAACATTTCTTAGATTTACAAAAATCTCTAAAAACGTAATTACTACATTCTGAGTAAAAAAAAATAATAGAGATACGTAATTTACACTAACTTTATAAAAATGGGGGTTAAAAAAATTTTAGATGTTGTCAATTGATAAAGTATGCCGATATACGATAGGTATATGAGAGGCTCCTTGCCCTATACGTGACCATATCCAGGAACGGATAAATCTGATGAGATACGTATGGTTTTAATTAAGTAGGGTATTTATTTTAATTGCATCTCAGAAAACTTATTGGTAATGGGAAAAAAATCTAAGAAAATGCCCCCAATTGGAAAAACCCCGACGACTGAAATATTTCGTTATAAATAAAACCAGTACCTACAAGACTGCTAACTTCTAAACACAATCTAGACATACACAAGCACTATGCCATATAGACTGACAAATCCGTTCGGTTCGGTTGATCCTAAGCAGAGAAGTTCGTCAACGAAGATCGCAAGAATCGCCTATTTGATTGTTTGTTTGATTTTTAACCCACGACGCTAAATAAGTTTGCGTGTCTGTGTGTGTGCACTGTAGCTCCTGAACTGATGATCCGATTTCGATTTTGTTTTCGTTGAATGAGTCGGGAGTGTTCTTAGTTATTATTAGTTATTTCTTCACAACTCCCTCAATATAGGTATGAAATGAAAGGAATTGACTGGTAGAATACTATGATAAATTTCTATAATAAATTATTATCAATTAAATCAAAATGTTGTATGAAAATTTACCAGTAATTATTCGCCCTCTTTTCAGTGACGGATTACGAACAAACGAATGCGAACCCCACCAACCTAAACACAAAACAATTTATTCGTAGCTTCATAATGTCTAAGTTTAATTATCATAATTTCTCAATGATTATTAATAATGTAGATCTACAAACACAATTATCCTGATAACCGTGGAACAGCATCGATTACCGACGTCACGGTTGCATGTGGTAACCCAGTTAGGAATAAACTAATTAATAATTAAGTTCGATTTAAAACCGAGTCAGTGGGTACCACAAATGCAATATTCATATGGGAATATCGATCATTTTAGTGATGTGCTTTAGGGTTCAGCTATCAATATAACAAAGTAAGTGGACTTTAACATCCAAATAAATTCGGCATAAGCGCGCTGGTTTCCGGACTAGAATATAGATAGAAGACTCTCTGTTGTACCTATACTCACTAATAAAATATACAGTAAACCTAAAATGCTTATGACTAGTACTAAGGGTAACCAGTGGTGAACTTCACAGCGATCTCTTTCAGTCAAACGTTGTAGATGCATTATTGCGTTCCCAATATACAAAAAATTAATTTATTGACTAAAATAATATTAGGTACGATACGGCTATCTTAAATCTCAAATTATAATCTCATTAAAATATTTTACTAAGAAAGTGTAGCTGAAATCGAAATTTGTTTTACGAAATTATGGATAGCTTTACGATTATTATAACTACTATAATCGGATTTACAAAAATTGATAATAAAATAGAGCCATCTATTAGTAAGCTTCTTTACCACACACACAGTTTTAATAGCAGAGGCCATAACGAAAACTAAGCTTATAAATGTATATTCGCACTCGTAAAAACGCACCTCCAACCTCATTCATCGGGTCTGTGCCGCCATAATACTAGCGTACCTCAACCCGCGAGTGGAGTGTCTTTGCGAATGAAATGCTAATATTTGCAAGCATTATGATTGTTGAATCGATACCGCGGGCGCATCACTAGCGATCGCGTGAGCCGTGGCACATCACTGCCACTGTCCTGTGAATTAGGTCTGTGGTTCAGTAACCATAACTTATTAGTGCTTTCAGGATAATTTCAATAGAGCTAAGAAAAACTAAGATCTCACAAATTATTAAGCTGAATCACAAGTATTGTGCGCAACCAAGATGAGTTTAGATGTTCAAACTGTATAATACGAGTATTAACCTCGTCAAATATCATGTCTCTAAAATAAAGAGTTATTCAATCAATCAATAATTTCTTAACTAAAATTTGAGGGTCAACCAGCGTAATGTTCACCAACAATATGTTATGGCATGATCATGATCAGCTAAGTGAGAGTCGGACTCGCGTACTAAGGGTTCCGTACAACATTAATTCCAGTTTTTCCCCGTTTACTTTTTTGCTCGATATTAATTATCGAGCAAAAAACAGGTTTGTTATATGGGCTCTTTAGGTACGGAATCCTAAAAAAGAAAATCTTATTTCTTTTTATAGTAAGATGCAAGATTAAAGTATTTAAAGTGTTCACTCCCTATGAGTATTACATAATTCGTTGTTAGAGTTCATTATGTAAATATGATGTATTAAATAAAATAGTTGAACTACGCAAATACCGTCTCTAGGTCGAAATCTAACCTTCGAAGTCCACCCTTTTAGTTAAAATTCCAAAACTCATGGTCACCGCGTAAGCACTGAAACGCTTCAGTAAACCACAACAAGCTTTCAGTCACTGAAATACCATGAAACTAAGCACAGTGTAACTTGGTTAAGTTATCACGCTAATTTGTTTACGTACAATAAATTATTCGAATATAAAAAGAACACGAATTCATTTATAACCAATAAATAATGAAATTATTACTATTATCGACTTAATGATAACTTAACTTTAAATAAAATAAAAAAAAACTACAAATTTTATGAATGTTTAGAAATAATTTAAGAATCTAACATAATGAAAGTTATTAAAAGTTGTCCAAATGTATTAGTGAATAGGTAAAGTGGGAGTTAAGTTAAAATGCGAGCGTGGTCGGGGGAGCGACCCGATGGCCTGGGACCGACTGTTACCCGTAAGTTCAATTTTCATTTCATTTAAGTTAAATTAAGCTGCGGGATTGCGTTAAATATGATTGCAACGACTGTTAAGATTATTTTATTTGAAGATTTAGAGAAATTACTTTTGCTGAACTTCGTCGAGTGGTTTGTGCGTGTTATTAGGAATAAAGTGTTTTATTTATATATTCATGGTTTCGTAAAATGCAACATGTGCATGTTGCAAAAAAATATTGCAACATAATCTTCCGTTGGGACTTTCAGATCATTTTTAATAGATTTCGTTACAGATTCTCGTAAGATGTTCTGCTAAATTGTATAGGGCTGTGTGTGTTTTGCTTTTTCCCAATAAGACATTCATATTTTTAAGACACTTTTCATGATGACTCACGTATAGTTATATGATACTCATATTACTATTTATGGACCAACGTAAAATGTATACGCCTGTCTCACTTCTGAATTTTCTAGGATGGGTATAACTTTCGTTATGTACAAACTGCCATCTGCCTGACGTCAACCTTGTAGGAATAAACAAATCTTAAATTGTGTGTCAGTCCAAGGCAATATAATGCAAGGGCAATATATCGCTTTAGCGTAAAGATTTTATCGGACGCGGGCAACTGAGGTCTAGACATATATCACACTGAAGGCATGCAGGTATAAAAACCTAGACATGTTGCAAGGTGGTGAATGACCTTGACCTTGAGGTTACTTGAGCTTAAGATAGAGCTTGATAAGAAGGGGTCACTTTGACGTTGTATGAAGTTATAGTATAGTTTGTAAGAACATCATATCATAATGTTAAGCATGAGTATAGGGTAGGTTATAAGTCAAACAATTCCGCAAATTGCACTAAAAGTTAAGTTGTGGTTTTCCACTAAAAGTTAAGTTGTGGGAAGTAGAAAGCTTTTACTACTTATTGTTGACGTTTTTTTATGTTTTCTTTATTACTATTAGTTGTGACTAAAATTTCTTGTCATGACATGATTCATGGGTTTCTCTAGGCAGCAGTAGTAACAGCAATTTAACGTATGGTACAAAAAGTATAAAATCACATGGTATAAAATAACATAAGTGTTCAAAATTTTAAAGCCGTTATATATTTGTATTAATTGCCTTTAACTTGTAGGGCTACTATTAAAACATATACACTCGTTAAAGTAGTTATAACTCTAACCTCACCTTCACATTTGATTTTTGTAAAACCAAACGATTTTAAATGATAAGGCTCTACAGCCTTATCTTTTGGTTCCTTTAGTCTGATTCTCGTCAGCCCTAGACTTGCTACAATAGTAAATTTTATGTATGAGGACAATATTTTCGATGGAGGATAAATTATAGTGTATTTTCAATCACTTGTCCGTACAAATTTTAACTTCAAATATTTCGATCCCGCAGGTACAGAAAGCGCGAACGCGAATACAAACACCCCACCTCTCAAAAACGGCAATGATTTGGTGGAATCCGGATATTTGATAGCAGTCGGCTCCAGATCTTCCAGGTACAAGAAATCTATTTTTTTTTGTCCAAATGAAAATTATATTATGTAAAGCTTGTTTTTCTGAGATTAGTCATCACAAAATTTTATGTTAATAATAATTTATGACCATTTTAGAATGTTCATACGACCTACCAACATGATTTATAAATCTTTCTGCCTTTAATTATTTAACAGACCTACGTTTGACCACTCACTATAAAGGTGAAGCATAGTCCTTGTAATAGGTATTCAAGATTCTTGAGTGGCAAAAAAAAGCAATTTCAATGATCTTACCAATGGTCATCGAACATTTTGTATAGTTTATTTTCTTCGCTATAAAATTGTTGCCATGTTATAACTACAGTTCGTTTTTGATATATTTGTAGTAGTACTTTATTAACATAAACAAAATGACAAAATAAAGAACTAAATTAGCACTTGTATTAATACTGATATGTCAATCAGCGAGTTCGTCTAAATGCCGATATATAATTTTGCGAATAAGTTGCTTGCTACGCGATAAAATAAATTGTTCGTATTGGTCATTATGCGTCAAAAATAGTATCTGGATTGGTAAACGTTATTACATGTGATGGGTAAATCAACATTATTGTCCTGACTTGGATAGATTACGTTAATTATAGGTCACCACATGATACTAGCACGTCACGTCAGTACGTACATGATAAAACCAATTACACTGCGACACATAAAACAAATGAAGATGTATATATTTCAAGCAATATTATATAGATGGGGGCTCATAATTCGACAAAATTGTTTTATGTGTGCGTTTCACAATATCTTAGAGACGTCCGGAACGATGTGGCAAAAATCTGAACCAATATCATTAATCTTATACTGGAACAGCATTATTATTAATATCAGTGCAATAGCTCAGTATTTAAATTACGAAATAACTGAAAAATTTGTATACACGCCTGTAGAATTTGAGGTCTATTGTAATTTTATACTAATAACATACTTTTTATTTCATAGATTTCGAAGTAAACACAAGCAAAAGCTTACCGTCATAATCCTCGTTTGTATTCTGCTGCTACTGCTATGCTTCGCTATTGTAATGACTATTTTATGTAAGTAACATTTTTTTTACTTAACTGTACAATTAGCAATATTAATTCATTTTAAACTTTTTAAAGTAAGTGTAAAATTAGTTTATAGCTAACCAAAAACCCGAATAAGTGTTATAATGATTGTCAGATAACGATTACGTAGCTACCGTACGAGTTAAGTACGAGTTAAGCTAAGTTTATAACATAAGTATTATCATAAATAGAAGTAAGCTACGTTCAGCCAGGTCAAGTTTTGAATGATGGACTAAGGTTATGATTACAACTAAGCTCTACTTGCTATTACTAGACTAATTTATTCCGTAAACCAAGCAAAATAAATGTCTTACGACAAATGAAAGTTCTACAGAGGACGACGAGTGACTTTGGGCCTAAAACTGGTCCTACCAAAACAAATCACAATTAATTAACCTTCAGATACCAAAAAACAATTTACGAAATAAAATAAAACTAACTTTCTTTTGTCTTAAACTCATTGCATTGCACAACAATTCTGAGCATATGAAAGGCAGTAAATTATTAGGTATTTTGTTCAAGATGTCCGTCAGAAGCACCACAAGCCGGTGCGAATATGTGACAGCAAGGAGTGCTTGCGCTCGGCCGCCAACCTGGTTCTATCTATGGACACAACTGCCGACCCCTGCAAGGACTTCTATCAGGTGCATTTACTACCTAAATTCGATTCGAAAATCTAAGAAATATTTTTCTTTGAATGTGTGATTTCTTACCTATGTAATTTGACCTTGACGCGTGTTTCGCCTTAACACAACACTTCCTTAGGAGATGTTTACTCTTAAAGCGCTTTCTTCTTGGTCTGAAACAAGTAAAATCTATATTGTTTGTTAAATACAAATAATCCTACTTTGTGTGTGTGATAATTCATTTGTCTAGTAATGTGAGTTTTAGTCAGTACAGTCCAGTAATAAAATTACTCTCTATCATTTATCTTTGTGAATTTTCTGATTACTACAATTTATATTTACTTAAGTTTAGTGAATCAGTATCTTTAGAACTAAATGCACAACGTATTGCCCACAACGCTCTGGCCACGGTCAGATTAACTAGGCGTGATGGTGAACCCACACGAATCAAAAGTCGATAAAAAACAAATCTAAATGATGACGTTTTACATAGAAACCTAACGCTATTCTACCTAATCAGTTTGCTTGCGGCAACTGGGCAGAAGAGCATCCGCGTCCTGACTCCTTCTCATCTTTCGACTGGTTCCGCGCCAAGCAAATCAAGGTCTACACTCTGGTGCGAGACTTCCTCACTAAGAACGCAACAGACCAGCCTCAAGCGGTGCACCAAGCCAAAGATATGTTCACTGCTTGTATGGATACGGGTAAGAATTATTTTGCATTGATTCTTCCTTATCTAAATAATAGTTTAGTACTTGACACCTTAAAAAAATACTGGTAGTTTTTTAAAATCCTGACATGCAGAATATTAATGCCTCCAGTGTGACTGTCTGTTGATATACAATGGCAAAAAATAAATAAGAGCGCTGTTTGTGGGTGATCAATAACTGAATCGACCCCTATTGTAAATGCAAACTTACTTTCTAGAATGTTGAGACCATATCCGTTCCGTTCCATTGTTACGGTTTGATTTATTATCTTAAATGGTTATTTTCTACAACAGAGATTTTGCAATCAGTATTCAAAACTTTATTTTAATCTATTACTAAAGCGTCTTTAAAATCTCTCCTAAGATATTTTTATTTACTTTTCCTTGCAGACACTTTGGACAAACGAGGTCTCAAGCCAATATTCAGCATCCTAGATTTAATAGGTCTCCCTCCATTCCCCACTTATATCAATGCCACTGAAGATTTCGATTACTCCAACTACAGTTTCGACTGGCTTCAGACCGTTATCAAAATAAAGACCCAACTGAGCATGGATGTTATAATTGGATTCGATATATTTACCAGCCCCACTAACTCTTCAGTTAATACGATGGCCTTGGGAACACCTGAGACTGTGAACCCGTTTCCCAGGTAAATGAAAATGACTTAATTAGTTATTGAGTGGTAAAGTAAAGTTACAAGCACGTAGGAAAATAAAGTAATAGTATGTTTAGAATCTGTTTTTTGGCCATAGGTATAAGATACTCGTATAAAGCTGAATTGAATTATTCTGAGTTAATTATAGAATTTATACTTTAATTTATTTTCCGTTTAATTATAATTAACAGTTAGCTGCATTATATGGTTAGGCATACTATTTTCTTCGGTGACACCGTGAGTACAGCTAATATTATATAGTATTAGCTTTCTATTCTATAATATCACTATGAACTCTACATTTTCAATCATCAAATACGGCCGAGACAATGTAAAAAATAGTCTGCGATTCATAATACAAATACAAAATAGTCTTATGCCCTTAAACAAATTATTTTATGAGTGCATTTAAAAAAAAAGCCTCTTCTATTACAGTTTTCAACATAAACCCAAACGTCACCGACACGATGGCAAAAGATATATAGAATCTATCAAAAACAAGAAAAATCCGGACCAATTTTATACTCAAGCATATTATAGTAATAAAATAGTAAATGCCAAAGCATCTTTACATGAAGACGATGATGAGAGATATAACTTTGTATACGCTCAGTTAATGAAGATATTTGTGAGCGAATCAGGACTATTTAAGGATTCTAAATTATCGGAATCAGAACTAGATATCAATATAATTGCGACTAAGGACGCTTATGTTTCTATTAAAAATGACATTTATGATGTAAGTAATTTTACTTACTAAATTGATTTGCGTTTTCACTTGCAATTACTTTAACACTTGTAATTACGTATGCTGGGAAAATATGGCATGTATGACACTATTTTCCAGTATAAGTAATTGAAATAAGCTGCTGAACATATATCGAGTAGAAACTTTATTTCCGTGATCATTATCTGATAGTTTTTATCAAACTTTCACGGTCTATGTTTAAACATAGACCATAATTTATTTTAAATTAATTTAATCGCGTGCTTTCATTGTATGTATCTAGTTAGTCATTAAAACGATCAATACATAAGTCGTAAAGATTAATAATGGTATAATTATGTCGTTTTCCAAACGCGTGTAGCATTTAGAGTGATGTTTTATTAAATTATTTAAAATATGATTACACAATAGTAACAATTAGCTCATAATTATATAAATAATAAAGAAAACTTCTGTCAATTTTAGCTAGAATCAGAGAACAGTACAGACATCGAAGACGAAGACTACCAAAATCTACCAAGATATACAGTTGAAGAACTTCAGAAACACACTGATCAAAACGTAGAACAAAACAACGCAACAGCATATCCTATATGGAAAAGATATTTAGAAGGGGTCTTTGAAATTAGTAACGTTAGTTTAGACTTTGAAAATGATAAAATTCTGGTATCAGATCCAGATTTGAAATATATGGCGCAAATAGCCACATATATAGCTAAGACGCCTCCAGTTATATTAGAGCTATATATTTGGGTAAAGGTGAGTATTTATATTACAGGTAATAATTAAATCAAATTAATTACGGGGTTTCAAATTTCAAGTAGTTATAGCAAGTGCAAGTATGTGTCACCATAACAAAGAAATGTTGAGACAAACTACCTACAATTATATTTTTTATTAATATAGGTAGTGGAAGTGATGGCAGTCCACGCAACTTCTGAACTTCGGACATTATTCGAGAAGGCATATCAGTTGGAACATTCCCATTATCACCCTGGGTCTAGGAGCTTACAATGTGCTAATGTTGTTAACGATATGATGGGAATGGCAGTATCTTATGGGATAGCCGATCCGCACTTTTTCAATGTCACTAAACCTAAGGTAACAGTAAAAATCTAGTAAAGATAATAAGTTTTTGGTATATACGTTTTGTGGCATGGTTTTGTATACTTACAGATAGAAACAATGCTGTACGAACTGAAAAACTCACTAGCTCATCTCGTAGGACAAGTGAAATGGATGGATGACAATACAAAATTAGCGACATACCTGAAGATCATCCAAATGAAATCACTCGTTGGCTTCCCAGATTGGCTACTAGAAGAAGGCAAACTTGACAAATATTACGAAGGTATTGCCGTACAAAATGACAAGCACTTGGAAAATATGATAAACATACTGCAAGTAAAGATAAGACAAGGTCTTAATGGATTTAGGGATAAACATAACGTTACTTGGGCAACGGAGCCCACAGAAGTAAATGCCTATCATACATTCCAGCAGAATACTATTAGTGAGTGATTATTACAATTATTCAGTGATTATTTACCTAAAGCTTAGATGACTTAAATTGTTACTGAAAATTTATTTTTATCTTTTGTTTTCAGCTGTACCATTAGTTGTTCTTCAATACCCTTTCTTTGATTTGGGATTAGAGTAAGTACATTTTATTTATTTGATTCTTAAATACGCTTAATAGAGGCTTAAAAATATTGTATAATTTATGCAGCTCTCTAAACTATGGATCCTTGGGCACCGTTCTTGGGCATGAAATCACGCATGGATTTGACAACTTTGGTAAGATTGTTCGTTTCACTTCATTTTGTTATGACTCTGCTATCCAATGAATATTATTTTTAGCTTCTGTTTCCGCAAATTCTGTTGTTAAAACGAACGTTGTTATGGTAATAATTAATTGATAAATTCGATATGAAACTCGGTTTTAAACCTAGCCTCGGGTATAACCCTACGTAATAAACTAATTAACATGGCTTGAATATGTGGCTCCAGGACGTTATTTCGACAAGGACGGTAACGCAGTCCCGTGGTGGTCGAACGCGACAGTCTCTTCCTTCGACAACACCACGCAGTGCTTCGTCGACCAATACTCAAACTTCTACCTGCCTGAGCTTGATAAACATGTGAGTTCCTTTTCTTTACATTATGTTGCGTTTGGCCGCAACAAGTACGACACGGAGATGATGGTCCCTAAGATTAAAAAGACTCGTCTACGTAGAGGGAAACGATTCACATGTGATTTCGATAAATCCAAATTGTAGTTATTTGGAAACAGATAATCCGATTGTCATTTCTTCTCTGTGCTAATTTGCCTAATGAATGTAGATTCAAAGCGTTTCCCGTGAGTATCCATTAAAGGTATTTCATTTCTTTCTTTCGATGTCTTTCAATAATATATTATGAAGATGATATTTAGATAAGACAGAAAAAAAATCTAACCGGCTTTAGTTCAGTTTCAGTAGGGCAACAGGTAACGAATAGAATATTGCTCTGTTTCATAGTCGTAAAATAAAATCAAACGCATTGGTATAGTTAGTGCCTACGAAATCCTTAACCGCAATCATGTCATAGGTGGACGGCAAACGCACTTTGGGCGAGAACATAGCTGACAACGGAGGCGTCAGGGAAGCCCTAGCAGCCCTTCAGGCGCACCTCAAGAAATTCGGACCAGAACAGAAGCTACCTGGCTTTGAGCGATATAACTCTGAGCAAATGTTCTTTTTGTCTTATGGAAATGTAAGTTGCTTATACCAAGCACGAATTTGAATTCTATCTTTTCTAACTCGTTTACTTATAGTTCCTAACTACTCGTATTTAGATGAATAAAAGATAATATAAGATAATCTGACCTACAAGACCCCATTCCATGGCTACTATTAGTCCAGTTATTTCTTAATCTTAATCTTTAATCCCACGTAGCTGTGGTGTGGTACCAATACAGAAGAATCTCTGAAGTCAGACCTGGAAGACGAGCACTCCCCGCAACAGTTCCGTGTCATGGGCACGCTGCAGAATGTGGCTGAGTTTGCTAAAGCGTGGAAATGTCCTAAAGGATCCACTATGAATCCTGCTAAACGGTGTATAATTTACTAGTCATAGTACGATATAGTTAAAGTCATTTTCGTCTCTAGCCACAGGGTGTTATTGGGGCTATTAGGCTAAAGGACTTTCATTCACAAAATGTTAAATTCCTACTTTGCGTATTGTTGTGTTAATTTCAAATTAATATGTCAGTGGATATGTCAATTTGTCTTTGTGTCTTTTCATCCGTCCTTCGTATATGTATTAATTGTAACATCTGGTTGATATAGTTATATATATTATTATAAGAAACATAAACAAAAACATTATAGAATTTATGATAGTTAAGGAGGGTTGAGAATGCGAATACAAAAACGATAATGATGTACCAACTTTGAATACTAAATATTCTATAAGGAGGCTTCTTGTGTCAGAAAATGTAAGAGGTTGTGTATTAGAGCTTTGAGCTTTGAACTGATCATAGTATCGATGAATTGTGTCTAGTCTGTCACACTACTCAATATTAGATTTTAAAGATTAGTATAATAAAGAATAATGTAAATGGATAAGAAATAAATACTATGTGGTAAGACTTTAGTAGTTCATAAATAGATAGAATTTTATATATTTTTTCTTCGTGTGACGCATTTTCTAGCTTTATACCAACATACCAGCTACTTACCTATTTAAATATTTGTTTCTATTAATAAACAGTGATGATTGATTAGTTTTTTTACTGAATCACTTTTCTTGTCCTTAGGTTTTAGATTTGTCACTAAATATTTATGTATGAGTTTGGTTTGATTGTGCTTTACAAAATTACTCCTCAACTTATGTTTCGCTTTAGCAAAACGCATCTTTAATTACTCTTTAAGCTTTCACTCGAAAGGGTTCACAATAATTATTACGGTCCATCGATATTTTGTAAAGAACAGCTTATCAATAGCGGATTTCCACAAAGTAACTTCTAATTCATCTTCTTGGTTATATAAATAGAAATCTCATGCAAACAGTTGAACATTGTTTAATGACACAAAAAATAGGTATATAGGTAAACACAAATATAAGTAACACGTTAATGGTATGAGTAGCTGGGGTGGGAGGAAATCGTGTTGTATCCGATTGAGTTGCCATACCCTGTACCTCCGTAGCTTATGCCAGCTGACAGGCCTGAGACTGGGTAAGAACTGGCATATCCACTGGAATACCCAGGAGAATAACTACCCGATAGTCCAGTGGCATATGCACCTGAATAACCGACTGTGGAAACAGCTGGAACGGCAGCCACGGTAGCCACTGATTGAGTATGCACTGGGACCGCCACCTTCCTCTCAACGTAGACAGGATGCGGGACCGCCACTGGACGGTCCACTGGAACGGGCACTTGCACTTGCCTCTCATAATAAACTGGATGAGGAACAGCCACTTGCTTCTCTATGTACACCGGCCTATCCACGGGTACTTGCTTTTCAACCGTCACTGGGTATGGCACCGGAACATTCACGGGCACTTTGACGGGATATGGCACACGTTTCTCGTAATACACGGGAACCTGTTTAGTGATCTCAACGGGCACTTTCTGCACGACCGGGTATGGCACGGGGCGATCTACGGAGACAGGGTAGGGGACTTTGACTGGGTAGGGAACTTGGCGTTCCACTGGATACGGTACTGGTACTTGAACAGGTACTTGAATGTTATGGGTGACTGTACGAGTGATGTAGCGAGGAATCTCTTGGCGAAGAATTACGGGGTTCGGTTCCACTTGGGATGTTGTGTGGACTGTCGGAGCGGGAAGTTGTACTGCTGGAGCTGATATAGCGACCGGTGCTGCTGAGACAGAAACTGGAGCTGCAGAGACAGCAACGGGAGCTGCTGACACAGCAACTGGAGCTGCTGAGACTGCTACAGGCGATGCTCCCAATGAAACTGCTGGCGCAACCGACGCTGTTGCATATCCTAAAGATGCGCCCAAGGATGGACCATATCCAATTTCTCCACCGTATCCTTGACTAAGCCCTGTAGGTCCATACGAAGAGAAGCCGAGCGAGGACACATCCCGTTTCACTCCTTTGTCCGATGAGCCGTCCTTGATGCCGTTGCCTTTGAGTAATTTTGACACTTGTGGCTTCTCCAAGACCTCGCGCGCTGTTGAAAGACTGCTCGCTGCAAGCAGCACCTGAATTTATTAACAAGTTACAAAGTGAGTAATGTCATATTATCACAAGGGTCGTTTTACCATAAACCACAGGTATATCTGAGGGTAAGCCATCTAAACATTTCTATATGACTTTTTCGAAGCGTATGGAATTGTATGAATGTGCAATCGCTTATTTCACTCTATAATACTGTCTTGGTATCTAGTAATGGGCAGTAGGTAAAAGAATAGTTCTCTTATTTATAGGACCACTTATGAGATATCTACACGAAGGCTGCCTTTGATCTAGGGCGAGGCTATCTAGTCGGACCTTACGGAACTAAACCGATTGCATACCCTCTCACATACAGGCACTAAATCCTATATGCACCTGTTTCTTGTACAGGGTTATTAGCCCAGATTTAGTTTACTAGTCTGACTTTTTGCTATGACAATATAAAAATGTCAGACTTGTGAAAAGCCATTCTTATGAAAATATAACTATTCATGTAGTAACTCAACGTCAGTTACATAGAAAAAACATACATTATATGATAGAATAATAGAAAAAAACTATTTATTTGAGCCATTTGGAGTCGAGACTCGAGACGAGGGCCATGGGGACCGGAAGCTCATCTTATTTTCCAAAACTTATCGGAGCGTTTGATCGATTTGACGCGTGACCAGAATTCCGGTATTAATTTGGCCCAACGTATAAGCATTGAAATTCAGCGTGGTAATGCGGCTAGCATCTGGGCATGCTGCCATTTGGACTATCTGTAGATCTTAAATGGTCTATAGGTAATCTTTCTACTATATTTTTGCTGTTGTTGTAATAATGACAATAATCTCGTTATCCCAATTAAGCGTTTTATCGTTTTTGTGTTTTTTTTTTCTTAAGAGTTGCAAATAAAAATACTAAAAAGTAAAGATATACGAATTTATCTATAAATAGTTTCATTGCAGTTAACATTTTCATATATAACTTTTGTCAAGCCACCCTTTACTGTCCCATTTACGTTGGCCTTCACCCTAGCGGATATTAAAATACAGCAAAGACATACTAGTATATCTAGGTACTATACTTTGGAAAAGTTTGAGTCGTACATTAAATTTTTGTTAAGTTTATCAACCTTAGTATTAATTAAAGCTATTACACTTCACAGCATTTAGAATATATATAAACTACCTCATTTTTAGAACATTATGAATTGTTACATTAAAGAAATGTTAGAATCAATATAGCTTGATAGTAGTGGAACATAAATCAATAAAATTACCTAACCGAAGTAATACCTACTCAACCGTGCACTACAATTACATTATCGTAACTGCTGCAAAAAGTTAATGGAAGATATTTAGATGTTACATTGCGGTGCCGGAAAATTACCGGAAATGTAAAATGTTATTATACTGGTTCGTTTTATGTGGGGTTATCTTTCTTTTCTATGAAGGTAAATTTTGGATACGATACTTTTAGATTGAAGAATTTATTACCCAGGATTAGCAAGGGATGGACATAAATTCTTAATTTTTGATTGTGCCTCGAAACAAATGTATGCTTATGTCATTTCATATTAGACGAATTTTTATTTTCGCTCTCCGCGGAAAAATGCCCATGCTAGGCCTACTGGCGTACTCTAATCTTGAGTTTTTGTTCTATCATCATTTAACTCTGCCACTAGAGCGAGTCACTCTGAGTGAGATATGGCGTTTTAATGAATTCCATATAAAGCGCATTACTTACCATCAAAACTGGGATCAGCATCATTGTCAGTTCCGGCTTTAGATACTAATTTGAGATCACAAAAATCACATAACTTTTAAGAACGTTTGTACCAAATATCGACCGGACTACTAGTTACTTTCAGTCGATATGTGATCGAGACAGGGCTAGCTTGCTTATATAGACAACGCAGTTGCATTGGTCCTGAGAACGTATCCATATACCGAGACGTATGATGGACTTGATTAATATATACTAATGACTTTCGTGAGTATTTGATTAAGCCTATAGCTTCAAAGCGAGATAAGTAATTAGAGCCATGTATAATATACCCAAGTTTCCTGTAATCTGTTACGAATATGAATTAGGTACCTTATACTTCAGTATTGATTTCAGAATTTCAGTATGTTGTAAGTAGGTAGTTGGCCTAATTCCTAACTGCCCGATAATACTCACAGGGCATTCTTTGGTTTTTAAAGGATTTGTTTCATTTTCGGCCAGGACGGTGTACATCTACCAAAAAATGCCTAAAGATGTGGTTAATACTGTGTATTAATGAAAAATACATCAGTCGCCTCCTCCATTGTGAACAAATATATCTAAATTCTGCGAATTGTAGTGGAATTATTGCATCCCTGGAATATTTATGAATCCTAGGTTGACTCCAATGGTCACATTGGTCTATACATTGTACTGTCCGTCAAAAGTTTCCAAATTGACACAATAAATACGCGTAAATCACTTTTTTGAGTAAATAACATGGAAATTAATTTTGTACACTGCGATAAGTTATTTTGAATTTAGTTAATATATTAAAGATTAATAGGCTCTAACGTATTTATGGTATCATGTACACTGTCCTGGCCAGAGCTCCATACATGTTTAAAACAACTCTTTTATATAGATACAAAATAAAATAAATTAATGTGTATATTTCTATATGTTAGTATCAACAAATATGGTTCTCTCTACGCTAGTACTCTCGAGGCTAGTAATCTGAAATACTTTTTGGAGATTTATAGATTACTACTCATCTGTGATTTATTTCTGATGATTTTTGTTTGCTACCTGCAGTGCTGTTTTTCGAATCTAGCATGTACCTATTTAAGTTTTTTGCTCTTCACCTTCCTTTTATTTAGTTTACGTTACGTCTACTTACTTCTATAGTGGTAAAGGAATGAAGCAGATCCAAAGAAATACAGTGGAATTACTATCATCAACTACATGAACCCCACGCGCTGTAGTCGTAACTCTAATAGCGGTCTATTGTGATCGTATTTTACATAATACAATTTAATAATCCAAATTTGATGTCGTATGAAGAGTAATAATGTAAACACTCTCTTGGCCCACCTGGGGCCAAACACCAGTCTCTCACGGCATCCGTGTGAGACGTATATAGCGAAAACTAATCAATTCTCAGACAGATTCCGAAGACATTTTTATAAACTGAGTAAAGCAACGGCATTCCACGCGTTATGTTCTGTAACTATGGTCCAACATTTTTCTTCTATTCTTCAACAAGAACTACCATTATGACGGAATACAATCGTAATCCTGAAAAAATTCATATAACAGTATTGGGTCCCTGTTGAATTAAAAAACTGGATACGCAAGATTTTTGTTTTATGTATTGTCATTCTGGATTTTGAATCATGAGTTGTCTCATCTAATCAAAATACTACAGTCATGCTTTTAGAACTCAACGATTTGCAAACCAGGTACGTTGTAGGCTTCATTTTCTACATCTTTAAAGATGATTCGGTCGAGAACCAAAAAAAATAAAATAAACTATACGGCAGCAATTTCAAGAGTGGTGCTGTAAGGATACATATTTACTCTACCGTGCCAATAAAATCATATAGGTTCATCTCAATTCCAAAAAGATATAATAAAAGTACATTAACCAGCATGTTACAATTTTGTTTGTATTAATCAAGGCACTTGCCACATATTCTTTGGAAAAAAAATGTGTTACAATTTTATAAAATGTTTGCGTAAACATTAAATTTAAGAAAAAATGTCCCATGTTTGTCACAAATTATACCGTTTTTACTTGGGCAGGTGTTTAAATCTTCTAAGAGTTAAGGAACATGTCTTCTTATGGAATTAGTAACTGATTACAATTTCTAATTCTGCTCAGTAAGTCACGTAGATTTCCACATATCCACCCGATTTGAATATTGAGATCAAATTTGAATTTAATGCAATGCATAAAGTGACCTACTAGTTCTTAAACCATGTAAGAATAATGCTTAACTACTTTACTTATAGACATTTAAAAATAATTATTTAAAAGTTTGGCTTAGAATTCGCACAGGTATTGCTCTAGATTTTGTAAAATGATTTGGCAAAACTAAAATAACTCTGTCTTAATTGCTGTCAGATCAAATAAGTACATAATGCATCGTACCCCACAAAATACCCAAAAAACCCGCATTTTGGAGGTCGGTAGATAACAAATAACGACAGCAAAACTGTTTTAGGTACCTAATCAGTCCTCAAGCAGTCATGCTTATGAGAACCTCGTGCTTGCCCTGCAGGTCAGTCTTCTGCAGATAAAAACCATACAACCTTAATATTGTACCTAATCTGTGTTATATTGTACTGCTAAATTATTATGCTGAACCAATGGTAAGAAAAAAAATACAAGTTACAAGGTTTATACATTTTATTTGTTCGCATTACTTTTATTGATTGATCAATAATTACAATTACATAAGCTAACTATAATTTAACTCACTACACATCAGTTACATACTAGTAAATGAAATAATACACTATTTGCTCTATAAATCACTTCAAATGTTTAAATAATAATATTCGTTCTTAAATAATGCTACTTTCACCTACTTTCATAACATTAAAATAAAATAAAGTACTAGTAAATATGATATGCTGCTTACAACACTGACTTATTTATATTTATCTGATTTGATGTAATTACTTAGAACTTATGTTTGTTAGGTTATATGTTATTAATAAAATTAAAAGCTGTTCATATAGAAATTGATTTAAATGCAAAAAAAAATATAGAATAAAGAAATACTATAGAAATAACACAAATCATACATCAAAATATGCTTAAAAATATGTGTGGTGGGGCATAAAATATTAAATAGAAGATTAAAATAAATATAAAATAACATATATCTAGTCTTCATGCCTATCTAAATTACTATCAAAATAAATGCTTTTTCATTCATTGTATATGAATTTCTCAGTGTTTTGATTAGCCGGTCCTCTTTCATGACTTTACGTAGACAAATAACTTTGTTTACCTTACTTAACATATAGTTTTTCTTCAAAATAAGATATTTTTAGTCTGTATACTGATTTGTCTATGTAGTGTTTATTACATCAATATTACACAATAGAATAGTTATGGTTCGTTACATACAATATTCAAACATATCGCATTATAATAAAAATATATTTTATAGGATTTCTTAAAAGATCTATTTTTATTCAGTCTCATTTTCTAAGTTGTCTGGTTCCTTGGTTGTCGTCTCAGTCGTAGACATTGCTACAGTTGTTGTTGATTTATTTTTATCTTTATCCTCCTTGTCAGCATTGTCAACGTTTTCTGCTTCTGATCCAGCTTCGTTTTCCCCACTTTCGTCTGGTTTATTTTCCATAGTAACAGTAGCTTCAGTAGTAGTGTTGCCGGTGTGGGAGCTTTCGAGAACGGTTGTATTATCAGCAGCTTCAATCATAGATTCAGGAAGGATTTCGCAGTGCTTTCCAGTTATTCCGAGAGGACAGTGGCATCTGAAGTAACCGTCTCCTGACTCCAGAGACTGGCATCGGCCACCATTCCTGCAGATATCTTTGTTTTTTTCGCAGTAGTTTAGTTCTGTAATATATCAATTTTACACATAATTTTGTGAAAAACTTTTTAATAAGCGCTCGTTTAAATTGCGATTATATGGTAGTGTAAAATGCTCATAACAATACCATATTTGAAATCGTGGCAGAATACCACAACGTAATGCAAACTCTGTTTCTGGTATAGTCTTAATGAACGAACTACAAAATTGGTGGCTCACCTAGACGAGAAAAAAACCTGTATTTCTTTAAACATTAAGAATTTAAAAGGTGTGGTTTGCCACCATTATTCGTAACGTTTTTTACTTTGACTTTGAACGTTTCCACGTCGATATTCTACACAGACGTGCGTGAATGAGACTTCAATTAACTTGTCATTAGCAAGCTTTTGATTATGGTTTCATAGCGCAGCTGGATAGTTTCGAGATATTGAACCGCATGTCTTACAAGCCAAAACCAACAAAGTTACAAAACATTTTCTGTTAGGTTGGTTCTGAGAAATGATTATCACGATAGTTGTAAGGCACTGACAAATTACATTTGAGCAATACCTATTTAATATATAATACCCAGGAATATTAGGCACAATTGCTGAATTCAATTAGATTATATGTATAAACAGAATATTCCTAGAGTTTGACTTTTATTCTCGGACTTGCATAAGAATATGGAGAACGGTAGTTTTAACTAAAAAATTAACATGATTGTAAGTCAGCCGTCCTGGTTAGTATTATTTATATCTTCTCTACACCTATCAAAAGCAATAAGTTAGTCTAGTGATGAAACGGCGTCATATACCTATATATATTCACCTACCAGTAGGGGCATATAGAACTGCTGAGTTATACTGCTAATTTACTTTATTTACGAAATCGACGTAACTTCAGCCATTTTGGGCAATCAGCTACAGTTTCACTATCAACAGTTTCCTAACAGACGTAAACATACCTTCATCACATAGCATGCCACCCCAGCCTGGCTTGCAGAGACATTCCCAGGGTCTATTGCAGGTGCCGTGCATACAGCCAGGATATCGGTGGCACTGTGAGCAATCCTTGCCTGTCCACCCGACCTTGCACCGACATTCCCCTGGACGACGGCAGTAACCACGCTCAGGATGGCAGCCAGTTGCGCAGATCGCTGGTGACAAACAAAACATAGTGAATTAGTTATTAGTCTTTAAAAAAACAAACACTTATGAGTAATAATATTAATTTGTCTTAATTTTACAGCACTGCATAATTCTTAAGCTTTAGGCACTCTAGCTGATCATATGAACCTATATTCGTCTCAATTGGTACTGATCTTCTTATAGAACCACCAACGGCCAAGGCTTTACGAGTCACTTTGTATAGCCAATATCCGAATTTACACGAGAGTCGAGACCAATACTCAATAGCTTTATTTTTTCTTGTCTTGTGCCTCAGCTTTAGTACATCAGTCTCCTCTCCACCTCAAAAGAAGCCTACGTATGGAATTGGAATATTAGTCTCGTATGACTCTATCTGATGTTTCAATAGTAAAAGTATTGAAAACAACATTAGTAGCAAACTCTCAAGGATTCTACCTCCTGTGACTGCAACACTTACGCGTCTGACAAAGCAGGCCAGTGTATCCCTTAGTGCAGCGGCACTCGAGGGGCTTGTCGCAGTAGCCATGCTGGCAGCCCGGCAGAGGCTGACAAGCGCGGCAGGTAGGACCGGCCCAGCCCAGTCGGCATCGGCACTCGCCTGGAGCCTCGCAGAAACCACGCGTGTTGTGGCAGTCGGAGCGGCAGATGGCTGAAATCGTAGGTTAAATTAAAATAGGATGATACGCTTTCCTGCTATATTTAAAAGTGCACACCGTGAACTAATTCAACAGTATCTATCCTATAGACATATAAGAGATATAAGGGACTGGCAAATTTTCATAACATAAATTTGGGAACTTTTGTAGCTTCATTACTAAAGTGGCACCCAAAGTTTCATAAGTTTTTTTTTTGTAGATCTGTCAGTACCCCCTACACAGGTAAGGGTCTTTGTTTAGGTTTGTAATTTATTTCTTTCTATTGTTGTTAAATAAATTTTTCAAGTAATATATACTTTATGTCAAAATAAATTTTTGTCTTCAGTTGCATTCACCAGCACATACGCACGGATTTAAATATAAGTTTTTAAAATAAGGGTCCATCTTCTTTCTATAAATTATTTTTCTAATGTAAGTTTAAGTTGATGTGATATATAATGAAATATATGATTCAACCCTGCTTATATATCTGTTTTATTTCTGTTTGATACCTTTGATGTTATGTTAATACAGTATTCTAAGAATATCTTCCTAACTTATCTATCAGCTAATATGCTTACTAGACTCCCTCTTTCTATATTTTGACCTATCTCGCTCTCTGACTTCAGTCTTTCCCAGCCATATTCTGGACACTCCGTTAAGATATGTAGGACCGTTTCCTCTTTTGTCGGTTCACAGAAGCACGACGGGCTATCCTTGCATTTAAATCTATGCAGGTATTCCGAGAACCCGCCGTGTCCCGTTAAGATCTGGGTCAGCCGTCCAGTGGGCTTCAGTTGTCGTACTATTTTGTATGCTAAAATGGCATCGGGTAAAAACATTTTGGGAACGGCCGCTGTGTCACCAGATCTGTCCCGCCGGTTCCACATATCAAGGGTTTCGAGACGAATTTGACGCCTGACAAAAGAAATCGGGCAGAGATCATAGACAGGCTTTGTCTTTGTTTTCAGAGCGGCATTTTTGGCTAGCTGATCTGCTCTCTCATTCCCCTCGTGTCCCGCATGAGCCTTGATCCAAAAGAGCTGGACTTTTTTCTTTTGGATTGTGCAATCTTCAAGATTTTTACGGGTTTTAACAGCGAGGGGATTGATTGATTGATTTTCACTATAGTTTCTAAAGAAGACCTAGAGTCACTGTAGATGCCAAAAGTTTTCTCCGGGCGCTTTAGTATCTCTCCTGTCGCCTTACATATAGCCAACAATTCTGATACACGGTGCAATGAGACGACAGCTTCAATTTCAAGCTCTTGGTTTCGGCACTATTGCTCCAATAAGGCTCTCTCTCTATCCGCACTGGCAGCGCTGCCCCTCGCCTCGCTCTATACAATGTAGCTGCTTCTTTTATCCTGAGGTCGAAGGGAATTAAGCCAGCCAGCACTAGCGCTGAGTCGAGAGAGACAGTGCGGCACACTTTGCACATATTTTGTGCGAAACCTCTCTGGACCACATTTAGCTGTTTTTGTACGCCAATCTTTTTTGCCGCCTCCGCCCAGACACTTGACCCGTACATCACAATTGGCTCAATCACTGCTGTGTTAATGGTGCGGTTGACTTCCGTATGGAGACCCCAGCTGATTCTGGCAGCTCTAGACAGCTGCTTGTATATATTTAGGGCCCTTTTGCAAGTATAAGCAACATGATCATTAAAAGTGAGCTAGTCATCAATCCAAAGCCCAGAATCTTAATTTTCTTCGACATGGCAATGCCAATCCCACCCCTGCTCAGTTTTGGGGTGTCAAACTTCAGTTTCCGTGTCAAAACCACGATAAAAATCGAAGACTATATGATGTAGACTAGACTAGATAGAAAATGACAAAAAAGTATAGGAACCTACAATAGTCACGATTTCGACAGCTTCTAGTAGCAACAATTGTACGAAAAGCTTATATTATACTCACGTTCAGAACAGAAGATGCCATCCCACCCCTCCCTACAGATGCACTCGAAGGATACGTTACAGGAGCCATGTTGACATCCTGGTAATGGGATGCATTTGTTACAGCGCTCGCCGTAGAAACCTAGCTTGCACCGACATTCGCCTGGCCGCTTGCAGTAACCTGAATAGAGCAGATTTGTTAGTTCATATTTGACAACTGATCTTGTAACTACACTAACTTTAGCAGCTTTATTAAGCGTCCTTCGTCTTATTTTGGCACATGAAGTTCTCTATCGACAAAAGATGCTCAATATTCGGACGCGTTCATTAATCCAAGTACCCTTCGTAATTGGATCTTTCTTATGTCAGAAAAGTCAAGCAATGCAGATTCAATAGATCCAATCAATCAACGACTTTCCTCAACTTATCTTTCAAACACTCCTCCACCAAGAATCGTTTTTACAGCAAAAAATACAGCCCAATTTCCAAAGATTCCTTAAAGAACTTTCTATACTTTACTAAGCACTGGTGAACATGACTCAAAGTCACGGTAATAGGCATTGTAGTATTAGTTAAACAAAGATGTATAGATTGGACTTTCCAAAGAAAGTTTTGCTAATAGTACTACGTAGAAAGCTTGGCAAAACTGAGGCTTTTGCGTCACAGTTAGGTCTAGGTCGGAACCTACTTTGAATTACAAAAGGTAAAATGATTATTTTCCATAAGTTTAGGTACACAAACCATTTAGGTATCACATGCATATGTTTTGTGACTTTAGATAATATTATATAATGTGCCAGTTTTTCTTCAACTCATTGATCGACAGGTCATAATCAACACAGTAAATCGTCAAACCTAAAAACGTGATACTTGTATTCAGAAATATTTCTTTGGAAATTCAATTCCTTTAGGTCTCGAAAAGTATATACAGTGTCAATGCACTGTTAACCCAATTGTATCTGGTGGATACAGTCGATCAAGCTAACGACAGCCTGTTTTCTAGAATATAGAACCTATCAATATCCTATTGACGTTTTGATATCTCGAAAGGAAACATTATCCACTAAAAAGTGGCTTATTGTCATGCATGGCGTAAGAACTGTGATAAACGGGGTAAACTCGCGAATATAAATAACGAAGGAGATTGCTAAATACCGGATACAGTAAACCTAGACTACAGGTAAAATTGGTATCAGGATTAATTCATCGACTATTTATCATTCGACAAGGTGCCAAGGGTTTTAAATCTCATTTATTTCTGTAGCTAAAGATTTAACAATATTGATTGTAGCAATATAAGATGCAATAGCTCTATGCTGTCGTAATATTTTTAACATAATTAAATTCATTCCCATCATTTAAAATTCCACATCATTTGACATAGATTATAGAAACGAAAATCCTTCTATTCTTACGTGAAGCCAAGAATCACTCGCCTGACGATGAGCAAACGATGAAGGAATCAAAGCTGTTGTAGGTAGATAAAGATAGCCTTACCTTGAAGCGGATCGCACCCTTTCTTGCAGATAGGCACGTCGCAGAGATCTCCCTGCCACCCTGGCAGGCACTTCGGCTCTCCGTTCTCATCGCAGATGTAGTGGCTGTGCTCTGACTGCACTGCTGGCAGCGAACACGCCTGACGATGAGCAAACTATGAAGGAAACACACTTGGCTTCTAGACAGGTTGTGAGATGTGCAAGCGGAGCGAACAGGCGAGTGCGGCGGTTAGTCACAAGAATAACGTTAATACATTCGGAAGGTTTAGATCAATCAAGGTCAATAGCAAAATATACCGGCTATGTCATCTGTCCCAGAAAGCTTTGTTCTGATGAAGATGTTCGTATTCACATATCCACTAAACATGATATTGACTTAACGTCGTTTGTCCTAACCATAAATGAAATTATTAGTAAGTAAGACCGGGAAAAAATATATTAGCAAAATTCAAATTAATTTTTATTTTATTTTGGACAACTGAAGATGCATATTGTTAGTAAAACAGATTAAAATTAGTACTACTACTAATTAACTATTATCAAGATACTCTAAGACATAGAGTCTTTTAGTAAACATTTTTAAACCTTCAAGAGTTAAGTACATTTATACTTTATTATAATACATTTTATTTTGTCTTTTCCACACTGACGTAGCTTAACTTACCTAGCCGGAATAAAAATGTATCCGCTACGTACATAGCTACGTAGTTTAATTACATAACTAAACAGTCATACTAGCAGCTTCTAAATATTCATGACACATATCAGTTTCGATTTCTATATTGTTGACGTCACACAGTTCCGTTGTACCTATCTGCTTCTGGGCCTAGTACCTATTATTATTTCTTCTGTTTTAGGTAGAATGCTGTTGTTTATTTCACTTTTATCGTCACCTTTATTTACTTTGTATCATATTTTGTGATTAAAATAGAGGATGAAATAATGTTTAACAATAACAAATGTGTCAGAATAATGTAATTATGCTACTAGAATGCTGGTCCAATCTGACCCTAAGTCCTATGAGTAATTAAAGACAATTTAAATTATATGAAGCTCTTAAGTATCTTAGTGGTGGATCAACTGCTCATTTTCTTTCGAATCACAGAGATGATAGAATCATCATCTTTTAGGGATAGAATTGTCTATATTTTTAAAGTTTTGATTATAATAATATGTTCTCTAACAACTTGACTACTAAAATTTCAATTGTGACTCAATTCAGAATAATTGAATTAAATCTGCCATATATCCAATACAACTTTAACTCTTGTTTATTTATTGTTTATTCTTATTATTTAATCACTTAATTTGTGTCACGTAGAAAGATATCTGCCCTTAATCAGGTGAAGCTAATTGGACTAAGCTGTTAGTCTTTACGACGGTGACAGTGAGTGTTATCAGGACGTCGGCGGATAATCTCCGTGAGTCAGCGGAAACTTTCTAATAACACGAGAAAGCAACGAGAAAGTCGGCCGCGAGGGAACACTAAGAAAATAAACACGATACCTCTTGAAAAATGGGTACATTTTCGGGATGTTTTTCGTTAACAGGCAGTAGACTCGATTAAAGAAAAATACTTTTAACACTGCTTATAAATAGTTTAATCTTTCACAGAGACACAAAAAAATATGTAGGTTGACACTTCTTCTTCTTAATAAAAAAATATTGCATAGAATATTTATAGACATTTAAATTACAATGAAATGATAGTTTTGTCATGTCATACGAGTATAAATCTCCAAGAATTAACGAACATTTTTCGCCTCAATAACATTTGGATGGAATGAGCTTTTAAATGGATCTACAATTACAGTTAAAATTCCAAAAATTACTCCTAGTCTCGCAGCCTCACCTAGTTATAACCACTAGTATCCAAAATATTCAGCTACCTGCTACAATTACTAGAGAATCTTGTACCAACTAATCATGTTTCGTTTACCAGAAATAGTCACAATCAAAATGCTGAACTAAATGTTTGATCAAAATTGAACGTTCATTGAATTGAATTTGTTGTAAGTATAAGATATTTAAGTTTATTAGCTGGACATAATGTTTTGTCACTACACTTACCCGCAAGAAATCTCCCTAAACGATATTACCGCCAATCAAATCTTCTTTAACAATAAACGTATTAATACATTAAATTTTTGCTAAATGTAAATAGCATTCTAATTTGTTTTATGAATCAAATAACTTATAAAGACTAACAGATCTTTATTTTGTTTATTAGCCCTACATTTTGTTTAGCTGGGATAAGAACATACTGGTTAAGTATCACTTTAAGCGATAGCAACAGAAAGCAGTGCGTTGAAGCATAAGAGGTTAAAAACAAACCAACTCACCTGCTTCTTCCATTTCGGCACATGCCTAGCCGGCAGAACCGTCGGCACACAGCATATTACAACGACCAAAATAATGTGATGCTTCATCTTACTCCATTTACCAAGACTCTAGAACGAACACTTTAAAAACACACCCGCGATTAACGGTGTCAAATGACCTCAAAAAGTTACCGATAATATAAAACTTGACGGGGCTAAGATAGCCTTAATTTTACGAGAAAAATATACTGTTTTAGAGGGAGTAATTAAAAGTCTTAACGTTATTTTCCAGAGAGCAGTAATGAGATTAAACGGTATTTTTATAGGTATGGCAGATGATGCGTCTGCAACGACCAGCGTAGTACTGTTACATGGTATTGAACTTGACTTGTGGTGGACTTTCTCCGCCGTCGCTTTTGATGAGGCCTCTGAGTTAGCGGTGTGGAGAATTTGTTACTAATTGTCTTCTCTTTGTTGACGTATGTGTATAATACAAGTAGTTAAGGCTTTACACACAAGCGTTCATTACTACTCGCACAATAAACTATATATCAAAAAAATAAAATATATATTTTGCTATATATAAATAATATAGCAAAAGAAAATAAAATAAACTGCAATTGTACAAGATTACAAAATAAGGTTATAGAATTATATTAGTTAAAAAAGGATCTCTAGCTCCTGCTTAATAGCTTTCTAAGTTTTATGAGAAGATATTCCAGATATTGTAGAGAATTCAGATCAGTGCCTATATGGCACAGCTTCGTTTTTTTTGTTTAGTCTTTTGATTTTCAGATATTATTATGACATCAGATTATATCCTAAGCCAAGCATACACTCGTATCACATGCATACAATACAACAGCTAACAATTTTTATTCTGTAACTTTAAACAAGTTCTTTATAAAAGTTACTACCGACTGCCATTACGACAGGTTCCGATAGAACTATATTTCATTTATTTTGATTTAAAAGATACAAACTCTTGACCGATTTAATCAAAATTAAAATGAAACCACATGGGAGTACCACCACCACCCTTTTAAACAATTTGAAAGGGTGGTGGTGGTACTCCCTTTTTTTAAATCAGTCCAGTCACCGAGAAATCAGGAAACAAATATTTAAAACAAAAACAATAGAATTGAATACCTCCTCCTTTTTGGGAAGTCGGTTCTGTGGCCTATCATGTTGCGGATATAACGATGTACACCTACTGTATATTCGCAGTCTTAATGGCTTCTCTCTTGCACTCAATTCAAAAGCCTCCTGCCTTCAGTGCACATTGGTAGTGCATAAACCTGTTCGCACACTCTACTTTCCTTTCTAGTATTCTTTGGGATTTCTATATTGGATAAGTTGAGGAAGTTGCCTTGGAAATCCTTAATGGAAAACAAGTTCATGTTTATAGTGAGTAAACGAATTTTGTCTAATTGTTAGTCACGACAGAGACTTTTGTAATTTTACAGTCTTCTATCACACCAAGTTACATTTGTCTACTCAAAAAAAAAATATCAGATATACAAATCTAATTTCACATGCCGATTAACGGTAAAATAGGCAGAACATGAAATAAATATTTCATTTCATTACATTAATATTCTATTCCTGTATTGTAAAATGAAGTTAAGTAGGTAGGTAGAAGAAACAATTAAAAAAGAAAAAAGTTGTTGAAGACAGTAAAAACTAAAAAGGGTGTTGAAGACACAATATTAATAAATGCAGGTATGGTGTTGAAGACGAAGTGGATTAGGCGTTGAAGACGCAATGATTTTCCCTTAGTCGGTTCTGACGACAAGCGGGGGCCGAGAAGCTGGTGATAAATTGTACCCCGTACCACCACGCGGGTAGATGTAACCACACAAACTAAAATTGTAGTATACACTTTTAAATGTTTTATATAAAAAGGTTTCTAACCTAAGCAGAACACATAATTATAATTACTTAACCATTAACATGAAATTAAAGTAGGCTGCTAAATGGTAAAGCACACTTTAGCATTCACATCTATTAATATCATTTTAAATAAGTACACGTAGAATAATTAGATTAGAGTTATATTACAAATAAACGCGTTTCAACTAAACGTCATGGACTAAAACAAGACAAAAGACGTTCAACATTTAGACGCATTCAAAGTCGTAGAAATGGGAGGGAATTGTATTTTATTTTGGAACATCGGCACATTATCGTACATAGGAAACGAACGCAACATGTAGTATCGATCTGTCTTGTACCACGGGATAAAGCCAGTCTGAAAACATTAAATGATAAGTGATAGCTTTGTACATAAGCATTACATAGGTTTATCGATTAGGGGTTTAAGGGTTAAGCCAAAGAGAGCTTACTGTAATATACCTAATGAAAGACTTTTGCTAAGTAACAAACTTAAAATTCGAGAAAAATCTGCTTTTTCATACAAATTTCCCGCGGGTTAGGTTCGAAGTGGAATGAATTGAAGTACGATTCTGTCAATAATCGATAAACTATTTCTATGCAATATTTGTTGGTATTTTTTCTCAAATTCAAGGTTGCTTATATTATGAAAGTTGTTATATCATAATGAGTAGGTATTATACCCTTCTAGCTGTGCACTCTGTATATATATACTATACCAGATGTATGAATAAAATGATGCCTTGTGTTTTGGCAAGTTTTTATATGTTTTATATGTAAGTTCTTACAATGTTTGTCCTATTAACGGTGCCAGTTTCGCTGCTGGTATACCAATCATTGACTTTTATTAGATCACCAATCTGAAAAATATGTACACATAAACTAGTACATACTCAACGATTATAGGTTTCTGACTTAGCTATTCACATCTCCGATCTGGGGTGCTATCGGCTATATGTATTGCTTTCAAAGCTATGACGATGGTGATGTGTAGGCTCAAAGCAGTAGTACTTACATCGCGCTAGCCGATGCCAATATCTGTCAAATATGTGGAGCCATTGCAATCTTTTGTTCACTTATTGTTTTGAAAATTGTCATCGCTTTGCTGAAAGCAATAATAGGGTTGCTGCCGCTGCCGAGGGTCTTGCTTTCTAGGCCGATACGAAACTAAAGTATTGCTTTCACGACTATAGCAATACTGAAAGCAATACAAAGTCGTCTAGTCGATAGCCCCCCTGGATGAACCGAAATATATGTCTGGATCGTATCAGGTGGAGAGATTCTCGCTGCCGAGCCCAACGGGATAAAGACGTGACTTATGTAAATGTATATAGAGTTATCGGCTAGGTGTGTATTAAGCCGAAAAGGGGTCGCTCTACTCGTCATAAAGAAAAACTTTAACTATAACTATACAAAAAAAATCAGACGTTCTATAAAAAAACTTTAACCGTCGTCGTCGAATGTATGAAACAGCTGATTATAATTTTTCCAATTCAGAGTTGGAATAGTGAAAGTTGTTCCTTAGTATGAGTTCCTTTTCGGCTAAGTACGCCCCCAACCGATAACCCTGTATATATTTTAATAGATTTACGTTTTAGTAGGTATATGTATTTTGTACTCGTCTAGGTGTACTAAGCCAGGAGGTCCCTAAACTCATCACCCCGAACAACTTTCACTACGAGTACGGGACCATTCCAATATTCGAGGAAAAAAATCAGCTGTTTCATACAAAAAAAAAAAAACTGTCGACCACAAAATATTATATATTAAGCTGTTGAGTTTTTTTTTTCGAATTTAGAGTTCTTCCTATAGTGAAAGTTGTTCCTTAAGATGCGTATAATGACCCCCTTTTGACTTAGACTCCTAACCGATAACCCTGTATGTGTATTTTTTTGATGACAGAAATGTCATTGCCACCAAAAAAATTACGACTTTCAATCAAATGGCCTCATATATATTTTCAGAATTGTAAAGTTGTAAAGTATAAAATAAAAAAATGGCGTCTGAATTAAAATTGTTTTTTTACGTCCTTATTTTCAGTAATGGCTACTTGTAAAGGTTTGTGCTTTTCACTTATTGCTACAATTTGGTTACTCACATCAAAATATGCAGTACGATCACTATCCTCGTTACGCATAACAGCGATACGGTAGTGAGGCTCTCTCGTTGTAAAATAGTACACATAATCTAGTGAATGAACGCTGTTAGACGCGTCTACACGATTTGTTTGCATTATTTCGTAAACCAATCTACACACCTGGAAATTAAAGACGCCAAATAACACAAGATAATGAAAAGGGAACGGCATAAATATGGCGCAGAAAGAATGGAGGTAACTTTAAAAAAATATTTTAAATTAGTTTCTAGAATATGCGGTTTTCGGATCAAACAGTATCGAACACACCTTTCTGATTAAAGTCGACAATTATATACTTAGCAAGTAGTTCTGTAAATAGTTAACAAAGAAATAAAATAAATAATAAAATCATTTATTTGACATAAACATATGTGTGAAAATTGTAACAATTATTATAGTGTTAATAGCTAAAAAAAATTAGCGAATGTTAATGAGATCTTTTGTTTTCATAAATCTCAACAACCGTTCGATATATTTTATATAGGGTACATAATTGTTTTTATACTTGTGCCACATGCCTTCAATTTCCATAAAATGTATAACGAACTAAATCGTCAAAATTAATTTAAAAATGCAACTACTAACATCCAGATATGATACAGGCAAACACACTCACATAAGTATATATATTGACAGATAAAATGAAAAGCAGACATATAACTCGCTTACTCACTGGCGCACTCCGAGATGTTAATGCTAACTTAAACCAACACTAAGTAAGGATTTCGAAAGGGTGCTCCTCAGAATCACCTGATAATTTGTTAGTGTTCCTAATCAAAAGTAACTAATTACATATATTTTTTTTAAATCCTTACTTTGTGATGGTTTAAGTAACCATTAACGTCTCTAAGTGAGGTAGTCAGTCAACTAACTAAGACTTTTAAAATCATAATAATCTAAGTACGCCTAAATTATTGATGTAAACTTACATTACTACTGAGAGTGCAGACAACATAGTCACACATTGATAGCATGTACACATCTATAAGGAAGCCGACGAGAGCAGCAGGTGACGTGCGAGTTGTGACGTTTGCCAACTCCGCGTTGTGGTGGTTGTCGTAGAAACTATACTGCGGGTACTTTAAAACGGCTTCTTTTAACACCTTCAAAACAATTAAGTACACCAAAAGGAATATATTAATTGTGACGAAAACTTAAAGAAACAGTAATTACTCGTAAAACACTAACTAAACTAAACCTATTTACAATTAAGAAATAAAAAGTAAAGAATTGTCAAAAAGTCCATTGTTTGAGGGAAAGGTGCCAAAAATGCTGGCAGCATTGGAATGGTAAATGGAGATTCTTTGACCCAAAAAAAACCAGCACTTTTGTCACCTGTACCGCCTACCAAACGCTTGGCCAAATTCCTATTTCTTTATATTCCTAGGCTGAGAGCGGCCGGTCACCACTTACCCATGGTTGGGGTAGAAACCATGGGTAAGTGAAGACCGGAACCACCTTGTCAAGGGCAGCATAAAATAATTTAAGTACATGATTTGATTCAAGGAGTTAATTGAATAGTAAAAGGTACGTTTATGTAGACAGGTAGGTACATAGGTCATTACGTACGGAGGTATACAGAATGATTTTTGAATGCGTATAATTAGTTTACTGAAGCATTATTAAAAATAAAATAAATCTTTTTTTTTGTTTAATCCAATTTAGTACAAAAATATTGAGAAAACTTTAATTGAAGTCATGCAAAGTGTAAACAAAAAATGCAATATGAAATGTGTTGTTATTTAGCGAAATATTTTATATATAAATCATGCTGATTGCGTGGTAAAAATATAAAAATTACCCCGAATATGCCTAAAACCTACCACTACCACTATAGGATACCACTGAATTTTCTTTTCTGGAGTTATGATTTTGTGAGCTAAAACATATTTTCCACCGTCTTAAGATACTATTCCGAAGCGAGTTTTAGAAAGCATTTGCTGCCAGAAGATCCAGTGCCTCCACTGGTGATGTTATATATTTAATTTTATATGAAATACAAATACATACATACCAACATTCCGCCGTAGCTGTGCACGTGCATTTCATAGCCTACTTTCTGCAACCTACTTCGGGATAACACCTTAACTTTACTCGTACCTGAGATCCAGAACTAGAAAAGATTGCCGATGCCGCTACAATCAACTGTATGCCGCAAAAAGCTCAAAATATCGGCTAAACGTAGATGGCGCTCATAATTTGCCGATATTTGTTTATTTCTAAGCGTATACCTTATAAGTTTGTATTTCGTTGAGGTTAATTGAACTTATAAGATTATTAAATTCATTTTGTCATAAAACTTACAAGTCTTATATCCGTTTTGATTAATTTGCTTTACTGTAAATTTTTCTGTGCTCGTACTATAAACTTACGCGAGCGTCGTCAGTAGCGAGATAGACGCGTCGCTCGTAGACAGCACGCGTAAGTTGGAGCTGCGCGTAATACTCGTCTACTTGTGCCATGTACTCTTCTATCTCGTGTAAAGCAGCTTCAGTGCCAATCTTGTCTGTACGTCTAACGTGTACACTGTGAATTTATACAATATTTGATCTCGTTCTCTTCATTTCAATAAACTATTCAATGTTTACTATGGTACTATTGTGAGAAAGCTAAACATAACCTTGGACGCCTTCATTTTATTCTGCTGCGCATCGGTTCGATCGCAGTTCCAGCCCGGTACCTCAGCAATTCATAAATAACAACCAACGTCGTTCTGATGCTAAAATAATTGTGAGGAAACCTATTTATCAGGAGTATAACGTATTGGCATCTTGCTGTACCTAATGTTATATATGTGGAGTACCTAACTAACCTTGAAACTTGAAGAAGGAACTATTTACTATTTATAAGGAATATATTTTTCTTTTAAAAACCTTTTGGAAAGACTTGTGCACAGCAAATAAATGTATACCATTATACATATCTTACAAAAAAAGTATAGCTCTTACCCTACTACCGGGGACTTGAGACTCAATTTAGCGATGGTGTGATTAATGGCTTCTTGTAAGTGCTTCTGTGGTTTCAAGATGTACTTGATCATTTGTCCGACCCACCATGAAGCAGGGTCGCCGTTGAACCGACCTACTCTAAATAGTACTCATTATTAGGATTTCGCTTTCCGTATTTCTACATTACGACTAACGCTTAGTCTGCATTTAAAATATCAAAGTCTAGTGTCAAAAAATGTGTAATTTAACTTAAAATATGCCATCTTAATAATAGGCATAATTGCGCAACCAACGTCGAGGTCTCGGCCAACCACAACCTCGATCATGCATCGCGCAAACCGCGATAATATTCTGTAATATAGTAACTCCAAAACAAGTTCTAACTACGCTATCAGAAAGGTCCCGAGTAAATTCGAGAATATTTTTAACCTACTATCCTCTCCTTCTGAATCCCAGTCCCAGTTAAGTAAAAAAAAATTATGATAACTTCACTGACCTCTTCGCTAAATCCTCTGGGATATGATGAGGTAGGTAATCGGGCATCCCAGGCTTATTCATAACATATCGCAATGGATGTAATCCTAACACTCTGCCATTGATTCTTTCTGCAATAGTAAAACCCATTCTTATCATATTCATGGATACGTGTATAATCACTAAGGTAAATACGACCTCATTTATACATGAAAAATTATTTTTTAATTTTCAAATGTGTATTATGAATTATGATAAGCATGTCTGAAGGGAGAGGATGTCATACTCTGCAGACCAAAAAACAGATGAATTAAGAGATGATAATGAACATTTTCATTCCTTTTCATAGTAGTTATGGACGAAGATGACGGCTTATAGAATAACTGGAAAGAAGTTGTCCAGAAGCGAGTCACACTAAGAAGGATACGGAACGAAAAATTATACCTACAATATACAACAAGATATTTTTTTTGATATTATTATTATTATTAAATACTCTTCGCAGACAGTGATCGGAGACCTGTTCTGCTCTAACCATTCATAACAGTTTTCGCATGCATCCCTATCCATACCGATTGACAATTTGAACCTACCTTGAATTTTCCACACCCTATTATTGTAGATGCTGTTACATGTATCCGATAGAGGATAGAAGTCGTAATGCCAGCCTTTCTTATTAGGTCTCCACACTCTGCTTCTAGTTCTGAATATGAGTGTACGTTTAGAAGCGTACGCAAATATCAGACAGTATACTATGTGATGATGTTGACAACCGAAGCCACAGGACTAGAATGAAATCTCGCAATTATACAACCACCAGCTTGTGCCACTACATGTAAAGTTATATGTTTTTGTTTTTATGTATTGTGTGTCTGCAATAAAGCGTTCATCTATATATGTATTAACGGTCTTATTTATAAACGCGTCTTAACCTTAAACGTCTTTTGCCTTGTTATGACGCGTGACGTTTTCCGTCGGATAAAACAAGACAAGACGTTTAAATTATATTCTCTTGGCGTTTAAAGTTAAGACGCGTTTATTAATAAGATCGCTATTACGTAATTTTACGTTTACAAGCATGGAATTTCACAAACACAATAATCACCACGTCTGATCACCTTATTCACTATGAAAATTTCAACAAGTAACACAGCTGCGTTATTTTAAGCGCGTAGAATTTACGTAGAACGGCATTCACTAAGCCAATGTCAATTTTTATATCGTGCCGTAGCACAGAATGTGCTCATTTTGCAACATCAGAATAACGTATTGTGTCAACATAACGTTTTCAGAAAGGAAACTCGTTCGTTAGAGAATAAGTGCCCTGATGTTTAACGTGCCAAAAAACGTAGTGTTAAAAAAATGGTATAATGGTCATCAAAAGCCACCATCATGCATAAATTGTATAATGAATCCCGATCAACAATGGGTCAATCAATAATCGGTTCTGTATAATATATATTTGCTGGAAGTCGCATATGTCAATTTGCGTCCCCACAGGAACACTAAGCATTATTAATATCTCATGCGCTCAGCAATAAATAAACATACGTCCATAGTACACAAAAGCTTCTTCGCGCGGCGACAGTCACTAGGGTTCTGCAGATATCGTAGCCTGCGCTGCACCAGGTCGCTCACGATGGCAGCTTCCTTATGTCGCCACGCATCGTAGCCATCTAGCCCAGACAGCTTTTCTAGATCAGATACTAAAGACCTGCGAGCATTATGTAGTGGTACATAAGTCATATCATCGCCATCGATCACTGCTATAGTTTTCTTCTAAATATCGGCGCGAAACTTAAATATATATTTGTGTCGATGTCCTTATTATATTTACTTCTTGCCAATATTTTAAGTTGCTCCACTTGAAAGCGGCAGGTTCGGCCTTACGTGGTTTATCGTTACCAACAATAATGGAAAAGCGGCTGTTAGAGTGGAGCCCCGTAACTGGAACTACCCAGGTAATCTTATATTATCACGTCACGTCCACTACTTATAAAAATTCGCAGCGTCGTCATACAGAATATCATATTCACAAAACAATCTAGCTGGCTAATTACTTCTTAATTGAATTTTTTGAAGTTAGTTCAGGCATGGTATATAGAGCCGAGTGTAGAATGGTTTTTCAAGTGAGCGCTACAGGGATAACCCATTAAACTGTTGACTCGGTTGATTGTCATAAGATATTGATAGCAAGACTTGTCAAAAACCTTTTTACGGTTTTAATCATAACTATAATCAGTCTCGGTGTATCTGAGTCTAGTCAGTTTAATGACCAGGCAATCTGAATGAATACAGCAATATTAACATGCTGAACATAACTTTTCCTTTCGCCTACTTCTTGTAATATTACCCGAATTTCCGTACGCTTCACATCCTCGAAGAGCGCTATTAGGAGCTTCGAATATATATAATGCCACATTTCCTTAGTATTGAAGAAGATCTTTCGCCTGAGCTTCTCATACTCTTCTATAGATCCAGTGTGAGTAAGTGGTCCAGGAGACAAAGTACGAAGTAAAAATTGGGAATCATTTATGAACCTTAAACATAATTACTTTACTTTAGCTACCTATATATAACACAAATAATACAGAAAAAACCAGCGCTACAGATTTTTATCGCTGTTGGTCATGATGTAACCGGGGGGCTGAGAGGGCTGATTTATAAAATGTATTTGATGAACAAAAAGTCCGTTACTAGGGAAAGGCGACAAAAATGCTGGCAGCATTTCCACGTTGGGTGGCAATGAAGATTCTTTGACTCAAAAAAAAACAGCATTTTTGTCAAACGTACCGTCTACCAAACGCTTGGTCTTTTTTTACTTTTTAGTTGTAAGTAGATCCTCCTGACTTCAGTCTAACCTAAACACATTGCTTTGACCTCAAATATACTTGAATACTTGAAATATACTTATGGAGTATGTATTTGATGGACAGATATATTTTTGGTAGTTTTCTAACGCCAAATTACTCCATGTTTTTCCCATCGAGTGTGACAGAGGGGATTAGTGTTGGAATATACCATACTCGTAATACCTATACATACCGAAAATACCATAATAACACAATGTACAATATTTTGACCTTACCTCGGAGAGCTACGAACTTGAGTTATTAGATTATTATATTGCTTCGTCAGTATTTCGAACTCAACAGTAACTTGCTCAATCCTTTGCTGAAGTTTTATTTCAATATCCGTATAACCCCAGCTGCAACTGATAGGAAACAACTCAAAAATGAAATTGGGATGTATACCAATTTTATTTTTCGGGAAATCTTTCACTTAATTTCACATTGATCTCTAAGACTAAACTCAATTAAACCGAAGAGGGATCATTTTAACAACTTTCACTGAGGGACCAACTAACCAGATAATTATTTAAAAATCTATTTGAATTTCGATAAACATTTTTTATGAAGTGTTTTCTTTTATTTTGAGTTGGTCTTACTCGTATAACGAAATTTATTCGATTTTTTTGCTCGAATTTCGAGTTGGTCTCATAGCGAAAGTTATTCCTTAGGATGTGTATGGATCCTTTGCAGCTTAGTACGCCCCTAACCGATAACCCAGTATATATATATATATATATGTATAAATATTTGATGATATGATTGATATAGCTTCTCCTAGTAAGCAAGTAGCAAGGATATAAAGAAGATGCAGCCAGGGGGTGGAGACGCGAATCTCAGGAGAATAGGGCTGGCTGAGTGGCGTGTCATTGGGGAGGATTATGTCCAGCAGTGGACGAAAGTAAGATGATAGGTAACCGATAAAAATATAGTTTTTTTTGTACGTTAGAAATCTCAAATTTTTACCTTTTCACTAAAATTTTAATCTTAGTGCCCATAAAGATAATTCAACTCTTTACTGCTGAATCTCGCTGCGGCGACTAATTTATCTGAAATTCAGCGTCACTTACTAGTAGGCAGGTAACTACCTAAATCACTGTTCAAATGCACCAGAACAGCATTTATTGATAAAGTTAATTAGAATCGTAGTAATACCTAAGCTAATATAATAGCTTTGGGTTAAATGACTTAAATTCACGTAAAAAACGGAGTACACCGATTGATATCACCAAAATTATAAATGGTTATACTAGCTGCGCGCTGCGGTGCGGTTTTACCCGTGGTAGATACTTGATCATCCCATGAGAACACCTCAATTCTCCGGGATAAAAAGTAGCCTATGTGTTAATCCAGGGTCTAAGCTATCGCGTTACCAAGTTTCAACTAAATCCGTTCAGCCGTTTGTGCGTGAAACAGTAACAAACATACACACATTCATTCTTACAAACTTCCGCGTTTGTAATATTAATAAATATTAGTAGGATCATAGTAGGAACTAGGAGGTAGGATAGTAGGATATAGTTACTCAGTATTGTATAAATATACAAAAAAACACTTCCTAATACGAGCGCCTTACGCAATAGATAAAAAAATTAAAGATAAGCTAAATTAAGCTTTTGGGTTCATTCATACCCCAAATATAAAGAAAACATCTTTTCTTTAAAAATGTGCCTGATAAAAGGGTTATTCTGATAGGAAAAATTATGTTAACAAAAGTAGAAGTAGAAATTGAAGTGAAAAGGGTAAATCAAAACCATATAGTCTTGAATCACATTACAATAATTTATTTATATTATTTCCTTCTATATACACTATTATAATCAATAAAGCTATTTACAGTTTAGGTCCATGTTGCATCATTTGTGATGCTATTAAAGTTAAAATGCGTTAAACAACTGAGTTTTTTGTTTTATTGCTAATTGGCTATCACACAAAAATGCATTGTTGATTTTAAAAACAAAATAAATGGTGTACAATTAATACACGAAATGTGTTTTTACATATCATTGCGTAGATTATTATATACATTGTATATATCTTGTATATACCATCTTATTATAAATGGATTTCCGCAAAGTAACGCCTGACTCCATCAATTATTATACGTTGCTAAAGTTTCAGTCATACCAGTGTTAAGGCGGAAAAAAATCATACAAGTACAATCATTTGTTAAAATTGATATACGATGGAACTATATAACATAAAAACTTAACAAATTTAACTTTAAATAGAAAAATAGCTATTTAAGTGCTGAAATAAAGATAAATATTTAGTTACATATCATTTTAAAATTCTAGTTTTTGTTAAAAAAAGATTTGTTTGATGAAAAATATATTTTCATCCCACCATCTCAAAAAGAATATTTTGCTATTCGATATCTGAGTGCAAAAGCCGTTTTTATCCGCTAGAGGATAAAGTAAATTTGAATTTAGAATATCGTGTGCACTAAGTTTGTGAATTAAAAACCTCATTCAACCTATTTACTTCTACCTCTATGGTGCCGAATTCATCATACAACCTTTTTTATTTAGTTATAAACTCACGACTCGGAACCTTTTTGCTGTACTTTTTTTTAATTTGTATTGCGCGCGCCATTATCTTTTCACGTCATATTGTTAAAACCTTATGTTAAAAATAAGTGAAAAAACTAAAATTAGTGTTTAAATATTTTTTTTGTATGTAGTCATTTCCTCGCTGAGGTGGGATGAAAAGTTACGTGTTGCACTCGAGTGCAAAGATTTTTCACCACGTGCTCTTTTAAGTCCTAGGTCAGGATTCTAATTTTTAATCCTGAGCGTTAGCAAGGTCATCAAAAGTGAGCAAGCGGTTAAAAAGCAACTTTGCACTTGTATAACAAATAACTCTTATTTTCAACTTTTTTAGAATCTCTGGGAAAATCCCTTAGCATGCATTCTTTTAGCACAAGCACCACAGACTTATGACATGAACTTGAATTTCTACAAAGAAGTTATTGTCCCTAAGAATGTTCATCAACAATTATTTTTATTTCTGTCACTTTTTCACATTCTCTATAACCGCAGCATATACAAGCTAATAAATTCTCCCTCACTTTTACACTCAACATAAAGCTAGCCCTAACTGCCTTTGTATAAGCATAAATAGAGTTTATTCAGCGTAAATAATTTAATACATGATAAGGACCGAATTTGTATGAAATTCTTTCCGCCTAATTATGAAATCACATCGTGATTTAATATAAAGTACTATTTTTAGGCCTGTGAACGTGTCTGCGTATTTCTATAGATTATGTTTAGCAACTCAGTAAAATGGTACCAACTCTGAAAGTTTCACATGACAGCTCTCAAATAAATCTCCTGCTTTAGTTAGTTTAATACCCTCAATCCATCTCTTTTTAACGTGTCTTGGCAGAAAGAAACGTAAGATTACTACGATTTCTAAAGCCGCACATTAAAACCTTCATAATCGGTAACAATGTACTTGTAAAGCTCGCAAAAATTACAAGGAGACGTCACAATCATTAAACCTATAAAGATACCTCGCACAATATTATACTTCTTTGACGTACAAATTAGGTACTGAATAAATTGAATAGCGGCAGTAAACATTATTTTGGAAGTCCACTTTAACATAAAGTGGATGTATTCCCATACCGCCCCAGGATCTGCACATTCAGCTGGGAATTTTTATTACTCTATGTCCCTTTCCTTGGCTATTTTAAATTTTAAATAACCTTTTGAGCGCCACGTCAATACTGCGTTGCCGTGACGTCAAAGCACCAAATCTCAATACTCTTTGTCTAATCTAGAGACGTCTCTCGTTGACATGGCTCGTTAAAGCTTGTCAAGTATTTAGCTAATTTAGCGCTAAAACGGTTATAGCAAACTTTGGATATTTAAACTGATAAAATTAAATAATAAATACTTTTCATGTATGTTATGTTTTTTTTGGTGCGAGGTCTCTAGCGTACAATTTCACAATATACGAAATATACGTTTTAAAGCCGTTCAATATATAATAGTAGATATACTCGTGAATTTATTTTGCGATTGCTGTATCAAGTATACATATAAGTGTACATATCACAAGTAAAAACGTGTTTTTGACTTCGTACATGCCAAGCATAAAACAGAGGTCCAACCAAGTCTGTTACTTGAATCGTTTGAGAATTACAATTACTCACCTACTCTGTCGCAATGCAAGTGTAATTCTAAAACAATTCGAATAAGATACTTGGGTCGCAGTCGATATATTATGCTAATAAGGGGTTTCCCCTAAGAATAAATAAATTATTAGGTTTCCCGCGTTCGTAACGATGCTGCAAATTTTTACGAACGCATTTTTATTTTCACACTTTTTTGTTACACGTTGTAGCGTTAGTCTAGTCGTGTAACAAAAAAAATTTTGTTCTACAATGGGTTTATTGTAGAATAAAATTTTGCAAAATTCTAACAAAAAATATTGCGTTTTCCATACAACTTAGCCGATCACGTGATCTATTTTTGTATGGAGAACCAAATTATTATTTTTAAGGTATGAAAAACTTTGTTCTGCAATGGTTTCACTTTGATGGGTAGACTCTTAAGTATTGTCACACTTTTCTGTTACACGTTGTATTTGAAAATCTTGTTTTTAGTAATTTTGTTATAATGGTATATTATTAAAATGTTGCGTATGTGACAGAGTCTGGGCAAGAGGTGTACTGATGGAATAACCTGGTTTTTGAGTCCGCAGGAAATCTCCAACGATCCCTTGTCAATACTTTACCAGTTAACTAAAGTGTGTGTAAGGACTTTTTACTTTGACATTGGCAAATATATCTACCAATCGTACGACGCCATATTTTGGTGAAAGGTATGCATTTATATCACAAAATTACTACAAAAATTCTAGTTTAAAATCATACTCGACTATTGAACCGATTTATACATAATATTAAAATATAATCTTAAAATACGATTTGGATACTTTAACAAATGCCGCATTAAATATCTACTGATTATTATTGTTAGTAAATTACACCTGAATTAAAATAATATTAACAAAACAAAATTAACAAAACAAAAAATGAGCAAACTTACTAGAGACAAATAAAAATAGATATTTCAAGATTTTAAAACCTCGAATTTTTTATATTTCCGTGGACTTTTTTATTATACTCTTTTTTGAAACAATAACAACAATGACAAAAATATCAATTAGGGGTATTCCAAGCCAAAGTGGGATATTCACTTATTATTCAGCATTAAGCTTTGATTTTTCTATAATATAAGGCCAAACAGGATTTTAAGAAAATAAAATAAGTTGGTTTTGTAGATTTATGAAACACCTGTATATTTATCGGATCCTTTGTTGGTCCCTAGTGAAAGTTGTTCAGCATAATAAGTACATTGACGTCACTTCGGTTTAGTATACCCCTAACCTTTAATAACCCTTTGTAGATCGTTATAGCCTGTAAACAAAAAAAATATACCTACAGCTTTTCAATATCACGTTATTCAAAATTTGTTTACAAACATTCATGAGATGATGATTTACAAAGAAAGAAAAATGCCTAAGTTTTATTTAAAATACGCATGTATTCATATAATTAAACGTTATTCAAAATAATCTATATGAAAAAGTCTAAAATCGCCGTCAAATATTGTGCCTGATTTGAATGTCAAATGATTAATAGTCTATTCAACTGAGCTAATTATTTTTTTTAAATTATCTTTTAACTTAACATGATAGATTAAAGTTAACGCTTACAATAAATTAATAACGTAGCGTTTTTGATTTATCAACTAAATCCAAAGGATACGAACCCATTCATCCCGGTAAGGGTTTATCACACTAAGCTGTAAACTATCGAACAGTGACTGTCTTATTAATAAACGCGTCTTAACTTAAAGTATCTTTTGTCTAGCTCTATTCAATAATATAATAGTAAGCAACAACATCCACACAAAGGTCTTCAGGTCCCAAACTAGGCAAAGCATGTGCTGTGGTAACCCGATGACTGATATACATACTTAGAAATATATATACCTACACATAGTTATTGCATATAATAAACACCCAGACACAGGTCAAACAGACAGGTTCATGTGTACAAATGTTTGACCTGTCCGAGGATCGAACCCGGGACCAATGGCGCAGAAGGCATGGTTGCTACCAACTGCGCCAACCAGCCAGTCGAAGTAGAGATGGAGATTATAACGCGCCAATACAAGAAAAAGACGCGTTTATTAATAAGGCTGTATGTCTGGAAACGCAAAGGCAGGCGGCTTTCTTAGGGCCTAGGGCTTAGTAGTTAGTTGCCATCGTAAAACCAAAGTTAATTATGACCCCAATTCTACTAAACTGCATACACTAACTGACATTTTTAATATTATATACGTCCATTTGTTTCTTATCAAAACAAAATTAGAGGCGACAACTTTGGGACTGTCAAATTAGGTTAGTTCAAGCATCTTAGGTCAATTTTTTTAGTACATCTGTATTAAAAAGGTAATGAATACCCACTGCCCAGTGGTCATATCCCTCCAGTCGAATGTAGATAAAAATAATCGAGAAATGATAATCAGTTCATTCATAAAAAACAAATAAAAATTGTCTATAGGTAATGACTCTGCTATTTTTTTTCTTATTGTAGTTTGTCATTTTGTAAATGTTATCCAAAATGACAATGTTATTCTATATGGTAATGCTTCATGCCCTGCAGAGCAAGTACGGTTCTATAGGTACATTTATTACCTTTGATATAAAACGTTTTGCTATAATGTTTTTTGCAAGTACGAATCTTGCCATCTATAACTAATTGATGTCAATTTGATTACAAATCTATTTAATATATTTGACATCAAACGTTATTTTAAAAGTTTATTTTTGTGTCCTTGCGTTCGATATTTATATCCAGTGTAGGTACGAGTATTAAGCCCTCGATAGTGATCGGAATGAGCGTTTGTAGCGGCTCGAATTTGAAAACTAACGATTTAAATAGAACCGTAGTTGGGGTGCTGACCGAAGAGGATCAATGAGCTTGGCGTCCACGTATCCTAAGAATGCAAGCCACAAGGGCTCTAGCTGTCTTATTAATTATTAACCCGTCTCAACTTCAAGCATCTTTTGCCTTGTTTCATCTAATGAAGATGGTCTCGCGCCAATGCAAGACAGAAGACTTTTAATGTTAAGAGGCGTTTATTAATAAGAATGGATGCTCTTAGCAAGCCGCCTGCCTGTGCGATTCCAACCTAACAATTTTCTCAATTAATCTCAATACGTTCGAAAACGGTTATATTTTTAAACTATTAAACTTTTCCGGTAGGTGTGGCATACAACAATCAACGTTTTTATGACAAACACAGTCTTGGATAAAACACGTCAATGACGCTAATTCGGCCACTCACACTGGCTAAACTAAAAGTTGCTAAAATTATATCCATCCTTTTCCCACTAGTGGAAACAAAAAGAGAGGAGACAATTTTAGAACAGTCAAATTAGATTAGTTTGAAAGGAGGTAAGGGAGGCCTTTGTCCAGCAACGCGAGCACTATGGGATAATATATTATATATATATATATTAGCTAAGCGAAATACGACACCAAATATAAAATCCACTATCGCAATTTAGGCCGTCTTGTATAAATATACTAAACCGAAATTTTTCGAAGGACATACATATTATGCAGACTACAAAAGATATGTGCTCAGGCACCGTTGTTGGTTATAATTTCAATCACTTTCCATAGTAGGTACGCGCAATTTTTAAACCGCTAACATGCGGTGTTGACACACGCGCGTGGGTGCGGTTGCGGGGCGGGGGTAGATGGCCCTCTCGGCACAGCGTTGTTGTACTTGCACCAGTTATATACAAACGCAATATACATTCCGTTCCATAGAATATTGCAAGGTAACTTTAATTTGTGACCACGTATTTTACGATATTTAAAAAAAAAATGATTTTTCATATATTGCATTATTTTTACTGTCGTGTCTAATGTAATATTACCTCACCTGTAACGTATGTTATTTAAAAATAATTTATGTGTTTATTAGAACAAATAACATGAAACACAAGGGAACACTTAAATCACACTAATATTAATCACAAAAACATTGTATAACTTTTTAATGGGTCTCTGAATGTCACACTAGGAAAGAATCCTGTGTCGTGAGACTCAGTACCTTCCCTTTACAAGCAAATATTTGTAGACAATGAAGAGCGATATTGAACTATTACTAAACTAACTTTGTTCTAATAAACACATGAATTATAAAAAATAAATATATATTTCTGATTTTTATAATAACTTTGTATATTGCAAATGATCAGCTGTTCAATGTTGCTTTGTATTTAGGTACTCGACATGTTTTGAACATCGGATTTGCTAAATGTAACCCTTTTTGATTTGATCACTTACGAGTAATTATACTTAATGAGAGATCTCTTAGACTTCGGTACATAAAGACTAACAACTTTGGTTGAACTTTTGAAAAATACATCAGAAAAAAAAACACAGAAATTACGTACAAAAAAAAAATACGACGTGCGAACTAATAACACATGCAACAGCTGATTTTTGTTTTTTGTACCGTTCAGTAAATATTTGACAATATATATTTAAATAAATATCAATAAATAATAATTGCCAAATACATTTTTATATATTATATTTAAATATTTATATATTATATTTAAATATATATCAATAAATAATATTTGACAATATATGATTAAATACATATCAATAGATACATTATATAAGGATTAATTTTTGCCACAAATATTTACAATTCTTATCCTCGAATATCGGCCGAGATTATTTTGTATCAGATCATTAAATACTATACCAAGTTTCTTGCGTATATTAATTTAGAATATTAAATACTTACATATACATTAAAGATTCCAATTTCAGATCAATGCATATCGTTACGTACTATTGGTATTTTTTTTTAAATTATTGTAACACTTGGATTAATGAAATAAAATAGTTTAAACTTTGAACGTCTTTTGTCTCTTTTTACCCGATTGCGAAAAAAGGAGCGTTATGTTTTTTGAGTGTATGTATATTTCTTTGGCACGCCTTAGATTCTAAACGGCTTGTCGTGTTCTATGTGAGTGGTGTCAATAGATTCGTCTTAGTCGTGAGAGTGACACTGAGCACATCAAAATTTTAAAAAAAGTAATTATGGATGATACACAGGTTTAACGACTTAACAGTCGGGTTTTTTCGAACTCGCTTCTAACCACTTTTTGTCTAATGGAGAACATCACGCGCCAAAACAAGACAAAAGACTCTCAATATTTAGATGCAATTTTGAGTTCATGAAATCGACAATATTATAAAGTAAAATAAATCCGAACGCATTCGATTGAAGGGCGCACATATTATATTTCATTTAAATTTATGTCAATTTCACACATCAAAAAAAGTTAAACCACGTGTCACAAAAGAATTAAAAAAAAGAACAGCTTTTCCATACAAAAAATATTAATGTTGAGTAAAATGTAAACAACTGGGATCCATAGAATGTTTTATTTCATACTAACTGTGACCTTATTCTATGTCGAAACAGCCATTTCGACACAATGCAAAAACAATTCAAATTATTGATATGGGTCCCTAATCGTTGCCTCAACTTTCTTTGAGCACTTTGGTGTAGTATAGTTCGTGTAAAAAAAATATGTGGTTAAATGATTGCCAGCCTTTCATCCGATCCCTTTGTATTAAGCTAACAACTAAACATACGAATGCATTATATATATATATATATTTATATGTATGTATTTACACTATCCATTCTATATGGTACAATTGCATTCATTTTAAAGCCATAATACAAACTGAAATGGCTGCAGGGGTTTTTTTACGTCATAATGTCGGACCTTACTTTAAACCCCATTTAAAATAACAAGCATTAAATACAGGGTTATGGGAGTAAGTAAGCCGAAAGGGGGTCACTATACTCATAATAAGGAACATCTTTCGCAATAGGATCAACTGTGAATTGAAAAAAAAAACTGTTTCATACAATTTTGTCGACGATCCAATTTTTGTATGGAATAGCAGATATTTTTCTCTCGAATTCAGGGATGATCCCATAGTAAAAGTTGCTCTTTAGGATGAGTACAGTGACCCTCTTTCGGCTTAGTATACCCATAACCATTAAACGTGTATAAACCTTATTGTTTGGAAAAGTTAAACACTCGAATTGAGATTTGTTCAATCAACTCCACAATACGGGGTATAAGATAGGGGTGTACTATACCGAAATGAGGCCCCTATACTTATCATTACGAACAACTTTAATGATGGGCCTAACCCTGTCAAAAAAACAGCTCGAAAGAGTTTATCTATCGCTGAATGAAAAATCAGAATTTCACTGTCTCACATTCAAAATTAGTCCCATACAGAAAGTCGTTCATTAAAATGAGTATAGTGACTCCCTTTCGGCTTAGTTCACCCGAAACAGAAAACTCTGTATAAGGTTTATATTTGAACACCTATTACTATGAAACGGGGGTTACTTATTCAACATAAGTATGTATTAGTTAATCTCACAAGTTGGTCTGTGTGTTGTCGGTATAAAGGGGTACTTGCTTGTATTCGGGGAACGGATATAGCACCAGATGGTCCGCCGTCTTGTACCAGGGGAATGGACCATTCTGGAAATAATAAAAAAATATATTAAAACAAATTTGACCAGCTATGTCTAGCTAGGTCAAGCTAGCACGGGTCCGATTCCCAGTCGGGGCAGTTGTTCGAACGATGAGTTTGAACATCTGTGGAATCCCTGACACAAGAGAAATTCTAGTGCTATGAGTGTAAAATATTCTTAAATGATTTTCAAAGTTCAACTAAATGGCCAATGACCCCGACTCGGGCAGTCAAATCTTACTAAACTAACCTAATATGACAGTTCTAAAATTGTCTCCTCTCTTTTTGTTTCCATAAGTAAGAAAAGGATGGATGTAATTTTAGGAAATTTTAGTTTAGTCAGAGTGACTGGCCGAAGTGGAGTCAATGTCACAAGTGCTTTAATTTAGTTTTAAACAATCTACACAGCTTATAAGCATGTTGTATAATTGTTAGAAGGTTTAAAAGAAAACCAAATTAAAAACGCCAAGTTTATGGACGTAGCTTTAAAAATAATTTCACTCATAGTTATAAGCTATATATAGAAGAAATTATTACTGATTCTTCATTGAAACTTCATATCTGTATGCAATAACTTTGCATAATCGTAAGTTACGTACGATTTTAAAACATATTTTTTCTTTATGCAAGGGAAATCCACGTCGATTTAATGTCATAAGGTAAGTTACTTGACATCTATCGGGCGATTCTCATATTTCCACTTTAGATTTCATTCCACAATCACCATAACGCACATAAGTATTTGTATTTCGCGGAAGACAAAAATATGTATGAATTATATTTTAAAATAAAATCGAATATTATTATTTCTTGTGTTCAAAGTGATGCTATAATATTATGTTGGTATATATTTAAATTTACTTCATGTAAGGTAATAGAATGTAAGTATGTATATTTGTGTATATGTAATTAAGTTATTTTCTATATTGTAAGTACACCCCCGTTACTATATTTTTTTTTTATTCAAAAGTCACCATCCTAAGGTTGCCTGGAAGAGATCGCTTTTAGCGATAAGGCCGCCACTTGTGGAACTACTTATAAATTTATATTTTGTATTGTTATGTTTTGTTTGTCTACAATTATAAAGCGTTGATCTCTCTATATGTCTATATCAATAAACACATAATAATTTGTTAATACCTATAGGAAAGTGAAATAACTGTGAGAAAGATCTTACCATATTCGTTCTCTTGTTGGTGCCGCGTCCGTATCCGTTCCAATGGTTGCCGGCGACACCGATCAGATCACCCACCTGGATAATTATTTATACGTAAAATTAAAAATAAACTCCGACAACGCCATCTTGTGGTGGCAGCCATCTTGAATTATACATTATTTATATTGTAAACAAACACAAACAAACACTTTCATTTGTAAATGAGACAGATATTTATTTATACCTGTATATCTGAGACTCTGGGTAAATGGACTACCTCTATAAGTGAAACGACATTGCAGGTCCCTTAATGTCTCACTTAACCAGGTTTCGCTGTATATATATATATATATATATATATATATATATTTAAGTGAGACATTAAGGGACCTGCAATAATGGAATATATATATATATATATATATATTTAAATAAAAATATTAAAAATTAATCACGACTCTATTTATATTCTTTATAACGTTATTTAAAACATCGCTCAGTTATTTCCAACACACAATCATCGCAATTTGTCTAACAAACGACCCACACATATTTCGCCAGCAAGCAGTTGCCTTTGTGTTTCCGTGACTAAATCGTCTCTGTCTTGGGCTATTTTGCGTCGTTTAGGTTGGGAACTAAGCCCATGAAATTAGAAATTTCATTAGTTCTATACTTCATTAACGTTGCATCATCGTATATTATATGTAACAGCTGTAATAAATTTGTCTCGTTTTTATTTATTTAAGTATTAATACTGTGGTGTCATCCTTTAAGGACATTATTTGTTCTGTGTATCTATCTCTCCATACACGCACCATATTTTTGTAGGTCTGGTTTCATCCAAAAAGTGTCAAAATATTTTTTGGTATCTCAGATTCAATTAGATCCAATAAAATTTTGTAAGAATTTGTATTTCTATTTGTCATAAACGAATAAGAAAGGGGTACGATATTAGTAAAATTACTATTGCTTCCAATATCAGCATGGATAGTAAACCTCTGTGTATATGGCTTAGGGCAAAATTTCAAAGTACCGTCCATGAAAAAGCTCTTGCAATTCTCCATGTGGTTTTGCCCTTACTGTCGCAAAATACCAAAATTCTAATATCTTGCTTGAAATCAGCGAAAAAAACCTTTATAAAAATAAAAGGTTTTATACAACACTACGTATTCGTTACGTGAAACTGAACTCATAACATTTTTTTCGATTAAAATATTATTAAATATTATACTTACTTACCTATATGTAAAATATAAAATGAATTTAGTGATAACTAAGTTGCATTATTATCAGAATCATAAATGGAACTAGTGTAGTTGTGAATGTAGTGAATTATTATCAGTAGTTATATCATGGAACTGTGAATGGTACTTAGTGTCAACTAAAAATTGTCACTAGTTCCATTATTTCAAAATCCATTTTATCCTTCTGTCATATGTCCTTTCTTTGTCATTAGATTTAGAATGAAGCTAATGACAAAGAAAGGACGGGTTTCGGGATGAAGGAAAGGACTGGGAGCAGAATGGCAATATCTGTTTATAGTCTCGGAGAATAGTTGAAATAGTTAAAACGAAATTCCAATGCTAAAAGGTGAACCTATTTTAATTACTTGGTCAATAAACACCTATCTATCTTGTCGAAGAAAGAGTTTTGTCAGGTTCGAAGAATAGGTTCTTAGCTCCGTCAATAAATGTAATAAAACTACACGTTACTGGAATTTTAAAATACACTAATACTATACTTCGAAATTCGTCTCATCATACAGCTTTTTGCAAGCAATTTACGATTATATATATGGGCATCAGATACAGATGACCAACAAGTGTAGTAAATTATTATGAGTAGTTCCATCATGGAACTATTAATGGAACCTTTGTGAATACTACTAAACGTGAAATAGGACCAAAATATGAATAGAGGTTTTATCTTTAACTTAAATTCTAACATATATACACCGACCTGGAACTCAATATCGTGGCTGCGTCCGTCGTTGTTCATGACAGCGACTCTGTCGTGCGAGCTCTGACCGCCGAAGTAATAGATGTCGTCCAGCGAGAAGAAACTCTCCGACGCATCGACGCGGTTCGCTTGCATCATCTCGTACGCCACGCGACCCACCTACCAAATCAAATGTAATTCTTTATTGGCCTTGTAACCACTACCTGACCCAGCGAACTTCGTACCGCCCAACAGTTGCGTATGTTTCTCACCTCTTACAACTTCCATCAACTTTCACAAACATTACAAAAACAATATCAGCTTAATCCACCCAGCCGTTGTCGAGTTTTAGCGAGACAAACGAACAACAATTGATGTTTATACATATTTTATTAGATTGATTGAATACTTTTTATTGTATGCACACACAAATAATGCAATATAATAAAACTTACGATTACTTGCATCAAGCTGCGGGCGGCCTTATCGCCAATAGCGATCTCAACATATTTTTACTATTTTAATTTTTTCTTATTTTTCTTCTAGTCTAGGGCATACGTACTTGTGTAATCGTAGTCAGATTGTTTCTTTACATGGAGTAAATTCTAAAGTTGCTACTATAGATATAGGGGTACCACAAGGATCAGTATTAGGACCTGTTCTTTTCCTCATATATATTAATGACCTTGTCTGTGCCATGCCTGATTGGACTTATATTAGTTTATTTGCCGATGATACCCATGTAGGAATAAAGGATAAGCACAACGAGAAACTAGAAATAAAAATTTTAGAGGCATAAAATATTCTCAAACAGTGGTTCAATGCTAATGGAATTATATTAAATGCGGATAAAAGCATCGTTATGCAATATCAATCTCGCAAAGGTGTGATCAAGAATCCTGCAGTAAAAGAAAATGTCTTCTTAGGATATACTGTTGATCACACTATTAGTCATACAAACCACATAGGTAAACTGTGTAAGAAGTTAGCAAGTGCTAACTATGCGCTCATTAAACTAAGATCTGTATTAGATGTGAAAGATATGTTGTCAGTGTATTATGCATACGTACATTCCATGATAAGATATGCGATAACTGTATGGGGCAACGGGGCCGATATGATTAAAGTCCAAAGAGCCCAGAAGAAGGCCATAAGAATAGTATTTAGATTAAAAAAACGCACGTCAGCACGAAAATACTTTAAAAAACACAAAATAATGACAGCGGTATCCATGTATATTTATAATTGCCTCTTAGAAATTTTTGACGAGAAAGAAAATCTAATGATAAAACCGAATCACATACCATACAATCTTAGAGATCGCAATAGACCGGACGTACTTCTAACAAAACCAAAAGTTCGATTAGCCAAAGTAAAGAAACAAGGCATCTGGATTAAGATATGTATGTTCAATAAATTACCTCGTCCTGTAGCTAACTTACATGGCAATGATTTTAGGTGTAAATTAAAAAAATTCTTCGAATCCACTGCTTTTTACTCAATAAAAGAATTCTTACAAACTGATCTGCCTGAATATTCATTCTCGAATTATTAATTAAAATGGATATTGACATTAAACAATACTTGACTTGTAATGTTACCGGACTGATACATACAACTAAGTATTATGTATATAGTAATCAGACATCAATATTAAATTTAACATTATTATCTAGACACAAATTTATTTTTTCTAATTTTTCTTTAAATTTTAACTCTTGTTTCGTCATAATATTATAATTCATTATTGTACGTATTGACTTGCCTAGTGTAACAAACGCAGTTATAAGGCCAATAAATGATTTGACTTTGACTTTGACTTTGACAAGTCACATTACAAAATATCACATATTTTTGTGTAAATGTCAATTTATGTCAAAAATATATAAAACCGGCGTTATGTTATATATATTAACGGTATGCACTCGACATGCACCCAATATCGATATGCAATAGTTATTTCATTCATTCACCTGACTGCTGAAGGTGCACACGATGTAGTCGGTGCGAGCCAGCATGTGCAGGTCGACCAGCAGGCCGGCCAGTGAGAGCGGCGTGTAGCGTCGGTGAGTCTCCGCTGTCTTGGCTATGGACGGGTCGCCGTAGAACTTGTACTGCGGGTACTTGGCGCGAGCGTCCGCTATCACCTGCACAATACGTCATAACGTCCATTAAATATCCTTCGAGGATGCCTTGTGCTAAGTCGAAACATGTGTCAAGAAGGTCAGATACTGAGATAAAGCGAAATAATATGAATGAGATGTGGAGGTGGTGAGGAGGAACCACACCATAAAACAAAATATTTTTGATCTCTTACGCTGACACCAAAACAAAGCGGGAAAACACAAGATATTCTTTATATACCATCTTATTATGAAATATCAATTAAAGATTGACTCTTCTTATATTGGTAATACACAGCAAACGACAATTGAAATGGCTCAGCTAAAATAATTACCAGCTTGAAGCGTTGGAGTCTGTCGAAAGAGTCTTTAGGCAACGACACTCTAGTCAAAGTTAAACTCCAAAACCTTGGACAAAGTCGAAAAGTGGATAGCCTGTAGGTTTTTTATTGGATACATTTCAAGGAGTTAACTTTGTTGTCCTAGTACTCACGGTGACGTCATCAGTGGCGATATACACGCGCCTCTCGTCCACTGCAGTGGTCAGCTCTAACTGCGCGTAGTAGTCGTGCACGTGAGACATGTACTCGTGTATGGGATGGAAGGCAGCCTCAGTGCCCACTTTATCCGTGCGACGTATGTGAACGCTAGGAAAAAAAATCAATTGTAAAGCCTGTAAAGGAATCTATCAGGCGAGAGGAAGCGAGTTCGTTTGCTCATTTAGGAATAAACCTCTAAGTTTTTCCCTCATTTGCATAGTACAATAAATAAATGATGCTTTATTAACACAGGTAAGCAAAGTTCTAAACCCGCCATTTAGCCAGCGGGTCGGAATATGGTCTAACCACTTTACAGGAGAGGCCAATATTTCAATGTTCACATATGTACACTTGGCAAGGTGGGAAAAGATCGTTATTCAATGGGAACTTATGGACACTTGAGCTAGGGAATTGTACAGAATTTTATAATGCTCCTAAAAGAAATCCAATCCTGGAACTCGATAAATCCGGATAATATCGGATATTTACTATAATAGATTGTTATGCTTTAAACACATTATGCCAAAAAACGATTATGCAAAAGATACACATTTAATTACAATTAGACACTATTTATAATGCTAAATTCATTATGACAAAGCAAATTAGGAAAAAAATATTTTTAAATATAACTCGATAATATCGGTCTCGATAAATCTTATATTAATCCGTACGACATTAGCAACAAGGTTTGATATCAGTTATCGTTAAAACATTTAAGAATCAAGAAGTAACTCGTAAAAAATATCTCATACACTAAAATAACACGGCACTAACTTTTACATCAAATTTTATCGTCCCTTCAATATTTTACGATCAATTTATCAATCATTAAAAGAAATCCAACACAAAAAGCCATAAAAGTCGCTGTAATGGCTATAAATTTGTAAATTAATTGCTGAATTATTTCTGATTCAAATACATTAAGAGAAAACCAACATTTATAAAAAATAATATAACAGCAAAATTCACTCAGATTAAAAAAAATATCTTTAGTAATTTGACGGATGTTATTTCAAGTGTAATTTTCACTTCAGATCTACGAAAAAAAACTTCTTAGGCGTTGTATAAAGCTTTTCTTTATACTGTGGAGAACACGATAAAAATATTATAATTTCAACCTAAATTGCATATTACAAATAGTTATAGTAACATGAAATTTAATTTTATAAATATCTAGAGCTAGTCACTATTTTTTTATAACTTCTTCTAATTTCTTATAGCTTCCTAACGGCGAAAAATTTTTCTAAATCAGTCCAGTAAACCGAGAATTTATCCGTTACAAATAAAAACACAAATCTTACCTCTTCATAATATTAGTACAGATTTTGTGTGCACGCACAAAAGACTAATTACTTGTTTGTTTTTCAAATTAATTAAAGTAAAGTAATATTTATTGACCTTTAAATAACGTTCGTTACAGGCAAGTCTTATTACATTTGAATTAATAATTACTTAAAAAATTTAACTTACAAATCTCATTTATATACGATTACTTAATATTAGTTCTTAGTTTAATAGTTCTCATGACAAATATTTATTATAATATAATATATTATTTATAATAATATTTATTTATTATAATTATGGTTGCTTTGTTTGGTTATTAGTGATATTTTATTATGGTTGTTCGTTACACAAGAACGATGATTCTACAAGCTGCATTCACATATATTCGCTGAGTTTATAAAAAGGATTGCTTTCAAAAAAATACTTCAATTTTTGTTTGAATGTAATAAAATTGAGATCCATTACACTATTAGGTAATTTATTGTGCAATTATTAATATTGTTAATAGTTAATATTGATTATTTTTATGCATAGGTCAAATAACTGCTACTGCTGAACTCTGAAATTTTAATTAATAACTTAATTTATGTGATGCCATCACTCACCCGACTATAGGCGACTTAAAGTTGAGTTTAGCGATGGTATCGTTAATGGTTTTCTGCATCGGCGCTCGCGGCTTCAGGATATATTTGAGCATCTGTCCGATCCACCACGAAGATGGGTCGCCGTTGAATCGCATTATTCTATAACAACCAAATACATTTTTGCATGGTGTAAGGCGGTTTTCTAACGCCTGGCTGGCCTGCTTAGTGACAGATTTTATCAAATTGACGACAACTTGATAAAATCTGTCGCTAAGTAGCGTGGAGCCCTGATTGGAGCATGCCTAGTCTTTGATATACTGGCTCTCATGAAACGACTGCCTTAACACACTTTAGGCTGTCTTTTATGAGAGTATATCCCAGACTATGCATGCTACACCTACTTATAGACTTGACTTCAAAAAAAAGAAGCGATTTTCCTAACTTCAGACCACTGTAGCTTAACTGATAAAACTAGTATGCCTTGTTTGCTTTTATCGACAGATGTCATTGGATTTGACGTTATCTTCAGATGTTAAGAACAACAATGACAAATTCAATGATACCTCGCACATCAAAAACGTTCTAGTGATTTAGGGTTTGTCTTTATGATTTAGGCTGTAGATGTAGACAATCACAAAAAGTTAAGACACACTGTACGAGTAAACCAACCCTCACTAACTCTGCATTCTTCGAACTTAAACCCCCCTCGTACATACAAATTTACAAACATACAAATTTACAAACATTACCCTCCGTTTAAGCAGTCGGGTAGACATACGGTCCCTGGTTTGCTTCAAACTTACCTATGTGCCAAATCTTTAGGTATCGTGAGCGGAAGAAACTTGGGTTTCTGTGATATCGAGTCGATGAACGGCAAGGATACCACTTTGACGTCATCATACGACACTGAAAGTTAAATAACGTTTACTTTAAAATAACCCTTGTTCCACTCTGGCCCAAAACTACAACGAAGCAACTGGAAACCGACCAAATATTTAATTTGACTAAATAACTGTTTTGTTGGTCAGTTAGAAAATGTTTGCATGGTGTTGGGGCGTTGTCTAACGCTCGCTTGCCTAGCTACCACTCTCAAGTTGAATAATCTATCGACGGTGTGTTCCGGCAGCCATCATTGAGTGTGTTCCAGACTAGGCATGCTGCATCTAGAGCCACATTGGCTGACTTCCGTGCTCGTGTTATGGTTTTCGAGTTTATGGTCAAAACACTAGCTGTGTCGAAAAAAAATATACTGATCAACTATTCTTTTATATTTTCTAAAGTGTTCATGTTTCGTTTCACTCAGACAAAATGGAAATCAAGGTTAAAAAGTGCCAAGAAACTTCAATTCGGCAATTCAGTCATAATTATTTAAAAACCTAACAACCGAATGGATTTCGATAATAAATTTAGGGGACCACATAGGAAGTATGTACATAGGTAAAAACATCGCAATCGGTCCAGGTATCTCGAGATACCTCATGAGAAATTAAACACCCGTAAAAATACAGTCGAATTGAGAACCTTTTTACCCTACTCTTTTCTGTATTTTTTTTACGTTCCCGTAAACGAATGGACGGATTTTAAAATTATTATTTTTTCGAAAGTTATACCTTCCGTGCGGTCACATTTTTTTTTTCAAAATCGTACAAGAGGTTTTAATATGTCCTAACGGCGCTTGCCGTAATCAAATTTGGTAGTCACTTTTTTTTAAATAATGAGAGCCATCGTTATATTACTAAAAATAATTATCACAAACCATACCAGTCTAAGAGTACCACGTATATTTTACCTAAATATCCTTCACAAAAATAGTTACCTAGTATCAAACGAACAAAGTAATAGGGAAAAATAATAGGTTAAACAACCCCTCTTATCAAAATCGTGGAGCATAAAACCGAACTAAAGAAAATTCGCTCTAGACTCTAATTAAAACAACAAGAGATAACATACATAATTGTACATATAAAAGGCCAGTTTAAAGAAACCGTGCTACATCCTATGCCATACATCAAGCGAGTTGCGCCTAAACGAAAACAACATTATATTCAAAAAACTCTTTAATAGATTTTAACAGACTTCAATTTTATTAAGAAAACTGACGCGTGTTGGATTAATTTTGATTTGTTCAATGAAACTATAGGGCTTCGCAGCCGTATCTCCCTTGGTCCCCAAGAGGACACTGCTAGGGTCTATATCTCCCTTGAGCAGGGTAACACGGTAACTAGATCATCTCATGGGAACACTGCATTTTTTCGGGATGAAACTTTCATCCAAATCCGTTCAGCAGTATTTGCGTGAAAAAGTAACAAACATACACACAAACTTACCCGTTTATAATATTAGGAGGACAAAATCCAGTTTTAAGTTTAATTTACGAAAATCAAATTAATATTATTATTTTTTTGCAAAATACAGGTCGTCCTTTTAAAAATGTATCTTGTTTGTGCTCACCGGGCCACTGCATGATCTTGTCGTTGTATGTGGTGGTGCAGGTGTCGGACATGGGGTGGAACACGTATTCCCACCCCTTGTTGTTGTACCGCCACCCCTTGCTGTTCAGTATGAGGGTGCGCTCGGTCGCGTACGCGAATATCAGGCAGTATACTATGTGGTGGAGCTGGCAACCGAAACCGCAGCCCTGGAAGTAAAATAATATCAACTAGTGGTAATGCGAACTGTTGACCTCGCAAAAATTTGCGTTTTAAAAATAAATCTTATCCAGTTTCATTTTTTTTGCGTTTTTAAAAGGATAAACTCTTAACCAGTTTCATTTTTTCATATATGGAACTCTTATTTAAGATCCAACTGAAACGAACTACGAACTATTGATTTCGAGATAACATCAAGAACTCTTACTTAAGGTCTTGTTTCGCATGTACCAGCCAAATATTACTGAAAGCGGTTAATAAATGGCATCGCGAATAACTTCCCCACATCAAAAACTCATTGGTCGTATTTTGTAATTATGTTTTAAGTGATTAACTACTTCCATCACGGCAAGCGCTGATAGAACTTTTTCAATTTAAAGATCAAAACGAAAACTGAAAATAAAAAAAAAACCTCTTGTACGGTTCTGTTAATTTAAATTGGGACCTATAACTATCGAATAAGAAAAAATCTACTCAATTCACCCGACTCTGAGAAATCAGTACCTAACAAACATATATTTTTTTATCTTTAACATTTTAAAAGGGATTGTTCAGACATGACCATGTCACCCTCACTAGTATTACAAAACATATAAGTACTTATACTTAGCTACTATCTACACATGATGCATAATCTAACGAGGTTGCATAGAATTCCCGCCGCCTCCGATACTCGTACGGGACTGGCGAGAAAACATAAAAATCGGGTCGAATTGAGTACCTCTGCCTCTTATGTACGTATTCCAAAAAAACTATCTTACTACAGGCTGAATCTAATCCATTTGTAAAATAAAACATGTCCCGACAAGCTCTATTAGCAAGCCACACAAAACGAATGCAAATATTCTCGTCTGCAATGGAATAGACAACATTTGCTTAGACGTTTATCTGAGTAAAGTGCATTACAATTTACATGGCGTGTTTTGCACCACTACGTTAATCAGTTTGTGATGACATACTTCACTACTCTAAAACTAAATAGGTCTAAATAGGGGCAATGACATTTCTTGGTATACGACTAAATTGAGTGTCCTTGTAATGATCTAAAGTTATAATTTCAGAGAAAAGTTGTAATTTGAATGATTATATATTGTTTTGTGAACCAATAAAATAAAAATTAGTTGCTAGTTACAGTCACGAGACATACAATTAAGTAGAAAGAAGTTTGTAACTTTGACCCCCTTAGACCCAGAGCGGATAGACTGACGGACGTACGTACAGAGCTAAACTAGTTATAAAGATTCCTTATAGTATTCAACGCAACTTTAAACAAATCATGCGTGGTTGGAAATTCCATACAAAAGCAAATATAACATTGACAAATTACAACTAAAGTATTTTCCTAACCCAAACGAATTTCGTTCCGATAACCCCGCGTGTTAACTCCGATAACCGTATTGTAATGCGTAGAAATTTTATCAGCGGGTATTATTTGCACGCTACATTTCTTTCTATTTTCTAGTGACACTATAATGAATTACCACTACATTTAATAAATTAGATACTGTTCGGAATACATAGACCGGTGTGTTTATCGCGCGAGAGCCAATACGCCGAAGAGCATTAGACTCCTTGTTAAAAAAACTAAACTAAAGCAGGCTCAGGCTAATTTTACATTATAAGATTGTCACTACTCGTATGCTGTCAAAGATAATTATTTTGTCTTTTCCCGATTTCCATTACAAATAAACTTTTTACTTTTTAATGAACTTTTTCAGTTATTTCGATTTAAAAATCAAATCTCTGCATATGTTTTGATAATATTTAAACGGGACCACACGGGACGTGTACAATATCAAACAAAAACCAGAATTTTAGTCTGTAGAAAATTAAAATTAATTTTGATTAATAAAAGAATTACTACTTGGATAAAATTTACCTACATATAAGTGAATAATTCTATGGCCTACGCAGCCTTTAATAGAAGCCTTTAGGTCGACGACCTGTCAGGCAAGAGAATTGACAATCCTATGTCTGCGCGACAGCACGTGACGAAAACTAACACGTTTGTTTGTATTCGGTATAACAAATTATAATGTACATTATGTTATATTCGGGGCATGAATACGAGTAGATAAGTGACGTGGCGATTTTGAATTGAGCGGTGAGAGTAATCAATAGTAGTCAATAGAGTAATACACCGTTAGAATGCATGCGCATTGAATACATACATTAATTAAGGGCCCTCTTACAAAATACCGCGTAATTACGTAGGTTTCAGCGTTCAAATTATATACTTTGCTACAGTTTCTCTTATTTACAATAACTTTATAAAAGTAGTTTGCTATCTCTTCTCCAATAATAGTGTAGCGTATTATTATTATTTCAACTGTTTATTAAGAAAATATATAAAGTTTTAGCGTTACACGGTTGAGCGAAAATTCCCGCTGACTGCGAGGGCAACGTGCGCTCAGTTTGTATAGAGACGCGACGGAATGTAAGACGGGCCTTAATAATTAAATTAAATGTTTAATACTATTTACCTTATTGAGATTACAGACGAGTTTCCTAGCGTCCTTACAGTTGGGAGGGTTCTGCAGGTACTTGAGCCTGCGCTGTATGAGGTCGCTGACATTAGCTGCCTCGTTGCGGCGCCATTCCTGGTAACCGTCTATTTCGGGCAGCTTTAGTTGGTCGGATAGAAGTGACCTGGGACACAGTTTTTGATTGATTGATCAAGTCTTCATAATATTTTTGTTTTACTTGGATAGCCACCGCTGATACATTGATAGCACGCGTAATAGTTTTATCATTCTATACACAGTACAAAAGACATAAGGATTTTCAACATCTAGTAGTCACAATCGAGAGCCTCAGCGATAAAAGCAAATTAATCCAGGCAACATTTGGATGGAAAACCCTTTTTTTATGTATCAAGTCAGACTGCCTTGTAACTTGCGATTGGCATCTTAAGTCACAGCTTTAGCGCATAGTCAAAAGTTTTGACCACGTTGAAATACCAGCAAAATCATACATAAATTTAACACAACATTATACAATTACTTTATTTGATAAACTAAACTACCAGAGCGATATTGATAAACTATAACGAAACCCACTAGAAAGAATGCTCATACAAACAAAAACCATTGACACAACGCGTCTCAATCATAAACAAGATTCCGAAGATCTCCATCCTTTTTGAAATCGGTTAAAAATTGCGTAACGGGCTAAATATAACTAAGATACTTAAGAAAAAAAACCCTCACCGTTTTCTATCCGCCACCTCTTCCAATATAATTTTCAGCTTGTCCTGAGTGAGGTCCTCGTCAGCCGTCTTGCCCAGTTCGTTGTTCACATAGTACCACAGCTCCTTGGTGTTGGAGTATATCCTACGTCTGAGATTCTCGTACTCCTCCGGCGGACCGTCGTCAGCCATCAACAGACCGACTATGTCTTTGATGTTGCTGAACCTGGAATAACACACTGATGTAAATTCCTGGGCTTGGTAGAATTTGTCAGTATCAGGACCGCAATATACAGGCTTTGTCTAGTTTGGTGCCCGCTGAAATGGTTGTACTTTTTTAAGGGATATATGCTTAAAATAGTAATAATTCCAACGTAATTGACAACATTTCATCCACTTTCTTTACAGGTATTTACAAAAAACTGAAAATCTTGTATGTATGTTAAGACCGTCAGATGCCACCAATAAAAAATATTCTTGTATCTGTCATCTGTGAACCATATCACAACAGACATCAAAAATACAGATAATTAATGACATCATTTTTTATCGAGCTTCAGACGAGAATAACATAACGCTGAAACTTTCTAATTTCTCAAAAATCTCTAAAAACGTAATTATTACATTCTGAACAAAATAAAATAATTAGAGTACGTTCTTTCAATTTGTATTTTCATTATAGTAATGAAAATGGAGGATCAAAAGTTTTAAATGTTTTCAATTGCAGTGTGTAATAGAGATTTTGCAAGTAATATCTCAGAGCAACAAGCGCAGTATGGTTCTGCGCTGGGTTTATTGTTCCTAAACTCAGACTGACATTGCAACTGTAATGGGCAAGTGTGATCAGGATAACAAATTGCTGATCTTTTTATTCTACACTATAAAATTAAAATAAGCTTTTTGGTTGAAAATGTAAAATTACATTTACAGCAAATAAGTTTCTCTGCACTATTTAAAGTGTCAAAGAACTATAACCGGATTTCAAAACAAAGTCATTGACATGAAAAAAAAAATATTAAAATTTAAAATTCGACACGTGACCAGAGAGACGGTTTTTATCTGCAATAACTGCCTTCTGGTGGTGGGTTGGAGCATTTGGATTATCTGTAGATCTTAAATGGTCTATGGGTTATCTTTCTGCTATATTTTTGTTGTTGTTGTGGTTAGTCATTTTGTTTATATTAATGAAGGCACTTGTCCGGAATGTACTTACTCATTATCAATTTTTGTACCAAAAAAACTTAAACATCATAGTCATAGTCAGTGAGCATGACCACAAAATTATATTTCAAGTCAACCAAATGCTGATAGTACATGTCATGCGATGCGATGCAATCTAGCAATCGAGATAGTAAATTGACAAACGCCCACGAACTTTACAATTCAGATTTATGATAAAACCACAGAGATTATAATTTACAATTTCGCTCTTTACACTCTATATAGTATCACGCGGATAGCTTACGTTTTCCAAAACGATTTCAATTGCCTGACTAGGCGGAAAGGGTAAGTAAATTTATGTCTACTGGTCGAAAATCGAATAGTCATCTACCGGTTTATTTCTTCTGAATCGAAGTAAAGGCAATGCTACAAAGGGTACAAAAAAAATGGAGAATAGAAACTCGAAAGAGGGCGAATGGCGTGCCTTGGGCTTATATCTAGCAATTAATTAAGATAAGCTCCAGATGGTGAACCGAAACAAAGTTCACATAATTGATAGCATTTAATTTTTGGAAAGTCATGGAAATTCGAAAACCATTACGAGATAATGCAATTAAAAGTTCAAACTAAAAATACCAGAGACCATTACCAATATTTATATACACTTTCTTCACAGTTATTTACAAAAAACTGATGCAAAAACTCATATTTATGCTAAGACCGTCAGATGCCACGAATATAAAATATTATTGTTATAGTCATCTGTGAATAGTACCAAAACAAACAACAAAAATCATGGCATTAATTTATACGAGCTTTTGACGAGAATAACATTATGGGGAACTATTCTTAGATTTTCAAAAATCTCAAGAATCGTAATCATTACATTCTGTATAAAATAAAAAAAATAGGAGAACGTGATTTTTCTTTTGTTTTTTCTTCTATATATATATCGTACGTAAAAAAAATTGTAAATATATTAATCTGTAAATTATTGCTTAAGTCATTAGTAATATTTTAAACTATTGTATGTTCTTTGAAACTTTATATTTTTCTTAAGAACATTGTACACAGTTTGACAATAAATACGTTCTTATTCTTTATCGTAGTAAAAATGGGGGTCAAAAATTCGAAATATTGTCAAGTGGCCAATGTCGTGCAATAGCCCAGAAATGTTACGAGACTATGCCCGGCATTTCAATATCCACTTGGTTCTATCTAAACATTTTTTTTAGATCCATGGTATGAACTCATTCGTTATTTTATCGTAGGGTTGCCAGTACGTCAAAACGTAGTTGTAAACCATATTTCAAAGATCTAGGTCGCTGATAACAAAGCACTATAAGTGGTTGCATGTAAACTGGGAGGTGATATGTAACGTATACATAAAATAGTGATCACGAAGCACTTGAAAGTATGGTACTACTAAATTTAATTACAAGAAATACCAAGTAATTCATATTTTTCTTTTTTCCATATGTTGTGTGGCCAGTCTTAGCGATCAACTTAGAATAAGAATAAGAAATATTTATTGGCCTTTAAATAACATTCGTTACAGGCAAGTCTTCTTACATTTTAATTATTAATTATTATAAGGTCGCATTAACGTCGTCACTAGTCACTGACATGTTTTACGATTCTTGGTCTGAGGAAATCTACAAATAAACATGGCTCAGCAAACTATTTTTTTTATTATTATTATTTTTAAAACAATCTGTTCTCACTGTACACATAACGATAAACAATTTAAAGAACGGGATAAAACTGGATATTAAGGAAAAAAACAGCCGTTTCATTAAGTATATGGGCCGTCGACAAAATGTCTTGCATGAAGAACAGCTGTTTTCTTAGCCACAGTATTTAGAATCTTATTTCATGAGGCATAAAATCTATCAATATAAATTTGTCGTGATTTTTCATTATCAACGAAACTGTTTCCATTTCCGGAGCAAATACTCTCCTAATCAAATATCCCCGACTACTAGAAAAATCTAAAAAATGGCCACACACGAAAGAGACGCTTCGCTCGCCGTTCAACAACAAATTCTACGCTTTTAAAGTTTAAAATTGATTAAGTTAAATACAAATTATACATTATGAAAACTAAAAACGTTATAAAAAACTACAGCTACCATTTTGCGGAATAGTTAACAAATATACCGGAACCTGTAATATATAATACCATAATAGATAACCTCACAGATAAGGGAAAGCTGAATATACACTGATTATTGTTGAAGTACCAATTTGAAGTGGTAACAATCAGTTTTGATGCGTCATGTCATTTTGAAGCAAATACTCGTTATACAGCTTTGATTATTTTTATTCAAAAGCCCTCGTTCTCTTCTTTAAAAACTCGAAATATTGTTTTTAAAAGTGATAATCGACTGTTCGCAGCGCCCTCTCGCTCTCTTGTAAAAAAAACCACACTCGTAAAAAGTGTGTGAATTTGTAAGATCACTTAAAACTACAATAAAAACTACTGATAATTGCAAAAGGACGTTTAATTTATCACCACGCCTATACATTATTTTCTTTTGATTTAAAATCCTAACTAACAAAGTCGGTTGTGACTTTTAATTTAGTAAATTACCGATTTTCCAAACTCATTATTACTCAATTTGACAGAATATTTTTGTATGTTTCTCAATTGTTTTCTCGGAGACGGCAAAGCCGATTTGGAAATATATTTTATTGTTTGATAGAGTATACCTCCGAAGTGGTCCCAATTAAATTATGTATATAAAATCGGTAAAATACTTTGAATATAAAAAAAATTGCATCGGCGTATGACAACTCGACGGAAATCACATTTTATCAAAGAACTCGTTAAAAAGTTGTTTTCAGAATTAAATGTCAAACAATATAACTAAAGTGCAATTTATACAAGTACAGCTTGTTATTCTCAAAGGCTACACGTTATAAAAGAAAATAATAATATTACGAAGTTTAATACAGGTGAGAAAACATCGGAAACAGTAAAAATATTGTAACATACCTCTAGAACCTTGATATTTATTACCCGACTGCAAAAGAAGGATGGTTATGTTTTTCAAGTGTATGTAAGTATGTATGTATATAAATATATATATATATATATATTGGCACGCCCTACAGCCATGTCGTATTTTGATGTTAGTGGTGTCGTCTTAGTCGAGAGAGTGACACGGGGTTTTTAAAAAAATTAAAAAATCAATTAAGGCACAAATACACAGATTGAAAGATTTAGCAGTCGGGGTTTTTTTTAATTGTTTCTAATCACTTGTCATTCCTAGCTTAAAGACATAATTACGATGATCCATGAGTATGCTAAACTTCTTACCCTGAAGATTTCCGTATTTGAGCGATGAGATTGCTGTGTTGCTGCTTGAGTGACTCCAGCTGTGAGGAGACCCGCCGCAGCCTCTCCTGGAACTCAGCCGCCTCATCTGGACTCCAACTGCACCTGTACAATCATTAATTCGTTCATAAATCACTGCTAAGAGCAATGTATTCCGTTATTGTGCATATTGCTGCGACACCCGCTTTAGCGTATGTCCTTATTAATTTCTGAGATCCGTGCCGGACTTGCGCGACACTCATACTAACGAAGATACACGTTTTCGTCCGGAGTCGAGGTGCCGTTTTTACCCTTCGGGTAAGGGTATTGGGTATTACTAAGATTTCGCTGTCCCTCCGTTCGTCCGTTAGATGTATTTCTGTTGTCGCTATTACAACAAATACTAGGCATAGAGTATTTAAGATATATTATATATATATATATATATATACATATATATATGTGTATGTATGTATATATATATATAAATATTTAAGAGAGGCTCTCATACAACAAACGTAATTTTCTTCCTTTTTTTCGATGATAATAAACAGTACAAACTTGAACTAAAGTTGTATATAGATTTATTGCACTTTGCCGATTTTTACTTCTGTGACCTAGTTGATAGTACTCGCTTCAAGAGTTCGATTCCCCGGGCAGGTTTTCCAACGATAGGATTTAATGATCTTTGACTCTCAGCGTGTTGAGATTTGTTTGAGAGAACATATTACAACAATGCGTCGTATCCGACACGACAAACTGTACTCGTAGTACCTAAAGAGCTAGAGTCAGAAAGGTTTTATTTTAAATTGAGGCCCAAATTTCATAGAATTTCAACGAAACTAGGAAAAACTATCTAACTATCAATGTAATAAAATCTTAGAAGTAAATTTTTCAGATTGAGCTGAAAGGCTCAAACCCGGTTATATAAGTTAAGTAATAATGCAACAATCTGTTACAATTGAGCTGATCTGGTGATGGAGAACTATTGAGCTGATCTTGTGATGGAGGGGTGGATAGTAAAACTTCTCTACAGTAAACAGCAAAACATGAAGTTTTGTTAATGGATAGATTATATCCTGTATGTACGAGTACGTTACCTGAGCGGAGATATGACGAGGTAGGTGACAACGATCCACAAGACGAGCAACAGTACGGCGGCGCGCTTCCATTTGGTCAGGTACATCATAAAGTAGTCGTTGTACGTCATGTGACCATTGGAGTAGCGACGCATCTTCATCGCCGCTTCATTGCGCTGTCACACACACTTCTCGACACTACAACAATATCAAAATAATTAAAATAATATAATATGCGACACCATCCACACAGAGGTCTTCAGGTCACAAACTAGACAAAGACTGTGTTATGGTAACCTGATGACTGATATCCATGAGCAAAACTAATTTTATTTTAAATATATTTAAGTAGGTCATAACCAAGTTTTTTAATTTGATTTATCCTCATTGTTTTTTCTTATCAATATTTTCTAATTTTAAAAAATTATTTATACAACATATAGTCAAAACTTATAAACAAATTAAGAAATTAAAGTAGGTTCTTATATAATGACTTTATTAAATTCTACTGACATTAACGTAAATTATTTTGAAATTTTTTGAATATCAGTTATTTAGTATATTAAAATTTAGTAGAAGGTACATAATCCTATTAAAGTTTTGTAATTAAGATAATTTTAATTTTTTTTTAAATAGGTATATTAAAAAAATTATTAAATTAAATATTGTGTGAAATATTGTAATGTGACTTGCCTAGTATAACATAAGTGGTTATAAAGCCAATAAATAATTTCATTTCATTTCATATCCTTACTTATATACATATATATACATACTTATATATATAATAAACACTCAGACACAGGTCAAACAATTAACAGAGTTCAAATTCAACAGCTATAAAGAAGAAGATTTCATCAGTAACAAAAACAATGTTCAAACATAAATACTTAAGTATCAAATATATCTTATATCTGTGTTTTGTTTATTATGTTGTATTGTATAATTTTATTTTTAAATGAATTGTACTTTGTATAGCACAAGTGTACTTTGATTAGTATCTACCTATGTTGATAAAAATTACAAAAATTGTCTTCAATTTCTTGAATTAAAAATAACCTGGATTTCTCAGAGACGCTTGGCCGATTAGAAAAATGATTATTATTGTTCAAAAGGGTATACTTTGTAATTGGTACTATATAAGTTGTATCAGAAACAGTCTATTATTGTAGTTCATGTCAAATTAATTTAAAAATAATAACGAGAAAGTAGGTTTTATTTTCTTTGAATAATTATTCTGGTTAGAATGTTTGCCCATGTCAGGAAATGGTATTTATGGTTATTCCACTTCTGGGTGAGCAAATGAAATGAAATAGAAATAAAAGAGGCGAAATATTAGAATACGCGTAATAAAGGTTTTCTTTGATTTCTGTGTTTATCGCGTAAGTTTAATTTTAACGAGGGATCCTAATATTTAATTAAATGTTATCAGCAGTCAATCATGCGAAATTATCGTAGCAAAGAATTTGAGAGTAGAGGTTTTTATTATGTTATACAGCTTATAAATTGTTGGGTTACTGCAACTCATAATCTTTCCAGATAAACAAATTATGATCTTATTGGAGTGTTCCAATAAGATCATAATTTGTATTTGTTATATTATTTAACAGTGGCTCAAACATCTGAATTCATTAAAAACAATCACTACCTTCTGGTTTTAAATATTTCAAGATAAAACCATCTATTACTGTTTTAGACCAATGTATAAGCACTGCTTTGCAGTATGGTATTGCCGCTAGGATGTTGGGTATGCTGACCAAGTGGTGGGTTGAGGCTACATTTGGATTAACTTTTGTAAGCCAACTCCTATTTTTTGCTTTAGTTAATAATATTTTTTTTACATAAAAGCTGAGCTCGGTTGAGAGTAATTTATTGAGCATTATTAGGCGAACATATTTTGAGATGCAAAATAAGTCATTTACATAAAGTGATGTCATCTAAGTCATTGACATAGCTGTTTTAAAGATCTACAAATTGAGAATGGGATTATTGTTAATTAAATGTTTAGCAACTGGCTATTATCAACTTAGTCTGCGATGAAACTTCAGTTATTTAAGTAGCAGGAAAATTAGTAGTACAGAATAATTCATACTCAAATTGTTGCTGTAACAAAGTATAAAATAAAAAACCTTTATGGATAGAATCTCCGTTGACATGCATAGCAACAGAGTTCAATGTTAAATGCAAACCAGTTTAGACTTAATGTTAGAGTAGCAGAGTTTTAAATTAACTGGCTAGTATTAGTCTACCATTAGTTGTCATGGTTGAGATAGCATCATGCACAATGAAAATATAGCAGGAAAACAATGACAGTTCTATAAGCAGGTGACATTCTACCCTTTAACCATTTCAGTGCCATAGTCACCTATATGTGACAATTGCTGATGTGCCCTGTGCACTGTGCATCAATATTGTCTATAGTAAAGAACAATTTAATTGAAGATTGTATATGTCGGTGTACAGGGCATGGCGATGCAGTTTTAGCTTGATGTGATAAAGGTTAAACCTGAAAAACATATGCTATGTTATTTACAATTTAATAAAGTGTACTTTAAGGTTTTCAAGCTAACTGACAAAAAGTTAAGTGAATGGAGTATCAACTGCTAATAAAATTTAACAAAATTAGTTAGTTTAGATCTTATTCAATCAACAGATAAAATTGAATACATGCAAAACAGTAAGATGTTTTTTATTGTTACAAAATAGAGCTTGTCTAGTCTATAGTAGTCATCAAAGAAGCCCCATACTTTAACAGATTAGAAATTTTAAAATAAAACTCTGCACAATACATTAATAACGTTAAGTAGACAGGTGATGTTTTAATAGTATCGGCTTTCTCTATTCAGCCTCAGAACAGATGGCAATGTATGACACATGAGCACTAAGTTCTGTTTTTTGACTATTTGTTTAGGAAAAAATATTGGAAACCACATACAAACCATTTCATGAATCAATTATCAAGGGTGGTGACCGTGGTGGTGGGTGAAGAATATTGGTCACATGGTTTGGGAACGTTCCCTACCATGACATCAATTATAAATGAGCATAAGTTATGTAATAAGGCACATAATCCACTTCATAAAATTGTTTGTGATTTATACCTTTATACATGGACAGTTATATCATGCTAATGCAAAATAATCTTGCCTGTAACATTGTGTTATTTAAAGGCTTATTACTGTTAAAGGATAAGACTCCTTGTTTCGTTATCTATTAGATTCTTTTTATTACTTTGTGCAAGTCGGTGTGATAGTTCTGTCACTGTTGTTATTCTACTGAACTTCAATATATAAATATGCTAATTTCCATTTCTATGTTTTTACTTGTTAAAATATCCACTTTAACAATTACTTCTGTATATTAGGGGTTATAATTATCACAATATAACCAATAAATACCTCACATATCAAGTACTCAATTGACATCATTGAAGGAAGTATATTTTGGCATATCACAATGCTTCACAAGATATTTATAAACATTAAACCATGTCACAATATCTAAAGATCTTGTTTCAGAGAATAACATGCCATTACTGAAATAACTTGTGAACAAACATGTTAACAAATGGTCTAAGTCTTTAATTAACTATACTTTGACCACAACCCTATAATGTATAAAAGGATTAATATCTTTAGTTTCACATTATAGTTTAGGTAGTAGAAGCACTGCATTAATTTGAAATTGACAGACAATGAGAAAATTAGCTAAAATTTACTTATTTAAATAATTATATGAAACTTTATTTGTTTATGTAGTACCTAGTACCTACACAGGAAATATTATTAGCTGATATCCAAAAAAGACATGAAGAGTCTGACTCAGACAAGACATTTTCAATTCTAATTAGCACTAGATAAAATGCCTTTCATCAACTATAAAACCATGATAGAAATCCTTACATACAAAAAGGTTTTTATAAGGGTACTGACTTCAACAGCTCTATTAGTAATTTTGTAGCTGCAAAGAAACATAAAAAGATATAAATAAGAATGGTATGATTCGCCTTATAACAATTGAACTTCTTCAAATCTTTTCATAATAAAATAAATAATATAATAATGTGTGACGAAACAAACTTGCATAGACCTATTTACCTATGCCTACAATGAATGTAACGACTAGACACCGGGACAACGGATATTGACAATTTAAATCTAGACCACTCGTTACCCACCAAGTAAGTAAATAAACGTATATACGTGGTAGGTAGTCAGTAAGGAGCCACAATCACGTAAAAATCAAATTCTGTTTGTGTTCAAGTGCATACAATATATATTGGTATATCATCTCATTGATAAGTCATTGAAAAACAATACCCGGTATAATTCTTCTGATAAAAATAATCGTGTACCTCTAAAGCTTAGCATTATACCTATCGGGATTCTCAAGACAGCCTTTGTAGTCACTCGCTCGTAGTATATAGCTGCAGTTTCCTCAAAGAGCACTGGCAGTTGTTGGTATAAATTAACAAGGTTCAGTAATTATCTGAAACGTTTTATAACAAACGAACATAACGGAAAACACGATATTTTACAGAAATGTATAAAAATGTCGGGCGGTTACAACAGGGCACTGGCACTTAGCAGGTGCATCTCAACCTTATCCACAAGTTCCACAACTCACACTGACTGACAGAGACAGACACCAACTTCTGCAATTAAACTGACACTGACAGTGGCACTACTTCATTTCTTTCTTGTTTTTTGTTAATATTATATATTTTTATTGTGTTTGTTATTATCGTGTAAATGTGTATCGTAATAATGTAGCGTCTTAGTGAATTTCCCTTACAGTCAAGCTATGTTTTTTATTAATAAAAAAATTCAATATGAAATTTGTTTTTATGGGCTTATGGCAAATGAATATAATATATTGCCTAAAAGACATGCTTAATTTTCATTTTTATTCTACGTATTTCAGCAGCCGTATAATACTTATTTTTGAAAAATATTGAGCTACCATCAAGCTATCCACTTTTAGTAGATTGTTCGAGTAGCCTTTCTAGAATCCTTCTTCCATGCATGGTATTAAATAATAAACAATCTTACGAATTAGACAACAACAAACTATCTGACACATGCAAGTCTTATTTAGCCAACAGAATCTAAACAAAGAGCAGCGCCAGAGCGTCTTTATCAGTATGAGATTCAGTACTGGCGAGTGGCGCGCGGGCGTGTTACTCGACCTACGACGTCATCACAAGTTGGCGGGAAGCTCGGCAGTTTAAAAATGTGGTATAAACTTCTCGTAGTTATAACATTTTTATTACTGCTTGTATTTACATCATCATCATCACGGGGCGTTTCGTACCCCCTGTGGGAAGGGCACAAGGTACACCGTTTACAAGAGCTGCACGCTGGGGTCGGTTGGTCCCAGGGAATTTATATTCAGGGGCGCATTCTGCGCCCAGGGCCGTGAATGAAGGTGAATTTCGCATAATCCACTCATGGCGCTGTTCTGGCAGCAGGTCCGTATTTTCTAAGGGCGTCGTCGTGGAGACATCCACAGTCAGCAGGATGGTGTCATGTGGAGAGGAGGCTCCTGGAGGGCCAGTCCCCTCTGCGCTGCCTGACGAAGGTCTTCTCCTGCCGCGATGGCTGCCAGTAGTCCCACCAGGGCGCCCGTCAGCGTGGCGATGGGTTCCTGGCCGGGGGCGCCAAACGTTGGGCCGGAGAAGGGGTGGTGTTGACCAATGACCTCAAGCTCGAGCTTAAAGTCATTGGTCGAAATGGATTCCCGGTGCTGGTGTTAATTGCTGCAGGGGCTGGCGCTGGTGCTGCCTTAGCCCCTGCAGGTGGTGTGACGGGCGGTGCCCCTACTGATAATGAAGAGGGGCACTATGTGTCACCGTCGTTCTTATTTCCGATCTGGTCACTAATGGCTGGGTGATTGATGCTGTTGACACCGTGCCAGTTGCAGTCGATCGCTTTATTGGCACTGACTACACCTCGGTCATCGGTGTCGCCGGGAGGAGGGTTTGCAGGTGTCCCCCAGTCTCTGGTAGGCCACAGGCGGGAGGAGGGCGACCGCAGTTAGCTCCGAGGGAGGCCGTGGGGCAGGGGCTATGGAGGGTAGCCCTCTTGCCGCTCCACCTCCTCTTCCTCCTCGCCGCCCAAGTCTTGAGGGCTCGCCTGGCATATTCGCTGGCGGGCGCAATGTTGTGTGCATCTGCAGTGGTGCGTGTGCATGTGCGTTCCCGCCCTATGCTGTCATCGGTGTCCGCGAGGGCGGGGCACGTTCTAGTGCATTGGAGGGGCGCCATGGTGTAGCAGTTCCATTTCCAATGTGGGGGGCGAGTGGAACGCCCCCTCGAGCTGTTGGAGGATGCTGCTCGGTGTACATGGGCGTCGGGTCGTTGGGAAGCTGTATTTTACTCTTCATTGCTTGCTGGCACCTGTGCCACTGGACCATCGTGGTATGCCCCTTCCATGTCTTGAAGACCACTCGAGGCATGTTAAGAAGTTTAGTGGTCGAGAAGAGCTTGTCCAGCTGTTTCCTCCCCATCAGTTCTAGCTGGAGATGGTAGACGTTTTTCGACACTCTGGGTTTAGTGGGGAGCATGCATGGGTGCGGGGGGCGGCGCACTAGTAACCGACGCGTAGGTGGTTGGTGGTGGTAGTGCTGCAGTCAGAGGTTGTGCTCCATTGGGCGACGGGTGAGCCCCTGGCGCTTCACCGGACTCAAACACCGCATACGACGTCGAGTCCAACTCTCCTGCTGCGACATCGACATGTCCGCCATCCCGGCGGACTCGTCGTGAGCAGGCGTCGGCGCTGGAGAGGAGGGGGGTGGCACTCTTGAAGCAGTATGTGCTCGCCCCTGCATCCACGCAGGTGAGGGTGGTAGTGGCGCCGAGCGTGATGTGCAGGCGCTGTAGTGAGCCAAAGCGGCTGCTTGTGCCAGCGACTTCAGTGGAACAAAATATACTGCTGTCACGGCGGGCATGGTAGCCCGCCGTGACAGCAGCGAGGAACCCTGTGTGTGAGGCTAGCAGGAGGCGTGTTCTTACGCCTCAGGGTGGGTTGCGTCTCCTCTGTCGATGACTCTGTCTCGTCACTGGACGCGTCCGTCGAAGAGAGTGACCAGCGTGTTCCACCCTACGCACTGGTCCCTCGGAATGACGGGGTCGTCTTGGGCGGAGGTGGGGCTGTGGTAGGCGCTGCTGTCTTCGTGGTGGTGCGGGCTACTGGCCCGGTTATGGCCACTTTCGGTAGTAACGCAATGAGGTCCCCTTGCTGAGATAGCGGCCAGGGGATGGGCAACACTACTCGTAGGCGCAGCCCTGCTGCTGCTGCTGGGCGGAGATAGACGGTATAGGTTGAACGAGCGGCTGCTGACTCGAGCGCGCGCTCCTCACGCGTTGCGGGGCGGGTCCGTTGAAATTGCATATAACCTACGCCTAGTGTGAGGGCGATGCAACACCGACTGGGTGAGATCCGTGGTTGCCCCACGGAAGGCCCAGTCAATGCGATCTGCGACACTGCACAACAATAGCGCGGCTAGTACCGTTAGCAAGATAACGCGTAGTACAGTCGGGACGAGATGGTGAGGTGGCCAGCGTACTGCTCACTGAAGTTATCGCTTCAACACGAAGCGGCTGTTCAGTCGAGTGTTTATCCGATGTGCTGAGGTAGGCGTCGCGCACTCGGCCGGCACGAAACGAAGTGAGTCGAAGATCGGTGCGGAACACACGCCCTGATGCTTGTCAGTGGTGGGGCTGTCGCGCACGGGTCGACTACAACGCACGAGGGCGGAGTCAAGACCCAATGCGGAACACGCACCCTGAGGCTTGACGCTGCGCGGCTGCGCTTCGTGGGGTGTGGCGGGGAGGGGTAACTGCTAGGCAGTGGCGCGACCAAGCGAGGCGAAGCGGGGCGGCACAGCTGTAGATCGTCGATAGTAGTCGATAGCTAGTACGGAGGACGTAGGTCGACTCAACGTAGTAACTATGCGCGCAAACTATGGCAATCCTTGTATTTACGTGAAACAAAAACTAATATGATGTACATAGTCTATGCTTTGATGGTAAGTATATTTAAATGTTACATTTTAACCCTTTTGTGTTCTCCTTTTGTTATGTATTACAACTGAAAAAAGAGCATGAGATACTGATTCTATTCTATTCTATCTTTGTAGGTATATGGCCCCTGCGGCGTAACCGCAATTTTGCCAGTGTCGCGTGGTTAAGAAGACAAACGATGTTAAGATTGGCCGGTGTAGCGTGGTGTTCAAAATGCACTTCGCAGATGCCCAGTGACCACAACTAAAATTAATTTTGAATCTGAGCTTATTTTTATGACATATACCTGAAACAAAAACAAAGGACCTATACAAGACTGCACAAGTGTTAGTAAAGTTTACAAAATATAAAATGATGTCATGGCCTAATATTATTAACTGTGATAAATTTACATAGGACATACACAAATGGAGTAAATACAAGAGGGAGTAAAGAGGAGAAGTTGATTGGACGAGGAATTTCTTCAGGAATCAAGCCATATAGAGAGCGGCGAATCCTTGGGCAATTAAAGAAAATATGATCAGTGGACCCTACATCCCTGCCACATTCACATAGTGAGTGATCGCGCACTTTAATTTTAGCCAAGAATACTGGTGTGCAAGCATGACCTAAACGCAGGCGACATATGGTAGATACTGCCTGATTATTAGCTTTTTTGTGCTTAGAGAACAAGGATTTGGTAGGAATAGAGTATGTGGCCATAAGACTTCCCCACAAGCATTTTCGATTTTTGCTATTCTGATTTCGAAATGTTACCCAAAGAAATTTTGCAATATGAACCTAGGTCATGGCTAAAAACTTGGTAGTAGTGGTTATTTCCAGAAATTGTGGCCACTTTAGCACAAGAATCAGCGTTTTCATTTCCTAGGATACCAGCATGACTTGGAATCCAAGCAAGGACAATCTGAAAACCTTTCGATTAACAATTTTGTAGGTCTTCTCTGATTTGAAGGATAATGGGGAATTTATTTTTACACTATTGATAAATTCGCAATGATTGCTTGGAGACAACTTTTAGAATCTGAGAATATGATTGATTTGCTAATGCTATGAGAAGTTATGTATCGAATAGCTTCAAGGATAGCTATGGCTTCACCAGTGAATATAGAAAAAACTGGGGGCATTTATAGAAAAGAATAATTTTGTATTTTGGGATCCAGACAGCTGATCCTATATCTTTACTACTATCTAATTTTGAAGCGTCGGTAAAGCTTCTGTGAGAAAGGGTGAAAAGCTTCTGTGAGAAAGGGTGGTGGGGACACACACCTGAGTGAGACCGTAAAATATTAATATTCTTCTCACACTTTTTAGCAATATACTCAAGGTGAGTAGAAGCCTGTATTTTTCGTATCTAACCATACTCCCAGGAAATTTGGTACAGTAATTTTGGGGAATTAGTTAATTGGCGCACCAGATAGTGAAAGAAGAAACAAGTCTTTTCTAATAAACAAGACATAGCTACTTTTACTTGTAGAAATAGAAAGTCAGTGATTATTCAGCCAAGTTTCAAGGCAGGCCAGCGCATTATTCATGTTGTCTTCCGCTTCTGACAAATTTTAGAGGAAAAAAATAGTGTCAGGTCATCAGCATATTTATTTATTTATAATGGTACAGTCACAAACAAAAAGTTAAGTAATTATTAATGGTAGGATACATAAAGAATCACTTTAAGCTTAAAGTCTAATTACGACTATACACAACTTATCTATATTAAAAACAATGACACAAAAATTAGAACGATGACTTAAAAAAAGTAATAAACGTAATTTAGTTACAAAATACCATAAAAAATAATATTCGTAGGTTTTTATGCACATATTATTCCAATAACAGTAAATTACAAAGGCGATAATGATAACATGAAAATGTCTTTGGGAACACCTTCAGGAGATCCATCGGGGAAGCGTAAGTTATTATATGTGCTACACATCCTATTTAAAGGACTGTACATAGACACATTGTTACGGGAGAATGGTATGTGAAATAGCTCTTCATTACGGACTGGACGAGATGGAACGTTAAAATTAACCTGTTCTAATAACATACTACCATAGGCGCCGCTAACAATTCTATGTAAGGCGCATAAGTCTATGATAATGCGACGATTATTCAAACTGTTTATTTTAAATTTAGCCAACCTATCAGAGTATTGAGAGAGCCTTCGTCTCAATCCAAGTCTACTCGCTAATGACCTTACAAATCTGCGCTGAATGGCTTCTATTCTGTCCACATGTACTTCATAAATTGGACTCCACACGTTGTATAATATTAGCCAAGATGCGATGCATTTGAATGGTTTAGCAGTACGTAGAACAAAACCTAACATTTTATTAGCTCTGTTGACTATGTAGTCATAGTGATGTCTGAAAGATAGTTCTACATCAAACATAACTCCAAGATCACGCACAACTTCCACCCGATCCACCACACCACACCGGCAATTTGGTATGTGCAGTCAATGCGTACCTACTCTTTTTTTTGTAAATCTGATAATTTGACATTTCTTCGCATTTAACGACATATTGTTTTCAATACACCAACGGTTAATTCGGTTAAGGTCATCTTGGAGTAATGTGCAATCAATAATTGAAGATATTTGGTGGAATATCTTTATATTATCGGCATATGCCAAAAATTTGCTATCAATTTGATCCAGCAGACCATTGATAAAGGCCAAAAATAAAAAGGGACCTAAACTTGAGCCCTGTGGCACGCCAGAAGTAGCTAAGAATGACACAGAATCGTAACCCGAGAGCGATACGAGATGAGTTCTATTTAATAAGTATGACTCAATCCATCTCATTCTCATCTCATCGGGTTCCCATGGATACCTAGGCGATCCAGCTTTTTTAACAAAATTAAATGATCAACGCGGTCAAAGGCTTTTGAAAAATCAGTATATATACTATCTATCTGAACTCCTGTATCAAAAGCGGTGGTTAACTATGTGGTATATTCTAGTAGATTAGTGGCTGTGGATCTGCCCGCAAAAAAGCCATGCTGGTTGGGATTCAGCCGATGCCTTAAATGAATAAAAATATGGTCGTAAGCTATTCCATCCAAAAATTTTGCGAAGCAACTAAATACGCTAATGGGCCTGTAATTTGTGGCGTCTGTTTTATCACCAGATTTATTAATAGGAGTAACCAGTTTCCATAACGACGGAAAGGTACCTTCTGACAAGGTCTTATTAAAAATGACAGAGAGCGGTTGAACCAGACCAGGCGCACACATGTGGATAAAAATGGGGGGAACAGCATCTGGTCCAGCCGATTTAGTATTATTAAGGCGTTTTAATCTAGAGAGTATGTCACTTTTTGAAATCTGAAAGGTATATGTACTGAAACTGGTAAAATCAAAGTTTGGAGTATAATTGTCATAAGACGCGTTACTGTATACTGACGAAAAATAGTCGGCAAAGAGATTAACAATGTCACCACCCATGTTAGCTACGCGATCATGAAGCTTTATTATGCTTGGAACATCATTAGTGGCTCTTTTGTTTTTTGTATAACGCCAGAATGCTTTAATATTCGTGGATAAGTCACTTTCGATACGTTTTATATATAGTTTATAACAGTTGCTTAATTCAGACTTAACTCTATTTCTAAAGTAAGAGTAAGTGTCATAATCTCTAGGATTCTTGAACCGTTTAAACCTTGTATGATACTTGTTCTTTGTGGACGACGATGCTGGGCGAGGAACGCGATAGTGGACTGTAACTTTACTTCATAAAGTTCCCGCACCCGAGGTGTCCACGTGCACTGGGATTGCCAAAGAAAAGACTGATTTGGCGTTCTGACGTGGGTCACTGTGTTGCCTTCGAATTCCGCTCGCAGGCAGGAAGAGATCGCTTCGTTTACTTGTTGTCGCTGTCAGAATATTCAGCTATCACCCCGCGCGGCCAGCTAACGTGCGTATTTATGCAATCCCTTCTACGCTTTCTCGCAATAGTACCCCGCCCCGCGCTCGGCACCGTTACGGGCTCGCAAGTACAATGGCGCGAGTGGGATGGCAATATAACCGACCAGAAGTACGTATAGGTTTATGACATCTATTTGGATCTAATATCGTTATAACTAGATTCCTCATATCCTAATCGAAGCGAACCTTGTGCCTGTGAGTGGGAACTCTAATAACAACACAGGGATACGAATGATTTATTGATAAACTTAAACTAGACTAAACTAAGTACATAATTCGTGTACCTATAACTAATTTAAGGATTACGCCTAATGTTCCCTATGAAATATGGGAATATCACATATTTATTTACAAAGTTGTAGTACATACATAGCCAATTCAAGTAATGGCGAGTTAGAGTAGGTACGAAAACTAATAATATTGCGTAACTTTCTATTCTCACAGCTATATGATCGCAGTTGCATCTTGCGGGACTTTAGACAATGGGTTTATGATGTTTTTGAGAAAGAGATTTAACTAAGTTGTTTTCCTGTCATAAAACGATAAACATTAAGCGCGAATAGGGTGGCAAATAACAATATGCTAACACATTAGTTAAATAATGGGCGTTTAAAGTAATAAAGGATAATGGTGAGAAACTAAAAATAAAACGGTCCCACTTGCGGCTACGATGCCTAAACAGAAAGAATTGCGTAATCGCGAATGTTCTAGCCGTATCGAACATTCTTTGTTTTTAATAATCTAATCAGTCCTTTAGTAAACCATATTGGATAGTTACATTTACGCGACCCAACTCTCGGTGTATGATTTTCAATAATTGAATATAGGTTATTATAGAAAAATTGAACTTAATCATCACAGTTTAGAGACTCGGCATACATATCCCAGTCAATTGCATTTAATTCAACGATACATTGTTCTTAATTGGTTTTATAATAACAAAGTCTATTAACATCTAAGGTTTCTACTAGAGAAGGAAAGTCGCAACGGTATATCAATTCAAAAGGTGGAGGTCTAATTTACTAATAGGCGGACAAGCAGATATTGAACAGTCATCTGGATTATCGATAAGAGCCAAGTCTAATATTCTGTTATTGTGATTATAATAATAATTAAGTTGATAAATCGCTTTGTACTGTAGAAGCCCACAAAGAGCCGCCGACTTATAACATAAGTACCGTAGTAATCGCGCAACCCAGCTCCTGCGACCATGTTAGAAGACCTCGGTTAAAATCGCCAACAATACACGTAGTACAGTTGAAGAGCTGATAACATGTTTACAACGGTAAAAAAAATAAATGTAAATATCGGATCGTAAATAATCTGGTAAGTAAACAGTGCAAATATCCCTAATAGGCATATTACCTACTACATCAATGTAGGTATTGTTATACTACGGAAGATAGTAGTATTAAATTAAAGCTTACAAAAGCTTACTCACATTATATTGTAAGTAGATTCACGGACATATAGTTACGCATAAATGTATATTTTCATAGGCAAAAACATACGTTTTAGGATAAAATTAGTGACATAACTATTTAATTAAATCTAAATTGGACATATGCTTTATTTGGATAAACGGAGAGGTCGTATCTTTCCTTGCATATATGTGGCCATTCCTAACCCACACAAACTTGTAAGATGCTGCCTTCGCCTTCTTCCTAGCCTCAGCATGTAGGGCCTTATTAAGTGGCGAAAGATGTTCGGATACGTAAACTGGCATTTTGTCGCCCGCGTATCCGAGTAGGCTTGTGTTTAGTTTCTCTTTAGGGTGGGACTTATTATACCTATACACCACCGAAAAAAAACCATCGCGACTGAGTACACTCTTGAACTTAACGATTATCGTGCGTGACTGAGTACACTCTTGAACTTAACGATTCTCCTTATTCTGCTTTGCAACTCTAGTGCATAAGACGACATCATCTGTATTTAAGTCATGTTTGAGTACGCTGGCGCATTGTTGCATGATACTCTGAATGTTCTCAGCGCGATTTTCAGGAATTCCATGAATTTCAATGTTGCTTTCTCGCAAATGTTTCCCCTATGTTGTTCATAAGATTTAACAAATCGGTGACAGTTAACTGCAGCTCTCGGTTCTCAGTCTTAAGCTGGCTAGTTTCATCGGTGAGCGCATCTAGTGCTTTCTGCATATCTTCTTGGTTTTTGCTCATGAACACAACTGTTTCTTGAAGTTCCTTAAAAATTTGCATATCATTTTTGACCGGTTGCAATTCAATTTTTATTACCCTAGAAATACTGACGGCAGTTCTATCCTAACAGCCTCTATAATCTGGTCTTTGATAGCAGAAACCCAGTTTTCATCCAAAGTGAAACTTGGTCTTTCATGACTTCATATTGCAGGACTTCACATAAAGACTGAACCCTGGGAAAGGCCCTTCCAAACAGTCCTAGAAGTTAAATATAATGATGACTTTCGGGGCCTAATCTTGACATATCTCTCCATCCTAATGGAGAGATACGGAGAGATGCTTCCTAAAGGAGCAGATAAAACGGACTATCTTCGGAGATATACTCAGCTGCAACAATTTAGTCCTGAGTATTGGAAGAAAGACGTTGTCATAGGCAGATGCTACATCTAGGAAAACAGCCAAAAGGAATTCTTTTCTAACTAAATAGTCTTGAATTTCCGTAGTTATAATGCTTAGACTTTCCACGGTGCTTAAGTTTTTTCTAAATCCAAATTGCGACTTGGATAAGAGTTGTCTGTTTTCAACTCACCATTCCAATCTATTTTTAATAAGGATTTCGGATATTTATGCAGTAACGCAAGAAAGAGCAATTGGGCGTCGCGAATTTGGATTAGAAGGGTCTTTCCCCGGTTTGAGAATAGGGATGATTATTTGGGTTTTCCAAGCATCAGGGATATGGCCAATTTCAAAAAAGCTATTTATTAGTTCAAGAAAGAACCGTTTAGCATAATCAGAAGATTTAGAATAAATGAATATGCCATCTATCCCAGGAATGGAGTCTTTCAAACCGGTCAAGGCTAATTGAAATTCATCATATGAAAAAGGCCCATTATGAGCAGAAGATGGACAAGAGTTTTATTGAGATATTTGGAAAATCCTGAGGGACAAAGGGGGGGGGGGGGGCTAGTAATCTTACAGCCAGGACGAGGGTCATTGGATGAAATGTCAGTTTGGGAGAATGAGCCTCTGAAACTACTAATTTGGTTCTAAACTAGAGAAGATGGAGTAACAAGAGACAGACTCTCACAATTGAGTAAGTTTAGAGTCCCACCAAGGTGGAGGGGAGATATTTTGTCTTGGTGACTTGAGAGATACTTAAATTTGCTGCTGATAAAACGGAGTCAACAAATTTATTGTATGTATACTTGCAGTTATCCTTAATAATAGTATTGAGAACAGAAAGGTTTTGGTCTAAGGAGGAGGAATACAGATCCCAATCAGCCGACGAAAGTTTGTATTTTAAGAGAGGTGAGGGGGGAGGAGGTAGAGAGATTCTAAGGGACTGGTTAATATTTATAGGGAAATTGTCACTCTCATGGGCCAAGGAGCGGACTTTTCAGATGAGGGAAGGGAAAAGGGAAGGAGAACACAAAGTCAAATCTACTACCGAATTTGTGTTTTGATTCGCATAGGGTCTGCGGGTTGGAGAGCCGTCATTTAGGAGACAGAGATCTGCATCACAAATCAAATCATATAATAGGTGACCAAATGAGTTATATTTATGTGAACCCCAAACAATGTGATAGGCATTGAAGTCTCCCATTATAAGAATAGGGGTGGCGACAGAAGATATTATAAGGCGTACATGAGAGATATGATAGGGTTGGGGATGACAAATATAAATGCTTACAAAAAAAATATTAAACAAGCGGACAGCCACAGCGTTAATTTCTGGCCAGAACGCAGGAAGTGATATACGGGAAAAGATCAAGTAGCGTTTAAGAAAAATTGCACATCCGGTTGCCCCATCCTGACGATCGTCCCGAACACAGGAAAAACTCTATAGCGAGCATCAGGAACAAACCATGTCTCGGAGACGGCCACCAGGTGAGGGCCGCATGCACGTATGAGTCGAATGAGTTCAGGGACCTTATGATGAAGGCTCCTGCTGGTCCACTGAACTATAGGGAGCTGATCCATTATGGGATAACAAATTTGTAAATTGAGTAATCATGTGAGTTTTGGAAGATACTGCTGATAATAATGGAGAGAAGTTGAACAAGAAGATCGCTTTGGGGGTTTCCTGAGGGATAAGATTGGGATAGCTGCAGCATTTGTAATGCAGTACCATTAGGGAAGGGAATTGAACAGGGCTAGAAATTGCTTGGTGGGCAGCTTTATCATATGTCTTACCAGGAATTGGTTTGGAATTGGTTTTTGGGGCAGGTTACGTGTCACGCTCTTCCTGTATGAAAGTGTGTGTTGAGCCTGTGTAGCATTGGAGTAGGAGGGATGAGAAAGGGTGGGCATAGAGGAAGAAGGAATGATTTGGGACCTAGGAGTAGTGGGCCTAGCCACTTCGTGAATGATCTAGAGGATTTTTAGAGAGAGGAAGCCTGTCGATATGAAATCTCTTCGCGGGCCATAGCAGCCTTGATAGATTTTTGTCTAGCTAGTTCTGGGCAAATTTTATTGGTGGCAAAATGGGGGCCAGAGCAGTAAAAACATGAAGCTGACAGTTCAGAGACAGCGCACTGGTCTCCAACGTGGGGTTGTGCACACCTATAACACCTAGGGTACGATCTGTATTGGGTACGAATGTGGCCAAAACGATAGCAAGCTAGGCATTGGTTAGTGGGGAACTTATAAATTTCTACATTTAATACTGAGTAGAAGCTGTAAATTTTGGTTGGGAGCTGTTGTCCCCTAAAAGTGAGCACAACAGTTTGTGTTGGCTCCCAATTGACAGTGTTGTCGTTTTGTACTTTTCTATTTAATGGCCTTAATGACTTAGGATGAGCCGTTGGAAATTTCAATAGCATTAGCAAATTCTTCCGTAGACCAGTTAACTGGTACCCCGCGAACTACACCCATTCTTGTGACGTTATATGTTGGTATAGAGGCTTAATACTTCTGGGCTGAGAGTAGAGGGCTACAAATGAACTTGTTTGAAGCCTCATAAGTTTCAAATTGCACAGACATTTTATTTCTTCCTACTTTTTTCTCTCCATCCCGGCAGATCTTTTCTATTTTATTATTGAATAAAAACTGACCAAACTTAATCGGCCGGAAGATAGTTCCTGCGGTTACTACTCGTACAATTCTTTAGCCACATACACGATATAAGGTCCAGGATAAGTTTTTTTGTACTCTCTGATGCCCATGACTGAGATTGACGGATGAGTATATACCTGCCGTTTGTATAGAAGGATTCACTACTTCCCTATCAATACCAAGAAACTTGCCACGCGAAGCGACTTGACTTTCATCCATTGGATCAGTGGCCCGTTTACTGCCTGGTAATTGCACATGAAGATTAAACGTTGAAAGCATCACCACCGGAGGAAGGTCCGGTGGGTCGACCGGTTCAGGAGAAATGTACTCCATTTCTCCTGAACAAAACAACACAAAACACTTACCGACACCAAATTAAGGTAAAAATGAGCTCAAGAAAGCAAGAAACACAGCCAAATTTCCAAAATTCACGGCACCATCACCAAAACACGTGTATCTTTTAGCGTGAAAGAATTGCGACCGTCAGAGATACTGATGTTCCGTCTTTATTACCGTGGCCGGATTTATGCTTGCCCAGCTGTTAAATCTGACACAAGTTGGCCAATTTTAATTTTTTTTATCAGTTGACCAAACAACTTGAGTCTTGCTTGCCTAATACCGATTTTCTCGAATTTCCATCTTGTCTCAGGCTGTGGATCGACAGATTTGTGAGCCAGATAAATCAATAGTAATAAATAAGTTACGAAGTGAGTGTTATGAAATTCGGGAGTACGGGCAAGGGCAGGAAATAAGAAGCATTTCACAGATTTTATAAACTTTTTTGGTAGAATTTCCCAATATAATATTTGAACTGTCTTCTGTACATATTATATTCCCTCGCGGGGGACATAAGACTCCCTCGCGGGGGGCATAAGACGCCCCGCGATTCGATTCGAAAACAATACAGGGCCTGAATTGATAAAAAATATTGCAGCACTAAATTACCCTTACCCAGTGGAATTTTATTACGGCAATACTTTTGAAAAAACCAGAAGCACTATAGTTAAGGATTTAGTAGTATGGATACAGTTATATCAGAGACTAGCTGTACCCGCGACTTCGTTCGCGGTTACAAACTATTATTATTATTATGTCAGTGGGTTTTAAAAATTAGAGAAATAATTTCAGTGGTCCCTCTTATCAATGTAAAAGATACAATAAGATGTAGTGTTTTAAACTGTAAATTTTATTAATTAAAGCGATATAGAGATTATCGCACAATTATGTCCAGCATGATAAGATTCTGCATATCATAAACACCTATTTAATTTTACGAATTCTGCACTCATTTTAACCCATAGGATTATGTTTTGCTAATGTATGAATCCCGATTGCCTATTTATTTTTTATTGAAGATAGCTAGGCATTTGACAACCAGCTCGCACGACTACAGAAACCAGCGACACTGTGACTCTTAGATGCCTAGTCTGGAATACACTGGTTATCAAAAAAGGCTGCCGCAACACACTTTTAGCTGTTTTTTGATTTTGATTGACGATTTTTGAAGTTGAGGGCTAGCTAGTTAGCCAGGCAAGTGTTAAGATGCTTGCCCTTCCACCATGCTATGTTATCCTTCCACACGATGTTATCCTTCACCGGTAGCTTAGGTTATTGCGTATTTCATGGTATCGAACCTCGTACCTCTCGCACGGCAGTCTACCCCCTTTAACTACTCGGTCACCATCGCTACAAAAAATTGTGGACGCTATGTGTTAACATAAATGTGTGCTATGTGTTCAATCTAGGGCTACAGTATCGCAGTATCGATTTCCGTGGTCGTGCGAACTTGTGGTCAAATGCCTAATTTAGTAGTCTAAAAAAATACTTATATGTACAATCATAATCAATGAAATAAAAAATAAAATAAATAATGAACTACAATCCCGATGTCGTATTTTTTTGCAATAAAATAATTTCAGATAATCTTCTTTCTTGGGGGGGAAGCCAGTGTTGGTCTCAGTGGGACATGTTCATGCCAGGGAACACAAATCTAAAAAAAGCTGAGTAATGCCGTTTGCGTACGTCTAGGTGGAGCTAGACTATAGGCGCGCACTGACCAGTCCTATTCACACCACGTCTCCGCCATTACTAGAATGCCGTCCCAATCTAGTAATGGACCCACAATGATCTGTGGGTCGCCCCCCCTGGAAAATGTCTATATCCGAACGGAGATCCGATTGTCACACTTCCGGATATAGCCAGCAAATGTGAAGGGCGAAAGCGAGCCTTCGGCGCTATAACCGAATTACTTCTGGCTAAAAATACCTTAAGAACCATGGAAGCAAACCAAAAAGAGAAACTACCCCATGAGGGTACCGCTCTTGCCGGAGAATCCCTCCCTGAGCTCTGCTCAGGCTGCCCTTCGTATTCTGGGGGGGCAACGTTTTGCCACAAGTGGTTACAATAGATGAAGCACGTACGCATACACAAAAACCAAAAGCGGTTCAAGAAAGTTTGGGTCCTGGTAGTAGCACCAGCGGCCCAAAAAAATATGTTCAACAGGCGTTCCGTCCGAGCCTGTTCATTTCTAAAACAAGGACTGTTCTCACTAATAGGATGCCCAGTCCTCCCATTGCGGCACAAGGATCAAGATCAGATAAAGCTGAATGGCAGGAAACACACTTTGAGAGGAATTCAAAAAAGCGTAAGAAAGCTGATACCAGCCCAATACATGATGCTATCAATACCCACAACAGATTTGCCAATTTATCATTAGATGTTGACGGAATTGAAAATGGTAAATGAGAATAGTACGGATAAAACCAAAAAGATTATTAAACCTCCCCCAATCATCCTATATGGGATTGAAGATGTCAATAAGCTCACAACTCTGCTAACTAATAATGTAGATAAAGGTAAATTCGACCAACAAGTCTGGACACTGAATCCCATAGGAAAATAATCCAGGTAGTTAGAGAAAATGGATTAATTGGGTATACATTAAAAAAAAAGATGTGAAGAATTACAGAATAATGATTCGGAACTTACATCACACTACTCCGATTGATATTATTAAAGTGGAAATCGAAGCCACAGGAAAAACAGTTATTGGAGAAATTGTGAATGCTAGATATGGTCCGGATAAAAAACCTACATCTACATTCTTTGCTACACTTCTGCAAAGTCCAAACAACATTAAAGTAAAAAGTTTAAAATATATTTATTATCAATCAGTAAAAATCGAAGACCCAAGGAAAATAAACACAATTGTACAGTGTCAGAGATGCCAACAATATGGACATTCAAAAAATTATTGTATGCGCCCTTACAAATGTGTGAAATGCGCTGAATCTCATAAAACGACGGAATGTCCCAAACAAGATCGCAATTCCCCAGTATTCTGTGCGCTATGCCAGGGAGCCCATTCAGCCAACTATAAGGGATGTGAAGTATACAAGGAAATCATTGCAAGGTGTTCTAAACAGATAAATAATAACCACAAAGAACAAGGTGAGAGTAAAAAATAGTCTGCATTAAAGGCACCAACTACAGTAAGACGGAATAAACAAACACAATAAGATGGTATATACAAGATATTTAGTGTTTTTCCGCCTCGTCTTGATGTCAGCGTTTTCGAGCGAGCGCTTGAAGAGTCAACATCTCCTGAGGATGCCTTGTGCTAAGGTGAAACACGTGTCGAGGAAGTTGGATACTGAGAGAAAGAGAAATAATAAGGTAAGGTGTGGCGGTGGTGAGGAGGAAGCACACCATAAAAACAAAAATATTTTTCGATTTCTCACGCTGACATCAAGACGAGGCGGAAAAACACTAAATATCTTGTATATACCATCTTATTATAAATCATTTCCGCAAAGTAACGCCTGACTCCATCAATTATAAACAAACACCCCAAAAAAGGACCCCTATACAAGACATAGTTAACCACAGTGAATTATTTGAAAAGAATGAGACAACTACCACAAAAGATCAACGCCTAGAGCAACACACTAACACCAACAATAGGCAAAAAATATATATACAAGTGGCTCAAGAAAAACCGGTGGCCAAAACAAGTACCAATGATGGGCCATCCCACTCTTCAATGTTCCTGAACATAGAAACCAAAACTCTTCTACCACTATAGAAATAATGCTTGTAAAGCAAGCTGAAAGATTTGACCTTATCCTACAACAAATGAGTGCTCTTATGAGTCTCATAGTAAAACTCATAGACAAGATCTCGAAATGATTATAATTTTAATAACTTACCCAATAACTTTCTCCGCTGTATATTGCCCGCCGAAACACAAAATAACTGAAGATCAATTCTCCAAATTCTTCGAAACTCTCGGTAATCGCTTTATCGCTGGGGGAGACTGGAATGCAAAACACGTTCATTGGGGATCTAGGCTCAGCAGCACAAGAGGGAGGCAACTGAAAATGTGCACTGACAAAAACAACCTCACAGCACTAACAACAGGGGAACATACGTATTGGCCAAGTGATCCAATGAAAAAGCCAGACCTACTTGACTTTTTTATCTCCAAGGGATTGACAGAACACTATTTTAAAGTGGAATCTTGTCTTTATGGTAATTCCGATCACACTCCGGTGCTCCTCACTTGTAGTAATCTCCTAATAGAGTATGCTGAAAATGAAATGCTTTACAATAAAAATACTGACTGGGAGACTGGAACACAGGAAGCTTGCTGGCAGTCTACTCCAATAGTCAAACATGTTAGAAGGGATAATATTTCACTCCATATTAAAAATATGATAAAAGATAAGAGGAAAAGTCGGAGAGTGTGGCAACAAAGTCGCCTATACGAGAATAAAAAAGTTCTGGAAGAATCTTCTAATACTTTAAAAAGAACGATACGCGAGTGGCACGGCAATACACTTTCTGCCAAGTTGGAGTCTATTACAGGCGCTGCTGCTACAAATTACTCACAATGGAAATTCACCAGAAACATGAACCAGCTACAAACTATGAAACCGCCCCTTAAAACTGATGTTTGGGCAAGAACTGCACAGGAGAAAGCCAATGTATTTGCATCGCACTTGTCCCAGGTGTTCACTCCGAATGAGTCTCTTTAATTTGGCAGACAATTTGGTCAACTCGGTACTGGGCCAAGATCTACAACTATCCCCACCTCCAAAGCCGGTAACTGTTAGGGAAGTCTGGAAAACATCCCGGGAACTAAAAGACAAAAAAGCTCCAGGATTTGACTTAATAACCAAAGAGATACTGAAAAACCTACCAAGGAAAGCGCAAAAAAATAGTGTTTCTTACAATGGTTTTTAACGGTATGCTGAGAGTCCAGTATTTTCCGCAACTATGGAAAGTTTCATCTATTTTAATGATACACAAACCGGGTAAACCGGGTACCAACCATGTCTAAAGTATTCGAGAAAATATTGCTTCAAAGACTAACTCCGATACTAGAAGAGAACAAAATAATTCCTGATCACCAGTTTGGTTTCAGACAGCAGCATTCGACTATAGAGTAAGTACACTGAGTGTATGAGCATATAAAACAAGCTCTGGAGGAAAAACAGTATTGTTCTTCAGCATTTCTGGATATCCAACAGGCGTTCGACAAAGTCTGGCACAAGGGACTACTCTACAAAATAAAATCTTATTTACCACACAGCTACTTTCTTCTTCTACCTACAATCTTACCTGTGGGATAGACTATTTCAGGTACGAGAGATGAGTGCCCCATCACCATTTTATGAAATTAAAGCCGGAGTTCCGCAGGGGTCAGTGTTGGGACCGGTCTTATACACTATATACACAGCCGACCTTCCTCAAGTAGAGAAAGTTACCACAGCAACATTTGCGGACGACACTGCTATTCTCGCAAGCAACGTCGATCCTAAAGATGCATCTACAACACTGCAAAAAAGTCTTGATGAAATAACATCCTGGTTGAGAAAATGGAGAGTAAAAGCAAGTGCGACAAAAATCTGACTTTTACTCTTCGAAAAGGAAATTGTCCACCTGTACAACTAGAAAGTGTGACATTACCGCACCAAGAACAAGTTAAGTACTTAGGCGTTCATTTGGACCGACGCATGACCTGGAAACACCACATTCTAATGAAAAGAGAAGCTCTCAAAATAAAGTATCATGCACACTCCTGGCTCCTTGGCCGAAATAGCAAATTGTCGACAGACAATAAACTCCTGATATACAAAAGCGTGCTGAAACCAATATGGATGTACGGTGTCCAATTATGGGGAACAGCTGCAAAATCCAACATAACAATAATTCAAAGAATGCAAAACACGATTCTAAGGACAATAAGCGGCGTATCTTGGTAGACAACTAACACTGAAATTCACAAAAATCTGAATATAAGCACAGTTAATGAAGCAGTTACAAACGCTTCTAAATCATACAGGCATCGCTTATCAAAACACCCTAATCAATTGGACGGCGAATTAATAACACGAGCCTACACTCCACGGCTGAAGCGAAAACACGTGACACCCAGCGAGTGATCGCGGGGTTCAGAGATGAAGATCAGGAGATGCTCACTGGAGGGCACACTTGACACATGATGATACACTCACTACATCCGCTTATAGTAGAAACTGATTGCGGATAAAAGCAGAAAACACAAAAAAGAAAAAAAAAGATAATCCTTTCTAATAAAATAACTATGCAAATTAAATTTCAATAGTAAAAAGTTCCTTTCTACAACTTTTTACGTAGGCGTCCAATAAAAGATTTTTTGTTAAGACTACAAAAATGAAGTAGTATCTTTTTTGGGTACAATAATTAGAGTTAGTCATTACTAACGAAAAAAACATTCTTACCGAACCGTTAAATATGACTTTTATCCCCTCTTTCACGGGTACCTCTACTAATTTTATGAATAACATCATTTCAGTTAGACTTTTGGAAAGAAAAAAGGAATCATCCAAATCAAAGCACTCGTTACCGAGTTCTAGTTAAATACGATTTTCATCCGTGAGAGGGGCCCACGGGAACCCCCACTAACAGACAGACAAAAATTAAGAAAAATATAGATTTAACTAATAAGAAGATACTACGTATCAGACGACTTACCATCATACATTCTTTTTACTTCTTAAGATTATCTGTGGTAGGGACGCAATTGAACCCCGCGCCCCGCATCACCGTGCTTTCTATACATACCTACGTACATATTGACGGATACTATGTTTAATGGGTAATAAATAATAGGCCACAAGTAGTAAATAAAACAACCATGTTTAAAGTCACTTATTTTTTATTTCTTTTTGTATTTTTACAAAGCTTTCTGCTGCATAAAAGGTTCTTTAGAACGCATTTCGAGCCGAATAATGTTAGTGCCCCTTAGGACTTTATTTATGATGTTGCACCAATTATTTACATTCCGTATTCTCAACGATAAGAAGGAGGCCTAAGCTCGACGCCAAACAAACCTTCAAATTTCTAATTCACTGCCAAAAATAACACTTAACGTAACCTCCGCGATGTGGTAACGTGAATTTGACAACGAACGATAGACAAGACAAACAAAATGGTAGCCAGCCGGAACGAACGGCTTTTATCAGGGGGAAAAGTATGGCACAACAGGGGCGAGGTTCATCTGTGGAGCGTCGCAAAATAATTCACTCATTTTCGTTCTGCAGAGTCTTTTTTGTATGACAGTGAATCAGGTGTAGATACGCTGTAAAGAGCGTGTGTTGTTTATGCACTAGAAGTTGCTTATAAATCGTGTAAAATAAAATAAACTGCAACATGCCGAAGAGACAGCCGAAGAATGCTTATTATTTTTTTATGATAGACTTTCGTGAGGAGCAAAAGAAGAAAGGAATCACATATCAGAACTTAGCTGAAGTTCAAGTTGCGGCAGACCCAGCATGGCGGGTAAGTACGACCCTTTCAAAATACTAATAAGCTCTCTGTCTGCATTAATTACATTGCTTAATTTACTACATTTTACTAAAATAACTACATTTTGTCTTGCGAGGGTAGATAACGACATAAGTATACTAAGGGATGGCTACAAGCAACATAAGTTGAAATATAACCAGATAAACATACTTGACTTGATACTTTTTATAGCCCTATTAAAACATGTTGGAGAAAAATGTAAGAGGCTCAAAGAGTATTCTGAAAGGTGAGGAGAGGACGAATCTGTGTAATAAAGAATGTTGAGTATTTCTACTTTGTTCCACCAGGTGGACCCACATACTGATGGAAGATTTTTTCTCCTAAAATGGTTGACCACACCAGGTTCGAGTAACAAATTTTCTTAAAAGTTTGGTAGTTTTTGAGTTACTCGAAGTTTGTGCTCTTAATAGTAATTTAATTAGGCAATTTGTTATCCATAAAGATATACTAAATAAAGAATAATGGTGATTCAAGAAAGTATATTACAATATATAAGCCCTGGCTGACTAACTGAAATTTGCCATGTTTCAAACCTAGAAACTTGAAATTTGGATGATGTATTCATTATAGGGTTTAGATAGGGATTGTAAATTCAACTCCTACTGGAGTCCAATAGAGGGAGTACAGTTATAAACTTCTTTATACCATTTCATCCACAATATGTAATGGATCTTTAATTTTTTATAGTTTATGTTACTCAGTGATAATTTAGCTTTCTAATGGCAAAAGATTTAGATTTTTTAAATTACTTCAAGTGATCATTCAATATCCGCTGAGAATAGTTGATTCTTGCTGTCGCGTGTACCAACAGTCAAAGTGCAAACGTGTCATAACAAACGGCCTGGCCGCGAGGACCTAGATACTTATTGCATCAGACTGACGAGTGATTGTGATTTATGTTAAGGCGACTAAAGTGCAAATGTCTTAACAATGAATTCACCAACAGTTAAGTTCACCATCAAAACTGAAACGAAACAGCTTCTGTACAAATATTTATGTGTAGAGCAGGGGATGTGAGATTACAAAAGAGATACAATTACTAAGAAATAAAAACTTAAAAAAACATATCCCAGTCCATTGTCATAGTGAAATTTCTGAATCAAATGTTTGTTCTGTTCATCCAAAGCAAGTTAATGCAGCTGCAGCAAAAACCATTACAAAAAATGTTTCATATGCTCAAGCAACGTCGAAAGTCATGAAAAATGCTCACCAAGATCCTCAAATTACAGAGGACAATGACAAAAAACTCGATGTCATCCTAAAGCTATTGAAATCGTACGATAAACAATTAAAAAAAATTTAAACTAGCAACAAAATCAACAACTCTACCACTTGTCATCAATAATGAATAGAACTTTAAAAGTAATGACATGGAATGCAAATGGACTACTAAATCCAGAAAAGGAATTGCAATTAGTCTTTAATATGAAAAATATTGATGTGTGTTTAATTTCGGTAACACACTTCACTTAACAATCGTTCATCAGTTTTAAAGGACACAAAATTTATCATGCACTTTATCCTGATAATACAGCTGCTAAAGCCAGAAGCGCAGCTGTTATAAAACAAAATCTTAAACACTATGTGGATACTAAATATGAAACGGCAGAAATTGGTGACTACAATGCTAAGAACACATATTAGGGCTCCAGACTTACAAATACGAAAGGAAATACTACATGCCATATGTGAATCAAATGATATGCAATCTCAACTGGAAAACCAACAAACTAACATACAGATCAAAAAAAAAACCTGACCTATTGGAATTTTTCGTTTACAAAAACTTGTCATCTAGTCACCTGAAAATAAATTAAATATATAATTTTAATTCAGACTACTTCCCCGTGTCCTTAGAAATAAGTGAGAGAGTCTTATTTGTTGAGAAAACTTCAACTCTCATAAACAAATTTACAGACTGGGTGAACTACGAAATAGAGCTAGATAGCGATATAGATCTGAAAGTTCCCTTGAAGTTACTTGCTTGCGGTCTAATGACTTAGCTTGAACTTTCAGTGTTCCCATTCCGATAGCTTGTACAACTGCTCCATTTGCTGTTGTCACATTTTTGCATCCATCGAAGTATTCAAACGTCTCATAATACTCATTTTGGTTTGTTATGTGACTTGTAGCACCATTATCTATAAACCAACATCCACTTTCAGCTGGATTAGCTATGCCAGTAGTTGACATTCTGATCTTTTTTTAGACGTTGACGGCTTTGGTGGTCGTCCATCAGCAATCCATTTCTCACATTGCCTCACCTTGTGACCAGTTTCTCCACAGTAAAAACATTTCTCTTCTTTTTGACTTTTATTCACATACCTTGGTTTTTGTATAGTCAGCACCTCTACATTTTCTGTTTTCTTTTTATTCAAATTTCGCTCATAAGAACACAATTGGCAAGTCAAATTCTCAATAGTCCTCTCTGATTTGGACATTAATAACCAGCTCGATTTGAATGTAAAATATTCTTCTGGAAGCGTATCCATTATCTTACATATCAGGAATATTTCTGGCAATTCGTATTTTGTTTCAGATTTTGACAATTCCTTAGACAGCTCGTGCCAAATGTTTTGAATAGATGATAAATGATTGCTGATATCACTTCCCTCATGCCTTTTAAAGTCAAAGAATTTTAAACACAAGTCGTATGCTCTATCCTCCGACACACCTTCGTATAGACGGTGCAGTTCCAGCCATACTTCCCTTGCCGTCGTAAACCTTACAACCTTCTGTAACACCTCTTCCGATAAATTTGTAGTTATAATCAAGAGTGCTGTACTGTCGGTTGCCTGACGTTTACTTTCTGTTGGTTTCTCGTCTACTGTTTCTTCGCCTTCGACTGCGCCTAACACACCTAGCCCTCGTAATGCGATGCGCAGTTTAAATTTCCAGGTCGTCCAATTATCGGTTTTCAGAAAACCTACTTGTAATTTGAGTGCATTGACTAGAGACATTTTCAATCTTACAAGTTTCTTTTCTATAAGTCCAATAACTGCTTTCGACACTATTCAAAGTTTTCACGCTCTGCTACCATTTTAAAGTGGATATTTTAACGAGTAAAAGCATTGAAATAGAAATTAGCGTATTTATATATTGAAGTTCAGTAGAATAACCACAGTGACTGAACTGTCACACCGACTTGCACAAAGCAATAAAAAAAATCTAATAGATAACGAAACAAGGAGTCTTCTCCTTTTAACAAAACTTACTACACTTATAAACGCTGTTATAAGGCTGAAATATGTGCCAGATTTATGGAATGTTGCCGAGGTAATAATGATCGTCAAACCAGGTAAACCATCACATAAAACAACATCATATAAAACAAATATTCTATCTTACCAATAATATAAAAATTACTTGAAAAACTGTTACTGAAAAGGCTCAATCCAGTTATAGAATATTTAAAACTTGTACCTGACCATCAGTTAGGATTTCGAGAAAAGCACTCAACAATAGACCAAGTGCACAGAATTACAACCATGATTGAGAAAAAAAAGTAGGAAGAAAAAGTTTGCTCGTCAGTGTTTTTAGATGTGGCGCAAGCATTTGATAAAGTTTGGCACGAAGGTTTGATAGTGAAACTGCGAAACATGCTACCAAAACGTACGTGTATATTCTGGAATCATATATCACAAATAGAGTATTTAGAATAAGACATGAAGATACCTATTCAGAGTTAAAAAATATAAAAACCGGTGTACCACAAGGAAGTGTATTAGGTCCAGTCCTGTACCTGTCATACACATGTGATATACAACAGCCAGAAAATAACACCATTGCAGCTTTTGCTGACGATACTGGAATCATGGCCGTAGGGAATACTCATGAAGAAGCTGCAGAGAAAGTTCAAATGGCTGTGAATAAAGTCTATGATTGGACAAAGAAATGAAGGATAATGATTAAATGAATCCAAATCATTTCACATATACTTTAGTAATAAACGACACAAGTGTTCTCCAATTTACATCAACAGTCAAGTAATACCATATGAGAATACAGCAAAATATCTAGGCATGACCCTTGACGTGAAGCTTTGCTGAAAACAACACGTCAAGAAGAAAAAAGAGCAGCTGGACTTGCGCTATAGGGAAATGTATTGGCTGTTTGGAAGAAACTCTCCACTGTCAATACATAACAAACTGCTAGTGTATAAACAAGTACTGATGCCAATATGAGCAGTTCGAAAAACTTGAGCGCCTTCAAATTTTTTGCATAAGGTTTATATTTGGTTTACGCAAGTATGACCACGTCTCCGAATATCGCACTAAGCTCAAGTGGCTCCCTATTCGCCGTCGCCGGGATGTTCATATACTTTCCCTCCTTTACAATGTATTATTTAACCCTTCTTCTCCGATGTACCTTCAGAATTGTTTCAAGTATTGTCACACTACCCATTTCTATACCTTAAAATCATCTGAAAATCTTAAGTTATCCATTCCTATCATTATCGAGTCATAGTTCATTATATATCGCTATAGCACTAAAATTTGTTTCATCTAATTATTACTAGAGAATTTGTCCATATATTTCAATGCCTAGTATTGTATTGTATATGTATTTGTATTTATTGTTATACTCGTATGTGTCTGTATTATATTTATATATTTGTATTGAGAGTTGTTAAGTAAATAGTGTAATATTTTAAGGCCTCTTTAATATTATGTAATTATTTTGTATGTGCATGGTTGTCTATCTATTTATCAATATGGACTCATGGTATGCAGCTGTGGGGCTGTACCGCTCAAAGTAATAGGCTCATGATCCAACGATTCCAGAATAAAGTACTGACGGATATTACCGATGCACCTTGGTACATAAACAACGATCTTCACCAGGACTTAAAAGTAGAATTCGTTGAACAAGTGATAAAAAGATACGCCGAAGCTCACCAAAACCGGCTTCACCATCATGTGAATGTCGAGGCTATCCAGCTCCTCGACCACACTGACATAACTAGAAGACTAAAAAGAACTAAACCATTCGAGTTAGTGTAGTCTTAAAAGTAAAATAGTGAAATGTAATAGTGAAAGTGGAACACATGAACAAAGTGTTTTCGCCTTAACTACTGTAATAAGAAAAGTGCCGATGGACAAATTCTTAGACATTATTTTGTAGATGATTAAGTTAAACTAACATTACTTATTGTGCTTAGGCTAGATTGTAATTATATCAAGGAAAGTCTTTACAGGTTCACCTTGAACAATTGGAAAAAAAAATAGTTCAGTTTCTAAGAATGAATAAAATTCAAAAGATAAATGATATCAATATGAATCATACGTTGATGATGGTGTAATCTCTGGCTTCTATTTCAGCAAGGCCACCCAGCAATGCGAGCCAAATATGAAGCAATGGCAAAAGCGGAGAAGGAACGGCTCAGGGGAGCTCCTGATAAGAAGTTCACGTCAAACGGGGTGTCATTGGCTGAAATCGAGGCAGAACAGAGAATGTTACTTGAAATACAAGAACAGGAAATTATAGAGATCAAAAATTTTGTCTCACAAAAGCATTTTAAGGAGAGTAAGTAGCATTTTCTCTAGTTTATCATTTTCACCTTCTGAAGCTTATTTTCCTTCTAATTTTCTGAAATTCCTAATAAATTATAGGGTTTTTCATATTACACAACTGTAAAAGAAGAAAGATCATGTTTTTTGAGTGTCTGTATGTATATATTTTTTGGCAAGCCCTCATGCCAAAGAAATATACAATAGTCTTGTTGTATTTTTATGTGAACTGTGTCATAAGATGGTATATACAAGATATTTAGTGTTTTTCCGCCTCGTCTTCATTACATGTAGACATTCACTACAAGCAAGTAATTCATATGAAGTCAGGCACATATGTGACAAAGGTTTTCGGTTGTGTATGTTGGTACAGTTAGAAATACTGAAACACAGAAATCAGAACTCAGTACTGTTAAACGACCAAACAAATTTGGTGACGTCACCACTTTTGCGGATTTTTAACTGACAAAGTCCGTTAAATAACGCTGAGTCATCAAATTCAACAACAACGGTGACGCACAACACGTGACGTGACCGGCCGCTATATATAGAGCTCGCAAAGGCGCGACAGCTCACTTTCGAGCGAGCGCTTGCAGAGTCGACATCTCCTGAGGATGCCTTGTGCTAAGGCGAAACACGTGTCGAGGAAGTCGGATACTGATAGAAAGAGAAATAATAAGGTGAGGTGTGGCGGTGGTGAGGAGGAACCACACCATAAAAACAAAAATATTTTTCGATTTCCCACGCGATTGCATCAAGACGAAGCGGAAATACACTAAATATTTTGTATATACCATCTTATTAAAAATTGCTTTATTCAATGATAATATTACTTTTACACTGAGTTTATACTTTAATTTTAATGCTAACAACAGTCTCAGTTGTGAATCAGGCCTCTAGGACATAAACCTACTTTAGTAGTCGCCATCTGCTTCTATCTTGGGCTAATCTGCGCCATCCTTTTGGAAGATCATCCTTCCGCCTTATAAATAGTCTTCCTCTAGCTCTTTTCCTGTCTCTAGGTCAAAGTGTGACATTTTTTGTATTATTCTCTTTTTAATGAATTGGTAATGGCAATTTGATAGGTATTCACAATGTACGAAACGCGTAAATCTTTGTTTAGTCTCTGAAGATAGGTGCGAGTTAAATGTTTCTCAAATAAAATCTTAATATTACGTAATAATACGGTATATATATAAATATATATATATATAGAACTACAATTATAGGTATATTTAGAACTAATATTTAAATATATTATTATCTTTTACTTGTAGCTTTGCCCGTATTATGTTAGTTTTCCTATGAAAAAAATTGCGATGGCACTTTCTGGTCCCCTAACATTCTCTGTGCGAAAACGAAGTCAATTGATTACTTAGGATGTACAACTTGGTAGCCCATTGTTAAACTTGCTATCTAATGACCACATTTATTCATAACAGGAAGGACTGATATAAATGTATCTTAATGTAAAGAATATGCGTGTGAATCAAAATATCATATATTCTCACCATGATACTAGATATTATTTATCAAATGAAAATATAATTTTATTATAAGAAATAATTAATTTTTGAAAATCCTTACCTAAGGGGTCAAACTTTAAATGGGAATTTAAATTTTATTCGATGTCGCGAGCGACGTTGCAGGTTTAAGTTAATAGTTGATGATATAGGAACAGCTGCTTAAAAGAAAATTAAAGAAAAAATCTTTTTTTATTTTTCGTTTGTAGTCGTTTCTTCGCTGAGATGGGATTAAAAGTTACGTGTTTCACTCGAGTGCAAAGATTTTTCACCTTGTGCTAATCCCCTCGCTAACGCTCAGGATTCTAATTATAGAATCCTTCACTTGCTCGGTCATCAAAAGTGAGCGGTTAAAAAGCAACTTTGCACTCTTGTATAACAAATAACTTTTAAAAGGCATCGTATCAGCGCAAAATTATGACTGCTTAGGAAGCTTGTAACTTTATAGTGATATAAAAGACAGAAAAATATAAAACAGTAAAGCCTAGTAAATAATGTGTTAGCTATGTGAAAAAAAACCACTGGAATCAGACAACATTAAGAGGTAGAAAAGAGCTATATCTTATTGTATGGACAAGTTGGCGGTCTATAGCTGTCTTAAGTCAACAAGTTATGATCATACCGTTCGTTATTCCCAGTACTGCTGGAAGCGGACATATTCCTCATCGACGTGAACGCGTACTGTTTCGCCGGCTCCCACTACTTCATGGCCGAGAGTACGGTGTTGCGGTTCAACCTGTGTGACGGCATCACGCAGTTCTATCATGAGGGAATACATCCAGGTTTATATTTTTTTTACCGGCTTCCCAAAAAAGGAAGAGATAGTCAATCCCAGTGGAAGACCAGCGCTGGCTTATGCAGCCAGCATTACGCTGAGTTTTTTTCCGTTAAATGTGTTTGTCACAAATAATCCATTGATTAATTCATTCTTGGACAAAAAAAATAAATTAATAATAAAGTAATTAATTAAATTTTATTAAAATCGATCCAGAAGTCTAAGTCTAATCTAAATAACTGAAGAAGTTCTATCTAAAGACCTTTTTTTTACAATAATGTCGTTTTTTTTTAATATTGGTACACCACCGACGTTTCTGTTTGCAATTAGTCCGATCCATCCAAAGTTTGCCTGGAAGAAATCGCTTTAGGCGATAAGGCCTGATGTTTTGCTGTATTTTTTTTGACAGTTCTTAAATTAGTCTGCTCTCATATTTTGTTTCCACAAGTAAGAACAGGATGGGTATAATTTTAGGAACTTTCAGTTTAGTCAGTGTGACTGATCGAATTGGCGTCATTGTATTGCATAATTGCACCATACGCTTTGTATATTCGCCAATGTCAAGTTTAATATATAAACTTTCATAATACTCGTTAGGACATGTGGTAAGTACACACAAAGATGTATTCATTCCAACAGGTCGCATCCCAATCGGTTTTGCATCGGACGTCAAGTTGGGCGCCATAGAACTTGGTCTGGAGATGCCCGACGAAGACAATCGATCGGACTTCCCCAAGATCCTCGCGTGTCTCATGGATTTCCTGAAGCAGAACTCGGAAGGGAACACCTTGCCTGCTTTGTACACCCTGACGGAGAAGGTGGAACAGGTTCAAGACTTCATCAGGCAACTTTGCAACCGTTCGGGTAAGTCTTCTTGTAGGGTTAAACCATAGTCACTAGTTTTTGACTCTAGAAACGCTCAGCAAATGCAATTTCTTTATGATCGTCGCTTGCCTCATGGATATTTTTTTCGGTCAAAATCGGTCAAGTGGTTGTCGTTTTATGTATAAAGTCTCAAGACTAGCAAGGGTTGTGGAGGAGTCGACTAGTAGAACTACTATTCATATTTAAAGGTCAGAAAATAATTCAAAGTGATGTTTCAAAAATGTATGGAGCTACGTCCAGGACATGATACCATAAATACTTTTAGGACTATCAATCTTTAATGTATCAACCGAATTCAAAATAGCGTAACTTATCGCAGTGTACATAAATAATTTCAAATCAAAATATTGCCTCGTTATTCACGCATGAAGGTAAATTACGCATTTTTACTCGTGTTGTGCCAATCATGGCATTTGTGACGGGCGATAGAATTCATAGACCAATGTGACCATTGCAGTCAACCAAGGATACATAAATCTTCCAGGGATGCCATAATTCCTCTACAATTCATAGAATTTCGATATTTTTTGTACACAATGAAGGAAGCGACTGATGCATTGTTTATTAATACATAAGATGAAAGTTGATCTGGTTACCATAGCGCAGGCTTTGTCTAGTTTGTGACCTGAACACCTTTGTGTGGATGTCGTCCCATATATTATTATTTATCCACATCTTTAGGAATGGTAGACGTACACCGTCCAGGCCAAAGATGAAACAAGTTCTTTATCATATTTTCTGCCATTTTTCCTTATACGTACATACAGGCGAGGATTTCTCCAACTTCCGCGTGTACAAGTTGGACAACCTGTTCTTTCACTTGGTGAATGAGATACGCGAGTCCCCAGAGGACGGCTACCCGAAGGCTTCGCTCGCCACCACGCAGCTTAAGAAAGACCCGTTCAAATACACGCCGGGGCTAGCTTGTGAGGTTTGTTGTGTACACTTTTGTTTTGTTAATCGTACAAGCTAATGTGTATCTTCTTAAGGGTATCATCGACGCTTCACTATTTTCGTGTTTCTGAAACAATTTACGTTCCGGAGCCTACATCTTTTCAACCCCTAAATTATATATTTTTTTATTGTTATTGGTGTCAATTGCTTCACTGTAATGTATTTTATACTCAAACATTTTATTACTTTGAAAAAAGTTATTGAATTTTGCATAATAAAGGCTTTTAATAGGCATCGTATCAGGGCAATAATGTGACTGCTTAGGAAGCTTGTAACTTTAAAGTGATATAAAAATAGAAAAAAAATAAAACGGTAAGGCCTAGTAAATAACATGCTACCTATGTGAAAATATAACTACTGGAATCGGACAACATTAAAAGGGTAGAAAAGAGCAATATCTTATTGTATGGACAAGGGTCTATAGCTGTCTTAATACAAGTGCTTAGATGCGACTTAAAAAACCCGACTGCTGAATCTTAACCTGTGGATTTTAAACTAAGTATTTCCTATTACAAACTCCTAAAAAATATAAGTTATATATATATATATTCGAAATCACCGTTAAAAATTCTTTATTTTGATACCACACTTGATGTATTTTGGAAACATTTTTTTTAGATTTCTTTTTGACTTCAAAGTCCTTAATTTTAATTTCTTTTTAATTTTGATGTACCCAGTGTCACCCTCACGACTAAGACGAATCTGTTGACACCACTCACATTAAAATACGATAAGTCGTTTAGGCTCTAGGACGTGCCAAAGAAATATACATACATACACTCCCAAATCATAAACCTTCTAGGAGTCTTTAGTAGGTTTTTTGAAGACTCTTCTAACCACTTGTAACCTTAGTCCTGTTAACTTGCCATGATTTCTCTTTGCATTACTCAATGAGTAAATTTGTCGTTTCCAAAATATCTGTAGCGTCACGAGGCCAGCGATAAGGCGGTCGAGTGCAGCAAGTCTCGTGTCCAGCGCTGGGCGTTCACAGTTCTGGACAAGTGCTGCCCCGTGGCGGGAATCGAACCCGTGCCCGGCAGGCACGTGCCCGTGGGGCTCGACGTAGAGGTAATATACAACGTATAACAGAAAGGTGTGACAATACTTAAGGGTGTTGGTCTACCGATCAATGGGTTCACCATTGTAGAACAAAATTATGCAAAATTCGAGAAAAAAATATTATGTTCTCCGTACAAAAAACAAAAATTGGTCACGTGATCTCGGTCAAGTTGTATAAAGCACGCAATATTTTTTTCTAGATTTTTGTAAAAGAAAATTTCGACAATGGGTTCACTTTGATTAGTGGACTAGCATCCTTAAGTATTGTCACACCTTTCTTGTTACACCTTGTGTACTGTAATTTTAATTTATTATTATAATTGTGACATCATTTAAAAAAAATAACAAACAACCAACTTTCTACATTTTAATATGTGTGGGGATGTGAAAGTATTTATCTATGTACTGAACTTGATCTTTTCTTGTTTTTCATGTTATTTAACTATAGGTACTTTTCTTACTTTAAGAGAAGTGGCTCGTTCTAATGCCATGAGATCAGTAATTTGTTTCGTGAAGGAGAAATCCCAGTGGGAAGCTATGAGACAAACTATAATACACAAAATGAGATAATATTTATATTTCTTGATAATAATTCTAAATGTATCATTAATTTATTGTTCGTATTTTATTTGCAGAGCGTTCTCTCATACAAAGAACAAAGAAGCGAATCAGCTATATCTAGTGTGATGGTAAGTCACTTATACTATTTATATACAGAGTTGTTGGTTAGGGTAAACTAAACCGAAAGGGATTCACTATACTTATCATTATTTATCTCATTTAACTATCATTATTACGACTATCTAAGGCTCAAGTGTTATTTTTTTCCAGCTATGAGTAGCTGTGTCGTCTTTTCGTTCTAGATGTTTACCTTCGGGGCAGGAAACACAAACTCTTTATTCAAATCAAATCAAAATGTTTTTAATTCCGTAACTAAAAGTGTTTTTTACATATAATCAAGGTAGGGGCCCTCTTTTAAGTATAGAAATACTTGTGACAGAGGTATATACGCTCTACCATATCTATTCACATATTATCAAAAACACAATTGCGTTTAAATTAATTATAAGAATTTAAAATAAAGTAAACTAAATAACATATCAATATATTAATTACAAATATTCGACTCTCGTGTGTATGTTTGTGTGTGAGTATCTGAATGTTAGGGTGTGTATGTTTGTGTGTGAGTTTCTGAATATCAGGGTGTGTATGTTTGTGTGTGAGTTTCTGAATATCAGGGTGTGTATGTTTGTGTGTGAGTATCTGAATGTTAGGGTGTGTATGTTTGTGTGTGAGTATCTGAATGTCAGGGTGTGTATGTTTGTGTGTGAGTTTCTGAATATCAGGGTGTGTATGTTTGTGTGTGAGTATCTGAATGTCAGGGTGTGTATGTTTGTGTGTGAGTTTCTGAATGTCAGGGTGTGTATGTTTGTGTGTGAGTTTCTGAATATCAGGGTGTGTATGTTTGTATGTGAGTATCTGAATGTTAGGGTGTGTATGTTTGTGTGTGAGTATCTGAATGTCAGGGTGTGTATGTTTGTGTGTGAGTTTCTGAATATCAGGGTGTGTATGTTTGTGTGTGAGTATCTGAATGTCAGGGTGTGTATGTTTGTGTGTGAGTTTCTGAATATCAGGGTGTGTATGTTTGTGTGTGAGTATCTGAATGTCAGGGTGTGTATGTTTGTGTGTGAGTTTCTGAATATCAGGGTGTGTATGTTTGTGTGTGAGTATCTGAATGTCAGGGTGTGTATGTTTGTGTGTGAGTTTCTGAATATCAGGGTGTGTATGTTTGTGTGTGAGTTTCTGAATGTCAGGGTGTGTATATTTGTGCGTGAGTCTGAATATCAGGGTGTGTATGTTTGTGTGTGAGTTTCTGAATATCAGGGTGTGTATATTTGTGTGTGAGTTTCTGAATATCAGGGTGTGTGTATTTGTCTGAGTCAGAATATCAGGGTATGTTTGTGTGTGAGAATCTGAATATCAGGGTGTGTATGTTTGTGTGTGAGTATCTGAATATCAGGGTGTGTATATTTGTGCGTGAGTCTGAATATCAGGGTGTGTATGTTTGTGTGTGTGTTTCTGAATATCAGGGTGTGTATGTATGTGTGAATGATTGTAAATTTATTATATTAGTCCCGTATCTTTCATAAGTGTTATTGATGTAGGTAATTATAGTTGTAGTCAACTATTGTCCCGGAAGTGTAGAACGGTCTCTTGCTGCGCTCAATAATATACTGAGCTCTAATAGTGAGGTTGAGGTTTTCGTGGGTGGATATGGAATGGAGGGAGATTCTATTCGTATTTCTGAGGTATGGTGAGGAGTCATACAACAGTACATCTAGTATCGTGTAGGAGGTATGATTATTTAAAAGATTATTTAGAGAAATGAGAGTGAGACCCATGGTGAAAGTCTAGGATTACCTTTGTGATTTCGTTCGCGGTCAAACTGACCTTCCCGCCCCGCCTTTTTTTCCGTCTGCAAAGCGCCTTAGTGTAGTCTATTTAAAAAATGCTATCGACGCGATATGATATATTTTCGATATGACAATGAGTGCGAGACGTGCCATCGTTATGGACACGACCGACTCATATTTCATCCCTGATGAAGTTCACCGAACGTGAACGAAACTATAGTGGCACCTTTCCAACAATCGGGTACGCGTAAAAACTCGCATTGTTAAACAAAATGAATCAAAAACGCGATATGATTTACGTTTCTTTGCAGGGATCTTCCCGCAGCAGCACCGTTGGTAATGTCTCCTATGAAACTGTCAGCAACGCATGGGATAGTAAGTATGACATATACAATGTGTAACAGAAAGGTGTGACAATACCCAAGTGGGTTAGTCTACCCATTAAAGAGAACCCATCGTAGAAGAAAATTTTACAAAATTCGAGAAAATATTTGGTATTCCATACAAAAATTGGTAACGTTGTATGGTGGTCTCGTCTTCAGCCTGCAATTCGATCAGCGTGATTGACTATGACCTATACACATATACCTCTTTATAGGGAAGATCCATTTGATTTGGATTTCACCTCTAGCCGATTGGCTGTTTAAAATAAATAAAAAAACCGTAGTTTAGGCTGTTTCTACGTGTATATGTCTTATTTTATATTTTCAGAAAAGAGTTTGCCGAGTAGAACGCACAAGCCGCTGCGGCTGCCGAAGACAGACTGTGAGTAGCATTAGTGTTTATTAATACACGTTTGTACTTAGATAATAAATAAACAAGTTAAATGTGAAACTAGCTGCGCCCTGCGGTGTTACCCGTGTTAATACAGGATATAAAGTATCCTATGTGTTAATCCAGGGTCTAAGCTAACTCCGTAACAAATTACATACAAATCGGTTCAGCAGTGTTTGCGTGTAATACGAGTAGTAACCAACAATATATCCACACATTCATACAAACTTTCGCGTTTATAATATTACTAGGATAAAATCAACAGTATGTGATTAACAAATTTGAGGTTAACTCTATATGCAGTCAGTCAGTCTCTATGGCAGTCAAGATGGTTAACTCTTTGTCTAAAAACTTAAAGTAAGCAGTCAAGATGGTTAACTCTTTGTCTAAAAACTTAAAGTTGACAGTCAAGATGGTTAACTCTATATCTAAAAACTTAAAGTTGGCAGTCAAGATGGTTAACTCTATATCTAAAAACTTAAAGTTGGCAGTCAAGATGGTTAACTCTTTGTCTAAAAACTTAAAGTTGACAGTCAAGATGGTTAACTCTTTGTCTAAAAACTTAAAGTTGACAGTCAAGATAGTTAACTCTTTATCTAAAAACTTAAAGTTGGCAGTCAAGATAGTTAACTCTTTATATAAAAACTTAAAGTTGACCGTCGAGATGGTTAACTCTTTATCTAAGAACTTAAAGTTGGCAGTCAAGATGGTTAACTCTTTATCAAGAACTTAAAGTTGGCAGTCAAGATGGTTAACTCTTTATCAAGAACTTAATGTTGGCAGTCAAGATGGTTAACTCTTAATCTAAAAACTTAATTAACTTTAAGTTTTTAGATAAAGAGTTAACCATCTTGACTGCCAACTTTAAGTTAAACTAAAAATATAGTATTATTATTTCCAATTCTAGCATAGTAGGTTTATAACTTGTTAGATGTGTAGCTTTACGAATCGCCTTCAATAAAGTAGCTTTTTTATATGTAAGATTCTCGATTCTCCTTTTCCGTTCCAGCAAAGCCTATTTTTGTCATAACGTTTTTGATCGATCGGATAGTCAATTATATTAAAGTCGGTCTAATAGTAAGGTTAAAAAATTAAATATAATATATATTTATTTTCAGTTTCGCGGACCATTTGCCCGGCGCCCGAGCTGGATGTCAACGAGAGAAACTTCCCAACGCTGATGGGAGGCGCCGGACGTGGTAAGTGCTCACACATAGGCCACGTCTCGCCGCCGGCATCTTCTATGTAGCCCCTACACGTCTATCACGCAGAAAAAATGGCGTCTAGAAGACTTTACTTAACTGTCAAAGCTCAACACATACATTCTCAGACAAGCATGTTTCCTCGTGAGGTTGTCTGGAAGAGATCGCTTTTAGCAATAGTCTTTGAAAAATTAAAAATAATTAATTTTAGTAACTTTTTACATTTTGGTCGCATACGGTCAGGGATTCTTTTTAAGCGACATGTCATTTGTTTAATATTATTTCTGTGGTGACAATAAAGAATTATTGTATTGTATTGTATTCCTGGACTGTTATCATTTAAGTACGTGATAATAAATTTATCTAAAGTGGACGTTGTCAAAAATTTAAATTTTGCAAAAATTCAATATTATGATGGCGTCAGATACCCATTTTTTAATTTGGGACAAAAGATACTCGTTTTCCCATTTTCCCCATATGGGGGCGAAGTGGAATAGAGCTATACTTTCAAGTCCTGTTTAGCAGAAATGTTACGCGGAATTCTCGAGGAGCATACGAAAACACTGCTTTTAGTGTTGCAGTTGTTACCCACTCGTATTCAAAAGCTGAAATTTAAAATAAACAAGCAAAGTAAATTAATTAAAATTTTCAGGAGACAATTCTTTAATTATTTACTATTTATAGTTTTATTTTAAATATAAGTGCATTCGTCTGCAACGCGATGATGCGGCCTAAGATGGGGTTAATCAACTAAGCTACCGCGAATCATTACAAAACCATAAAAAAAAATAGAACATGAGACAAGAAACAGAAACGGAAAACAGGCTCAAAATGCTTTCTTATTGCTATCTCTTCTAGACAACCTTAGTAGGCATGGAAAATTAAAATGAGATTTAACGTGGACGTAGTACGGCGCTTGCATTAATTTAGTTAATGAACTTGATTTTGCATTTTCCAGGACGCTCTATTTCTCGGGAGATGAAGAAAATGACTCTGGACGAATAGAGATATTTCAATGTTTGCGTTAACGAAACTGATTCATGCGAGTTGTATTATAAATCATATACGACGTGTTAACAGAAAGGTGTGACAATACTTAACGGTGTTAGTCTACACATCAAAGTTTACCCATAGCATTGATTATTTATATGCTAACGCCTAGATAAATCATGTCATACAACCAAAAAATATCGCGTAAAACTTAAAGTTCGCTGGTACCTCGTAGTTACACTTAATATGTTAGATGGCGTTGGTGTGCATTATTATTTTTTGCATTTTGTTTTTTTAAGTGCCATCTACTGAGTACGGTTAGCGACAGTTCGATCAAAGGTAAGCTATCGATCAAGTGCACGCATCGCAGCGTAACTTTGGATAAGTATTACTATTATATTGTTTGTGTAATGTTACGATATTGCATAGCTATAATACGAATCCAAGTCCCACATCAAAGTCTACGTTACTTTTCTACGGTTTATTCCGTAGGTAACTAAAATAAAGACACTCTTCTTTTTCTTTTTAGACACTTGGGTAAAAAAGGATTTTTACGTTGTGGTACTAAATACGTTTAATTTCGTTTAGTTGTTATTTCGAGGACTGGGTTTTTTGCCCAACGTGTTACTATTGTGTAAATAAATGGGTCACTGAACACATCTATTCCGTTTGTATAACCTCCGACAAAAAATCCCGAGTCATAATCTCTCGTATCTATATTACAGCTCAAAACTCGGTTTTATTAAAAGTAGCAAAACAAAATTCCGAATTCTGTAACATTCCTTTATATCTGGCAACACAGTGAACACTGATGTTTGCATATTCAGAGCCATCTAGCGTTTTTCTAGTTGCGTCACTTAACTTTATTGGGCGCAAGGTTCGGTTTGGTTCAAGAAATCGAATATAAAATTATATAATATTTTTTTCATGAATTTCATAGCTTATTACCCCATAAAATAGTTATTCTGATCTTATAATAAATTAATTTTATAAAGTCACTCCATGAATATTGTAAATTGACTCTTTTCGAGTAATTTATTTTAATGTTTACTCATATGAAACCAGTAACGCCATCTGTAGGTTTTTTTTTTTAACTAATGGACCCGAGTATGACATGGTTTATCTATGTGGTTAAATAATCAAGGCCCATAGCAGAAAAAAAATTGCTAATTTAAAAAAAAAAGGGTATCCATACAAAAATTGGTCACGTGACCGGTCAAGTTGTATGAAGGATGCAATTTTTTTAAATAGAAATTTCCATATTTTTTTCTGTATTGGGTTCACTTTGATGGTAGACTAACACCGTTAAATATTGTCACACCTTTCTGTTACACGATGTACATTCTGAATATTAGACGGAGTCTTACGTCCACTTATTTTTGCATATAAAAACAAAACTGCGAACAAAAATATAAATGATTCTTTTAAACATTTGCTAGAGAAGACATGTTTTATGTTTATTTTTCTATTTTTTTTTGTCCTGAGATTCTGTGGTAAATATATATATTGCATAAGTAATTGGTAAAAAGAATTACAAAAATAATTTGATTGCTTTCGATATTTTGCTTTATTTTTACCAACGCAGGGTATTAGAAATGGTTGGGAAACATTGATAAGCAAAAAGAATTATTCTTGTTCATATTATTACTTAATTATATACAATATTATCATTTAATGGTGTGCTTAACCCAGAGCGGGTCATAGTACCTAAATATTTTTTTTGAACAATATTTATTATGGGTATAACTCGAAAGTCTATAAAAAGAAATTGACCATACCATAATCACATCGGCGGCGGATAAACATTTATTTTTAAATGTTTTTTTTTGTTAATGTCGATAGTGAAAATTTGTATTAATATAAGTACAATTACCCCCTTTCAGCTTAGTATACCCTTAACTTATAACCCTGTAAAAACTCACGTCGTTTTATGAATGCAATCACTATGTGATTCTAAATTGAGCCAAAATGTTATACAGAGTTATCAGTTACTAGTGTACTGAGCCAAAAGGGGGTCACTTTATTCAACATGAGAAAAAAATAACCACTTTGTAATCAACTATGAAATCGAGAAAAATCTGCTGTTAAATACATTTTGTCGAAGACCAATTTACTGGTTTTTTATGGGACAGCTGTTTTTTCTCTTAGTAAAAGTTTTTCGTAATTATGAGTATGAGTGACATATCGGGCTGTTCCTTTCCCTTAGCACACCACTAACAGATAACCCTGTATTAGTAGTTAATAAAATCCATATGTGATTGTTATTTGAGCCATATTGTTATATATTTCTCTTTTGTTTAGTTCTAAGTAAGTTGCTATGTGTGAGTGATACAAGATACTTAGTGTCGATAATGGTACGAGTTCGAAGGGCTTACGTGACACATCTCCTTCTTGACAAATCTTGCCATCTCCTTCTCTCATATTAATATAATTTAAGGGGAACGTAAATTTAGAATCCTTATACATATTAGTTCAAAATTTATATCTAAAGTCATTCAAATTGATCCTGATCTCTATTTAGTTACGTTAGTAAAGAATAGGTTCGATTTTAAAGGTCTTATTTGATTGTTCTACAAAAATCCTAAAAGCTTGCCGTCTCTTTCTTTCCCGATATGTTAAAAGGAGACGGAAGGTATTTAGACTGATTCTGTTTGAACTGTCGTTTAAAGTCTTTATATTTATTCCCAATCTCTATTTTGTTTTTTTTAAATACTTACGTTAAGATTCGCGCACATTGCAGATTACTGGGTGTCAAGTCTGTTTGGAATTGTGACAGAAATGCAATCGCATTGTGCCATTACGCTCATTTTGATATAGAATAAGGTGATGTTAAAATAATGTAAAAAAAAATGTGAGACAATTTAATTAGCAAGAAAGCGCGCCATGAAGCTATAAAATACTGACCAAAATGTAAACGTGAATAAATATTTTCAAACTGCATTTTGTGAGAGCGTTTAACCGATTTTTCTCCCTTGGAACCTAGCTGTAAGTTTACGCACAAACAATCAAAAAGTATTCAATAGCTGAATAGTATGAATGATTAACTCTTGTGAATCGCAGGAACAAGGTTGTTTTTACTAATGTAGTTTTAAGCGGCGGCCTTTGCCCTAAAAGCGATTTCTTCCAGCGATGACTTGAACAGCGTCTCTAGTAAAAGAATCTCAATGTTTCAAGCATATACGGCCTTATTAATAAACGCGTCCGTTAACGTCTTTTGTCTTATTAATAAACGCGTCCTTAAACGTCTTTTGTCTTGTTTTGACGCGTGACGTTCTTCATCGGATAAAACAAGACAAAAGACGTTTAAAGTTAAGACGCGTTTATTAATTAATTTATTTCAGGCAACTGGGCCCATATAATAAACACCTTAAAGACTAACATACATATTAAACATATAAGACGCACATAAACAACGAAAAAATAAGTTAATAAGGCCGCTAACTATTGAATACTATTTGATAGCTTCTGACCTCCTGAAGGAGGCGTATGAATACTTATGTGAATCACTTACTTTCAAATATGTAGACGTCCATGTGACGCTAAATGTTACCAGTAGTTAGTACTCGCGACTGACTGTGTTTTTTGTAATAAATAAAATATTTTCTATTCACAATTTCGTTTTCATTGAGACTTGCTCAACTTAGTCTAGTTAGTGATTTCATTGTTCTTAATAAAGGCACTTGCGTGGTTAAATAAGGTACTTCTAATACAATAATTCTTTATTGTAACCACAGAAATACAACACAAAAGGAATAAAAAAAATAAATAACTTTTTTTTAATCCTGAACAGCTAGGCATTTGACCACAAGTTCGCATGACCACGGAAGTCAGCGACACTGTGGCCCTAGATGGAGCATGCCTAGTCTGGAATACACTGGCTCTCAAGGAAGGCTGCCGGTACACACCGTTAGATGCTTGGCGACAGATTTTACAACTTGTGGGTGGTAGCTAGCCAGGCGAGCCATATGAAGCGTCCTACATACGAAAACATCGCGAGGAAACCAAGCTATGGTTTCCTCGCGATGTTTTCCTTCTCCGGTAGCTCAGGCTCTTTTTGCATGTTTCTTGGGACTCGAACCTCGTACCTTTTGCACGGCAATCGACCGCACTAACCACACTACCATCATCGCTACAAAACATGGCACAATAGACGGTCTTATTGCTAAAAAGCGATCTCTTCCAGACAACCTTTATAGGAATGGAATATAATAATAACATTAGGCTATACTTATCAGGAAAACTACAATATGTCTATCAATATGTAATTGTTCTTACAAGCTATTGCAGACCGTGATCATATTTGGTAATTTTACAAGCTATAATTTTCTATTGCTTCGATGTTTCCGGGGCCTGTAGCCATTTCTCCCTCACATCTTTCGTCGATTCTTTCGATTTTTCTTGTTGTTCGTTATCTGTATTTTCTTCTTTTCCCGTTGTTCCTACCTTGTCCGTCTTTTCTCCTTTTTCCGTCTTCTCTTCTTTGCTCTTCTTTTTCTCTAACTTCTTTTCTTCTTTGAGTCTCTTTTCTTCCTTTTTCTTTTCCTCTTTGATTATTTCTTCCTGCTTTTTCTTTTCTTCTTTGAGCCTCTTCTCCTCTAGCTTCTTTTCTTCCTTGGTTTTCTTTTCGTCTTTAATCTGTAACAAATGTGTGAAATGTTTGGTGAGTTTGCTGTGATCTTATCAATTTGCTTATTCTGTATTTTTATTGAGTTAGTTCTTTCGGTTTTAAATTAAACTAGTTTTTTAGGATATCATCATTTCATTTAACGCCGACGAGTGAACTTCTCTGATGCAATTCTAGTAATGTCATTGTATGTCAAAACGTACGTTAAACATACATTTAATTGATATTAAGCGATAATTCTGTCATAAAAAAATTATGTGTATTTGTTTTTACTAGTTTAGTTTTTTTTTAAATATTTTCTTTTATTGCACAAACTTATAAAACATGATAAAATTTTAATTAAAACTATACAAATTTAGAAATTATATGTACAAAAGCGATACCCAAAAATTATAATTACGAGTAACTTAAATCAAACCGTTGGTAGATTGCCCAAAATGCTGGTCCATTGCCTCGTTGAATGGCAATACTAATGCGCTGACCCAGGTAGAATCCAGCATTTTGATCTCGAGTAGCGTCAACTAGACGCTTTGTTAGGGCTTTGAAAAATAATTTTGCTCCTGGTCCCCAGGGCCCGAGAGTTTCAACCCCAAAAGGCTCAAACATATAACCGCTATCTAAATTACTATATTTGCGCCTTATGAGGCCTTCAGCTGACTCTGCCGCCGCACCAGCCTTGCTACTAGTAACGGGAAGATAAAACGGTGCAAGTGTCGACGCACGTAGCGTCCCACACTAAAGGCCGCCCCGTCTTCCAAGGGATAAGAGTCATGCCGTCGGGTCTCTTATCATCGCTATGCATAAGACCACTCGGTTCTAGAATAGACGTTCAGTTAGCGGTGGTAAGAGCCCGACGAAGGATATCGTTAAGGCTAGCGTGAAGGGGTATCCTGCCCGCACTTTTCGAGCAAGATAGGCCTTGCTGGCCGAGCTGGTCGACATTTGCGCCACTTCTAGTTTAGTTAATGTTAAGCTGGTTCCCAAATAAATAGTTTTTTATGTTTGTATGGATATTAGTATGTTGTTTATAGAACATTGTTTTCAAGCAATCTATATGAAACTACAAATTCCCTGATATTTTTAGCTGTGGAGAAGTAATAGTATCTCAAAAGGGAAGGTGGAAAGTTTGCACCATTGACATATCATTAACAAGATTTAACATTCCTTTTATTCCTAGGTAGTTTATTTTAGGTAGGTCTACCATAGGTTATATAATAAGCAAGCCACTTAAGGCTTGCTTAATATTAATAATATTAACGCAAAAAATGGAACTTCTCTCCTAACTCTAATCTTACCTTTTCTTTGACCTTTCCCTCTACATTCTCAGATTCTATGACTACCTTCACTTCGGAATCTTTCTTTATTTCTGTCGCTTTTGGTTCTGCATTAATTATTACTTTTTTAAAGCCGTTATTGGCCTCAATATCAGTCTCCTGTTTTACAACCGCGACTTCTTTAGTATCTTTATTAATAACAATATCTTTTTTGATAACTGTATCTTTCTTAGCTATAAAATCTTGTACGTCTTTTATTTTTTCGTCTTCTCCTAGAACTGTGATTTGTACGTGTTGTTGTTTAGGCAGCTCTGTGACTGTGATCTCTTGTATTTGTCCGTTTTTCACGTTGTATTTATAACTGGTTGGGACGGAGGTCGTCGATGAGGGTACTTCGTGGAGTTTGAGATCAGTCTTCATATGAACTATCGCACTGCGGGCCAGTATTATGGTGTATATTTGGAATACTGCGGGGAAGAACAGTTTGTTTGGTTAACAATCTTTGAGTCAAATTAACTTGATTCATTCAATTTAGAATATGTAAGGAGTATCTAATTATGAGATATGAAAAAAAAGTTAATGAGAAAGTATCTTCTTGGAAGATTACATTCCCCGCTATGCAATTGAGACAGCATTTCAAAAATGTTGATTCAAGTGGTTAAAGTTTTATCAAAATCGGACGGATTATTATTTTTTGACCAATTGATAGATGACATTCTATTTTGCAACATATGTATTCACTTTTTTTTAAATTATTTCTTGTTAGGATTTAAAATCTAGTAATTAATTTATTCATTAATAAATTACTAGTTAGTACTCCGAAATCGCCACGCTTTTTTTTATCATTATCATCAACCTTTACCTACTCACTGCTGAGTATAGGTCTCCTCTTGCGAAAGATGTGATTTTTCTTATAACTATTAGTTTATTAATAAAATTATGAAACTTACTTGTGCTGAAAACTATCGCGACCTGTATCTGAGCCGCCACAGCAGCCATCACCATGGAGTACGTTAGGAAAGACATGACGACGGCGAATATCGAGTAATATAAGAATACTTGCATTAGGACTAAGTCTCTCTGGAAATACATAATTAACACTCGTTAAATCACACTAATTGACCGAGCGAGCTTAACGTCTCTGCCTCGGGCGGCAAATTTTTTTCTTTCGTCAGTCAGACAGGTTGTGTGTTTATATGCTTCCTGAATTTCGTACTCTCGTACAGATCGTAGTTTTTACCCGACTGCGAAAGGTGGGTTATGTTTTTCGAGTGTATGTCTATGCCTAAACGGTTTGTCGTATTTTTATGTGAGTGGTGTCAATAGATACGTCTTAGTCGTGAAAAGGTCGCTGGGTACATCAAAATTTAAAAAAGAAGAAATTTAGGATGATACACAGGTTTAATAGAGATTTAACAGTCGGGTTTTTTTTGTACTCGCTTCTAACCTCTTGTTACTAATTTTAATGAAACTTGGTGTATGGGTTCTTTGAATTTTTAGGTTACCTATTTGTAAGTCGGAAATTTTTGATTGGGGTGTATTTCTCCCAAAAGGAGGGAAAGTCTGCCATATACTGGCCGATTTCAATAAAACTTGGTACAAACACGAGGAACACAACTAACGAACGAGGAATTAAGGTTCCTGAATATTAAAAAATCGGAAAAGTGTTTTTTTTTGTAAAGTCTATAAAAATATCGATCGATAATTAGTTTGCTACTCCTTCAAGCTCAAAATGACTGAATGGATTTGGATGAAATTTGGCACAAGGATAACTTAAGTAAATCTATTCCGAATTAATTATTGGTCAACTGCAATAATTTGGATGAGACGGTGCGAGGTGTAGCATCGTCGTCGACATGGACGCTTCGTCAATAAACAATCCTGAACAAGTTCACCGAATGAGAACGAAACTATACTTAGGCGTATGTATGAGAGGGATTTTTTTTTAAACAAAGGTTCTCGAGTGAAGACCGCGAACTGGTAAACGTAGTGTAGAATGCCCTACTATTAGTTTAAGCAAAGGTATAGGTACAAAAGATAGCAAACAGGTTGTGGAGACGAGAAGCCCAGGATAGGACCGACTGGCGTGTCATGGGAGAGGGTTATGTCCAGCAGCGGACGAGAGTAACCTGATGATGGTAATGATGAAGTGCGTTCGAGAATTTTGCGGCTAGCAGAATAAAAGCAGTGGTCTCTAATGGTCAAGGCAAGGGCGTGATACACAAAATATTCAGGTTCGAATCTTGCGTGCCTTTGTTAGCTCTCTTATAAGTAGGTAATATACTAAACTTAGTACTTACTTACTTAGGTAAACTTAGTGTGGTTAAATACTTGAAAAATAAGAAATTTAAGTAGTTGTTCCTATTCAACGAACAGATAATAGGTATGAAAAGTCTTGTTATTAAAACTAAATTACATTTCGGGGATTGTGTTATTGGATATCTGATTTCGTTGTCCTAAAATTGTCAACTAAGTAACGGAGCGTAACTAAAGCAAAGCAAGTTTAGTTCTTGTTTGAGAGTCGTAGGTAACTTACGCGATAAAGTGCACAAAGCAGGACTACATTGAACCCTAGCTCTATTGAGTATGCGGTTATCGGAGCTAGCGTGGTCACGTAATCCTCGATCAATTCATCTTGCACCGCAACTATGGTCGGCATCAAACCACCGTTGGCGATACCCATCATGCACACAACCTGCAATGGACAATGAATTTACAATTGTCGACAATTAGTCCATTGAAATGTTACATAAGCATTAAATTTTAGAGGACGCAATTTTATTTTTGGGACATGTGAAGCTTAAGCCCAAGATTTTGCTTATAACTTCTTTGATTTTAAATTTAGGGCAATAAGTTATACGAACATATTTGTAGGCAAAGCAATTTGCTACAGACTTCACAAATTTTTTGTAGGACGCATAGTTTCCGAGATATCGCGAAAAAGGTGTTTGAACCACTTTTTCCTAGATGGCGGCCGGGGGACAAGGGCGGCAACCCCACAAACTTGGGGTTAAGCTTTTATTGACCCCCCAAACATGTCGCAAAAATAAAATTGCGTCCTCTAACAAATTCAATTTTAGGTCCTAAAATTGTAATATTTCAATGGGCTAAATGTAGCCTTCAACCCGCCATGCAACGTTTAAGAACCAAAAACAAATATTCAGACAGCTCCCTCCTATGGTAGTTCAATAGAGTATTTGTAAACTGTAAGTTTAAAAGAGTATAAATCCTTAGACGTCCCAAAGCTGGGCAGGGGTCTCCCCTATGACGAATTGTAGAACATAGTCCATCACACTGGACAAATTGCGGGCTTCAATTCTTCGCTTATTTCACTTTCATACCTACATGATTGACGGTTACACGTACTTACTCAATTATCATAACGTATGTTTGTTGATCTTTTACGCAAGAACAGCTGCACAGATTTGGTACCAAGAGAGCTTATGTCTTGGATTATCACATAGGATACTTTTCATCCCAAACAATGCAGTGTTCCTGTGGGATAATCAAACTTCCGCGGGAAACAAACGCAGCTAATTTGACAATAGATGAAGGTAAATAAAATAAGAATACTTACGTCTACAACAATATTTAAATATGCAATAATAAATAAGCCAACTCTAACGGGCGCGAACCAACAGCACAAATCGAGTTTGAATCCCAATAAATTCCTTTTCGCAGAATAATAAAGTTTCTCCATTTTGACCAAGAATTAAACTTTTTTTTTATAATATAATAAACTATTGTAAAGTTCACCACCTATGAAGGCGGTCACTGCACGTCCCCATTTGAGGGAAACAACCCGAAAAGTGTTAGCTAGGCAAATGGTACGTAATTAGGAAACGCATGATTAAAAGGTCAGTTAATAATTGGATTTTATTTAAGCGGAATTGGTGGACTAATTGACCAGCGGATAACAAACTGACACTGGCCATGCAAATGTTTTATATCATAATTAGTACTTCTGGTAGGAATATAATTGATAGTTGCCTCTGGTGCTTAGTGGGTTTATACAGAAACAATACTAATCTTTCTATAATCACAATCAGATTTTGAAATACTCTTTACGAAGCTTTAGCCATTAAAATGCTTATTATTCATATTAATATATTACATGCTTAAGTTTAGAGTAACTCAAGTAGCAGAACATTCGTTATAGATTGGGAACGCTTTCGAATGATTGATTTAAAGAGTGAATAAGTCACGAATATATTGCCAAATGTAAGGCTAGGGTACCTACAGGAGAGATAAAAGTAAGATCCGCTCATGGTTCTGTGGTCAACAAATCCAACGTGTAAAAGTAAAACATACTGCCCCGCCCCCGCCAAGTCGAGCAAAACAAAGGCACGGCGGTACCATCCTTTTTTCGAAGCGATTCGACCCTCGGTAAATTCGTTGCGGGAAAAGCTAGAAGACTATTTTCAGTTCTGTTTTAGCGCAATTCAACGAGAACTATCGAATAAAGTATAACACTCAATAAAAAGGTTTTCATGGCTACAATAATAAAATACTAAAATATAAACAATTGTATTTTATTACCTAATATATTAACATAATTAATATTATCATTATTAATTAATTATATACGTACCTATAATTAAAAAAGACATAATTCAAAGTGATAATTATTGCAACAATGGAAATATCAAAGTTTTGAGAAAAAAAAAGAGTTAGAAATCATATAGGTAAGTATAGTTTAATCTTTTTATTTATTAATTATTCTTGAAATGCTACGAAAATACAATACATAGCAGATTTACAATGAAAAAAAATATTAAAAAATTTCATATCCTAATTTAGTTGGTGGACCTTTACATGAAATTCTGCGCCTTAAAATCAAATTTCATATGTCTATCAGGAACGCTATTGGATCGATAGAAAACTATAGAACGATTATCCTTATTTAAAAAATTATATGTTCAAAATACAACATTGGTGACATTTGATGAGCAATACAAGGCACTCTGTACTATACATGATTCAGCGGTCACAATGACCCCCGACTATGACAACAGTCTCTAACTAATTAAATACTGAAATACAAACTAAAAATGTAGTACAGGCTTTAGGCGATAAGGGCGCCATTAAAAATAATCTAGCATGTTTCTTGTATTAAGCTGGTTTTTAATAGAGTTGTCTTATCTTACAGGGCTATCGGCTAGGAGAGTACTGACCCGAAGGGGGTCACTATACTTACCCTAATAAACAACTTTCACTATGGGACTATGAATTCGAGAAAAAGAAACATCATTTTCATACATTTCGTCGCCGACCAATTAACTTTTTTTATATGGCACAACTGTTTTTTTTTCTCGATTTCGGTATTGTTCCCATACTGAAAGTTGTTCATAATGATGAGTATATTCAACTCCTATGGGCTTAGTAAACCCGTAACCGATAATCCTGTATAGCAAGGAAAGGAGATATTATTTATTTTTGCAAGTATTAAATCATATTGTGGTTACCTTGGTCGAGAGCGTTAGTATATTATGGGCAATGAATGTAAGGTCAGGCATTAGCGTGCTATCAAAAAGTATGGAGGTTCGAATCCTGAGGCCCAACTTTATCATTTAAATTGTTTCAGAATTACAATTGCATTACGTCATAAAATTCGCTATGACATAGAATAGGTAATATTAAGTATTAAACTGAATGATAACAGAATAGCAAATGTGTCAAAAACGACCATTATAGCGCAATTCAATAGTAATATGTACTGAAACTATTTATATAACAGACGTTTGCGACTCGTGTGATCTTTCGATCGCTGTTTTAAGACGTAGGAAAACCATAAATAAAGTTCTCAAAATAATATTATTTGCATGTGTTACCTGAGCTCTGATGCTCACATAAATAATTATATCGATAATTATTTTACAAACTAAATGACACGCCGTGGTAAACCAAAAAAATAATAATAATTATATATGTATGCAGGTACTGTTTGTCTAGGGGTGTACTAAGCCGAAATCAGGTCTCTGCACTTCTTATAACAAACTAGTTTTACTATGGAACAATACTCGAAATTCTAGAAATAAAATCAAGAATCTATGCATCTAGCATTCTGGGCGCGCTGCCCTCTGGTGGTGAGTTGGAGCATTTGGATTATCTGTAGATCTAGAAATGGTCTATAGGTAATCTATTTCTGCTATATTTTTTTGTTATTGCAGTTAGTCATTTTGTTTATGTTAATAAAGGAACTTGCCCTATACAGAATCTATAGACAAAGTTTGACGATAATTTATATGGATGTGATGTTCTTTAAATTATTTTTCCTCATATTTTCGTTTGGTGCCATAGTAAAATACTGTCTGTAATGATGACGTCAGCGACCTCCTTTTCATCCCTAACCAATAACCCTGCACAATAAAAACAATCCCTGTAACACCACACCACCCGGAAAGAAAAAATTAAATAATGATATGAAAAATAAACATTTAATTGCTAAAATTACAAATATTTTGTAAACCTTTATACCATCACAATTATTTATATTTTATAATATTACACATCATTTTATTATGGGTCGTAACTCAAACGAACATCATCATGAATCATTCGAATAACATAACAAAATGGAATGGATCAAAAGTATAAAGATCATATCATGATCATAACAATAACAATAGTGTATATCCGATTTGTTTTGGTGTTAGAATTACAAAAATCTTACAAGTTTTATTTATAACAATTTCATTGTGTTCGCGAGGTCAACAGTTCGCAGAACTGACTACTAACAGTCATTAGCTAACAGTACGTATGATCTTTATACCTTCTCCCCGTTGTACATTACAAGTGTTCACTTCATTAGCGCGTGCACGACCGCATTCGCGTTGAGCGCTTTCAAGTCGGTGTAGGTCTGTCCCGTGCCCACGAACACTATCGGCTGACCGGTGATGTACGTCATTGATATCGCAGCGCCCACCTGACGAGAGGTAAACACAACTTTTAATAAATAATCATAAATATTTATTGCAGATATTAAAACACAAAAGCAAAGAAAAATAACATTCACAGCAGTTATAAAAACTAATCTAATAATAAACCCCCAGTAGAAGGGAAACTTCCAAGAATGCTGGCTGCATTGCCACGATGAACATTTCAACAAGTGGTACATAATTTACATAAAACATTTCGAGCAAGTGTCTGAACATTTTGGGCAAGTGATCGAACATTTCGAGCAAGTGATTGAACATTTCGAGCAAGTATTTGAATATTTCGAGCAAGTGACTGAACAATTCGAGCAGAGCACTGAACATAAAGAGTAAGTGTCTAAACATTTCAAGCATGTGACTGAATATTTCGAGTAAGTGACTGAACATTTAGAGAAGGTGACTGAATATTTCGAGTAAGTGACTGAACATTTAGAGAAGGTGACTGAATATTTCGAGTAAGTGACTGAACATTTAGAGAAGGTGACTGAATATTTCGAGTAAGTGACTGAACATTTAGAGAAGGTGACTGAATATTTCGAGTAAGTGACTGAACATTTAGAGAAGGTGACTGAATATTTCGAGTAAGTGACTGAACATTTAGAGAAGGTGACTGAATATTTCGAGTAAGTGACTGAACATTTAGAGAAGGTGACTGAATATTTCGAGTAAGTGACTGAACATTTAGAGAAGGTGACTGAATATTTCGAGTAAGTGACTGAACATTTAGAGAAGGTGACTGAATATTTCGAGTAAGTGACTGAACATTTAGAGAAGGTGACTGAATATTTCGAGTAAGTGACTGAACATTTAGAGAAGGTGACTGAATATTTCGAGTAAGTGACTGAACATTTAGAGAAGGTGACTGAATATTTCGAGTAAGTGACTGAACATTTAGAGAAGGTGACTGAATATTTCGAGTAAGTGACTGAACATTTAGAGAAGGTGACTGAATATTTCGAGTAAGTGACTGAACATTTAGAGAAGGTGACTGAATATTTCGAGTAAGTAACTGAACATTTCGAGTAAGTGACTATAACTACTAGTATTGTCTCACCTTATCATCTATAGTATCGAACTTGGTGAGCACGATGCCGTCGATGATCTGCGGCTTGTCTGATGAGGAGTGGTCAGCCAGCGCTTGGTTGAACTTCACCAGCTGGTCCACCGCCTCGTTACCCACCAGCGCCTCGCCCACGAACAACACTGTGTCTGGCTCGTTCACCTTAACATTAACATCTTAGGTCAAGTTATCAGTTAACAATTCATGATAATTAAATAATGGCAATGATTACAAGTTTAATTTACCGTTGACTATATCTACGGTAATGATCAATTAATTGACTCGCAACTCGGGATGTCTTATTTGAGAGAATCCAAAAACGTGAAGGGTTGATTTATAAATCAAAATGTGCCTCCTAAATTGTACTCAGTAGACACTTTAAAAACAAACTTGTTGAAAACCGCTAAATAAGTAAATGCAAAGTCCTTGATACAGCGGTACAAGTCTGTTATGTATTGTGTACCTTGATGAGTTTGGCGAGCGCCCGCATGAGCGGCTCGTTGTCCTGCATGCGCCCCGCCGTGTCCACCAGCACCACGTCCAGCTTGGAGTCCGTCGCGTAACGGATCGCCTCCATCGCGATACCCGCCGCGTCCTTACCTAACCAACACAGATACGAGCACATACAGTAAGTAATCAACTCAAAGAGGAGTAAACTGTACATAAACCTGTAACTACGATTTCGGTCATTGGCTCGTTCATACCGTTCATTCACTCATTAATTTGGTTCGATTATGTTCATCCGATGACAAATTGTATTAATTCACATGTTTTAAGCATCTCAACGTATCCTTTCTCGTACAAATGCACCATCTTGCGTCCATTGTGGCTGGTCATTTTAGTTTGGATTTAGATGTCTGTTTAAAATTATGCATAGACTACAGATAGGCAGCTATTAAGTAAATTCGATCATTAAATTGTTCGTTCTATCGTTTACTTATTGATTTCATTCATTTACACATTCATTTCCTTCATTCACCCATTCCTTTTTGTTCATACATTAATTATTTCGTTCATTGTGTTTATTTGACACACTCACCATATCCCTTCTCGTACAAATGCACCATCTTGCGTTCATTGTGGCTGGTCTCTTATTTAGTCATTTACAGTTTTAGGTATTGTTATTTTGCAATTTAATATTTTAAAAAGATATTTCGACTACAGTTAAGCGACTATTTGGTACATTAGATCATTAAGTTGTTCGTTCTATCATTTACTTATCGATTTCGGTCACTTACTCATTCATTTCTTTCATTCACCCATTCCTTGTCGTACTTACATTAATTATTTCGTTCATTCACTCATTCATTTTGTTTATTTGACACACTCACCATATCCCTTCTCATACAAATGCACCATCTTGCGTCCATTGTGCCTGGTCTCTGGATGCAGTGCGTTCAGATGTCGCGAGTGAGTCCTCAGTTGCTCGACGGCGCCCGCGCGGAACGTGTCGCAAGCGGCGATCAGGACCGACAGGTCGTTCTCAATCAGCCAGAAGCAGATCTTAGCGAGATTAGTGGATTTGCCGACTCCGTTCACCTGGTGATAGGGTTTGTTATTGAAAAGCTAGTCGACTTTACGAATAACCAATCCCGTTAATTAGTATGATATAAGAGATTTTAAAAAATGGAACCTGTATGCCAAAAAACTAACGCCAGCTGGGTTGTTGAAAAAAAGAGCGATGAATGTTGTAAAAGAAACTCGAAACCGAATTGCTAAATACGGGCGTTATTGGTGCCAATTTGACATTTATAATTGTCCGGGAAGGGAGGTTATTATGTCATCTCACCCCACAGAAGGCCATGACGTAAGGCCTGCCCTGTTGCTTAGCGTGTAGACAGTCCCGCAGTATGTCGACGCGACGCTTCGGCGACAGGATCTGAACCAGCGACTCGGTTAATGTAGACTTGATCGTCTTAGCCACGCTGTCGAACGTACCCAGCACCTGTAGACAACAAAAATTATCATATTTAAACAAACTATTTAACAAAACAACTGTCAAAAAGCAGTTTTTTTTTCTAAATAAAAGTAATAACTATCTTCCATTACGGCGGACGCCGATACAACTTTTTCCAAATCTCTGCTCCGAATAGTCAATATTTTAATTTAATTAAAATCGGCCCAGAGCCAGTGTAGTGAGACCTCTCAAAAAGCCCTTACAAAAAATATATATTCAAATCTATTCAGCCATCTCCGAGAAACTAGGTAACCAACTTTAAAAAATACAGTATTGCAACACATATTTATGGAAGTTGTTAAAACGTAGTTGGGACTCCGGATTCTATGGTAAAAATATACAAAAAAATTACAGCTCTCAAATGAGTCTATAAGTCACGATGTTACGAGTAAGTGTCTGGCATTGAATTACGTAATTTTTAATAATATTCTGAACGTAATACCAAAAAGTTTACACACTATAATTTGATGAATTTAGATCGGTATTTTACACACCTTTATTACCGTTTACCATTCAAAGCCACGATGACCCAAACTTCATAATAGTCCATCGTTCTTACCTGTGTTGGGAGCATGCGCTGACAAACTTGCAGCTTTTATAATATAACGAAGGTGTGGGGTTCACGGACTCTTAGACAATTACCTTTCCTTCTAGTTTGGCGGATACAGAGTCGCACAGTTTGTTGGCGATGTCCGCGGCGACGTTCTTAGAGATGAGATGGTCGCGCATCTTGTCCAGCACTGGACGCATTGATTCTTCAGATAGCGCTTTAGAGCCTACCAGACCTGATGACAGAGTGTAGCATACGGGTTGTTAGAACATGTCATGTTTTGGCAACTTTAAAAAAGGAGTATGTTTCAATTCGTTGGAATTCTTCTTCTTTTTTTTTGCACGGATGAATTTTAATTTTTTCTCGCGAATAACACAAACTAAACAGATATAAATGAATAAATGATAAAAATAAATGATTAAATGATTATAAATCTGAAAAAATGATTGTTCCACAGAACAATGATATGTGAATAACGATTTACTTGCGTGTGTGTGCGAGATGTGAGAAAACCTTTTCTTTAATACATAAAATATAGATGACTTTTAGTTGACTTTTTGACTTTTTTCGTTCTCAATAACAAATTAAAGTTTTGTAAATCGACAAGCTTCCGACCTAGTCAAAAACCTGTGCCAGCAGGGGCTTTCCCAATTATAACACGAATGATTACAGACTTAAAACTCGTAAAAGCTCCTCAAAAATTCAACAAACAACAAAAAGGAAATAATTTTCAACTTAATGAATATATAAATTTCCTAATTTTTATTTAATTTTATAGATCTCTCGCTCGTATCCCAAAACGAAACAATCAAAAACCATAAAGGTAATTAACAGCTTACCCTTAAAGATGCTAAACATGCCGCCAGTTTTCTTGGACGCGGCTGGCTTTTCTTCATACTCCTCTTCGCTGCTGCTCTCTTCCGACTCCACCTCCAGGTCTCTAATGGCGCCCGTCATCTGACCTATTAGCTGGACAAGTAAATAGAAAATATTAGTATAAACAAATATGAATAGCCTTTTATTACCCGACCTTAAAACAGGGGAAGTTTCTCATTTCGTTGCAATCCTTATTTTTTGACAAGAGACTTCTATTCGACAGCCACATAACAACAATTGTTTTTCAGCTAACTTAAATTACAATTCAAGGAACTGGACCGATGTGCAAAATAAATGATGTGCTAATCTGGAAGGGTCGAAATCGATTAATGGAATCCTTTTTCTCCTTTACTGATATTCGTTCAAAAGAAGTTCATTTGCGGAGTGCGGCTAGTCGCTTCAATAAAGCCAATGATGTTGATGATACCTATATGACGTTTATGTTATTTAGATGAAATGGATGCTACCTAGATGAGGTTGTTGTTACCATCATGACGTTCATGTTACCTAGATGAAGTTGATGTTACCTATATGACGTTCATTTTACCTTGATGAAGTTAATGTTACCTAGATGAAGTTGATGGATGAATTTGATGTTACCTATATGACGTTCATTTTACCTTGATGAAGTTAATGTTACCTAAATAAAGTTAATGGATGAATTTGATGTTACCTATATGATGCCTGCTGATGTTACCTGGGTGTCTACAGTGACGTTAGTGCCTTGCTCCTGCGGGCTGTCGGTGCTGAAGTCCAAGGAAGGCAGGTCGCGGGAGCCGCCGCCCAGCTCCCACACTCTGGGCTGCTTCACGCGATCTACGTTCGCCTTGGGAGTCGGACTCTTCGGGGACTTTCTGTTATAGAAAATACAAAAATTTACTAACGCGCGGTTTTCTACTAGTACTAACATAATATTTCTGGCAAACAAAACAAAAACAAAAGTTGTGTACACAATCACAATTTATGAAACTGACGAAACGAGACTTTATTTATAAAAATATTTCTTTGGTATATGTAGTTAACTATTATTCTCTTACAGGCAGAGTGGATCGCTCTGGAGCTACAGTTTTCTAGACTACCAATTGTAATCCGAAGACAACAAACCTATAACTTAACGTTTCAAACGACCCACGGTAGCGCTAAGATACAAGTTAGTGCTAGCGTGGGTTATATGAGACGTTAAATTATAGTTATGTATACTACTTCAGGGTCACCCATCCGCGATTTGACTGAGCGTAACATTGCTCAATATTGGTGATTCGGCTAATCGATCTAATCGAATCTAATAGTTGGAATTCAGCAAACTATGCTACAAGTACTACGTAATTTATATGTACATTTAAGTGTGCTGTAATTGATAAACATTCCGTATTTCAGAATTATTGTTATCAGAATGTTCATTATCTCAGTTTCATTCCAACACAAGTAGGTACAATTTTACGGCAGAGTTATGTAAAACATTGCTTATCAGCTGAACAAGAAATACCTTACACAAGTGAAAATAAAACTTACAATTATTATTTCAATTTTCAATTTAAAGGATTTGTTTCATTTTCGGCCAGGACAGTGTAAGCCTACGAAAAATGCCTAAACATGTGGTTAATAATGTGTATTGATAAAAAATGCGTCAGTCGCCTACTTCATTGTGTACGTTATTTTTCTTCTACCTATACTCTTATGTATAAAAAGTAAGTCATGACTGACTGATTTTTGCTAGAAATAAACGCAAAACCTAAACAGCTAAATGTAGAGACATGAAAAAAGTTGTTTCAAAAATGTATGGAGCCCCGGCCAGGACAATGTACATGACTCCATAAATATGTTAGGGACTCTAAACTTTTAATACATTAACCAAATCCAAAATAACGTAACTTATCGCAGTGTACAAAATTAATTTCGAGTCAAAATACGAGTATAATGTCATTTACGCAAAAAGGTGATTTACGCGTTTCTATTGTGTCAATTTTGTCATTTTTGACGAGCGGTACAATTTATAGACCAATGTGACCATTTGAGTCAACCTAGAATACATAAGTGTTCTAGAGATGCCATAATTCCACTATAATTAATAGAATTTAGATATTTTTGTACACAACCAATAACCCTGTACAATAATAACAATCCGATGAGACGATTGACGCATTTTTCATGAATACACCTTTAGGCATTTTTGGTACTTGGACTGTGTATGTAGTCATGGCCGAAAAAGAAACAAGTCCTTTGGAGTGTGTATTCATTATAGGGTGTAGGGGTGTACTAAGAAAGGATTTCAGGAAATTCAACCCCTAAGGTGGTTAAATGAGGGTACAAAGTTTGAAATTTCTCTAAATTCGATTGTATATCGCGGGCAACGCCGCGAGTGGCAGCTATCAGCATAGATATAACTAATCACCACATTACATGCATGAACATTTAAATAAGTTTGTTTAGTGATAACCATAAGCAAGACGACCATATACAACCTTGTGCAGTTAAAATTAAGACTTAAAATAGTGTGTATTTTACTATTACCTGTCATATAAAATCCTCAATTTACACATCTACATTATGGCAGTGTAAGAATAAATAATAGTATGAATTTATCCAGTGTTCATCCTACTATCCTACTTCCTATCATACTATAATATTAAAAACGCGAAAGTTAGTAAGAATGTCTGAATGTATGTTTATTACTCTTTCACGTAAAATCTGCTGAACCAAATTTGAATGAAATTTAGTAAGAATATAGCTTAGCCCCTGGATTATAGGCTAATTTTTATCCTGTATTACCGCGTGTAACACCGCAGGGCGCAGCTAGTTGTGAATAAAACTCTTCGTAACACAGATCTCATTGTATCAATAAATACTGAAATTAACTTTTTATTCTATTGTCAATATGCTTAAGAGGAGATATAACAGCAAATCGAATCTATAAATAAATAAATAAGATCCACACAAGGTTTTCAGGTCCCAAACTAGGCAAAGCCTGTGCTATGGTAACCTGATGACTAATATACATACTTAAAAACATAATAAACAGTCAGACATAGGTCAAGCAGACATGTTCATGTCTGGGGATTGAACCTGGGACCAGCGGGATAATCTTGATACTTAAGTAGATAATCACTGTATATGTTTCAACTTACTTAGGCTCCTTCTTTCCTTTGGCCATCTTCTGCGCGAGCTTGGCTCTATTTGCGGCGATGACATCATCTTCCAACTCGGGATCTAACTCCATCTTGCCATTGGTCAGGCTCTTGTTTTCTACTATTTTCACTATAAAGAAATTTAAGTTTCTCATTAAACTTGGATTTAGTGACCGCTATAGCCTAGTGATTGCGGACCTCTAACCAAAAATTCAAGGGAACATACACAAACCAAATGACCTATTTTTCTCCCCTTAGGTATAACTTGCACAATTTCACCATGGGGGAGCTTATTTTTGTAAAAAAACTCAGATGTAGACCAAAGATGTTGTACAGTGTGTTGAGGTAAAATAATTAGAGGTTACCTTATGTTTACTAATTACTTGTAAAGTAAGATAAAAGAATAATTAAAAGATTACTATACTCAAATCTTCAGTGCATATCTTAATGTTACTTGTTCTAGTAACTTACCAGACTTCTTTGACTTCTCATCTCCTTTGCGTTCAATCATGGAAGCTACAGTTTTTTTAGACTTCTGCGAGTCCTCGAATGTTTTCATTGCTTTTGGAATTTTAGCTTGCACCTTGGCTGAAAGAAAAATTAAGCAATATCTTAGAAGTTCAACATTCAATTAATTGATAGTTTTTGGTATTACCAATTCATAGTATAAAAAAAGTATATTTCTTTTGACAGCTAATGCTTTGAAGGATTAGAAAGTCTTTATCTCCCTTTTAAAGCATTAGTGTTTGAAAGGGGGACTCTTTCTCATACCACTAGCATGACAACCAATCGGTAAACTTCAAGAACAACGCCTCTTCTTCTTTAATGGTGTCAGTCTTAGTGCATTTCCATACACCTATACAATTTAATAAGACAGTTTGTGCTATAAAACTATATACCTATATTAGTCTTGACTTTGCTTTCAGCAGCAGATTCTAGTATATTTTTTATTTCTTCTCATTTATTCTAGTAGTCTTTGATTCTAGTAGTTTTATATTTTTTACAAAAAGTAATACAATATTGAACTGCAGAAATAGGCTCAAAGATAAACAAATACAACTTACCCCAGTTCTCAGAATCCCGTAATATTTTATCAAAAGATGTTCTAAAATTGAAGTCCATGATATGGTTGCTTCCTTGCAGCTCATTCTTGTACTTGTCTCTAAACTCAAGATGAACATCATTGAGGAACTTATCAATGTATGATAGCTGCAGAATTCGCTGGTATGCCACCACAAACACCAGCTCAAACTCATTGTCGAGCTTATATTGCAACGTCAGAGCGTTGTGGTTGAATGTGTTATTCCCTGTACGCTCCTAGAAAAGTAAACAGATGCAAATATATTTTGTAGCACAAGTTCACCTTGAAAATATATTCTTATCACATATAACAAGGGTAAAGTAAAAGTGTATGGACAAGATTATAAGAACATTGGGTACACGTGTCTAAGTCACTAATTATATTAAAAACAAGTCGTAGAGGGGCTTCCCAATAAGTAAAATTCTTACTTGAAGGATAACACTGCGTATAAGTGCGTTTACAGAGGGTGAGAATATGTCGCTCGTACTCTGGAAACACCATAGCACTATACCTCCCTTGCTGAAGATACTGAATAAGTCTAACATTTTGAAAAATAGTGATTTCTTTTAATTTATAATTGCGTTTTGCACTAACACGATAACAGATGTTTCGGTCGCACAGTGTGAAAGTGACTAAGTTTGACAGTTTCGTGACAGATAAATGACAACTCATAACGTCGCTATATGCCTGCGTTCTGAAACTAAAATAATAGATAAACATTTCTAAAAAGACTAAAGGAAAATTTTATGGTCAACTCCAAAACTCCATCCCTCGTAAACCATGGTTTTACAAATTCAAGAATGTAAATAAAAAAAAGGCTTCAACTATTTGTCGCCTGAGGCTGGGTCACTGTTGCTCGCCTGTTTTTTTGGCCAAGATAAGAATTCGGGACACTTCTCTCTGTGAATGTGCACTTGATGATGGTACACTGGAACACATTTTCTTTGAAATGAAATGAAATGAAATGAAATGAAATGAAATGAAACTATTTATTGGCCTTATAACCACTTATGTTATACTAGGCAAGTCACATTACAATATTTCACACAATACTTAATTTAGTAAATTTTAAAATGTACCTATGTCAAAAACTTTACAATTCACTTAATTACAAAATTTAACTAAGATTATGTAGTATAGATTAATAGATATATTACTGATATAATAATACTTCTAAAATATTTTACATTAATGTGAGTAGAATTTAATAAAGTCATTATATAATAAGATACTTTAATGTCATTATTAGTTTGTGAGTTTTGACTATAATTGTTTAGTTAGATTTGACAATATGTTATATAAATTAAGTATAAGTTAAGTATTAAATTAAAATTATTAGAAAGAAAAAAACAATGACGAAAGTCTTATTAAAAATTTAGCTATCACCTACTTATAAAATTATGATTGCTCACTCACGAACGAAGATTCAGTCAGCTTCATGTTCATAAATTCTTTGACCGAGTAAATTGGGGTAGACTCAAAAAACCGCTTTATTTTTTGTTTAAAATCGTTCGCGTGAAGATTAACTACGGCATGGGGCAACTTGTTAAACATACACATCTTAATATAAATTCCTTGTTTTCTAACATTGGCTAGGCGTGTTTTAGGCTTACATAGTATCTCTTTTCGTCTTTCATCCATTCTTAGATTATGCGCATATGGTTGTTTCTGTAAAATATCCTTATCTTCATAGATCTCTAGGAGGCAATTATAAATATACAAAGATATAACCGTCATGATTCTATTATTCTTAAAATAATTTCTAGCTGACGCCCGTTTACGCAATCCAAATATAATTCTTATAGCTTTTTTTTGGGCTCTTAGTACTTTTATTACATCTGTACCATTTCCCCAGACAGTTATTGCGTATCTAATAATAGAATGTGTGTAAGCGTAATACACGGACAACATTGCATGCTTATCTAATAATGGCTTTAATTTCACCAATGCATAATTGGCACTTGACATCTTTTTACACAATTTAGCAATATGCTTTGAATGAGTAATTGTGTAATCTATTGTGTATCCCAAGAATATATTTTCTTCTAAGACGAAATTACTATCAACACCTTTCCTGGATTGGTATGTCATTACAACACTTTTATCTGCGTTTAGTATGATACCGTTAGCATCAAACCACTGTTTCAATATACTTTTAGCTTTGTTTATTTTTGTATTTAGCTTGTCTTTGCTTTTATCATTGATTCCTACGTGCGTGTCGTCAGCAAATAAACTAGTATATGCCCAATCAGGCATAGCATTAGATAAGTCATTTATATATATAAGAAACAGTAATGGTCCTAATATAGAGCCTTGGGGCACTCCTATATCTACATTTGTAATCTTAGAGCTTGTATCGTTAACATACACAGCCTGTTTCCGATTCTGTAAGTAAGTACGCATCATGTTTAGTTCGGGGCCCTGAAATCCATAGTACTCTAATTTCATTAATAGTATGTCGTGCCTCAAACAATCAAATGCTTTAGACAAATCACAATATATACTTGCACATTTCTGTGATTTGTCCAAAGAGTCCAATATGTAGTAAATTACTTTCCTTATCGCCATTTCAGTAGATCTACCTTTTCGAAATCCAAATTGAGACTTAGTAAAGAGATTATTTTCTTCGAAGTAATTTAATATTTTACTTTTAATTAATGATTCCAATATCTTTGATATAGTCGGTAAAATACATATTGGTCGGTAGTTCCCTAGCTCTGTACAATCTCCTTTTTTATGCAGTGGAATAATCTTACCATGTTTTAGGCTGTCGGGGAATATTCCCTCATCTAAGTAGTCGTTAATCACAATGTGAAGCAATTCCATTAAATGTTCATTTTGTAATATCAGTTTTTTCAATGTTTTTGAGTTCATATCATACATATCAGGTGTACATTTCTCTTTCATGTTCTTTACTGTCGTCCATAGTTCTTTGAGATCTATTTGATCAAATTTAACAGTGGTGATAGGTTTTTCACACATTTCTAAATAATTTTTACATTCATCAATATTTGTACTAGTTTTACACGTCAATTTACGAGCAATATTCCCGAAAAAGTTATTGAAATCATTTGCTATATCTTTTGAGATAGATGTTTCTGTCCCATCTTCTCTTTTAATTAATTTTACGCCTTTATTGTTTACCTGTTTCTTATTATATCGGATTTGTTCGTTCACAATCTTCCATGATTCTCTTATTCTATTTCCTGAAGTTCTTACTCTGTGGTTATATTGTAACTTTTTAGCTGCTACATAAACTTTTCTCAAAATTTTCTTGTATTTTCTTATATACATTAACTTTTCTTTATCTGGGTGTGATTCCTGCATCATTTCCATCTTAGCTAAATTATTTTTTGAGATATCTATTCCTTTGGTTGTATATTTGGTAACCCTATTACGTACTACACGTTTTTTTCTTGGAAAAGCTACGTCGTAATAAAATCTAATCGCGTCCTGTAGAATATTCATTCTTGAATTTGGTTCTTTACATAGTACGATCTGATTTTTTAAATGTATGAAATCCTGATTTAGTAAGAAATTGAAATAATTTATATTATTAACAGATATTTGCCGAGAAAATTCAATTGTTTTTGATAAAGTTTTACGTTTACTGATCGAAATTGTTAGTCTAATTACTTTGTGATCCGCTAGTTTACGATTCAATACATCTCCTGTGCATTCGTCAAAGTTTACAATAAAATTATCAATACATGTAGCACTAGTTTTCTCTATTCTAGTCGGTTCATTCAAAATTATTTTAAAATTAAAATCGTCATTAATTTTTAAAAACATTTTTATATTTTTATCAATTTTTAATATATTTAAGTTGAAATCTCCAGCAAGTACAATTTTTTTCCCTTCGTGGTGGAGTTTTTGTAATAATTTTTTTAGTAAATCAAAAAATAAGTTAATATCTTTATCGGGTCTATAAACTGATATTATGATTATTTTTGAAGATCTAAGTTCTATTGCAGTAAGTTCAAAATTCATCTCAAAAGAAATTTTGTTTATATCGTTCCTAACCTTATATTCTAAATTATTCCTGATAAAAATAGCAGTACCGCCGTGCATAAAAAATTTCCTATTAAAATATGCCGCAAGTTCAAATCCACTAATCACCATCGTATGTACTCGTTCGTCTTGACCCCATGTCTCCGTCAGACATAATACGTCACATTCATAATCATTTAGCAAATCTTCAATTGCTAAATATTTTTTGTGAATACTTTGTATGTTCGCATGTAGAATTACGATGTCACTATTACGGGAGGATTGATTTGAAAATTCTTCGTATTTCTCTGATATGTAATACTGTCTGATTCATGCTGATATTCAATAAATTTAAGTGTAGATGATCCTTGGAATTGTTTAGACAGAACTGATACAACGATTGTTTGTGTTATATATTTTTTCATCGAGCTATAGCTGTAGAGTTTTCCACGATTGTCCTTCATATTGGGATCAACGTATTTAACATTTTTGTTCATACGCGCTAAAAATGCTATTTCTTTATTTATGTGGTATATATTTAAATCATTAATTTTGTCATAGCTTAATCCGAATATTATAACATTGAAAGATCTGTCCCTTTTTTCTATTAATTCTTTTAATAATTTTACGTATCCGCCTTTTTTTGTGAGCTTTGAATGTGTTAATCTACGATGCTCCTTATATGATATCCTCCCTCCTGAAATTCCTCGCCCTACTAATATTGGTTATCTGCTCACCTTAGTTTTCACTCCTTTCCTTAACACCCTTAGTAAATTTATTGTCATTGATAATATTAAGTTGTAATTTATATTAATATAGATATAATTATTGTTTGATATAGATATAATAGATATAATTACTATTGTATATTCTATTTAATATATATATCAAAGATATGATATTCATTCATATTGGTGCTGTTTTGTATTGTCCTGTGCCTGTGTATTGTGTTGTCTTTAGTCTTTGTTTTTCAGATCTCTGATGTACAGGTCAATCAAAATAAACTGATCAATCTCCGTCGCTTGTTTTACGTTCTGCCCACACGTGACATTGGCAAAATTGTGGCACCACTACAGAAGCCACCTAATATAAAAGTTGAAGTTGAAGTAGATAAACATTATTTTAGAAATTATTTTCATAGACTCCTTATAATATCTTAACCAAAGATTTTGCATCCTCCTAGAAAGGGTTGCCATGTTTTATCTTTGATTATAACATCAAATTACATTTTAATAATCAGTGATAAATAGTTCAGTTCACCTTTTATGTCTACGTTTTTGAACCTCTTTCAATATTTTTTGTCTATGATAAATATTACCAGAAAAGATTTAATACCTAAATTTTGGGTAATAAATGCATGGTGCCCTATTTATTTATTAGTACCAATAAATGCTTGTGCTGTGGAAGTTCGGTAGGCCTCTTGTGTTGAACAAGATATGCGTTGACACATTAGCATCATACCGTTTTTGTATTTGAGCCATTTGGAGTCAAGACTTAGGGACCGGGACCTCATCTTATCTTATCCAAAACTTATCGGAGCGTTTGATCGATTCAACGCGTGACCAGAATGCCGTTTTTTATCTGGCCCAATATTGCTATTCCGCGTGGTAATGCGGCTAGCATGTAAGTCCAGGATTATCTGAGTTATTGGGTATCAAACATTTTAAGACGTCGACGAGTTGGGAACCTCCTTCTTTTTGAAGTCAGTTAAAGATTATGCTGACTCACTGAACAGCTGTGTACGTACATTTGCCCACGACATTCTACCTAATAAGAAGTTTAAGTTTGGGTTATATCATGTTCCTAGCTTACTGTGAGTTAATTATATTCTAGGACTGGCAAGTCTAAAGATAAAAATATAATTGATCGTGTTTGTTGTCTATGTTTCATCAAAGAAAAGAAATTCGTCAAATCATCCCTTCGTAATATTTTGTGTTCTCATTTCGGGAGGAAATTACTGAATTCAATAGAGGAAGTCTTACTTTTAATCTAATTTAATAAAATTAATCAATAAAATGAATATCACATCGGCTGCGGGGATAATATCCCTGCTCGACGAGCCCATTTCCGAAGTGAAAGAATTCGCGTTGAAGAGGTTGGACAACATAGTCGATCAGTTCTGGCCAGAAATATCGGAATCTATCGAAAAGATCGAGATCCTGCACGAAGATAAGGTATTCTCTCAGCATCAACTCGCAGCGCTCGTGGCTAGCAAGGTGTACTACCACCTCGGAGCGTTTGAAGATTCCTTGACCTACGCGCTTGGCGCCGGAGATTTGTTTGATGTGAATGCAAGGAACGAGTATGTGGACACAACAATCGCGAAAGCGATCGACTTTTACACACAAAAAAGGAAGGCTTTGTTCGTGGATAACTCAGCCGAAGTGATCGATCCCCGATTAGAGGCCATCGTGAATCGCATGTTCCAGAGGTGCTTGGAAGATGGGCAGTACCGCCAGGCATTGGGGCTTGCGCTCGAGACACGACGAATGGACATTTTCGAAGAATCCATCATGAAATCTGATGATATATCTGGTAAGTTAGCCTAAAAAGGAAAAAGTTGCTTGAAAAGGAAGGTTGGAAACGTTTGGTCCATTTTCATAACTGTTTTTCATAACTAGTTACTAAAAAGGCAATTTTCTTCACTGTTTCGTAACTAGTTATGAAAATGGACCTTTTGTTCGCTATTTAATAACTGTTTTCATAACTAGCTACGAAAAAAGCAATTTCCTTTACTGTTTCATAACTAGTTATGAAAACGGACTCATTTTTTCCCTCTTAATAACTGTTTTTCATAATTAGCTACGAAAATGGTTGATTCTTTCCTTACCAGGCAGGTAAACATTTTAGAGGCTTTTGCATGCACACAACGCTTGTATTCTTGGTCTAATTTTCCTTTTTATTTTACCAAAAAGTTTTAAATTTATTGTTTTATGAACTTTTTGTTAAAATGCTGGCTGGACATAATGTCACTTTTGTCATGTTATGTACTCAGTACGTATGTACAATATTGATTATTTGAGATTTGAGTGTCTTTTGAAAAAGCATCTCAAGAACCTCTTACATACGTTATAAATAAGTAATAAACACTTAGTATTTATACCTAATTAGTTGTTGATATTGTGGATTGTGTGATACTATAATTTCCAAGCAAAAGTAAACATGTCGTCTTCGTCTTCAAAATTCGAGTTTATACCAACGAAACGTAAAGGAATCAAATTGTTGTTCGACAGACGACAATTTCATAGTCGTAAAAAATATGTCAATGGGAATGCATTTTGGCAATGCTACAGCAAAAAAGGATGCAGGGGGAATATTACACTTAGTAACGAAAATCAATGTGTGAAAGAAAGTAATCATGACTTTGATTGTTTATGAAACACATCCAAAAATATAGTTATGAAGAAAATGACCACATTGAGAACCAAAGTCACTAGTAATCTTGACCCTATTCAAAAACAATTCGAAGAAATGGTTTGTGAACTTAAAGATGAGGGTTTGCACTTTACGACTGATGTACCAGAGTTCAAAAATATTAAAAATGGACTATACAATGCAAGACACAAAAATATTGGGGTATCAAAACTTCATTTCCAATCAACTCAAGATGTAATCATACCAGAAAAGTACCAAAGTTTCATACTAGCTGTTTTTAAGGATAATGAAAATAGATTATTGATTTTTTGTTCTCCTGATATTCAAGAAAAACTAAAGAGTTATAAACATTTTTTTCTAGATAGCACTTTCAAATCGTGTCCGAAACTGTTTCAACAAATTTACAGTATTCACGGACTCAATGAGGTAACAAAGACTATAGTGCCATTATTTTTTGCAATCACCTATAATAAAAATGTGAAAACGCATGAAATTATGCTACAAATGATCAAATCTCAGCTTCCATGTTGGAATCCCATAAAAATGACACTAGACTTTGAAAAATCCCCAATGAAAGCGATACAAAATGTATTTCCCGATACAGAAATAAAGGGCTGTTTTTTTCATTTTTGTAATAGTCTTTTTAGATATGGTAAGCGACTTGGTATTAAAAGTAGGGTACAGAAACGTCATATAGCCAGATGTGCTGGTTTGGCGCGACTACCATTAAAATATGTGATGTCTGGTTATAAATATATTATGTCAAGATCACCAAAAAGTAAGAATATAAAAAAATTTAATGAATACTTAAACAAAACATGGTTCAATGATTTCAATTTCATTAAGAGGTGGTGCTGCCATGGTGAAGAACAACTAATAATCTTGAAGGATGGCATTCTCGACTCAATAAATTAGTGGGTTGCAAAAAACCATCACTAGCGAAAGAAACGAAAGAAATTTTAATTAAAGAAACCAAAATAAGTTGCTACAAACAAAAAAATAAAAAAAGCAAAACCTATGAAGAAATTGACCACGAAATCGCTTCCGCAATCTATCGAAAAAAGAAATTTCAGTTGGTCATTGCTTAGAAATAATAAGTTCTTTTTATGTTAATTAAATTGTGTTTTGTAATTTGTTTCAAATAAATTTTATTTTACTATTAAAACTTTTTTGCACTCATTTACCTGCCTGGTAAGGAAAGAATCAACCATTTTCGTAGCTAATTATGAAAAACAGTTATTAAGAGAGAAATAAGTGTCCGTTTTCATAACTAGTTATGAAACAGTGAAGGAAATTGCCTTTTTCGTAGCTAGTTATGAAAACAGTTACTAAATAGCGAACAAAAGGTCCATTTTCATAACTAGTTATGAAACAGTGAAGGAAATTGCCTTTTTAGTAATTAGTTATGAAAATGGACCAATCGGTTGGAAAAGTTTCTGTTCTGTTTAGTATGCATGCTGAATTGCAAATAGTTTTCCATATGTCTTTGTTTGTATAATGCTATGTTTATTGTGATGTATAATCATAAGCTTTTTCTTATATTTCAGGAATGCTTCAGTATGCCTTCAATGTTGCCATGAGCCTCCTACAAAATCGTGGTTTCCGCAGCACAGTTCTACGCTCCCTGGTTGGTCTATACAGAGGCCTCAATGTGCCTGACTATGTAAACATGTGCCAATGCCTCATCTTCCTTGAAGACCCTTTATCAGTTGCTGAAATCTTAGATAAACTGACTTGTGGACCACAGGAATCTGTCCTTATGGCATACCAGATAGCCTTCGACTTGTATGATTCAGCTACACAACAGTTCTTAGGCAGGGTTTTACAGGCCTTACGAAGCACAGCACCAATCCCCAGTGCTCTAGGTGGTAAGCCCCAACCACAAGGAGGCCCCTTCCCAGAATCCTCTATGGAAGTGGACCCTGCTCCTTCAGAAGAAAGCAACAAACCAGAAAGGGGAATGGACAGTTTAACAGAAGAAGAAAAAGAACACCAAAAAAGAGTAGAAAAGCTAATATCTATATTAGGTGGAGATGTATCAATAGCTCTACAATTACAGTTTTTAATCAGATCTAATCATGCAGATATGCTCATTTTGAAAAACACAAAAGATGCCATCAGGGTTTCAATTTGCCATACAGCTACAGTTATAGCCAATGCATTCATGCATGCTGGCACAACAAGTGACCAGTTCTTAAGGGACAATTTAGAATGGCTCGCAAGAGCCACTAATTGGGCAAAACTTACAGTCACGGCTTCCCTTGGAGTTATTCACAGGGGTCACGAGAATGAGTCCTTAGCTCTAATGCAATCTTACTTACCCAAAGAGGCCGGTCCATCATCAGGCTACTCAGAAGGTGGTGGCCTCTATGCTCTAGGACTGATACATGCCAATCATGGTGCGAACATCATTGACTATCTTTTAACACAATTAAAAGATGCTCAGAATGAGATGGTACGCCATGGAGGATGCCTTGGATTGGGCTTGGCAGCCATGGGTACACACAGGCAAGATGTTTATGAACAGCTCAAGTTCAATTTATACCAAGACGATGCAGTGACTGGAGAGGCTGCTGGTATTGCCATGGGTATGGTCATGTTGGGTTCAAAAAATGCAGCGGCTATCGAAGACATGGTAGCATATGCACAGGAGACCCAGCACGAAAAGATCTTGAGAGGCTTGGCTGTTGGAATTTCTTTCACTATGTATGGAAGGCTTGAAGAAGCAGATGCTCTTGTGCAGCAACTGTTGAGAGACAAGGACCCATTACTGCGACGCGCTGGGTGCTACACCATTGCTACTGCTTACTGTGGTACTGGTAACAATGACTCCATCCGAACTCTACTTCATGTCGCTGTATCTGACGTCAATGATGACGTACGTCGCGCGGCTGTCACTGCTCTCGGTTTTCTACTCTTCAGAACTCCTGAACAGTGTCCGTCGGTTGTATCGCTGCTGGCCGAATCCTACAATCCTCATGTGCGCTATGGAGCTGCCATGGCGTTGGGAATCGCTTGCGCTGGAACTGGCAATCGTGAAGCTATTGGACTTTTGGAGCCAATGGTCAAATTTGACCCTGTCAATTTCGTTCGGCAAGGAGCCTTGATCGCTTCGGCTATGATCCTTATCCAACAAACCGAAGCTCTTTGCCCTAAAGTTACATATTTCCGTCAGCTTTACTCACAAGTTATATCAAACAAACACGAGGATGTAATGGCCAAGTTTGGAGCTATAATGGCGCAAGGTATAATAGACGCCGGCGGCCGGAACGTTACAGTTTCACTGCAAAACAGAACTGGTCATATGAATATGCTGGCTGTAGTTGGTATGCTCGTATTTACCCAGTACTGGTACTGGTTCCCTCTCGCGCATTGCCTGTCTCTGGCGTTTACGCCTACGTGTGTGATCGCTCTCAATTCCGACCTGAACATGCCTTTGCTTGACATCAAATCTAACTCGAAGCCATCGTTATACGCGTACCCGGCGCCTTTGGAAGAAAAGAAACGCGAGGAAAGGGAGCGCGTCACCACCGCCGTCCTCAGTATTGCCGCGGCCAAAGCGCGTAGGAAGGCGCACGGCACTGACGGCTCTGCCAGCAACAGCGTTACGTCCTCCACCACATCCAAAATGGATGTTGACGAGGAAGAAAAAAAACCATCGAAATCTCCGAACCCGAATATAACAGTTCATGGCAAGTCTGAAAAAGACGCCGGTACTTCTAAGGAGATCAAGAAAGAGGAAAAAGAAGGTGAAGAAAAGGAAAGCAAGGAAAAGAAGGAGCCTGAACCTAATTTTGAAATACTGAGCAATCCCGCAAGAGTGATGAGGCAACAGTTAAAAGGGATCAGCATTGTTGAGGGTTCAGGGTTTAGCCCTCTGAAGGATGTTACCATTGGAGGTATAGTTATGTTGAACCACTCCGGGGATGAGGAACAAGCTCTTGTTGAACCAGTAGCTGCTTTTGGACCAAAAGCTGAGGAAGAGAAAGAACCTGAACCACCAGAACCTTTTGAATATCTGGATGATTAATCTATTATCTCAGCTTTATATATTTTTATTTTAACTACAATAATGAAATAAATTAATGAACAATACTTATTAGGATATAAATGCAGAAGAAAGTTACCCACATAATTACAAAATGTCACATAATCCAGATTGATCACCTGTCGATGTATTTCTGCCTCAAATAAAATATAATTAGAATTTTCGTGGTTGTCTTTCAGTAACAGTAAATAAATAGTCCAGGATCCCTAGAACATTTTTGCAATGTGATTACTATCTATATTTTATGTTTTTGAAAATTATCAAATCGACATATTTCATACTTGCTATCTCTTTTAGCTACAACCGAGACTCGTATATAGGGTATACCTGGGCGTCTCATCAAAATCAAGCTACTCACGAAAAATTAGCTTCTTGATAGTAATCACATTGCTAAAATGTTCTAGAGATTCTGGACTATTAGTTCTTTTATAAAAAAAAGTAATTACCGACTGCCGTTACGGCAAGTGCCTATTGAATATTTCAACTATATCGAAAAATCAAAACTGGGCTGATTATGTCAAATTTCAATTTGGGTCACTTCAGATGTATTCACCCCATCATAAAAAAAAAATTCAAATCGATCTAGCCCTCCAAAAAATCGGGTACGAAATAATAAATACTATCAAATTGAGTAGGAACCTACCTCCTTTTTTGGAAAGTCGGTAAAAAAATAGTACTTCGAGCTTAATTTGTAATAGTCTACTCAACAGACCAGAGACAGAGTACCATATTCTCGCGCCTATAGTAAAAATGTTACTTGGTTATGCCAATTATTGCCCAACGTTTACTACCTAAGACCAATAGTCCGGTCAAATTAGACCAAAAAATAAGAGTAAAGTTACCTAAATTCCCACCAAGCTGAAAATCGGATAAGATTGTTTAAAATATCATTAAAAACAAAATTTGAAAGTTCCCCATCTTACCCGTGTAAGGAATAAATTTTATTTAAGGTCAAAGGTAAAAAAAATGAGTTTTTGCGATTTTCAGCAATACGGTACCTAAGTTTTATCATAAAAATACCTCGGACAAAAATTGTAGATAATAAAATCATCTACAAAAAATTTGTTAATATTTTTTTTCTACGAGCCACCGTTATTGAGATATAACGATTCAAAAAGTAATATCGTCATAATATGCATGAGTACGCCACGTATATATACATCTCTATGTGCTGAAGTTTTTAAAAATAGTAATTCTACTCGACAAGAAATTATTACTAACGGCATTCGCTTTCTTCTTTCTATGTACGGAGCTCCTAAAAACCTATCTGCTTAGATAAGTATAGATATGCATGTTTCGTTAAAAACACCAAAAGTAAAAAACAAGTACTTGTTAGCTTGTCTTCCTCCAACCTCAGTTGCTGCTCATCAACATCTCGGAGTCGGCTGTATTGATCATAATATTATGGAAAGAGAAATATATTTAACACACACACCCCTAGGAAGAAAGACATTACTTAACTAGAAAAAAAATTTCAAGATGACGAAAACGTTTTTTTATTTTAACTATGTAAAAAATAACTAAAAAAGATCGGTTAATTAATTCAAATAATTACATATAACCCAACCCAATCTATTCAAATATAAAAAAGTACTTATACCAAATAAATATTTACGAACAATTTGGTCTCATTCAGAATTAATATTTGATGTTCGTCCCATCCCTAGTTCACGCTCTTTGTGTACAACTAGTCGGGCCGTAGGTACAGTAATTCTTATGATAGTGTGAATGTTTCACCTGTGTGCTCCTAAAAGGAAAAGTGTACGTTTTATTCCTGTTTGTCACCCCAATCTGTCCCCGCAAAGTGACAAACAGGAATAAAAATTCCTTTTTGTCACCTTTTTAGTCAAGAGGGGACAGACTGGAACTTTTTTCCTGTTTGTTCTCGTGCGATATTTACAGGATTTCAGAAGTATCGCAGAGGGACAGAAAATAAAAATAATTCCTGTTTGTCCCCCTCTACGACAACTAATGAACCAGAACACTCAAACTTTTCTTTTAAAATATATTTTTAAGGACAAATTAGAATCAATGCAATTCAAAATTGTGCTACAGACAAAGGGACAGGCTTAGCTTCTTTCCCCGTATTTGTTACTGTTTCACAGGACACAGTGGTGAAACGGTTGTTGTAATAGTAGTCTCAAACTTGGAATATGCAAAGGCAAAAAAGAGTCGTCGTACAAACCAGCTGCACGTAACGAAACATTACAACATTTAGCTCCAAATAGCTAAATGTTGTAATTATCTTTTATATAGTAAGTGATATACTTTGCCTTGCTACTATATTTACATGCGTACCTACTTGTTTTGATAAAATAAATGATTTCCTTTTTCTATTTCACAAAGACAACCCGTAAAAGACTTTTCTTGATATAATTAAATCTAGCCTAAGCCTAATGAGTAATTTTAGTTTAAGTTAATCGTCTACAAAATAATGTCTCTAAGAGTTTGTCCATCGGCACTTTTCTTATTACAATTGTTAAGGCGAAAACACTTTGTTCATGTGTTCTTAAGTCTTAGACTTTTACTACTATAGTTCACTATTTTACTTTTTACTTTACACTAACTCGAACGGTTTAGTTTTTTTTGGTCTTCTAGTTATTTCTGTGTAGTTGTGAACCAATTTGGTCGATTAAAGAGCCTGTATATCAATTTTGTATCCATGTATGGTTTGGAATTTGAAAATTATGTATGTTTTTATTATTTTCAAATGTAAGCACAAATATATTAAACGGATCTTTTATTTTCCAGCTCAGTTTGTTTACGGCTTCCATAATTTTAAGTCCTTTCTGTTTTAAATCTTCCACAATTCTTTCTGGCTTGCAAGTAAAGTGCAATTTTTAGCTATAACCCTTATGGGTTTTTAATGTTTGTTTTCGTAAAATTGCCAGTTGAAATCATTGTTTTTGGTGCTTTTGTAATAGCTCTGTACGAATCATCATTGGTGGCATTTATTTGAACTTTCCTATTTAAATAAACGATAACTTCACTCATGATGAAAAGATGTAAAAGATGTGAAGGATGTCAATTGTTGTCTTTATTGTCATTACAGAAATATCAAAAATATTCCACGAATAAATATCAGATATGGAAGCGATTCTTGGATTATTCTTGGAAAAACCTACAGCGAACTTTATTCACAAAAGTGGTGGGTTTTGTTAGAACAGCAATAAAAAATACCCATAATATGTGTGTCTGTGTGTTGTTTGTTGTCTTTAGTGTAACAAGTGATGTGCCATTAAGCAAGCATCACAAAAACAAATCATAACGGCAGATTCAAAGGAGCATCACAGAAAAAAATAATATTTTTCTAGATTACCAAAAATATTATTCACTTGTCCTCAAGATGAATAACATTTTAAAACCAGCAAGTACAACTCGACATCGCGCAGTATTTTAGTTTGATACCTCCACGCTTTCCTGACAAAAAGGGCCTTGGCAAACAGACGGATAACAAAGTGATCCTATAAGGGTTCCGTTTTTTCCTTTTGGGGTACGGAACCCTAAAAAACAAAATAAAATAAAAAAGTCTAGTAACGATTACTACTGAAAGAAAAACAGGTTTACTTGATTTTCGACCATTATCACATATGTTACTTAAACTTTATTTTAGATTTTTTATAGATCATTGGTGACAAATACAACCAAAAACAAGCAAAACATTAAATTCAATAAGGTTGAAAAGAGTGTAAGTTTGTGTCATATTTAAGTTTTTAGGAGTTAGTTGCCTATTTCGTTATTATCATTTTCACTTGAAAATGATACCCAAGTCGAAAGCAATGCTCACTCCTTCAATGTTCATTTGTTTCTTAGATGTTCACTTGTTTCTGCGATGCTTATTCGTTTTCCGATTTTTATCTAAGTCTGCGATGCTCATATGTTTTCAGCGATGCTTACTTGTTTTTGCTATTTCCATTTGTTTCTGCGATTCTCAATTGCGTGTGGTGTTCACTTGTTAAAAACATATGTATTGAAGCTCTGGCTAATTTGAGTATTGGGTCAGTAAGTAACGGGTATTTTTTCATTGCTGTTCTAACAACTTTCTATTGGAGTAGAAAGAAGGGTTATTAATTTACTGTTTTTATCGTCCATCCGTAAGATTGGTAGTGACACAGGTAAAAAATGGAATAATTCAATGACATCACCGCCGAGATAAACTTGCTATGTGTGTGTATTCTTATAAAACTAGCAAATAAAACAACAAAGAGACAAAGTCTGCTCTCTAACGTAGCCCTGAATCGTTTACAGAGGGTCACGATAACGCTTTACCTTTTCCTATGTCCGCAACAAGAGAAGAACGATATAATTTTATTTTCTCTATTATTATTGCAAGGAGAAGAAGAGGAAAATGAATCCCTGTTTGTGCCCTTGAAAATATCGCATGGGGACAAACAAGAAAATAGATTCCGGTAAAAACCTTTCTGTCACCTTATTATAGGGTAACAGGAAGGAATTTTTATTCCTGTTTGTCACCTTGCGAGGAGAGATTGGGGTGACAAACAGGAATAAATCGGTTTTACAGACGCTTGTATTTTTGCGCTAGTGTGCATCCGTGTTTGCCTCGCCTCCCTAAAAAAATCACAACACTTTTTCCTTAAGCAACAGCTAGTAAAGTCATTTCCAGTCTGTTTCTTCTTTGCATGGTTACAATCTGAAAAATCGGTAGAGTCCTATGCCCACCATCACATTTTCTAAAAAAATCGAATCAGGTAGAACATCACTACGGCACGTGTTGTGTTCGCTAACACGGTACGAACGAATCTTAAAATAATTTATTAGATAGAGTACCTACCTACCTTTGAAAATAATCCAATGAGTACATAACTATATACCTTTACTATAATCAAAGAATTAGAGAATTGAATAAAGGATAATCGTCGTAAAGTTATGAAGTGTTATGTGCTGTGATATTTAACTTGTACTTATTGTTCTTTTCAAAGTTTGTTGCGCAGCTCAACAACTTTACTAACAAAAATGATTTCAAAAGTAGTAGAAAGATGGAGCGTGGACATTGATTTTGGTGAACTTGCAGAGGATAGCGACTTTGTGACCAAATGTACTAATCTCCAATTGTATCTATCAAAGGTGCGGGAAGCGATCGAAAAAATTCCGAAAAAAGATGATTTTGATAAGTTGCCTATCGAGCAGCAAATAGAATTTGACCTATTCCGATGCTACACTCTCAATTCGATGTTGTGGATACATCTTCGCCTAAAAGGAGTAAATATGAAGAATCATGCATTGAAACGAGAGTTGGAGCGACTAAAAGTAGCAATGGCAAGGTGGAAGGAAATAAAAGAAAGGAAATTCAGACCCAAAGTAGACGTCGGAGCTGCTAAAAGGTTTGTCAGAAGTGGTCTGTATGACCATAACCTGAATTCACCTCCTAACAAAAAGAGGAGATTCAATTAAAAAAAGTCAAATTAACATTAACAATTTGCCCAGCTCTAACTGAGTCTAAGTCAAATCTATAGTTTAGATAACTATGAAGTAATTAGTGGTTCACATTGCAACATGAATGAGATCACCTAAAACTCAGCAGCAGAATGTTACCGAGGTGAGGTGACTAGTTGCATAGAGAGACACTGAGTACTTGCAAGCAACCATTGTAGATTGAACTATTGGCTCAGCTAGTGTGCACGGTGTGAAAGCAACATAACCTGGTCCAACACAATGTAATGTAAATTATCACTAAGAGTCATTAGTTTCTGTAATATTCCTTTCATCTCCAATAGAACTTTTGGATTCATTTTACTAATATTGTCTGTAGTGGCAGATTTCCATTTGTCCAACATAATTATTCATGTAGGTAGTAAGAAAAATAATGTTTCTTAGGTATAACTTTAGTTCAGCACTGAATAAATAAACAGGAGGGTGGGAAGGAATTGGCTCTTAAGGCGTTTTGATTGAAATTAAATAAAACAATTGTAAAAAAAGCTGAGAATGTATCAAAACAAAATATTATGCTGACCCAAATTCAGCCTGTTACAGTACTAAACTGCCATTTCTTAAAATTCTTGCTTTTCCTTTTCTCACTTAAGGAAAGCAAATGAGAGACAACCATTTTACAACTGTCAAGTTAGGTTAGTTTGTTATGTCTGGCTTGCTAAATATATTTTATTAACTACTTTTGTCTTATAGTAAATTTTTTAGTATTAGTTTCAATTAATTGTACATTTCACTTTTGGCTGGAGTTACTATTGTATAGCTTATGCAAAGTTGGTATATGATTAAAGTCAGTTCTGGCTGAACAATATGCAAGGCACTGTGGACTGACTTTGTCATGAACTTTGCTATTATTTAGATATCTCACACTGATTAAATTACATCAAATATGTAAAAGTGTAAAGTACTGATTCATTTCAAGATTTTTGTTTGTTACAGACAAACAAAAATTCTTGTTTTTTTGTTACCACGAGAAATAAAGGTAAAAGTAATTGATTTAGTTATTTTAAGTTCTTTATAACACTGATAATTTTAAGTTTGTTACAGTTTCTTTTTTGTCATTCTAAATATTTTGTAACTTAAGGTTTGCGTTATCTTAATATTAAATCAGGAATTCGATAAACCTAAATCCTAGTTTGATATGCAATTATTGTTTCTGAAATAAACACTTTTGTAAGAGTTTAATTTTTTATTTTTAACACATTGATGTACCAGTATATCAGTAACATGGAAAATGTTGGAATGTAAGATCATATCATACTGTATAAATACATAACTGTGAACTGTACATTATTATTAGTTATCATTGATGGTTCAAATCAACTGTCAATGGCAGGCACATTTATTTCTGACACCCATTAAGAAGTAAAATGACAACTTTAAACATAAACATTTATAAAACTGGATCTATACCATACTCAAACATTACATTGGTTTATAATTTTTTTTTCCTTTTACTGTGTATATAAATTCTAATATCTAAAATGCACCTACCTCAAGGTTGTATTAATACTTGTGAACTTCATAATTTTTCATGGTACATAACTAACAAACATTTTTGTACCAACACATTAAATTTATATAGACAAAATATTATGGACAAATAGCAGGCACCAGGTACTAAACTGCAAACAACACCAGTACATAATTATAGTAATCACATAACAGCAATTTGAAAAACAATTTATGGCATAGATAGTAAAACTAGGCAAGATAACTATGAAATATATTAAAACACATTAACTGTACAACAAGTAAAGATTATAATAACTTGCACAACTTCCAATAAAATTTCATAAATTAGGATTAAATTTACTGAATAATAATATAACATCATTTATATATTGACATGAGAATAAGAAATGATTAAAATTAACATGAAATATTACTGCTTGAAAAGACATGAAAACTAACAATACAATATTTATATCTTGATCATCTTATGAAGATTAGAATGATATGTGTACAGTTTTTTAATTATATTTATTATAGTAGCTGTTACCTGTGCTTTCCATCGGAGTCAACAAATATTTTTCCCTAGTAGTGATGCAACTTAATAATTACACACTTAACAATGGATCCCGTTCATGCAGTTCATATAAATAATACTTTATTACAGCTCTATAACAAAATACTTGTTTGTTCAATCGAAGAAATCTACAGAAATAGACATACTCGATACTATAATGTGTTGTGCATATTGCTATTAAATTTTTTCAAGCTTTTTCTATTCTAACATTTCCAATCTTTTTTTTTTATAGCAAATAATTTAGCCTCTACTGTGGCGTTTTTTGTAGGATCTAGCCTTGTACCAAATTTCATGAAAACTGCTTTAGTGGTTTAGATGTGAAAAGGTAACAGACAGATAGTTATTTTTTCATTTATTATACATATTAGTAGGGTTTATTATTATTTATTATTTTGTGTGTTAAGAATAAACACAACTATTCATGTAATGGGCTGGAAATGTTTCTTTAAACAGTCCAACAAAAAAAAAATTATTTACATCCAAATTTTTTTTAAAGCTAGGTGCTTCCTACTAATTCATAGTTTGTTTCAAAATCAAAAAACAAATTTTCTTTTCTGTGACAAAAAAGGTAGTTAAATTCACTTCTCCACCTGTAAGACAAGGCCCGCGGCTGAGATGTTGTCACCAGCCCCGGCAGTCAACTGCGCTTCTGTACAAATCAGCACGGGTGCAATACAAATATCCACATGCACACCATCTATTTTCTCATCCCAGCAAGCAACAGGCTTTGAGGGCTCAAAAAACACTCTGCTATTATTATCATTATCTGTTGTAGTGGAAAAGCTGTCATCCAGTAAGAGCTTGCATTTATTTAAGGCAATATTTTTGCTATTACAAACATATCTGTGGGCTGTGAGAGAAGCTTTAGCTGCAGCGGCAGCGGTTCTTTTCCATTGTGAATTTTTAACAGTGAGTATAGCTTGATAAGCTAATGTATGTACATGAATGCGGGTTAACATTCTATCACTGCTGTATTTTTTGTTCTGTGTTCTTATAAGTTGGAATGTGTCTCGCATTTGGTCTAATGCTGTAGCTATTCTAGGATTTGAGTCGGTTACAACACTGACTTCTCCGTGTTGTAAGACACTATATAGATTGGTTAGTTCTTGCTCGTTCATCCCTACTGAGTCTACGTAAGGTAAAACTTTTGTCGTCAGATGTCTGAGTAGCTCCAAGTCTACATAACTGGCCATCTCAAAATGTGTTAGTGTGTGTGAAGGTTGACTTAATATTTGTTCTTTTACCAAGTCCAGTCTTTGTGCCCTTAAATCTGAAATATTAATATTTACACTATTATATTATGAATGTTTTCATAACACATAAATTATAAATGACTTGTGTTGATACTATGTTGCATATAATGGATAAATGAAGATAGCTATAATTTTTTTTATATTACTAAACTCCAAATTTACATTAATTATTTTCTTTAGGACTAAATTTGATGTGACACTAAATATCTGCTCTTATTTCTTATTTATCCAGTATTTAAGATATATTTTAATTTCACAATGTTGCTTAAGTAATATATGTAGGTAACTTTATACTTACCTATTCCATTTTTCTTAAAAGGATAATTGTCCATCATCTGAAGTCCACTAATGACTAGTAAGTTTGGGTTAAACTTGGGCAAGCTCTCTCCAAACTTTTCTAAGGAACTTAACAAAGGATTGTTCTCATCATTGTGCATAATATATCTATTTGCTCTCGGGGCTGTATAAGCCCCAAATTGTTCATCAGCTTTGTACTCTAAGATCATGTGAATATCATCTTTCACTTCTTCATTTTCTTCACCACCAACTATTTCAATATCTTCTGGAATGTACGATTTCAATTTTTTACTCATTTTGGCTGCGAATAGAACCTTCCAACCCTCCATATGGAAACGTTTGGCCATCAGAGGTGCATTGCCGCCAATAGTCCATCTTGAGTCCGGTAATTTTAGCGCTTCCTCGATTAAATCATCGTATAGTTTCGAATTAGACATAAATCGCCTGTGAAACAAAGAAATTTACAGTGTCATTCCAATATTTGAATACTTAATTAGCTACAAAGGTCATAACTGTATCACTTAGGTACTTACTCAGCCGCGGCACCGTGTTTGAAGAAATATGCGAAACTTTCAAGAAACTCGTCTTTGTTTGAGATCTCGTTATAGTGTTGTGGGGCTCCTTTCATCTCCTTATGGTCTAATAAAGCGGTTGCATTAACGAAAAGATCGTGACATGCACCATATCCAAGCGCAACTTTAGGCTGCAAGTTTCCTTCTCCGACACGGTTCTCGCTCTCCAAATATAGCAGATGGTTCTTCACAGGTGACAATCTGTCATCAGCAACATCATCTTTACGATAATACACCGCATAAAGAACTATACAGAATGATAACAGCGACCCAAATTTTACCGGAGCGCTAGCCATTTTTAACACTGTATTTTAATATTGAAACTGGAATGGAGCCGAAGTTTAAGACAGATTATGAGATCGACGTCACATCATAAAAGGTGTTGGGGCTTTAAATTATCACTTTCTGTGATAAAAGTAATAAATATTAGCCTTTTTTATCGGTCAAATTGCACAGCAAATACCAGCTGCCGCGCCGTCAGCAGGCAGATGACGTGACTGACGTTTATCAGACAGTTGACAATACATGGCTTTAGCAATAAATACTATTTTCCTGTGAAGTGTGAGGTTGAGTTGATATTCTACTTACGCGTTCGGTACCTAAGAGCAGGGTAAAAAGCAACGGAACAGCTACACTTTGAGGCACGGAACGCATCCCTGCGTAGGCGATAATCGGCGGCGAGCCAACTATAGTACAGAGTAATGAAAATCGTATCAGCGAAAAGGACAGTTGATTAACTCTATTAAGCATGCAGTGGAAGAAATACTTTTCACCTATAATTTATAATAAAACTATAAGGCACAATCACTGATAAAAGATTAATGATTTTATAATAACTAGAAAAAAAACCTCTATGTGTATAAGTAGTACCTTAGAAAAATGTACGAGAGCATTTTTCTAAGGTAGTACGTAGGATGTTATAAACAAATTTTAACTCAGTCATTTTCGCTCTGTCTCTTTCATTTCCATAAGTATTGCATATCTTTCTCTTTGTCATAGTGTGATAAGGTGGTTTATACCCAATGTCTAAAATTTTCTCTGTCTACGAAAGAGATCACATTTTAGCAGACACAGCAACAAATATGTACAAAAGCTGGTTGTGTGTTTTAGTTGAGTACACTACAAAGGTATTTTACTAATGAGTGCTTCTCGTTCTTCCAAAAATATTGCCATAAAACTATAATTCCATTGGATAAGGGATAATTTAGTGCTGCAATATTGTTTATCAATTCAAGCCCTGTGTTGTTTTCAATTTATCTGAGAATGAGACATAGTGTGACCGCACATAAGATAGTTATTTATATTATATTGGGAAATTTAATACTCCCGAATTCCACAAGACCCACTAAGTAACTTATTTATTACTATTCTGTGATCTGTGAACCAGATACTTATCTGGTTCGGTCAATCCCACTGCTTCTGACAAGATTGAGATTTAGGAAATTCGGTATTAGGTCAAGCAAGCCTCGATTTGTTTGGCTTCTGTCAGACTTGACTGTTGGCCAAGCAAAAATCCAGGCATGGTGATAAGGCCGGAACATCAGTACCGTCAACTGTTGCAATATTACCATATATTTTTATATTTTGTTATATTAATCCAACATTTAGTTTGTTAGGAAGGTTTTAATAAATACATTCTGTCAAGAAGATCTTTTTGTATAGGTTCAGCGATTGAATTTTGCTAAATCTTGCATAAATTCCTTAGAATATCTAAAAATGTGCAGTAGGTAAATTTGACACGTTTTTGGTAACTTTACCATGCCTACAGTTTATTTACAATACGTCCAGTAGACTACAAACAAATCTTTGCATCTAATATCTTTTGCGATAAAAACTAATTGTAAGTATTCTGGAAGCTTCTAATTTAATTAAGAATTGTGCAACCAACACTAAGGTAAAAGTTGCCAAAAAATTTAATTTTTCATAGAAAAAGGTTGATGTCGTCAGGTTTGTCAATACTGAAATTGTTAATAATAATGTACCTATACTAATAAATACTTATGTTGTCAAAACCTGTTGGTGGATAATAGTGATAACGAAAGTTGTCAAACCTATTTTCTTAATAATTAGGTATTAAAATCAAAAGTGGTATGTATACCACTTTTGATTTTAAGCTTATTTACTTTGACAACCCTAAATGCAGGTAATGTTGCTTTCGTGCAGAGGCAACTTTACCGAACCACGAACAATATTACCTTTTAACATAACTCAAGAAATAAACGTTACATTGCATTGAATCATTACAACAAAATTATATGAGGATATATTCTATCGAATTTAATATAGACCACATACCAGAACTTTGGTTTTCTGTGTAAAATATCAAATTTATTTTAATGGCGCCGCGAGTTGAATTGACCATATGTAATAAAAAATCACATTGCTTGACAGGTAAAGGAGTTATCAGCTAGAATCTTTTTTTGGGATACCGCAAATTATCATAGAATCTACCAATGTAGCTAAGTTTGCACCAAAAGCCACAGATAAAAAATATTTGGTAATAACTAATTTAGGGAATGTTATGTAAAGTTGCTAATGGAAATTAGAGATTACACTGTTGACGGTATCTCTTTCTCAAAAATTTTGACAATCTGTCACAGAAGCCATAAACCAAGAGTCTATCTATCTAGAATCAGGAATCCCTACTACAGTTGTTGTACAAATTCCTTAGTTTTTTTTATGACAACATTAATTATCTATGGTGTTGACAACATTTATTGCCTACTCTATGGGAAGGCTCTCTCTCTCTTGAAAAATATGTCGAATGATTGGGTGTGTCTCAGACCCTGTTCGTGAATAAATCGCCATTTATTAACTGAATCCTTCGATGTTTTAATATATAACCTGCAAACGATAAAATTATGGCGACCGCGAGTGAGATAAGTGAAGTCGAAGGCGTCAGAAAGGAAAGAAAAGTGACGAGAAGTTTATTCACGAAAAATGGCCACGTGCTTGAGGCCCTCATGGACAAACAAAATGAGCCTCCATTGGAGATAACTAAACAGTACCTTAAAACGAGGCAACTGTATATGCAATTAACGGAATTGGACAATGAGTTGAAGAAAATTATTCGCGAGACTGACGGCGAAACTGAGCTCGAGAGAGAATTACAAAGCGCCTTGGAATACAGATCGCGATGGACATCATTGGACCTACAATATAAAAATACATATGAAAGATCTCCCACAGTGGAAAGAAATAAAGAAGAAAAAGAAAGGCGAAGTTTTAAACTCCCGACTCTACAGTTTATAACATTTGCCGGAGACCTAAAATGATGGATCCCATTCTGGGGACAGTTTCAAAAAATAGATTCAGACCCACAAATTGACTTACATGATAAATATCAATACCTATTGCAGGCAATGAAAGAGGGTTCTGAACCCAAAACTTTAGTTCAAAGCTTCACACCATCATCATATCAAGACTGTTTAAGTCAGCTAAAAGCGAGATATGCTCGTGAAGACTTATTAATTCAAGTATATGTAAGAGAACTTCTGGAACTGATAAATTCAAATTCTGAGTATAACCTGACTAGCCTATATGACAAAATAAGTGCAATGCTGCGAGCACTCGAGACCCTTGGAGTCACAAAAGACAAATTTGCAGCATTCCTGCTTCCGATGGTGGAATCAGCATTGCCACAAGATTTGCTGAAAGTCTGGGAAAGAAATAAGAAAGAAAATGAAGATATCAGCAATGAACTGAATAGTCTATTATTATTTGTTCGAAAAGAAGTAGAAAGTGAGCAGCGCATCTTGTTGGCTAAGAAATCATTTGGTGTTGAGAATGGAGCAGAGGCTTCTGAATTAAAGAAACAACCAGAACCGACAGCGAGCTGTTTACTAACAAACTCCAACAAATATAATAACAATAACAAACCTGCATGTATTTGGTGTGAGAAGGATTCCCACAACAGCTTAGAATGCTATAAGATGCAGAAAATGACTATTGAGGAGCGAAGAACACACCTGAAAAACAAAAAAGCCTGTGCTATATGTTTGAAAAAAGGACATCACCCTAAAATTTGTAAAGCAGCTGTAAAATGTGTGATATGTCGGCAGCGACATTCTGTAGTTTTCTGTACGGGCCAATCTGGAAATATCCTAGACAATGCTCCAAGGAACAACTTAGCTGCCACACACACTGAAAGTTCAAGTGCTACACTGCCAGGAGAAGGAGGAGCTATAAGTGCCAATATGTCTGCTGGCTCCAAAAGCACCATAACAACTACTTTACTACAGACTGTGTCCGTCCTCATCAGCAACGGCGAGAAGCAGGTACAGGTTCGTGCCATGTTCGACAACGGGGCCCAACGCTCATATGTCCGGGAGGACATTGCACGCAAGCTTAATTTAACTGCAGTGGGTAACGAATCTTTGTCGCATACATTATTCAGTGGTGTAGAGATTACTTCTCAACAATATAAATTATATCAACTTGATGTAACAAATTTGGAAAAAACATTTGCTTTCAAACTGACTGCGTTAGGACAGACATGCATTAGTAAGAACATTCCGACTTATAATAATGATAGCTTGAAACAAATACTTACCAGCCACAACATCACACTGTCAGACACAAACTCATATTCTGATGACATTGGTTTGCTTATAGGTGCTGATTTTTCTGGTTTAGTTCTTACAGGTGATATGGTCAAGTTGCATGATTCGCTTGTTGCAATAAAAACTAAACTCGGCTGGACTCTTCAAGGAAAAACTGTAACCCAGCCAAGTACACACATACATGCGAATCATGTAGCAATGTTTTGTTCCTCTGATGTGTCTAATTTTTGGTCTTTGGAAACTTTAGGTATTCGTGACCCAATTGAGACTAAGACAAAGCAGCAGAATGAAGAAGAGGTGATGAAAATGTTCGAAGAAAATGTGGCAGTTAACGGTGAGGGCCGGTATGAAGTTCTTCTTCCCTGGAAGGTATGTCATGATGAATTATTAAGTAACCATGAAGTAGCCTCAAAAAGATTGCAGTCTGTAACAAACAAATTAAAAGCTGATAACTTGTATGAGGACTATAATAAGGTTTTTAATGAATGGAATGACAAGGGAATAATTGAGATTGTACTGGACCCTAAGAAAGACCTAAATTCTTCTCATTACTTACCACACCGACCTGTTATTAAAGAGAAGAGCTTAACAACTCGAATTCGACCTGTATTTGATGCATCTGCAAAAGACAGGTATGGTAAATCTCTAAATTTATGTCTAGATAAAGGGGTCAATATGATAGACAAAATACCTAAATTATTAAATGGATTCCGAAAAAGGGCTATAGGTGTCACTGCTGATATTTCAAAGGCATTTTTACAAGTGTCTGTATCACCGAAAGACAGGGATATGTTAAGATTTTTGTGGTGGGATGGTAAAGGTAATGTTATGACTTACCGTCACTGCAGAGTAGTTTTTGGTTTGACTTCAAGTCCATTTTTGCTGGCTGCAACAATTCAGCATCATCTAAATCAGGTAAGTGGAGATTTAAAGAGCTCAGCTGTAATTTTGCGTGATTCATTTTATGTTGATAACTGTCAAACTAGTTTAGACTCCCCAGTAGCAGTCAAGAAGTTTGAGACAGAATCTAAAGAAATAATGAGTCAGGCAAAATTCGACCTTACACAGTGGGCAATAGCACCTCTCCCAGACCAGAAAGACAATGCTGTGGTCTCAGTCCTTGGTCTCAAGTGGCATTCCTCCAAAGATCAGCTGAGCTGTAACATAGAGGATTTTCCAAAGCTCTGTGATATAGGTAAGATTACTAAAAGAAACCTACTCTCTATCACTCATAGGATTTATGATCCCATAGGTTTTACTACAGCTGTGACATTAGTACCCCGGCTAATCCTCCAAGAGACATGGCGTCGTAAATTGAACTGGGATGAAGAATTACCTGAGGACCTTAAAAAGAGATTTATTGGTTGGTATAAGTCCATACATGAGTTAAAACAATGTAGGATACCTAGACGACTCACCATGACACCATTTGATGAAAGTTTATTACAACTTCATCTATTTACTGATGCGAGTTCTGATGGAATCGCAGCTTGTTTGTTTTTAAGAGCTGAATATAAAGGTATTGTATCTGTTAGCATACTTTCAGCAAAATCTAGAGTGACACCACCTGAAAAGCTTTCAATTCCTCGTCTAGAATTACTAGCAGCGCTAATTGGGTCTAGACTACTAGCAGAAGCACGCAAAGATCTTAAAATAGAATGCGAAGAACTATGCTGGACAGACTCAAATGTAGCTTTATGCTGGATTAAGAAAGAGTTGACCTGGAATACTTATATAGGGAATCGTGTCAAAGAGATCAGGCAAAATACTAACGCCAACAACTGGTATCACATTTCAGGCACATCCAACTGGGCGGACCTACCTTCCCGAGGCTGCGACGCAACACAGTTGCTGAGTTCTCGTTGGCTGGAGGGACCATCGTGGTTATACTTGGCGCCTAGTGAGTGGCCTAAATCACCACTCGAAATGGATGAATCAGAAGCCTGTCGCGAACTGAAGAGGACAGCTATATGTAATACGAATACTAGCTCTGATGAAGGTATGATGAATAAACTCACATATTTTTCAAAATACACCAAAATTATTCGAACTGTGGCATGGATGCTCAGATTTGCGCATAATACGCGACATAAAAATAAGATACGAGGCGAACTATGCTATGAAGAATATGAAGAAGCGGAAAAAAGAGTAATAAGAATAATACAGACAGAAAATAGAGACTACATAGAGAAGAAAATTGAAGGACTTACTCATTTCTATGATAAAGATAGTCTGTTAAGAATTAAGACAAAACTATTACTTATAGATGTTCCAGATAGCACAAAGTTTCCTACAGTACTGCCAGGAACAAGCTGCCTCACACGGAGGCTAGCTGATCAGCGTCACACTCAGCTGCAGCACGCCGGAGTCGGTACTGTACTTGCTGATTTACGCACCCGTTATTGGATTATAGGCGCCCGACACCTAGTCAAATCCGTCATCGCTCGATGTGTCATATGCAAACGCCACAGAACTAAAGCCATACAGGCACCCACAGCTCCTCTACCAATAGAGCGCACTCAGTGCAATGCTCCCTTTGAAGTAACTGGAGTGGATCTGGCTGGTCCCCTCTACCTTAAGGGCGGTGAGAAATGCTGGATTGTCTTATACACATGCGCTGTGTATCGAGGTGTGCACCTAGAGCTAACAAGATCCATATCAACAGAATCATTCCTTATGACACTACGTCGTTTCATAGCGCGTAGGGGTAGAATGAATATCATGTTAAGTGATAACGGTACCAATTTTGTTGGTACTAAAAACCTATTAGGCGAATTGGACTGGGACGAAATTAAACGACAGTCAACGATACATCGAATTAAATGGAAAATGAACGCGCCCACAGCAGCGTGGTGGGGAGGCTTCTGGGAGCGTCTGATCCGAATCCTGAAAAACTTACTAAAGAGAGTACTAGGAAAATCATCAGTTACCTATGAAGAGTTATTAACTTTATTATGTGACTGTGAAGCTACTATAAATGCACGTCCCTTGACGTATATTGAAGATGAGAAAATATCTTCCCTGGAACCACTGAAACCCATAAATTTTATACAACCCATACCTCAGACTGATGTCACTGATATTGACATGATAGATTCAAACAGTCTTAACAAAAGGTTACGCTACATACAAAAATTAAGAGAAGACTTTAGACAGAGGTTCCAGACAGAATATCTGACAACACTAGTTCAGAGAGGAAAAGAAAAGCGAGATAGTCTGAAAGTAGGAGATGTTGTCTTGATAGAAACAGAAGGTAAAAGAATCAAGTGGCCTTTAGGAATAATTGATGAGATTTTTCCAGGTCGTGATAAAATTAGTAGGACAGCGCGAGTGCGGACATCGACTGGTTACAAGGTACGTCCATTCCAGAGATTGTTTCCTCTCGAAGTTGCTGCAACGGAGCTTCCAAATAATATAAGCGATGGAGGGTCACCTTCTTCTGTTACAGGTGTTCCTTCTCATGCACAGCTTAAAGAAGCTGTAATTTTCGAAAAGACCACCCGCTCAGGGCGGGTCGCTAAGCTACCTAGTAGGTATTTGATTTAATTGTTGAATTTTGTTAATAGTTTCCTTTTGTCCATATAACACCAAACACAAACACATTCACACACATAATAAATTATCAGGTATTCCTAAAAATGAATACTAGTTACATGTCTATCCTACAGGAGTCCTAAATTTTTTGTATTTTGTAATAATTCTTAAGTGTTAAATAAGTGTAAGATTAATGTGTTATTTAAGTAATGCAAAAATGTACCTACAATTTGAATTTCGATTTAATTTGTAATTCATAAGGAAGGAGACCTTAATGTGAACTTAAAATGTTATTGTATAGAGGCTTAACAATTAAGATTCCTTAATGTATCTATGTACAACTTTATAAGAACAATATGTTATAATTTTTCTGGGTGTGGAGGATGTACAAATTCCTTAGTTTTTTTTATGACAACATTAATTATCTATGGTGTTGACAACATTTATTGCCTACTCTATGGGAAGGCTCTCTCTCTCTTGAAAAATATGTCGAATGATTGGGTGTGTCTCAGACCCTGTTCGTGAATAAATCGCCATTTATTAACTGAATCCTTCGATGTTTTAATATATAACCTGCAAACGATAAAAGTTGTGTTGTTAAACTTTTTGCTTGCAAATGAGAAAATCGTGTGACGCTATATTTAAATAAAAAGATATCTTCGTACCATTGGTTTATTTAGCCATTATTTTATTTCAAAGTAAAAAATCTAAAATTTATCATATAGTAAGTATGTAATAATTTTGAAATTTATATTTAGGTAGGACTGCCACCTACATTTAGTTAGGTAACTTTAAGCTCATGTACCTAAAATATTATTTGGACAAAATAAACTACTACGTGAACATCGATCGTTATGAGTCAAATCGCTTATACCTGCCATATCACAGTAGGGATTTCTGATTCTATGCTTACCATAACCCATAAAGCTATCATACGACGGTTAACATACTCGCTTCGAGAGCCGGCAGTCCCGGGTTCGATACCAGGCCGGGACAGCAGGTGTTCGACTTCAATTTGAATAGGTTATATCTATCTATCTATCTATATCTATCGGATTCGAGTTTGAGTATTTGTGCACGTGTTTACGAATATCGCATGTCCACATTTGATACCAGAAAAATCCTAGTAGGAAGCTGTAAGTGTAAAACGTTATTTACTTATTGAAATGTACCTTACCGTCCTTTCGGTCTGAGGTTATAATGAAGCTACTCGGTAGTCCTACTTTACTCGTAGATACATTTTCTCTAGTTAGTTATAACAAGACTAGCTTCGCCCAGGATAAAAAGTTGCTTTGTGCACAGATTGTTAATCTAGGGTCTAAGTTATTTACGTACCCATCCAAACTTGTTCAATTAGATTTTGCGTGAAAGAGTAACAAATAAAAATAAAACATACATACCAACTTTCGCGTTTATTATATTAGTAGTTTATAATGATATCCATGTAGGTAAATTACGAAGTGAGTAAGTAGGTGCTTGCTTCATTATCTGTGCGCGATGCAAGCGAGATATCTTGCAAATGTTTTCGAAAGCCAAAAAAGATCCCGTACAAGGCGCTGGCCGGTGACCGGTCCCCTAAAAAGGGCCGGCGCGAGATGTTCGGACTTTAGGCGTAAATTGTACATGTCACGGTGTATCGCAATTAATTTCAGCTAAAGTTCACGTTTCGCAACTCTTATTTTTATCGGTAAACTGCGCTGACTTGGGCTTGCCCTCTTGGCCTAGTAGAAAGACGAGTTGCAGTAATTTTCATTAATTTAAAGAACTTAGTTTTTCTAGGCAGGCTTTTTGTAGGTTTTTGCGTGAGGGTTTTGTATTGTTAGCCGTCTTGTATTTTTGTTTTGAGGAGATGGTAGAAAAAATAATCGAAAACAATTAAAAGAAAATAGAAAAAAAAATAGTTTTTATGTAAAAAATAAGCGTGGTCGCGAGGTCACAGTTAAAGTGTCTATATACAAATGTTTCTATGGCTTTCCTAAGCTTATTGCATTTTGACATGACGCGTAGATAGTAGGTAAAGTTAAAACATTAAAAAGAGAAAAAATATTTATGGTATTTTGAGTTATAAACATAAGACTAGACCGATTTTAATGAAATTTAGATGGAATTAATCGGCAAGCATACCCTTTTGAAGAAAAATACAATTTATATTGTATATTTTTCGGTTCATTCCTCATTTCTTAAAAAGGCACTAACGAATTGAGAACCTCCTCTTTCCTGAACTCGGCTAAAATATCTACTCAATTTACGTTGTTGTGAACACAACAAAAAAAAAAAAACAAATTAATTATGACACCAGCCATAAATTCACCAACAATATCGCTCAAATCGGCTTCTTTGTCAGCTGTGACTTTTTATGTAACAATACACACTTAGCGCCATATCGGGTAGAAAATAAAGTTTAAGGCAGAAATTCAAAGTTTTATGGCATAAAAGGAGCCAGGAATGGTAGTCACGTATTGTTGCCGCCAAAATAATGTGCAGATACAATCTGTGTGTGTAACTGAACTGGCGCCGGTGGTCGCGTCACACCATTCAAACGAGAGACTTTAATACTTTGAAATAAGTTCTTAAAAAAAAACCGTCTAATTGAGTTACTCTTACCTTTACCTTCGTGGGTAAAAAGTGATTACTGATTTCCCTTAGGTACGTCAGGCGCCGATAGAACATTTTTCAGTTATTTCGATTTAAAAATCAAACCTCTTTATGAATTTTAGTAATATTTGAATGGGAGCACTCGAAGAAACAAGAAGGATTACAAGGCCCTTTCAAACGAAATAATATTTTTTCGAATTGGTCCAGCCGTTTACGAGAAATCAGTTAAATACAAAAAAAAACATACAGTCAAATTGAAAACCTAGTTGCCTCCTCCGGATTTGGGATGTCGGTACAAAATAATAATATTTTCAATTTTTTTTTAAAACGACTTTCAGAAATAGGAAGATCGTAAATTCGGCTGTATTATATTGTAATTTTTATGTTTCGTACCCAATTTCTCAGACACATCTGAAATAATTTGAGAATTGGTGTTTTTCTGTTTTTGAAAGTATGTAGATATATGATTCTTTTGTGTACAAATTTTATTGATATCAGTCTATTAGTTTAGTTTTAAAATGATTGAAATTAAAATAATAAACCGAACCGTAGTAAATTGCCACCAAATTAAAATTGAAAATGTTTTTAATTTGACCTTATGTTAGTAAAAAACCCGAATGCAAAAATTAAAACATTACTTTTGGACAGTCGGTTAAAAAGGTTAGGATTTTGCTAAAAGTAAGACCTTTAAGTAATTATCAATTCACACATACCTGTAACGAACTTTATTTAAGGGTCAATAAATATTACTTTACTCTACTATATACAATGGCAATTCTGAAACTATTGTATACTTATTGCTGTACTTTATACTCGTACATACGAGTATAAAGTACAGCACCACTCTATACTCTTATATTATATAGGTACTCGTAGAATAGTCATACTTAATCAACGTATTTTTTTTTATATAATCACTGGACCCATTTTGTAAATAATTATAAAATGAACACCTATGTGACCAATAGGAAATACTTGTATCCTTTCGAACAAAAAAATAACTTTAAAATCGGTAAAACCATGTCTGCAAAATCGAAGAAATAACATGAAAAAAAACCGATGATTTGAGAACTTCCTCCAATTTTGAAGTTGGTTATAGAGTGGAGTAAGAATATACTCGCTAAATAAATTGATGCGAAATAATAGCTGATTAATTTTGATCAAGTCCACAGTTACTATAGTGAACGGAGGCTTACGGTATCGGGTCGTATGATTCACAGAGGTCAGGAACTTATGTACGAGTTATATAAAAGTTGGATTGGATAGAGAGTTATTTACTGCCAGAATAAATCGTCTATTTGCACTCTATGTTACCTTCCATTAAGTAGTAGGTACACTAAGAACATTTCTATAGGGTGTGTTAAAAGCCAAAAGAAGGACACTTTACCTACTCATCACAACGAATAACTTTTACTATGAGACCAACCAGGAATTTGAGAAAAAAAACAGCTGTTTGCACATTTTGAGGATAGCAGATATATTTATTTTTTTTCGTTTTTACCATATTTCTATTACCATGGGTAAAGTGGAACATTACATCAAAGACTACTAAATCTGGTCTTGATCTTGAAAGATCTTGGTCAGCTAGGACGGTAAGATGGATAAACAACATAAGAACTGTCGTGGGTCCAACCTGGTTACGATTGGCAGAGGGCCAAGTCTGATGACATCAGATGAGAGAGGCATACCTATACCCAGCAGTAGGATAAAGAAGGCTGTAAATGATGATGATGAAGTTAAAGGTTGATTCTTTAGATTTGCTGCCGACTTGAATATGGCAACATACAATGGTTCTTTTAAGATACAACATACCTACCTATGCTCCTTACGGCTAAGGTATAGTTATAAAGTATACCTCGTGTTCTTACTAATTGTCTGCCCAATTAAAGTTTCATCCAGTAGCTTTCATCGATCAGTCTATAATTATTTAATTGAGGACATCTATTAGATCCATGTATACCCACGTGGGAACGGAAATATGGGTCGTCTCGATAATATATTGTGTAGGATCTTTATCTTATCTATTCTTACAAATATTACACCTAAAGATTTCATGATAAAACTGGCGAGATATCTTAGACTTCGTATACTTATACCTTGATTATGTTTTAGTTTACCTACGGTAGCTTAAACTTGAAAATGCGACATCTACAATTTTAAAACTTTATTTTAATTCAAACCTTTTTTTTTAATTTTAACTTTTTTTTTAGGTTGGTCGTTTATTAACAAAATGTGAAAAGCTGACTCTAATTTGGCGCACGATTTTTTCTGATGTTTTGATTAAAAGTCGCTTGACTTTACTTTACTGCGCCGACTTAAAACAAAAATGATATAGGAATAACAGCATAAGATTTCAAAAAAATTAAAATAGTTGTTAAATTAATGAGAATTTAGTATTTTTTACACTTAAACATTTCTGAGTTAGTACCTACATACCTATGTACCTCATTCAATCTTTAGACCATCGTATGAATTCACACAGGAAACGAGGAATAAGCTAGCCTTTCAATATCATCAACTACGGCCGTAAAATGCATCAAAAAACCGTTCCAATGAGAAAACGTCGTTAAAACTCGAGAAAATATGATAAATTACCAATTAAGTTACCTCTGAGTTACCACTGAATTGCTTTTTGCGTGAATTTTTTGAATAGCACATTATGTTACAAATTAAAAAGGTTTTTTGCCGTTTGATATCAATGTTTTATGCAACTTTGCGTCTTATGCCGTTGACTTAATGTTTGTTCGTTATTTTCTGATTGTAAGATGTCTAAGTCTCAGCTGAAATAATATCCAATTAGCTCAGACACTAAGCTTCTCTTCAATGGCCGGGGATTCTGTTATAAAGCGTTTTTGTGTTAGAACTTGTTTCTAATGTTTTGTTGTTGATCAAACCACATGGAACGCTTAGTGCTCACTGAGATGTAAGATTTGGTAATTAAATTTCAAATAGATCGAGAGCTTTGCTAGTACTGAGTTACTAGTACTAGTTTGAGTGATTTCTTATTCAAATTTTAGTTCTCTATCACGGTAACATAGATACAGCCTAGTGACAGATAGATAGCGAAGTCTTAGTATTAGGGCCCATTTTTAACTTTTAGGTACGGAACCCTGCGGAATGGTAGGTAAACCTACGTCAAATTGCCTCTCGTACGTGTTTTTAATCTATCCACAAGTTGCCCTTAAGCCATAAAATTTTCCATTTTCCGTAATTATTTCTGACATTTTCCACACTTATTCCAGTATCTCGCGTCAACAACGTTTAGATCGTTAATTTTAATGGAAAACTGCTTCTAAACTAACTAAAGTCCATGAAAATAACCATGTTTAATTTCCGTACGCAATTTTCCCTCTTAGCATCGTATAGCTTAAACAATAAGTGTGATATTCGTTTGTATCGTTATGTACTAAAGTGTATAGTTAAAGTGGTTGCTTGATAAGGTGTTTTGGTCCTTTATATGGGAAATCAACATCATTCTAATGCACATGATAGCTAGAGTTAGGGATCGACAGAGCAGTGAATGCATAATGATTGATTTTATGACCTACATGAAGTGTTTATGCTCTATTCTCTTGATATATTTATGTGTGGATAAATTTTGTTGTGAGTTCTTACTTAATTAGAAGTTTATAATAGACTTGTGTTTGGTGGTATACAGGGTTATTGGTTTGAGGTGTACTAAGCCGAAAGGGGGTCACCAAACTTTTACTTTCATTTGAAGTTTAATTCGGAAAACATAAATGATTCAATCCGATGATCAATAGTGTAAATCAATTGCTTCTTCTGTATTAATAGTTAGATTAAATAAATAATTAGTAGATTTCCGGTCAAAGTGGCCATTCTTATTTTTGTGTTGAGTCATAAATCCATTATTACTTATTTTGGTGATGCACTATACAACCAAGTTGTGAATGTGTGATTTTATAAACAGATGCCTAACTATATGTACTTATAGGTAATAAGAGTACCTAGTGGTAGACCTCTTAACGACGAAATGCGTGAAGCAATTATTTTCATGTTGTTTTCATGACATAGTTATAAAAAAAACGTTCAGCAGTGTTAATCAAATACAAACCTACATAGTCTATGTTTAAATATTATGCAATAATTAGTATTTTATGTTTAGTGTGTCTCTCAAGCTCTTAACATGAAAGCTTTTAAGCTCACAAACGCTACTGCGCCAGCAACAAGGGATAACTTTTGCGAAAATAAGTTAGATATTTTTGCCTGACTGCGAAAGAAGAAGGGTTATGTTTTTCGAGTGTATGTATGTAAATTTCTTTAGCACGCCCTAGAGCCTAAACGGCTGGTCATATTTTTATGCGAATGATGTCATTAGATTCGTTTTAGACGCGAGAGTAAAACTGGATACATTAAAATTTAAAAAGGTTTGATACACAGGATTAAATATTAGGTCATTACATATGAAATTGGCGTTTTGTAAGAGAGGAACATAAAGTCTTTTTTTTAATAATAATATATCTATTTAATCAAAGTATGTACCATTGCTATCTATGCACTTTTGCCATCTCATAGGTAGTTCATTGATCCCTTTACTAAAAAAACCATTAGGACGAGAATCAATGAAATCTTTGAAGGCGCTTTGGACTGCCCCATCGGAGTTGAATTTTTTCCCTTGCAAGAAGTTATCCAAATTTCGAAAAAAATGGTAATCTGTTGGAGCCAGGTGCGGGGAGTACGGTGGATGTCTTAGACATTCCAATTGAAGCTCCTCTAATTTGGCAGCCTTCTGTTGTGCAGTGTGTGGTCTAGCGTTGTCCTGAAGCAGCAGTGGCCTAGAGCGATTGACCAACCTCGGTTGTTTAGCAGCTAGCTTTTCCATCATGGTTTGCAGTTGCTGACAATAGATATCTGCTGGAAACGTCTGGCCAGATTTAAGAAAGCTGTAATGAACGACACCGGCACTAGTCCACCAAACGCTCACAAGTAACTTTTTTTGAGTCAATTTTCGCTTGGGGCAGGGTTTGGCTGGTTCGCCAGGATTCAGCCATTGCGATGAGCGTTCCCGATTATCGTACAGGATCCACTTTTCATCACAGGTAATGATCCGATTTGAAATCCCTCATTATTGTACCGGTTGAGTAATGTAACGCAGCAGTTGACGCGTGTTTGTCGGTTTGCTGCACTCAATTCATGAGGTACCCACCTTTCAAGCTTTTTCACCTTTCCAATCTGCTTCAAGTGGATTAAAACAGTTTTATCACTAACACCGCAGCCTGCAGCTAACTCGGACGTGGTTTGCGATGGATCTGCTTCCACAATAGCTTTCAATTCTTCATTAGCAACTTTAGTCTCCGGCCGTCCACGGGGCTTGTTCTGCAGGTCGAAATTTCCGGAACGAAAACGTTGGAACCAAAAACGCACTGTGTTTTCTTTTGCGACACCGCCGCCATACACATCATTAATCCTTCAAACCGTTTCTGCAGCACTGGTACCACGGTGGAACTCGTACTCGTAAATAACGCGATATTTCAAGTTTTCTATTTTGTAAACTGCGTGACGCAAAGAAAAGACCAAACGAGGACAAAACAAATGAATTACGGTTTTCGAAATACAAATGTATGAATAAATAGCTGTATAAATTTGAAATTGGAATCCCTAACCAAAGAAGAGATATTTGAGATCAAAGTGGCCAGTACGATAAAACGCCAAAAGGGCCCAGGGAAAGAAGGGGCTCATCAGCAAAATAAGTATTCAGAGATAATGGCTTTTTAAATGTTCAACATGTAATTATGCTGACTAAAATCCGCGCTTTTATTAATTTACTGTAAATTGTATAGCTCTTATATTATAGTGCGCTTTTATTATGCGCTTTTATTAATTTACTGTGAATTGTATGGTTCTTATATTTTTTATCGAATTTGCATGCAATGGGCACCTTATTGTCAAGTTTGAGATGTAATGAGACCCTTTGAGTCGTTTACTTGGTTTTTTGTTTACAGATTATCTTCGCAATGGGCGCTTTTTATACTGTACTTGAATTAACCAATGAAAGGCCTCTTTGAAACGATTCGAATGACATAGTTAGTTAGATTTTGCAATAATTGTCGATGAACCCCTTTTTTTCCTGTACCCTTCATATGTAAGGACCTAATATTTAGCGGTCGGATTTTTTTGAAGCCGCTATTAATAATTTGTTTGCATACACAACCATCACTTTTAGAAAATGATGACAATACGTCATCATCATGAAATCATTAATAAACAAGCGGCCAAGCTAAATAAACAATGAGTGAGTCAAGTCGTCTCGTAGTAGGTACCTAGCTACCATACCTACAGCAGTACAGACATTGCCTTATAAGGCAAGCTAGTGCGATGACGAATTTTGTACGATTTGGTTGACTTACTTATTAGTTACGATGTCTCCCGAAATGATGAAGGTATGGTGATGAATGATGAATATTGTAGATTATTAAGTGAATGTCTTGTTTCAGGACACAATTGTCTCTACGAATCTCTACTGTCATTATTTCAAATTTCACTGACATTAGGTTGTACCAAAGATTTGTATTTAGCACTATAGGATCTACCTTACTGAATATATAGAAATATTTGGTTCTACTTTATGATGGTTACAAACTGACTTAAAAAAAAATATGCTTTCATATGTATAGGCAAAATGATTTCGAAGAGATAAAGTAGATTTTTTATAATCAACTGCTTAAGATATACTGGCTCGTAGGCTGTAGGTCAGCGTGTCGTTTAATTAAATAATTTACAATAACTTACAGAGTTAAATGTTCACTCCAGTTAAAAGTGCGTACGAGAGCCATATTCTTCTAAAGTTATGGGTTTCAGCAGCAATATACAAAACGAGAAGTAAAGTAAAGTAAAGTAAAGTAATATTTATTGACCTTTAAATAACGTTCGTTACAGGCAAGTCTTATTACATTTGAATGAATAATTACTTAAAAAATTTAACTTACAAATCTCATTTATATACGATTACTTAATATTAGTTCTTAGTTTAATAGTTCTCATGACAAATATTTACATTAAAATTGCTTTGTTTAGTTATTATTAATATTTTATAATGGTTGTTTGTTACACAAGAACGATGATTCTACAAGCTGCATTGACATATATTCGCTGAGTTTATAAAAAGGATTGCTTTCAAAAAAATACTTCAATTTTTGTTTGAATATAATAAAATTGAGATCCATTACACTATTAGGTAATTTATTATACATCAGTATTTTAGTATAAAGCCCCTGCTTCTTACATTTAGCTAATCTATTTATTGGTAGGATTCGCCCTTTTTTATTATTGCGTGAAATTCTTTTTTCCGGTATTTCCCTATCCTCGTGTACTTCTAATAAACAACTATAAATATAAAGTGATATAACTGTCATTATTTTATCTTTTTTAAAGTGTTTTCTCGCAGGACTACGTTTTTTCAAACCGTTAATTGTTCTTATAGACTGTTTTTGACATTTTAAGACTTTTATGATATCTTTAGCATTTCCCCAAACAGTAATAGCGTATCTTATAATAGAATGCACGTAGGCATAATAGACAGAGATGAGCGACTTTTTATCTAGTAATGGCTTAAGTTTAAATAAAGCATAATTACCACTTGCCATTTTCTTGCAAATTTTATCGATGTGCGCATTATGGCTAATTGTATTATCTATTGTATAACCTAGAAATACATTTGTTTTACTAATGGAATTCCCGAAAATACCTAACTTTGACTGATACTGCATAGAGATGGTTTTATCAGAGTTAAGAACAATTTCATTTGCGTCAAACCATTCCTTTAACAATTCCTTTGAATTGTACCTATTTACTATAAATTTTAAGCAGCGTATAAGTTTTACCATCTGAATATATACTACTAGGCAAGTGCGTTTATAAGTAAAGATAAATACTTATGTACAAATAGATACTAAGCAGTTGGATCACCAATAGATTACCAAAGATCTACTAAAGTGTACTAAAGGGGTACTAAATTGAAATTATGACCCAGGTTACATTATTATACTTAAGTATACGTCCATATTCTTTTGGTATTGCTTTTTTATGTAACACTCCTCAATTATATTGACTAAATATTGAATACTAACGCAGCATTCAATTATCTATGACAAATTTGTTCTCTTATATCGGTGATGACAATTGCTACTAACGCATCGATTAAGTAAGCAAAAATTAAAAAAAAATACAACTGCAAATGGGCAGGAATGTTTTTTTTAGTTATTATTTGTTTGTAAATCAAACTGCTGAACCGATTATGATAAAACATATATGAGACCAAGAAGAAAATATAACCCTTTCAAACTTTTAAACCTTGGCCTTTAAATCGTTTCCTAGAAATCCATTACAATGTACACAAAAAAATATTCCGACGAATAGAGAACCTCAACCTTTTTGAAGTCGGTTAATAACTGGCTCTTCCCTTACCTAATTCTTAGAAGAACTACTGGCACTACTACTTCAAGTGTATATTTCTTTATGCCAAATTCCAGCGTTACCCTTGCGCAATAGTGCATTAGGTTACCTGCGTTTTAATTAATGCTCTGAGTCATGTGAGATTGCATCGTAAGCTGCAACTGCAAGTTGGCAGGCTAGGCAAGGTCGTGTCGCAGTTGTGAGGTCGGCAGGGTCAAGTTGGGTCAAGGGACAGAGAAATTGACGAGAAAAAATGTTGAAAAATTGAATTTACTGTTCAATTATTGAAGAGAACTTAGTCCATACTTCAACATTTTTCAAAACTGAAATCGTCTTCAGCTAGGTAAATATGACTTGATACCTATATCATTTGAACAAAAAAGGCAAGTAAAATGTATATTTACTTATTTGAGTTGTGTGGATAGCTCAATTTCTAGGGGGAAGTGATAACTTATAATCTATTAATATTTTTCTTTATTTAACGCTAAAGTAAATAAATCTCTACACTTGATTTGGTCCTCCCAACTAATATTGAGACAGTGCCTTTCAAGGCACGCTACGCCACTGTCTACATATGATACTTACTATTTTCTCCAAATCTTGTTATTTTAAATTACCGACACAAATAAAATCTCCTTGATGTCCTAGTGGAATGCATCGCGATCTATCATTCCTTTGCGTTTCGGAAAGTGCACTCTCCATATAAGTTAGTTTACAGGTCGCCCAAAACCTGATCCACGGAGCGAAATCAAATAATCAGCAATTTAAAGCAATCTGAAAAAGTAGCCTACTATGCCTTTCTTTTGCAAAAAAAAATACAATTAAATAGTGCTTTTGATTTATAGCTTTGGACTTTTGTAAGCATTGGTTTTTAATGTGTTAATTAGTAAATTAGAACTAGGTATAAAGAAAAACACTCCAAGTAGATTCCGAATAAACACATTTCATGTTCGAATTATCAAGTATTATGATTGTTTTAAACAGAAACCGACGGCATTGTTATAATATCTGTAAATTGAAAAGGCATCATATATCTGCAATACTGTAAAAGTTAAATTGGGCTTGCGTTGTTCCACTAAAGGAAACCATGACCACAGAATAAATAATAGACGTGACCTAAAACTTCATTCACGTAGTACTAGAAAAATGTGCCTTCGTTAGCATTGTACCATGGCTACAGGTCTAGGCCTCTTTTCAAACCGCTCACCGCTCCTAATACGATAGAATCAGGTGGACTAACCCTACGCGAGAAAACAAACTTACTACCTACCCTCATATTTCTTAAGCCAAACAAAATTAAACTTTATGCCTTGTTGTTTAAAGCTGACTTAATTTTATGGTTAATTATTTGATTTGTCAGATCGCGTCACGTCGTGTGCAAAAGCTCACGATCAATAGTTTATATTGTATTTCTTATAAAAGCTGTCGAAAATGAGCGCATGCCCATACGTGTGACATAACATAAAGGTGATACATGTCACGTAGACTGTTTCGCTGAATTTGGAATCTCAGACATATAGCTTGTCTTAACTATGAGCTATGGCGTGGGAATAGAAAATTACCCGTAAACCATAACGATAGAACTTTTTCTTTTATCTGCAATTCGATACCACTAGGTACAGTTTACACTAGTTATTCATTCAGCATTTAAATTAGGTTCGATTCGAAATGATTTTCGAACAAATCGTCTAAGTGATACAAACTTTACAAAACTCTGTTTGATTCGACATTGGTTTATTCTCATTAATGAAAACGGATTTTCAAATTTCAATCGGAATCGATTTAAATGCTTCAGAATAGCAAAAGTAGAGCCTGACTAACCCCTGAACCTGAGCATGTAGCCTGAGATTATGGTAAGGATAGTCATGAGAGGAATACTATCAAATCGTACAATGCATGTTATCAACAAAGATAAAATATGACAACGTACTTACCATCTTTGATTAGACGTTCTTGACAGCATGTTTTTTTCGGCTTATTCATCAATTTTTTATACTAAGGAGTACCTACTTACTCTTGGTGTCTCAATCTAGATACAGTTTTTGCAAACACCAAGTAGACTCTAAAATACGTTTTGCCAATTCACAACCCTATAAAAAACAATTTAACAAAAAATCCAGTGTTCAGGTCGATGCCAATTTTCACCGTATTTCTGTGTCAAAAAGAACGGCGCAAACGCTCTAGGTACGGCAGTTATGATAATTGCACATTTACACTAATTGCGTCCACCAATGCTAATTGCATGCGCATGTGATTTACAAGTTATTTAATTTGAGTCACTTAACATTTTTATTAAGTCAATCTCATTAAATCTTCTGTGATTATGTAACCTACTTGCATCGGGACCGGCTTTTCGGCTGTGGAACCCCGGAGATGATTTTTATGTAAGTCTGCGTTGGTAAAATACAAGTTATTGTACTTATACAAAGGTAAAGCTAAATAAAGCGATGGATACAATAAAGTACCTTGAGGTATTTCGATTTTTTTGCTTTCGGGTCTAATCTGTGTCTTGAAGGTGTGGAATATTTTTTGATGCTGCACTTATAAGTACGGCACTTCAGGATTCTTGACGTGACAACTGGCAGCTAGAGTAGACCTCGAGATAAGTGCACGAAGCATGAAGACTCTGGCTACCTACATTCCTTCTTCGTAGCTGGGTACAAGCCCATAAAAGAGACCGATTTAAAGAACTTTTAGTATATGATTCTTGTTTTTTGGGCTTTGATTTTCTAACGATTAACGAGATTTCACGCTGAAAATGCACGACGTCTTTAACGTTATTCAAGTACTGTAAAACGAGCACGTCCTGTGCACGATATCAAATTTGATATTGGCTTGGTGAATACTGTTCCACGTGAATTGTAAGCGCTTAAAATAACCCGTTGACGAGTTGAAATGTTCTACAGTTAATTAAACATAATATATACCTATAGTGTAGGTATTCGTAACCTCACTAATCACTATAGAAGATAATCACAGTAGAAAATGTGCTATAGGAGATAGATACATACATGAGATTTAGTTTTAACTTATGGGGGTTTCGATTTTCGAATTAGGAATATTACCCAAAAATATTCTATAAAATCCAGAAAAGAAATAAGATATAAATATTTTTCCAAATAGCATTCATTTAACTTTGGTCTACCTGTCGTCGGTTTTCCTTTAAATTATAAAATTGTAAAAATAATTGTGAATTTGTAACAGTGGCATGCATGGTTTCTTGAGCAGGCCCTTCTAACTTACTTGTATGTAGGTGAGGGCTAGAGATTTTTCTCACACTTGATGTCAGCAACAAATAAATATGTAGCGACTTCGCCCCACGAGGCGCCGCCCCCCGATGTGCAGACTGTGCTTTGACAGTTTTTGTGACAGCTTTAACGATGTGACATATCTCCCAATCATTATTCTAGATATTTGGTTCTTTGATACTCAGAAGCCTTCGGAGTTTGAATAAAGAATTCAATATTTTTTATATAAACTAGAAATAATTATGTTATTAAACAAGTGTTGAAGAACATGTAGTAAAGCTTTTATAAAATAGTTGGCCCACATGATACATAACTCTAACTATATTTTATGTTTAAAATCATCTAGCTTGTTTTGATATGGAGAGAATTTATATTTTTTAAGTGGACGGATGTTTCCGCGTACCTGTTTGTTGGAAAGGTCTAATTTACAGAATTTATAAGGAAGAATTGAATAAATATTTAGGTGTATTAGGGTATAAGACCGGATAATCGAAAATTAAAATGTAGGTTTTTACCTACAATAACCCTAAAACAGCCAACGATACTGCTCCATCTTCCAATCATTATATTGATTATTTACTATGTAATTATTATTTGTATTCATGTAGACGAATCTACATACGATATATTCACAAAGATACTGACGTGTAATATTGTTTTATTTACGAAATAAAATTACCATTATCATTATCCAACAGATCTCGATGCGCTACTCGGAGCGTTTCTGAGGTTACATCGGAATTTAGCAGAGGTTCTGCAAATTATGTTATAGTTGACTAATAGTTGGTAGACTAAGCTGAAAGGCGGTCACTGTACTCATCATTACGAGTAACTTTCATTATGGGGCCAACCCTTTACATCGATAAAAAAATCAGCCGTTCAATACAAATACTTTATCGGTCGTCGACAAAATGTTTGAAATAGCTGATTTTAAAACAACTTCCAAAAAGAAGGAGGTTCTAAGTTCGTTTGTATGTTTTATTTATGCTCATCTATATATTTACCGATTATGAACCGACCAAAAATATTTGAGTTTTTTATTTCGAAAGGGTATTATTATTATTATTTTTATTTAATATTTCCCATATAAATTTTATCAAAATCGCTGCAGTATGTTTTTTATTTAACTTAACTATAATTTTCTAAGAGGTCTTTATTACTTTTTTGTTGGTGACATAGTGAAACTTGTTACTTAGTACAGTGACCCTTTTGGGCTTAGTACACTATCCGATTACCCCGTATAACAGAAAAAAAGCAATAATGTAACCTATGTTACATTATTTAAAATACATTAATTAAAATTATGACTCGAGACCTATGTCTCGAGTCATAATTTTGCCACAATCAGCGATTAAAATAAATAGCTAAAGTGTTCATAACAGAAGGCCTTATGTAGTTAGGTCGACTAAGCGCGTCGTGCGTACAAATTACTTAATTTCTTATATTATACGAAATTAACACTCAGAATTCCACGTAAAAAATACATCCCATCTATAGTTATGTAAGTACTAGTTGGAATTTATAAAATTAGCACCTTTTAATGGCGTTACAGTGATAATTGCAAGGCTATTTTATTTTTACTGCCTTTTCTATAAAATATTAGTGTGGTCAGGTCAATTATCTCTCTTACTCGGAAATTATCTCTCTTACTAGAATTAACTGTTCCTAAGTAGCCTATGTTTGATACACGGTATTTATACGTTATCTATCTTTAGATATAAAATAGTCCGGATTGACTGACTGATATTCGATAGGTATCAAAGTAGAGCCGAAAAAGCTAAACATTGAGACACGAAATTTGGAGGGTGTATTCACTATAGGCGTAGGTAGGGATGTACTAACAAAAGATATTTTGTCACCTAATATACTCCCTAATTTTAACGTTTAGTTTTGCAATTACACATTTTTTAAGTATTGTTATATTTTACCAATAAAAAACATAACAGAAAACATGCAACACAATGCGGTCTTATCGATAAGTTCTTGGTAGGAATGGATAATCCAACTAAATTACTTGCAGGTATAAAACAAAAATCAATCAGCACCTTAACATCAGCACGTGAATATGTATAATCTGACTCCAATTTTCCCAATTTGGGGCTAAAATATTATTAGCTCCAAAGCAATTAAGCGACGGCAAATTGACACATTATTACGCCTTCGCCTTACCGTTGAAACAACTAACTCTTATGGTCTCATACGCACCTACTGTCCTTATCATGAATGCATATAACCTCTTTTTTTACTAAGTAAATGAAATGTTATTTATTTGAAAGGCGTATTTATACAAGGCGTTACGAAAAGGTGTGACAATATTTAAGAGTAAGTTAACCTTGGGGACATGGGGACCAAGCGCTTTAAAATTATATCTGGAAATATAAAAACGTCTGGTGGAAGCGTCATGTGACCATAATGCTGGCTCTTATTTCGGTCAGAAAAATAGCATTGCCATTCAACGTGCAATGCAGCCAGCATTCTTGGAATTTTCCCTTCTACTGAAGGATTATTATTAGATAAGTTTTTATAGCTAAGAATTTTTTTTTTCCTATGCTTTTGTGTTTTATTTGTCCCAAAGAGTTAAGGAGTTTGCTCCACCTATCAAACTGAATTAGGTACTTGTATGACAAAATTTAACAAAATTCGAAAGAAAATATTTTGTGTTCTTGTGGGTCAATCTATATTATCTGTAGATCTATGTACTCTATTTGTGATTCAATAGCTCATATTTAGGGTTACATGCAAAGGGTAAAAACATACTAAGATTTCGCTAGATGGGGGGTCCAAATATTTTGAAATAGAAATCTAAATTAATGTTTTTTACAGTGTAATAGTTAAACATATAATTTTTACATAATATTTTTACAATAATGAAAATATAAAATATATATAACCCATTATGAACTCAAAAATTAAACTAGTTTTATTTAGGTACGCTTTTATATATTAGGTATAAAATGTATTTATTTTATGTACTCATGTTATACATTATAATATTTACCAAAGTAATAAATTATTCTATGTTATGTTAATCACCGGGTTAACCCCTGTCTTCGAATATTTATCCATATAAGTAGGCATTAATTTATGAAAATAACTAATATTATCTGCATATAATCTAATACATACAAATTATAGCTTAGCCTAGCCTATCTAAACTCCATAAGGAGCAATTATTCTGCTTATTTTACTAACAGTTTACTTTAACAACCTACTTTTACATTCGCTTTATATCTATCTACATAAACACATATATAAAAGAGTAAGGATATTAGGTAGGAGCCGCTGAGCCTAAAGACAAGAAATTTGGAGGGTGTATTCATTATAAAGTGTAGGTGCGTATATAGAAAGGATTTTGGGAAACAGTATTATAGTATTGTAACTATGAGTATTTACGCCTGAAATAGGTAAATTTAATTTATCTTAAGATGTTAAAGTTTCGGGATCAAAGGGGGATTAAAGTTTGAAACTTTCAAGGGCTATGCCGTACGCTACTAGTAAACTTATATTGAAAAGTCTAATTACTTGTATCCTAGTTGGGGTATGATAGTATGACTCATTTTCTGATCTCACCTTGTCGACCTTTTCGATAAAACCTGCAACGCCCGACCGAGATGTTCCGTACGCACGTAGGCAGATAAACTCGGTTATGAAAAGCAGATTTCTCGTTTGCCAAAATAAGTTGCAAAAATGTTGTCCGTAAAAAAAGACCACACGAGTACTCTCGTATCATCCGAATATTTATCAGCTTTATACGGAGTAAAGTCGGCTTGAATGCGAGACCGAAATAAAAGAATGCGTTGGGACTTGTGACTCTTTTTGGGGGATCGCCGCTAAAATTAGAAAGCCAAGTATGTTGTGGATGACATTTGGCTTCGGTCAAAGAGTGTAAGTTACACTTTTGTCTTTATGTTTGCTCTGTTCGAGTATACACTGGAGAATTAATCCGGAACTGCATAAGAATACCATGGCGGAAAATACATGCTAACTACGAACTAAAATTGGCCTAGCTTGCATTTATAGACTGCACACTGATATTGGATAGCTTTATAAAAACCAAAATTGATTTTTTCTGTTAATTGATAGACTGTATAAAAGTTGTGTAGGTATGAGTAATGAACATAGCTCTTCTATTTGGCTTCGCGTTAGTCAGGTCTGAGCGAAGCGAAGGAAAATACTGTATGATGTATGCCGTATTTATAGGATAGTTTAACTCTTTAACATACGGAACCCATCGAATATCGATGCCACTTCAATTTTAAATTTGCTTATTTAGCCTAAAACCCGCATAATGTTGACGCCCACGCTGCGCCCGCGCATACAACATTGGAAACTTGCCGTCGCCACTGCAAGGGTGACGTCACACGACCTTGCGGGACACTCGGCAAGATAACCCACACTATTTCGACTCTTTGAAAACAGGGCTTGATAAGGTCAATAAATTCGAGAAATGTCTTACTTATGAATATGCCAAAAGAGTTCTGCTTTTACTCGTAAGCATGTCTTTAGATTAGAAAATCAGATTGATATTTGAACAGTCCTTTCATTTAAGGTTGGCACGTCATGAACTCTTAATCGAGTTATTATAAATAAAAATCCATTTACCGATTTGATGTTCTACTTCGAAAGCGCTAGACTGCCTACATGTTTGTCGTAAAGCAGATGCTGTAAGCGTGAATATAAGCAGTTCGCATAGCCTGCACATCAAACGCCACGTTTCAGACAGACAGGCAAGGGATACCGATAACGAAGATCCCTGGTGCCAATAAACAAGAAGTTGTAGTTGAAGATCCCTGTAAAACGTCAACAACTACAGAATTATGCGCTATGGCCTACACAGAGCGGCACAATCATTGAAATACATTTTTGGCTTTTAATAGAGATCGTCAAAGGAACTGCATCAAATAATGCACGCAAGTAGGTAGTTATTAATGATTTGCTCGATAATCACCGATATCACAGAATTAGACTCTTCAATTAGTCATTTGTCATAAAGTTTGAAATAAAATAAGATGTCAAAGTTTCACATATATTTTTGCATCAATATGATGAATAGTTCCAGTAATTCAAGTATTTTCGCGTACAAATGCCTACAAGTTATTTATGTCAAGTCGTTTATAAGGTTGATTTATAATTAATTTTCCTTCAAATGACTCATGCTCTAATTGCAATGTTTACGTGGTATTAGTTTTTTATATGAGGTGATGCTTATTATCCTCAATACATAGGTACTAATAATTTATTAAATCTAGTAATAAGTCCCTTTTAGCATAAACAAAATGACTAACTACAATAACAAAAAAAATGGAGCAGAAAAATTAATAAAGATTAATTAATGTATTATATATAATGTGATTTAACCTAATATGCCTATTTCATATCGACCGTCTTCGAATCTGGAGCCAAGTAAGTGACGAACTGAGAATAATTCGTCTTCGTTCGGTACTAGTTACGAGAAAACACGTAGGTATTTTGCATATTATTTACCTGTTTATCACCGAAACGTAGGTTTGCATGAACCACTCTACCAATGTTTTCTACCGACCTCCAAAATTGTAGAGGCACTAAATTGGACAGGTATGTTTTTTTGAAAGGGTAAGTACTCTTCTCGGGTGGCCCCATTAAAATTATATCGAAATCAGACTAGAAGTTTGATTTTTAAATTGAGCTAACTGTAAAAGTTCTATTAGGGCCCGTCGTAATGGAAGTCGGTATCTAATCACTTTTTACAAGACTGCGAAAGAAGGAGGGTTGTTTTTCGAGTGTATATTTCTTTGGCACGCCCTGGAGCCTTAACGGCTTGTCGTATTTTTATGTGAGTATTGTCAACATATTCGTCTTAGTGCTGAGAGTGATACTGGGTATATCAAAATTAAGGATGATACACAGGTTTTTAAATGTAGCAGTCGGGCTATTTTGAAGACTCTTCAAACCACTTCTTTTAAAAAGAACTATTAACCGCACTTGAGGTCCATATGGCTAGGTATCGATATGAGTAAGTAAATGCCTACTCAAATACTTATAGAAAATGCTGCTCAGTCCAGCTATGACTTGTCTTGTCGAGGTATAATGGCTAGATTGGTAATAAATCCTAATACACACTAGTTTACGACGATCACGACATCTCTACATTATTGTCGGTAGAGCCGACGGCATTATGTGATGTCATGTCTTTCTGGTTCGCTAAGTGGACTTGTGGGAAGGCAGATTCTATTGTTTCTGCGTCATTTAGATACTCAAGTATCTGTATATACTAAAATAAATATCGATGTAAATAAATCCTTTAAAGATAATGAGGCAAGTAAGACAAAATTGTTTCAGAAGTTCCATCACGGGATAACTTTAAGGGATAAAGTAGACATATAATATTTTATCTTTTTACTGTCCTTAGGCTTATCCCACTACGTAGGGTCGGCACAGTATGTATTCTTCTTCCATTATACTCTATCAGTCGTCATCTCACACATACATATTTCACACAAATACAGAGTATTTATGTGTTCTACATACGATCTGATAGAGACATGTACGTAAAAGTTTTAAACCGACTTATATAAGTACATATAAAACAGTAAGTACATATTAAAAAGTAACGAATCTTCAAGGATATCATCTTGATAACGCGACTTATCTTCCTGATTCCTTTTCTTTACCTTATCAGTATTGTAGGCTGCTATTTCAGGCCGTCATCGTACCGTGCCTCTAATCATAACATGCTTATCATGCCGTGACTTGTGGGAATCAGAGGTGTGTGATACAAGCTTGTCTATTTTCTTCTCTTGTAAGTACATTGTCGAAAATAGTTCATTGTACCTACCTACGTGGATAAAAAAAAAACTTAAAGAGCTGCTAGTAAATTATGAAAAAATAACTGCAGTTTCTTTTTTAATATCATATTTAATTTATGTTTATTCGTTACGCTGTCGGTCACAAAATTGATTCCGGGGCAAGTGTTATCATTTGATCTATGTATTTCATATATGTGAGTTTCATGGCACACTGGCATAAAGGACATGATTTTAAATCAGTCCCACATAACAATTCGATATAACATGGAGTATGCCATTACCCCTTTCGGTTTTGCCAGAGCTAGCACATACAGGGTTATCGACTACGGGTGTACTAAAAAGGAGGTCACTGTACTCATTATGATGAACAACTTTCACTATGGGACCAACTTGAAATTAGAGAAAAATAATCAACTGTTTCATAGAAAAACTTTATTCATTTACTTTCGAATTTTGAGTTGTCACCATTGTGAAAGTTGTTTGTCATGATGGGTTACAATGACCCTCTTTGAGCTTAGTTCACCCCTAACCGATAACCCTGTATAGTACTGTATATCGTTTATCTACAGCCACAATCTTGAGTAGCGTCACCAAAGCATGACCATTTTTGGCGTGACGTGATTCATTTTATAGAGCTCAATGCTAATGCACTAAAGAACATTGAAGAAGCTCTTGTGTTAATAAAATTTAATTAACCAACACCCGCGCAAATAAGGAGCTAAAAGGATTTTCATTAGTTCAAAGCGATTTAAGAAGGTAGGTGGATTATCTATTCAGAGAAAAATCACTAGACTTGAAATATGTATACCTACTTAAATACTGTATGGTGGCATCCTTTTTACCCGGCTGCGAAAGAAGGAGGGTTATGTTTTTCGAGTGTATTATGTATGTATATTTCTTTGGCACACTCTAAGGCCTAAACGGCCTGTCGTATTTTTATATGAGTGGTGTCAATAGATTCGTCTTAGTCGTGAGAGTGACACTAAGTACATCAAAATCAAAGTTCAAAATTAAAAACAAGAAATTAAGTATGATCCGCAGGATTAACGATTTAGCCGGTTTTTTCGATCTCACTTCTAACTTATTCTAAGAATATTGTTCTATAAAGAGAAAGAAAATTTTTCAAGAACGAAAGATCATTCATATTTCGTTGGTATTCTTTGTAGTAACTATCGAAAATATATATATTCATAAATTAGATAAGCAGTTCAAGGTACACATTCAAGCAGTCAATCAAGGCTCAGCCTCAACAATACTACCAGTCTGACAAAGTTGCTAATGTAATCCGATCTCTGGCTTAGTTTCCAAGTATGGACAGTTTACTCTTAATTTGGCAACGTCAATGCCTTAATCAAACCATTCATTCCACTCCGACTGGACGGCATCATGCACGATGACAGCAGCCAAAATATCAGTATCGCTCGCAATCAGCCACATGTCAAGACTGTCATGTAATCATACAGGAATCATATAAATTCAGAGAACTGTCACGGGATCCATATTTGGTGGGAAAGCAATCCGCCTTAGCCGAAACGGGCAAGCGTCTTGGCTCGGTTCTTTATTGCAAGATGCGATCCGTTGAATAAGATTGCATTTTTGCATTAGGTAGCCTTTGGAGTTGTTAGATAGACATGTTACTAAAGGGTAAAGTAAGACTTGAATGTTGCGAATTATAATCAAGAATTAATTATTGGATAGTAAGTAGATTGGGTAAGTATATAATTACACAATTTGGAAGAAAAAATATGCTAATGTAATACGGTAATGGCAGCGATGATTGTCGTTTGGTTAGTGGGGTAGGTTGCCGTGCAAAAGGTACGAGATTCGATCCCACGAAACATGCAAAAAGAGCCTGAGCTACCGGTGAAGGAAAACATCGTGAGGAAACCATAGCATGGTGGTAGGGCGTTTCCTATCGCTCGCCTGGCTAGCTACCATCCTCAAGTTGTGAAATCTGTCGCCAATCACCTAACGGTGTGTTCCGGCAGCCCTCCTTGATAGCCAGTGTATTCCAGACTAGGCATGCTCCATCTAGGGCTACAGTGTCGCTGACTCCCGTGGTCGTGCGAACTTGTGGTCAAATGCCTAGCAGGATTAAAAAAGGGGTTCTAAAGAAGGGAGCTATACTCATCCTAATGAACAACTTTCACTATGGGATCAACTCTGGATTCGAGAAATAATAATCATCTGTTTTATACTTTTTGTTCAGCAAATGATAAGCTTTTTTTATGTGAAGTCTGTTATTTTTTCTCAAATTCAGGGTTCGTCCCATAGTGAAAGTAGTTCGTAATGATGAGTATAGTGATCCTCTTTCGATAAAGTACACCCCTAAGTGAAACCTAGCGAATAGATCTCTCTTTAAGCTCTTTAATGTAAAACTTACATAAGTAGATATTAAATAGGCAATCCATCTAACACACAATAATCGTATCGACAATTTAGAATTCTTTCCAAGTTTTCCCATTTTATCAAAATTGGTTCAATATCCTTTCAAAACAAAATACTAAAAAAATATACACGCGTATGTCGAATTGATTGAAAAACAATTTATCGGAACTATTAATCCTCAGTTAACTTGCTAATTAACTTCTGAATCAGTCAACTATTGACAGCGAATAGCATTACTCTTCGAGCCGGGCAGTTAGTCTGAACAATGGACAAGATACGAGTATACGGCGCGTGGGTGATGAGGCTTACAGTATTGGGCTACTCAGAAAAATGCGTAAAAATATCTTAAAATCCTACTAATATTATAATCGCGAAAGTTTGTAAGAATGTTAGTCTTTCACGTAAAAACTACTGAACCGTTTTGTACGAAAATTGGTACGGAGATAGCTTAGACTCTGGCTTAACATATAGGCTATTTATCCCCCGAAAAATTGAAGTGTTCCCGCGGGATGATCAAATATTTACCGCGGGTGAAACCACGAGGCGCAGCTAGTACCTAATACTTAAGTTAAACTGCGATAATGTGTTTCAATGTAGATTCAGCTCAATAGTTCCTGGTACGACGTATATTATGTGTGTTGAAAAATCGACCGCGAAAATCCGCCGATACGCGCATTATTTTTTGCTTTATTCTACAAGTATATATAATGCTATAGTCAGATTGTAATGTCCTGATCGATATAGGCATTTACCCATTCCCATGTTACAGATGTAATATCCTTCTGTGAGCTTGAATGAAGCCTTGATAAAGTGGTGCCTTTACGGTTAAAAAAGCATTCAGCAGGATCAATGATTATAAAACAAAATAACTTGTTTTAATCAATATTGAATTTCTAAAGAATCGTATGGATGAAACTTTTCAATAATGGATTATTAAGTAGATTACCAACTAGGTACCAACCAACATCATCGGCCTATTTTGTATTATGAAGACCGCAACTAGTACGTTAGGCATATTTTGTAGAGCCAGATTATTCCTAAGGCAAACTAGGCATGTGCCTAAGGGCGCGAGGTTACGAAGGGGCGAGCGTGATCAAACACAATTGGTTTATTTTTTAATATGTAAAGTATGTATTCTGCACCCGGTCACGCTGTAGTATAATCACCAACTACCAGCTATACAATGAAATTGTTCCTCGTCCTTTCGAATTTCGGTTTCTTTGACTGTTGGCCTGTTGCAAAAAAAAACTCAGCGGGCAATGAAGATGACTATGTTTGGAGTGTTTTTGCGCGATATAATCCGCAATGAGGATATTTGCCAAAGTATGAGAGTTACCGACATAGCTCGTAGGACTTGCGGGCTGACCACATCTCTCGAAGAACTGATAACCGATGGGGAATAAAGGTTCTTGAGTGGCGACCACGAACCAGTAGTCGCAGCGTAGGTAGGCTTCCCACTAGGTGGACCGACGGCATATTGAAAGACACAAATAACCAGAGGATGCAATTGGCAGCTTGTCGTTCAGAATAGCGTTCTATGTGAGAGGCCTATGATCAGCAGTGAACGTCTTCTGGCTGATGATAATGATTTTTTTAAATGATTGTTAGGGTAGGCGCCCGTCTGTGAGGTGTCTAGGGCATCCTTCACACTAAATCTGTCTCTTATATTTAGTACGAAGTATGCAAAAGATACAGATCAGATAAGTAAAGATATCATTTTCACAGTAGGCTCCTAACGTTAGATTTGAGGTTCAATTCGTCACTGTAGGTACAAGATGAGACCGACAAAGCTATAAATCGGTCGTGCCCACGCTTCCTGCTGTATTTACATAATCGAAGATCGTTTCGCACCGCTGCCCAACTTGGCCAACTTGGCAACGAGGAAGCCGGAGCATGTAGGATGAACAATGAAGGTTTTATATACTTACCCAAATTGTTATAATGCTGCCTTAGAGGTATTAGTTAGATGTAGCAATACTCAATTTTGAATTAAATACCCATTTCAATGTAAAAACAAAAGGAATACTAATTTATTTATTGATAGGTAAATTGAATTGCTTAGTTTCGAACTAAGTCAGCACTAGAAGTTGGTTATAGATTCAATGAATACATAGGTATGCTTAGTGTGTACCTATCCTGCATTAAGTATATACTCGTATATAAAATTAACATGCGCGTCAAATGTATACACATGCAAGTTGGTTTCTTATTATAAAACTAAATGACAAAACCTACTTATTATTTTTAAAGCTGCGATAAAATTCTCCCGTGATACAGATAAATAAAATTCATAAAAAATATGTAACGATAACAATTAAAATTTATTACGTATAAAAAATAAATAATTAAGATCTCAAAAACAATTCTCTTATTATATAAAAAAAAAACTTATATTAGTATGGCAAAGGTGAATAAAAAATACCTAAAGAGGCCCATAGTCCAACCACAACATCGTGAGCACTAAACACTTCACTGTCACGCGAAAGTCCGGTCGACGTAGTCGCAGTCAAACTCCGCGAAGAACTCGTCGAACGGCGACAGAGAATCTTCCGCTCCTCCAAACTCAGACGTGGTGTCCCGTTCTGTGGAGAATTCTGACAAGTCCGAGCAGAGGGGTGAGGGCCAACGCTCTGGACGGGAATCTCCGCTCGAAGACCAGTCGAGATGCGCCTCTGCATTCGTCGGCTCACGAAGAGCGGCCGAAAGCGCGGAGATATATCGCATGGCCAGTCGGAGCGTGGTGATCTTCGTCAGCTTCTCACAAGGCACGGGAGTGCCGGTGACTGCAGAGGCTGGCACGGCTCGGCGCAGCGTTTCGAAGGCACGATTAATTTCTCGCATGCGACTACGTTCGCGCGCGTTAGCCGTCTTCCGCCGATACTTGCTGAGCGGTTGCGGCGTGCGTCGCGCGCGAGGCTCGCGGGAGCGCGCCGCGCGCGGTCGCAGCTGGTACTTGTCGTGCTCGGGCATGGATTGAGCACGACTGCGAACCTCGAGCCGGCGCAGACCGCGCAGGCGCCCGCTGTCGCCCCACGCGACGCCCGCGCGAGCGCAAGAAAAATACGCTCACTCCGCCCACCTTGCCCTGCGCCACGCCGTTCATGTACGCTCGAGCGGTAAATTAGACGTGAATTTATGATATTGGCGAAAGAACCGGAATTCAGGAGGGAACTGCGATACGAAATTATTGTGTAGGCGTTTTATTAAGTTAGTGGTAATGGGAACCATGATTCTTTATTTCGCGGTGGGTAGGTATGTACTACTCACAGATTAAACTTATCAATTCAAGTTGATATAATTTTATTTATAGGAATAATAAATATGTCGTTGTAAGGATTGAGAATTGTCGTAGGAATTAAAAGGTTTTAGTAAATTAAGTTTTACTGCACTACTAACACTAATTGGCTTTTTTAGCTTTTAAAAACCGGATTTCCTACTTAGTTTTCTAGTATTTACTCCGGAAAGCCTAACTTTTGTACTCGACTGTACATGGTTACAATGAATGAACAACACCGCCTAGGTATGTCATTGGATTGTAATCGCTTGATACTACTGCTTTGCATACTGAACGCGACGTTTCCGCTCCAAAGACAGTCTCCGATGGTTTATTGTCAAATGGCCTTCGTAGGAAGTAATCAGCTGTCCTCAGTGACGAGAACGGGCGTGGGATTCAGTAAAATGCCGCGTGTAGGAATCTTTTTCGATGTCGCAAAGATTTGCGTAATGCCTCTGGGATTAGGTGTACTCACGACAAACTTTCATTTGGATGGCTCGATATTATAAGGATATATCGTTCATTCTTCATTGCTTCAGTAGGTTTTTGTTTTCGGTACTTAAGTGAGTCTTCTCAAAACGTAGATACTACGAGAAAAGATCCTAATGTTGCAAACTTTTTATCGTTCTTAATTCAAATAATAGATTTGAATAATTCATAATTATACACTGCCACAGCCCAACAAATAAAAAAAAATATGGCGGGAAAAACTATGATGAGCGAAAAGAAAATATTGCATCTCGAAGAGCCTGATAGAAATTAAATCACACTCATTGCACAAAAATGGATTTACGATGCGATTTATTGCTATATTTAGATAAAAGGCGTTACTTGGAAGACATGGAAAAGGAGTGCGAAAAATTCATCCAAACTGAATTAAAAGCAAATGCTAACAAATCTCCACCGCTAAGGTGCTTGGCAGAAATAGACTTAATGGATCTCCAAGAGATATTCCCGGAAGTTGCAGACTTCTTATTAAAGGAACCATGGAAATGGCGAAGAATGTGTAGTGATATTTTGTTTGCATGCTTGCAGTCTACAAGTACAAGAGATGAAGTTCTAGAAATAGTTCAACCAGCGCAAGTTTCTGTCATAGTAAGAATTAAAAGTTTGTCTTCACTGATGGTTCCGCCCAATACTAAGTATTACTCTGGGCTCAGTACCGTACAAGGAATGCTTCTTTCCGTGTCAAAATCGGAGACTTATGTTTATCACACAGTTTGGTCATGTCCTGAAGAATGTGAGGGCAGTAAAGTGATTATACACTTTATACCCAAAGTACCCCGTAAATGTTACATTTGCAGAAGCATTCTTTGCGAAAACGCAGGTCTTAGGAGGTGCGGAGAACGAGTGAAGGCTACATTCAAATTGGAAAACTGTATTTATATTTCTAAAGAATTTTACATAGCCGACGATTTGATTCCAAGGTTAGCGCTGGGTTCTACATATTTCATACATGCAGTCGTGACGGATAAGCTAACTGAAATATTCTCAATAGAAGAGATTGTTCCAATAGCTGCACCTTTATCGAGCCCAATACCGAAAGATATACAGAAACTGTTCGAGAGTTGCGAAGGTGTCCCGTGGAAGTTTATTTACTGCCTCGCGTCATGCATCGGCTGCGATATCTGTCCTCTTAGCTGTTTCATGCATCTCAAGATCAGTCTGTTCGTGAGCCTTTGTAGTGTAAAAGCACACCAGCTGACAGGATCCAACATTGTCCACGTTTTAGCAACTGGTGCGGACACCAGCTTCATCGGAGATATTATGAAAGACGCAGCTCGTCTCGCTGACGAATCTATTTTCTTGGGAACGTCCAACACTGTAGTTTCGACTGCCTTGATTGCGAGCTCGGGCGGCGTCTGCGTGATGCCTTTACCACTTTACTCCTACAACCAAAAACAGACAGCTACGATTCTAGCAGCCATTGAAAGTGGAGAAGTGAAGACCGAAACCGGGAAAGCGGAGCTACAAAGCGCGCTTTGGGCACAAGGAACTGATTTCAAAAAGATGATAGTATTAAACGTGGGTAACGTTTTTGGAACCATCTGCCGCGGCGACATAGGCGAATATACGGACGAGATTGCAGAATTCCTTCTGCAAAGAGCAATAGAACCGGTGGAAACTAACGAGGAAGCACAACAAGCATTCAAAGATCTGGCCATTTATATAAACTTAGTCTCTGGCATTGAGGTGGTGCTGGATGATTCAGCGGAGATTCTGTTACGGAATTACTTCTTGGCGGCTCGTCGGGCAGGGCTGAAGAGCGTTTTGGTGGGTAGCATGAAGGCTTTGGTGGCGACGTGTATTACATCAGCGAGGCTCTGTCGCAGGAATGTTGCTTCTATCGATGATGCTGTTCTGGCTATCTGGCTCCACGTGAGCGGCGCGCCCGAGCCGAGGCTGGCCCCAGAGGAGTATCTTCAAACGTCACCCGACGTTAAGAAACTCAATAAGATGATGATCAGTTTCAAAGAGTGGTTGGAGCAATTTACTGGGACCATCCTTTTGTAACAAACTGTTTGCTATTACTTAAGTTACACGATAGGGATACTAATTCGTATATCCTACACTCACTAAAATAGGTTTTAAAAATATGGAAATTAACTGTTTAGTACCTATGCCTGCCTTGCTTGAATAGGGGTTCATCCTAACAATATTGATGTGACTTTAAATATAACTGTAAATTGTTTTAGGTACCTAGATATCTCATATGAATAATAACATCAACTAACATTATCGGTCTTATTAATAAACGCGTCTTAGCTTCAAACTTCTTTCGTCTTGTTTTATTCAATGGAGAATGTCACACGTCAATACAAGATAAGACGTTTAAAGTTGAGACGCGTTTATGAATAAGACCATATATATGACAATGTTGCATCTTAAAATATAAACAACAAATTATTGATTAAAGTAGATAAAAACATTTTAATTGCGCATTTAGTTTTTGACTAGAACAAATAAAAAAAGCTTTTTTTTTATTAAAATAACATCAATTTGGCACTCATCAGAAATTAGTAGAGATACTTTTTTTGGTAAAAAACAGATAACAAATTTTTTATAAAAAGTAATTCAAAAAACACATTTTCTTTTAATATAAGTATTAATTGAGTTGTACATCTATATAAATATATTTATTAGCATAAATAATAATGTTAAGGCACATAAGTGTGATGTACTTAGCAGCTAAAGTTATTGAATTACTTATTATGTGCAAATTTCTACTCATCTAAAAAACTAAAATCAAATATAGGTTTGTTTAACATTTCTTTTTGAGAACTTAATGTTTTGGTCAAATGCATGTGATTCTGTCTTATTTTGAGACTTTCCTCTATGAGAGATTTCAGTTTGTCTCCATCATCAATTTTGTTGGCTACTTTAAAGCAACGGTCCGATACAGATTCTCCTATTTTGAAGTCTTGCTTCTGGAATGAGACCACACTGTACGGCAGATCAGACATATTGCCAAAGTCTTGAACGGCCAGGCTTATTGTTGACCAAGTGCAGTTTGTAAGCTCGTCCAAGACATTTGACAAACTTATTAAGAGTTTCTCTGTATGCTCATGAGCATTTTTGACAATATCCCTAATTTTAGCAAATTCAGTGCTCAAATCCATAAGTTTTAGAGCAAAAGGTTGGTGACGAAGTTCTGCCAAAATTTTGCTTCTCAATTTCAGACAGTCGTAACAAACTTTCATAATGTCTGTACACTGACGTTCTTTGCCTCTGTTTTCATTGATGCTCTTTTTGTGCAGTATGAAAGCTTTGTAAGCATTTGTGTAAACTGCTTGGTAGTTGAACTTAGCTACAAAGTTATTAAGGTCAGCTGTGACAGCTTCATTGCAACGCCTCGTAGCTGACTGCAGTCTCACAGTCACTTGTGTCCATGCACTCCTTAGCTTATTAATTTTTTCAGTGACTTCATTGGAATCTTTGAATATCTTGTCAAAACCGCCCAACATATTAGTGCCTGTAGAGTTTTCCCTTAAGTTACTTATATGCTTCATTCCCATTTCGGTCATGGTGTCTATAATTTCTTGTTTAGCAACTAAATTGCCAATGTTTTTGTCAACAGTGTTGTGTTTAAGAAGCAACTGATTGCCTTCATATTTTAAAGATTCTCCCCTTACAAATAGTCCTTTTATAAGTAAATCGTATAATTCCATCTGGTTCATGACAAAGTAGAGACCATTGTGGTACAGGTTTTGGCTGTTTTTGTGATTGTACAAGGCTTTAGGGTGTTCCAAGCATCTTTGGACAGACTTAGGTACAACAGTCTCTATGTTATCTGCCATAATTTGTGTCTTGCTGAACAGAGACAGAACATAATCAGCACTATCATTCCAATACTTTATAAGAAGGTCATCATCCCCAACTTCAGTATACTTTATTTGAGATACTAAAATCTGTTCATATGCTGTAATGTTTGTATCTCTCTGTATCCAAGATTTTAGCATAGAAGCTGTTGTATTATCATCAATTTCATATGCAAGTGGGCATAAAGTAACTACTGAGAAGATTTTGATTATCTTCTTTGACAACACAGTCTGTAGTTGCTCAAAAATTACAACTTTGCTTGCTTTTTCCATATCTTCTTGAGGTATGTTGAAAGTGACCTTGGAAGGAGCATCTCTCCCTCTCAGTTTTGGATCCCATTCCAGTGCTATCTTAAGCCACTCTTCTATTAATGCTTTGAGAGGTTTGGAGATGTGGTTTTCAGGAAAAATCTCATTTGAATACTCAATATCATCATGGAAAGTTTCAAAAACACAGATGTTTGAATGAGATTTATTTTTAACATGTGGCATCCACTGCACAGGTGACATGAATGGAAGAAAAGGTCTCTTTCCACAAATAATTTCAAAGGCAAGTAGTCCAAGAGACCAGAAGTCTACCGAGTTACTGTATGTTTTGCTATAGAGCAGCTCAGGTGCTAGATACTGGAGCGTGCCAACAAAACTAGCACAGATTGAGTTTGAATCAATTTCTTTGGCATATCCGAGATCAATAAGTTTATAAGTGACTCGAGCTTGATTTTGAGATAAATGAGCGTTGTCAACAATGTTTACAACTACGTTTTCAGGTTTCAAATCACGATGAGTTATCCTATTTTGATGGAGAAACTGCATAGCATTTCTGAGGTCGCTCAATATTTGTCTCACTTGTTGCTCCTTTAAGCCCGCGCAGGATTCAGGTTTATTCAGTAATTGACGCAAGTCGCCGCCGCTGCAGTATTCCATACAAAGGATCGGAAGTCCTGAAGGATTAGCGCGCTTGAGCCCCGCCACAAACTCAAGTGGTAACTCCTTTGTTCCCACTATGTTCGGATTTCTGCAACTCTGCAACATCTCTACTTCTTTGGTCCATCTTTCTTTGTGCTTTTCTGTAAGTTCGTCGCCCCACTTACACGTCTTTATTGCGAGTGTTTCGTCAGTTCTTTTGTGTTTCCACAGGACCACAACACCGAAACTACCTGACCCTAAAACTCTATCTTTGACCCAATCACCGATAAAAACTATATCGTCCATAATAACTAGTTAACCCAACTACAATATCTACATAAAAAAAGAAACACGAATGTGAAAGAAATTAGGCTGATCGTACAAAAATAACTTTGCTAAAAATTGACAAATAATAAAAAAACATAACGAGCTACCTAGAGCTAAAGTACTACAGAGTCGTTACAAGCGTATCGAAGAATAGGTCAGTGGAAGCTATAATTTCTGCTACAGACCAATGCTGACACTTGCTATTAAAACAGCATGACAATTTTTTTCTCACTTTTACTATTAGCTTATTTACTTTAAAGAATACCTTACGATTCTCTATAAAAAGTTTTAATAAATAATAACAGTTTTTATCATTTATATAAAAAAGGACTTTAATACAAATTATATAATGAGTAAAAAAAAGTCGCACAATGTGGACAAAAGATATATATAAAGGTTTAGGACTTTAGAAGTTACATAAAATTAAAAAGCCCTATTACAATCGTTAGTACTAAACAATTATTTCTTCTAGACTATGTACTACTTGGGTATTTTATATAACAAAGAACCTGAAAGCAGGCACAATACACCGAGTGTGTGGTGGCTAGCCAGTAAAGAAAAAATGCAGGTAAAACTGAAATTATTCACTGCTGTTAAGAACTTGAGAACTGGCACAATACACAGAGTGTGGTGGCCAATCAAGAAAGAATAAAAAAAAATATTCACTGCTGTCACTGTCAATAAAAAACAGTGTGCTGCCATAACAGAAAAGAAATAAATGCTTAATAGCTATCCATTTCTAATCACGTGATGTTTTTAATTAAAATGCTAATAAAAATTGTTCTGTATTTTGCATGTCTGTGCCAAATATTATTGAAGTTGGCAAGTAAATGGCGTCGTAACAAACGATCCTCTATAGCCAAATCTTCGAAAAATGATGGGGTGAAATTAGCACACGAAAACGGCTAAATTAATGCAATGGCATGGCAACATAAGCTAGTACAGTTTTGTTACTGGTGTAGAAATGTATTTACGATTTGTTTTTATTTTTCTTGTGGTGTAGTTTTAGAAATTGTGGAAGCAAATAATAAATAAAACTCTCCTTTTATGTTTTTAATAAGCCTCTGAAAATGCTGGACACAAAAGCATTAGCGTCATGTCGGACTTGTATGAAATCTGATGTTAATTTAGTTCACTTGTTCAAACCAGTGATGATAATTGATGAGAGCAACAACCTCCAACTGTTTGAGTTATTGATGGAATGCACTACGATACAGGTACCCTTGTATATGTTTAGGCGCAATAAGCTAAATCTTGCCAATTCTATGCTATATTACATCATTGGCACATCAGTTGTAACAAGCAAATAAAATAATACTGTACCTAATAAAATAAAATTAAAAACAGGTGATTTATTATTGAGTTTTCAGGTGAAACAAGATGATGGCCTACCGCAAAACATTTGTGACAAATGTAGCAAACTTCTGCAAGACTTTTCAAAATTCCGTCAGCAAGCCAATAATTCAGACATATATTTTAAGAAATTACTGCAAAAAAACGTTAAAGAAGAAATCAAAGCTGAAATAAAAGACGATATTAAAATAGAAATTGAATATTTTGATGCATTCAGTGACTCGCCACTTGAATATTCAGATGCTAATGAACATGAAATAAAACCAGAACATGAACATTTTAATTGTACACAATGTAGTAAAACATTTACTAAAGAAAAAAAATACCTCAAACATTTACAATCTCATACAGATTTTATATTTCCATGTCCATATTGCAAAAAGCAGTTTCGCAAGGAGTCTTCATGGCAAAAGCATTTAGCTAAACACGATCAACAGCCCGTTGCTGAAAGCATACTCAATAAGGATTGGTGCACAACCGTTGCAATAAAAAACGAAAATGGAACTGAAGAACATAGATTCAAATGCCAGCTCTGTGCAAAGACATTTGCCAAGCTCGGAGGATTATCAAATCATATGAATAGGCACGAGCAGAATACAAATGTAAATTTATTTATGTGTGACACTTGCAATAAAAGTTTTCAGACTAAGCCTATGTTACGAAGGCATGTGAAACTGCACCTTGAGAAGTCTCATAAATGTACACAGTGTGAAAAAAGTTATTCAAGAAGTGATCAGTTGAAGGCCCATATGAATGTGCATAAGGACGGCAAGCCTAATATTTGTCCACACTGCAGTAAAGGTAACAAAGTTTTAATATTAAATGTAAGTATACTGAGTGACTATGAATAGAGTGACTGCAGTGCTGCTGATCAGTTCTAGTCCAGGAGCAAGCGAGGTTTTTAGACTAGATTTCTTTTTGACAGTGTTTAAGTTGCAAACTGTCAAAATGAAACTTAGTTTACTTGCTCTTGTTTTTATGTATTTCATGCCTGATTGTAGTAGCCGATAGGGGGGCTAGATTTAAAATATTACAAACTGGTGCAGAAACTTGATAGTCCTTCTCTCTTCCTCTTTTTTTTTTATTCTTTCTGGATTGGCCACCACACTCTGTTGCCAGTTCTCAAGTTCTTCTCTTCCTCTTTGTGTATAAGTTATGTTATCTTTTTTTTTCTTTTGATGTATGGCACCATACTAGTTGTATATTTGCCAGAGTCAAGTTTGTGAATTTTTTAAGTTATAAAATAATCAGGTTATTAAGTCAAATATCAAGTAATTAGTTGTTGTGGTCAAGTTAAAGTCAAATCATCTACCCAAGTAAAGCAGTTGAGACTTTACTAGGGTTTATATTTAAATTTCCTGTGAACATGAAAACCATGTTATGCTATCTTTATATCACTTGATGACACTTATACACATAAATAAGACATTAATAGTTAATAATCCACCAATATTAAACATCAACACTTGAATAATCGCTAGTTTTGCATTTGACGCCATTTTTTCGGTGAACGCTTGAAAACTCTAATATTATTTTACTAGTAGCTAGCTGCCTTTCTGGTGTTGCCTGTGACATAAAACGAAATGTAAAGAAGTTTCAATCTTTGAGGTATAAATTATCAAATTTCATGTCTCTAAGGTCAGCGGTCTGACTAAAAATTTTTTTGCAGCCTTCGCCCAAGTTTGCAGTCTAAAGGACCACATCCGCATTCACACCCGTGAGACCCCGTACCTGTGCTCGGAGTGCGGGAAGGGGTTCGCGAACAGCTCCAACCTGCGACAACACATGCTGCGGCACACTGGCGTCAAGCCATACGCTTGCAAACTGTGCCCTAAAAAATTCTGTACCAAAGGTAAGCTTTTTTTAAATTTATTTATAATGGTTTATTTGAATTTATTTATAACGGCTTTTTTGAATTTATTTATATCGGCCAACATTCCCTGCGTGCTTGAGCCTCCAGGTTTGAGCAGGTCTGACGGCAAGAGACCGGATGGGTTGACCTTGGTGCTTTGGAAAAACGGCAAGTGTCTGGTGTGGAACGGCACTTGTGTCAGCATGTTGGCCACCAACTACTTGGATCGTACTATTAACTCACCGGCTGCAGCTGCGGAAGACGCCGCAGCCAAAAAGAGGCTTAATATGAGCGTACGCAGGGATGGAGCAGATCTACCACTTCGTCCCTATTGCTGTGGAGACCATGGATTTTTGGGGTGTGGAGGCCAAGCAGTTTATTGAGCAGATAGGCAAAAGAGTAAAAGATAAGACGGGAGACAGACGCTCCGGGATGTTTCTGGTGCAAAAGGCATAACGCTATTCAGAGTGGCAATGCGACCATTATTATGGGTTCTTTTGCGCCGGGAGCAGTCAGGGGTGGTTTGCTTGACTAGACCAATAGTTATGAAATTGAATTAAAAATATTATGAATATAGTGGAATTTATTTATAATATATATTATATATTATAAATAAATTATTTAGTATGTTTGGCCTGTCCGAATGGGGGTTTTGTTTCCACAAGTGAGAATAAGATGGGTATTATATCAGGAACTATTAGTTTAGTCAGTGAGTGGACGAATTGGGGTCAAAAACAGAGTTAATAAAATCACATTATGTATCATCATGTAACTAAATACTTTTATGTAAAAAGTATTTAATATAAGTAATTGATAATTCAAATGTAACAAGGCTTGTCTGTAACGAACGTTATTTAAAGATCAATAAATATTGCCTATTCATACTCCACAGACTCCAAGTTCAGTCCAATTTTTAACTAACATATAATTTTGTGAAGTTTAATTTTGTTTTTTATTGGATTTCTAAGCATTTAAAAGTAAATTAAGATCGCTCTTACTGACCAAACACACGGTTGACTATTATTGTCAAATTTATGTGATCAGGTGATTTTGTGTGTAGGTCAAATGACGTCCCACATGGTGACTCACACGGGCGCTCATCCATACAAATGCGACAAGTGTGGCGCCGCCTTCACTAAACATAACTCTCTGAAGAAACACAGCATGATCCACACGGGGCAGAGGCCATTCGGATGCGACACATGTCCTATGCGGTCAGTATCAACACTGCCCCTTAATTATTATTTTTTCTATCGATTGTGGGTATTCCTTAATAATTTTACAATCTAGCCTAAGGCTAATAAGTACTTCTATTCTCCTTAAAAATAATTGTCCAGAATTAATTTTATTATTGTCTTATAATCATAAATAATAATTAACATCATTTCAGTTTCTACTAAGTGATGGAAATTCGAAAACCATTTCGAGGTAATGTAATGAAGAGAGTTCATACTAAAAATACCAAATATTTATATCCACTTTCTGAAGAGTTATTTACAGAAAACTGATAAAAAAATATCGTATTTATGCTAAGACCGTCAGATGTCACCAATGAAAAATATTATTGTATGTGTCGTCTGTAAACCGTACCTAATACAAACAACAAAAGTACAGATAATTAATGACATCATTTTTACGAGCTTCTGACTGCATGAGAATATTGTGCTGAACTTAACTTACATTTTCAAACATTTCTAAAAACGACATTATTACATTCTGAATAAAGTAAAAAAATATGGGGACGTTATTTTTCATTTGTTCTTCCATTGTAATAAAAATGGAGGTTAAATTTTTTTTATGTTGTCAATTAACAACTTACTTCAGTTTTAAGATTTTTGGTTCTATTAGAGTTAAAATAATGAAACCAAAATCGTCATCAATACAAGTGCCTTATCTTCTTTACTATTTACAGGTTCACTTGCAAAGACCACTTGAAGCGTCACTATCGTATACACACCGGTGAGAAACCTTACAAGTGTAACTTTTGTGATCGTGCATTCACGCAGAGCAACGACCTGGCCAAACACATGAAGACTCACCTCGGACAGAACATTTACGAGTAAGTTACTACTGGTAGTCTAATAGGTAGGTATATCTAATAGTAGATGAGTATATCTAATATACTCAGTATATCTAATATAGGTATATCTAATAGTAGATGAGTAGTCTAGTCGGTGAAGCCTTTGTGTTAAAGCAATTCACCGCTCGCTTCGTGATGTCATCCTTCCCTTCCCCCGGATCTTGTGATTCCTTCCCTCAGAATGAGTTCGTCGGCTGCAACAATTAACAAAAAAACATTAATATTAAAAGTGCAGTAAAGTTCATCAGCAAGATTCATTATGAGTACAATATCACATCATCATACTCGGGAGTGCTTTGGTAAAGAAGGTCTTGGGGTGACGACCACTCCCCACAGTGTGTTGTGAAGGTAATCTCTCATCTTTTTTTACCTATTTACTTATCAAATCAAAAAATATGTATGATTTCACTGTCCCTCGAGCCGGACCTCTTAAAATTTGTATCAGTTAACTTCAGAAGTGAGCCGCAAACTATTTGCGCAATTTTCTACCCATTACCACTAATACTGCCCTCTCTTCTGTTACCTATTCTTGACTACGCTGACGTTTGTTATCTGGATCTCACTCTGGAGCAATTCGATAAACTTGAGCGCCTTCAAAATTTCTGTATAAGGTTTATATTTGGTTTAAGCAAGTATGACCATGTCTCCAAATATCGCACTAAGCTCAAGTGGCTCCCTATTCGCCGTCGCCGTCGAATACCGTCGTCATAGCACATTACCTATCACTCTAACAATCGTGTTTTAGTTTATCAGTAATTTCATATCCATATCTTTATAATTTGTTATGTATTATTGTATGTAGTTATATACTAATAATATATCTAATAATATATATTTTTTCTAAATTATGTTAACTACTTTATATATTTAGTTATGTTTAGTACCTATATGTTATTATGTTTAGCTCGCTAAGGCCGCTCTAGTTTTTGTAATATCTTGTACGTGCATGGTTACCCGGAAGAGATCGCTTTAAGCGATAAGGCCGCCATTAGAAATCTATCATGTTTTTTGTATTGTTTTTAGTTTTTTTTTAAATACTGTATAAGCTGGTTTTTAATAAAGAGTTGTTTCATCTGTCTTATCTAATTTTCCATCGTAACTATGTCAGCAAATTTTTACCGACATCCAAAGAAAAGTACTCAATTCGTATTTTTTTATATTATTATTCTATTTGAAAAAAACTATTTTTCGTTTTTAAGGGTATATATATCTCTTATGTTTAATGTTATCAGAATTAGTCACGAGGTTTTTTATTTTTAAATTGAAATAACTAGAAAGATCTATCGGCGCCTGCCGTAATGCAAGTCTTCAATCACTGCTTTTTAAAACAATCTTACTGAATCAATAAAAAAAACCATTCTATATATTTTTTCAGATGCTCAGTGTGCGGTGTCAGTTTTCGTTTACAAAGCGAATTGAAGCTCCACTACCCAGTTCATTTCTCTACAGACGACCCTACCGTCAAGAACCTTCTAGAGCAAGCCGAGAAAAACATGCTAGAACAAGCACAAAAAAACCTTCTAGAACAAGCGGGGAAGAACATTCTAGAACAAGCGGGGAAGAACATTCTAGAACAAGCGGGGAAGAACATTCTAGAACAAGCGGGGAAGAACATTCTAGAACATGCCGGAAAGAGTATATTAGAACAAGCACAGAAGAAGTTGCCAGAAGAAATGGTTTCCCATGAGAAGTTCATGATAACAATAAACAGTATGGACGGCAGTAACATGGTGGCTATTAATATCGAGCCAGAAAGTAATATGCTGAAAGCGTAGTGTAAATTGGTGTTTGGTGCAATTACGAATATTTTGTGTGAAGATTGTTTTAATTATGTATAGATTTACACATTAAAAGATCGGTCATCCTAACTATAATATTATAAATGCGAAAGTAACTCTGTCTGTCTGTCTGTTACGCTTTCACGCCAAAACAACTGAACCGATCTGGATGAAATTTGGTGCACAGGTAGATTGGACCCCGGGAAAGGACATAGGATACTTATTAACCGACTTCAAAAAAGTAGTTCCCCCATTATCTCGACAATCCAATGGGGAACTACGCGGGTGAAACCGCGGGGTACAGCTAGTAACGAATAATTTTACATCGCTCGCTCAGACTGTATTTTCCGAAGATGTTTACTAAATAAAATAAAAATATTAAAAAGAAACCCAGAGGTAAATATTTCACAGAAGTACACACACAAACATACTTGTGTAATTAATTTTAATACAGTTTACTTATTGTTTAATGTTACGAATTACTACATCCAAAAAAGTAGGCACTGAAAAAAAAAATCTCTTAAACAATTTTATAATGCGTAATGCCGGAAATATTTGCGTAATATCGTATTGAGACAGTTTTGTCTTAAAAAATAAGTGTTTGTGCGAGCGAGACAGTAAATAAAAGAGATATGAATCTCACGCGCCTTAACAATAACGACTATTCCAATCCGCCGCGATCTAGTAGGTAATAACAAATTAACTTAGTGCCTTAAGATTGAGAATAGTCTCTAATTTTAAAACTAAAACAGGCGGATTTCAGTGATTTACAAAAAAGACTAATAACTAGCCATAAAGCCTTTAGCAGGCTATCCAAAAATTTAGAATGACTTAGTCTTCTAATTGCACTAAAAGCGTTCTAAATTTCGTTCTCGTTACTGTGAAAATTATCAATTTCTTGGTTTGGGAAAAGGCGTTTTTGTAACGTTTCTTTCAGAATTTATGTTGTATTCTACTGATATTATAAACACGAAAGTTTGTAAGAATGTATGTGTGTATGTTTGTTACTATTTCACGCACAAACGGCTGAACGGATTTCGTTGAAACTTGGTAACAGGACAGCTTAGACCCTGGACTAACACATAGGCTACTCTTTATCCCGGAGAATTGTGGTGTTTCTATGGGATGACGATCTACCGCGGGTAAAACAGCAAGGCGCTAGTTAGTTATAATTTTGTGCAATGCATTGGACAATTAATGAATTCAACACAATATGATACAGGCACATTAGCTTGTAGCTGCTTGACTATTATTCAATAAATAAATAAATAAATTATTTTCGTAAGAGGTCGATAAAGCGTGAATCTCATCCTGACATGATAAGTTCGAATCACAATTTGGTCTACAAGGCTCCACGGGGAGACCCCTAGCTAGCGATGGGGATACATATTAAATGTAAGTTTCCATTTTAATGCGATAACAGTTCATTTATTTCCTGTTTTTTGAATTCCAGTGCTGACACATGCTCAGCACTGGAACTTAAAAATGGGTTTCCATAGTTCACGAATGGATGTAAGCAAAGGCTTACATCCATTCGTGAACTATGGAAACCTCAAAGCCCTAAGCCCTAAGAGGGCTTAGGGCTTTAAGGGCCCTCCCATTAGGGACTTCTCTTACCTTCGACGAGCAGGTTTTATCACGATGTTTCATATATTTTTATCGAACAATATGACAATTTAATGTTTAAAATAAATGTGATAAGATATCTTGGATTATTAGTTTTAGAAATTAAAATTAAAGTCACAAAGAATAAAAATATGTTGGTAGAAATCAGTGTGAAATCCAGTGATATTATATTGTTAGGGATCTGCCTTATTAGATAAATTAATTTTAAGTAATTACGTATAAGTATGATTTATTGAAATTAAAGTGATAGAACATGGAGACACTAATGATAGAACATGGAGACACTAATGATAGAACATGGAGACACTAGATCATTTTTAAAAGATTTTTGTAAGTGATAGTTAATAAACGTATTAATATTAAGTTTACTTTCCAAAGAGTTAACGAGAGACAAAAGTATTTTAGGAGCTGTAGTTGATTTAAGACTATCATACTGGGTTAACGAAAGGGGGTCGCTATACTTATCATAATGAATGACTTTCACTATGGGTCCACTTAAATTATAAATTTTGTCGACGGCCGATCAACTTTCTATATGGAACGGCTGATTGTATTCTCGATTTAATATATGGTCCCATAATTGAATTTCTTCATAATGATGAGTACACTGTCCTCCTTTTGATTACTACACCCATAACCGATAACATAATTAACAACAATATTTTTATCAGAAATAAAAAGACAAAATTAATTAATGTTATTTGATGGTGTATTGAGTGAATGGGCTAGTTTACTGTTCTGCGGACCTTGAGGTCTATAAATTATCTCGGAGGCTTTAAAAATACTCATATGAATCCATTCATGTTATGTATTATTTTTTATTGTATAGGTATTACTTTCTATTTTTACCGAATCCAAAAAAAGAGTTATTCGATTCGACAGTAATTTTTATGTTTTAATCTCTTTCTCTGAGACGGATAAACTAACTTGAAACTTTCCTTTTATCAAAATCCGTCAAGAGGTCTGATTATGCAATCGAAACAACTGAAAAAGTTTATCTTACCTAGTACTTAGTTACTTTCATTATTAAAGAACAATATTTTAGATTTTAGACGGCTATCTGGCCAACGCGGAGATGTTACGTGGTTTTCACGCACACTTGTTTCTCTTTCTAGTTTTTTAAAAGCAGTGTAGAAATGAAATAAAATAAATATTTGCTATAAATGTTATACGACGAATGGAGGTCAGTACACTCATCATTACAAATAACTTTTACTATGGAATCAGTTTTAAAGTCAACAAAAAGATATATACATTTTTCCATAGATCAAGTTGATCGTTCGTATGTATAGAATAGTATTTTATCTCGAACACAGAGTTGGTTCTATAGTGAAAGTTGTTCCTCGGGATGAGTACAGTGGTCTCCTTTCGGCTTAGTACACCCCTAACCGATAACCCTATATATGAATAAAGTTATTTTTGTTATGAATTGAGGGAAAAATGAGGAAAATGTTAATATGGTAACCACGTGGATTTGTTTTTTATTATGAACTTTTGTTAGTTATTATGAATCTTATTCTACTGTTTAAGCAAACGGGTTTTCACGCGTACCCGATTGTTGGAATTGATTCTTGATTGTTTAGTGCGAGACGTGTCATCGTTGAAGACACGAACGGCTCGTTTCATCCCTGATGAAGTTCACCGAACGTGAACGAAACTATAGTCGGACCTTTACAACAATCAGGTACAAGTGAAAACCGCTTTCTTAAACGATATGAATCAAACACGCGTTAGTTTTCTAAATGAAATTTTATTCTAAGTGTAGCAGAGTTTTTGTATTAAATTACTATTGCGAGTTTTAAACCAGTCACCTTGTATAAATTGTAACTGTCAAAAATTTTGTTATGAACCAGTATAACATGCATACGAAAGTTGTTAGTATTAGTGTTCTGCGAACAGTTGAACTCGCGAGTACAAACTTTCTCGTGTCTCGACAACCTCTTGACCGGTTTACCGCGCGTCTGTCAAATAATATTGAAGTTATACATAGTGATAGACGTAAATTATGTAAATTTTGCGAGATCTGATGGAGAGACGCTTACCTCGCTCGGTCACCTTACACTGGCTGTATGGAGAGACGCTTACCTCGCTCGGTCACCTCACACTGGCTGTATTGAATTTGATAGAACAACTAGTGTGCTATTGCAAACATTTATATATTCTTTATTCACAATAAATATTATACAAATGCTGCAAATGTTTTATTTGAGCTTACCAACCTACTATCTATTAGATTTTTTGGGTGAATCGGTTTTTTCTAGGCAAGCGTGCCTCATCCTAGGCCGCATCGTCGTTTACATCAGGCGAGTTTCGGTAAAGCGAAACCCTATTATTTACATAAAAAAAATAGGTAAAAACAAAGTAACTTATTTAGACTATGTATGTACATCAGGGATGTTAGGGAGCTCCGTAACCGAAACAATCTGATATCCGATATAAAATAATATCCATAACCGAAACCGAAATTAACAGTTTCCGATAATATCGGATACTGATTTTAGGTAGAAAACGCTCAACATTTATCTGATTGATTTTGTTCTTACCATTTTACTTACTTATTTTACTTACTTACTTTCTAAAACCATTTTATTAGCTAATAAAGTCAAATAAAATAAAAAAGCCTTTTTATTCCTACTGCCTTATCAAACATAATTTTTTCTTAGCATCTATAATATTTTACTTATTCTAATATTAGGTCCTTACATATGAAATTGGCGTTTTGTCGTACTGGCCACTTTGATCTCAAATATCTCTTCTTTGGTTAGGGATTCCAATTTCAAATTTATACAGCTATTTATTTATACATTTGTATTTCGAAAACCGTAATTCATTTGTTTTGTCCTCGTTTGGTTTTTTCTTTGCGTCACGCAGTTTACAAAATGGAAAACTTGAAATATCGCGTTATTTACAGAAACGGCTCGAAGGATTAATGGTGTGTATGGCGGCGGTGTCGCAAAAGAAAAGACAGTGCGTTTTTGGTTCCAACGTTTTCGTTCTGGAAATTTCCCAAGCCACAAGCCCCGTGGACGGCCGGAGACTAAAGTTGCTAATGAAGAATTGAAAGCTATTGTGGAAGCAGATCCATCGCAAACCACGTCCGAGTTAGCCGCAGGCTGCGGTGTTAGTGATAAAACTGTTTTAATCCACTTGAAGCAAATTGGAAAGGTGAAAAAGCTTGAAAGGTGGGTACGTACCTCATGAATTGAGTGCAGCACACCGGCAAACGCGCGTCAACTGCTGCGTTACATTACTCAACCGGCACAATAATGAAGGGATTTTAAATCGGATCATTACCTGTGATGAAAAGTGGATCCTGTACGATAATCGGAAACGCTCATCGCAATGGCTGAATCCTGGCGAACCAGCCAAACCCTGCCCCAAGCGAAAATTGACTCAAAAAAACTCACTTGTGAGCGTTTGGTGGACTAGTGCCGGTGTCGTTCACTACAGCTTCCTTAAATCTGGCCAGACGATTACAGCAGATATCTATTGTCAGCAACTGCAAACCATGATGGAAAAGCTAGCTGCTAAACAACTGAGGTTGGTCATTCGCTCTAGGCCAGTGCTGCTTCAGGGCAACGCTAGACCACACACTGCACAACAGACGGCTGCCAAATTAGAGGAGCTTCAATTGGAATGTCTAAGACATCCACCGTACTCCCCGGACCTGGCTCCAACAGATTACCATTTTTTTCGAAATTTGGATAACTTCTTGCAAGGGAAAAAATTCAACTCCGATGGGGCAGTCCAAAGCGCCTTCAAAGATTTCATTGATGCTCGTCCTAATGGTTTTTTTAGTAAAGGGATCAATGAACTACCTATGAGATGTCAAAAGTGCATAGATAGCAATGGTACATACTTTAATTAAATAAATATATTATTATAAAAAAAAGACTTTATGTTCCTCCCTTACAAAACGTCAATTTCATATGTAATGACCTAATATTTATACTCTAATTCTATACACATTTAATTTATTTTGCTATATTATTAATAAATATTTTAATCGGCAGTAGTTGCCTCTGCGGCATAGGCGTCCCCTAATCTTCTCTACTCCTCTCTCTGTCTCGCCAACTGCATCCAGGACGGTCCCAGTTTCTTAGAGAAGATGTCTCTCCATTGTTTTCTCTGTCGTCCTTGATTTCTTTTCCCGTCTAGTGTTATCCATTCTGTGACTCTTTTTGTCCATCTCGTGTTATCGAGTGTGCAGACATGTCCAGCCATTTCCATTTTAGTAATCTCATATTTTTTGTCACATTAAGGACTTTAGTTAGGTTTCGGACAATTTGATTAGTAACTTTATCGGATCTTTTTATTCTTAGCATACTCCTTTCCATTTAGCGCTGACAAATTGCAATTTTTTCCTCATCTTTTCTCCTTAGCGCCCACGCTTGGCAACCGTATGTCAGACAGGGTAAGATAGCTGTTTCAAAAACTTTCCTCTTTACAGATTTTCTTATTTCTGTGTTTTTCATAATCTCTTTTAATCTCCAATATTTTATTTATTAGCTATTTATATTTTACGTCTGAAATTCCTTAAAAAATCTAATATCCGAAACTAACTGATAATCCGAAATAGTTTCATATCCGTATCCGAAATTTCATATCCCTGATGTACAATATCTGAGGCGAATAGAGAACTTGAAGCAAAAGAGATGTTTAAAAAAATGTATGGGGCTCCGGCCAGGCCAGTGTACATACGTTAGTGACTATTAATATTTGATCCATCAACCAAATTCAAGATAACTTTAAGTATCGCAGTGTACAAAATTAATTTCGAATCAAATATTTACGCAAAAATGTGATTTCAGGGTTGGCCCCATAATTAAAGTTGATGGTAATAATTAGTATAGTTTCCATTTCGGCTTCAAGACTGGCAATATATGAGTTCGTTCGTCAGTATGTTCTGATGTGTTCTTCCAGTCCAGCCAACTAAACCGAACTGAATTGCAAACCTAACGGCTAGTAAAGGTGCGTATAAATTAAGCGCGGCAGCCGCGCGAGCCAATGTTCGACCAGAGTTGACGTTCATTTGCCGCGCGAGCCATTATGTAGATATAAATTTAGTTGGACGTGACAGCCGCGCGCGGCAGGCGATCCAACGCGAACAGACGTCAGACCGCGGCGGATAGTCAGACCAGTTCACTCTTGTAAACCTGCGAATATGGACGCGCGTGGTCGGGCGGCTGCCGCTTTCATTGTGATTCACCATCTTATTTGTAAAAAAAAGAAAAGAAAAAGGCGTTGGTGGATGAAAAAATTATATCTAAATAGATCGCTATATGGCGTGAAACTTCTGGAAGATATAAGATGTGAAGCCGTTGAAGACACTATAAAAAATTTTACGCGAGTGTCAACTACAGAGTTCGAATTAATAAAATCATTAATAGAACCAAGTGTTATGAAAATGAACACACAATTTCGAGAGGCAATATCAGTTACTGAAAGATTAGCAATAACTTTAAGATTTCTGGCAACTGGAGACTCCTATACTAGCCTGCAATACCTTTTTCGAGTATCAAAACAGTCAATTTCAAGAATTGTTCCTGAAGTTTGCGATGCTCTTTGCGATGCACTAAAAGACTGGGTAAAGGTGAGTTAATAAAATATTTACTTAGTTTTCTTTTATTATTATATTTATTTATTGATATTATTAATTGTTATTATTAATTAAGGGAAAAAATCGTCCATAGGTAATGGCGTTGGTTCACGTTCAGCAGTAGGAGTAGTGTCTGGAAACTGAGAAGACGGAGTCGACGCCTGAGGAGACGGCGTTGAGGTGTACTGTGACTGTGAATAATTTTGGGTACAATACCCATAACTTGAATATTTTCCTAGGTCAGCTTCAAATATAACATTGTTAATTGCTTGCTTGACGTAAATTAATGTGCGTGGATCATATTTACGCAGTTCATTAGCAATGTGCTGGCCGTAAGAAAAATATGGGTCAGCAGATGATGCAGCGGATTCAGTTAGAACCTGAAATGCTTTTTTCAGCATAGGGGAATCTTCTTCAGCGTTAACCTTTTTCTTTTTCTTTACTCTCAGATTATCTGGAGCGTTAATAATGTCACTTGGTGGTTCTTTTTCTTGTTCCATAGCAGAAGGTGTAATTGGTCCTGTATCATTATTTTGTGCAATTAGTGCTGTTGCCGACTGTAAAAAAATACGAATGTTTAATTAATTGTTGCAGGTACCGGACTCAGAAGAAGAATGGTTGCAGATAGCACATGATTTCGAAAACAAATGGGACTTTCCTCATGCAGTAGGTGCATTGGATGGCAAACATGTAGTGTTGCAAGCACCTATAAATAGTGGCACAGAATTTTTCAACTACAAACAGTTTTTTAGTTTAGTATTACTAGCTTTAGTCGATGCAGACTACTGTTTTACGTATGTAAATGTGGGCTGTCAAGGTAGACTATCTGATGGCGGTATTTTCAAAAATACAAACTTATACAAAAAACTAGAAGAAAAATCTATGAGACTTCCTCCTCCATCCATTCTTCAAGTGCCCTATTCCTTCAAAGTACCATATGTGATTCTAGCTGACAAAGCTTTTGCTTTAAATGAATATACTATGAAACCATTTCCAGGAGATCTAGAAAGGGGTTCCGAGGAAAGAATCTTTAATTACAGGTTATCTCGAGCACGTAGATGTGTGGAAAATGCATTTGGGATTCTGAGCTCAGTTTTTAGAGTTCTACGCAAACCTATGTTACTACAACCAAAGATTGCTACTAAAATTGTTTTAGCAACAATACATTTGCATAATTATTTGAGAAAAAGAACTCTTACAAGATCACAGTACACGCCGCAAGGATGTATAGATAGTGAAGGAAAAGAGGGGCAAATTATACCTGGAACTTGGAGAAATGAAACTGCCCCTACATCACTACTGCCTCTTAACTATATCCCAAGAAGAGCGGGAAATTTTGCACAACAAATACGTTCACACCTAGCCCATCACTTTGTTACCAATGGTGCAATATCTTGGCAAAATAGATATTGAAACTTGTACTCACACTTTCTGACATTGTGTCCAATGTTTCATTGGGTAGATCTTTATCCCTCATGAAATTAAAGTCATCGAAAGCAAACCACTTGGAAACGTAAACTTCATTTGCGGCTGTAATAAAAATAAAAATTATTTACGTTATTACAAAATGCGTTTTTTATTTTTTGTTGTAAATGCATTATAAATAGGTACTTACCAGAACCAGTACGACAACTTTTAGCTATTCTAGATTTTTCTCTTCTGTAGGACGCCAAAAGTGTAGTCATTTTCTTTTTCAAGTCAGGAATAGGTATATCCATTTTCTTACTGATTTCTACCCACGCATCATACCTCAGCGATTTATTGTGGTATTGGGAGGATTTGCTGTTCCACAAAAATTCTTTAGCGCTATACAATTGTATCAGTAAACGGCACTTTTCGTTGTCCATTTTTACGTATTCGCCGCGCGAGCCAAATCACCTAAACTACTACAGCCGTCCCCACTGCGCGCGAGCGAACGACTGAAGCTCCTTTGACGCGGTCTCAAAAACCGACAGCGAGCGGATCGCCCCGCGGCACGTTCGAGCGCGGCAATGTTCGCGTCGCCGCGCGCGGCGATCCCGTCTACATAGAGCACGGCCGCCGCGCGCGCCAATGTTCGATGGTTTGCCGCGCTTAATTTATACGCGCCTTAAGGCATGATTGAGGAGAACAAGTGCATTGCTTGCTCGTTTTATTTTGACAGCGTTGAAGCTGCGAACTGTCAAAACGAAACCAAAGGGCTTATTTCTTTTTCGGCCAGGACGGTGTACGTCTACCAAAAATGCCTAAAGATGTGGTCAACAAACGTATCTAAATTTTGTGAGTTGTAGTGAAAAAGTCTATCAGTCGTCGACAAAATATGTGAAACAGCTGATTTTTTCTCGAATTCAGAGATGGTCCTATACTGAAATTCGTTAATTACGGTGTGTATAGTGACCCCCTTTCGGTTCAGTACTACATAACTAGCCAATAGCTCTGTATCTTCTTTGGTGTCTATTTAATGCAGATCGTGCTTTTAATATGTTTTATGATATCTTCTTGGAAGGTTTGATGAGTGTGGTAAGCAAGGTCATCGTGTAGGTGACCCTGGAGTGGCATTTACGTTGAAACTCTACCTAAGGTACATTTTTTACCTTAGGCACTACTGCTTGGCACTACTGATAGTGTCATGGAAAATTTTACTTTCCCGTAATACTACCGATAGTGCCACGGCTAAAAATGAATTTCCCGTGACACTAAAGTGGCCCTAGTAGTGCTAAGGGAAAATCAATTTCTCTTGGCACGAGTCCTTCACGACTGTCCTTTGCTTTTTAAGTAGCATTACTTAAGGTTCCGCTTGGTTGTTTTTTTAAATTCATTCCGCCTTGAGGCTGCATAGAATTTCTGAAGCACGGATAAATTACTCCGCCTATCCGCATACATAGTATCATCGCGAAAGTGTGTTTGTTAGTTTGTTTGTCCTTCTTCTCTCTAGCAACTGAGTGACGGATCGATTTGATTTTTTTGCACATAGATAGTTCAAAGTCTAACAAACACAACGCGGGCGGAGTCGCGGGCAAAAAATAGTAAAAGATAATTAGCAGTGATCACTTGTACTGTGAATTAGCTATGATTTCCATAAGACATTACTTAATTCCTAGGTATTACAGCATAAAAGCGGTCTTATAGCTAAATCCGTTTTTTTTCAGACATTGTTTGACAAGTCCCTAATTATTTAAGAGCTCATATCAAGCTCGTATTGACATGTGTTTTGTGTGTGCAATCGAGATGATGCACGGAGATAATGCACTCGGGAACGTCGATAACATCTGGTACAAAGATGAGCCTCTGACGCAGATACGACAGTGCGATACAAACGTACCTACTAAAATTATTTAATTAGCATTTTTACTCGTTTTAATTCAGATTAATTCAAATTACTTAGGTATTCACTAAAATAAGGTAAAGAAATTATAAAATAAATTATAAAAGTTCTGCCTATTTCGCTTAGCTAGACATGTGAATAAGTGCTTAAAAGAAAGGTTATTTTGATTATCAATTAAAATGTCAAGTTTTGATATGTACTTCAGTTTATTGTGCATTAACATTATATGGTACTTGACTTGGTTACCCTTGACATAAAATGGAATTTTAACAAGTTTCAATCTTTAAACCCCACTTGACTTTGAACCCCTTAACGGGTTAAATGTCCATAAATCTTTTCTAAGTAAGGGGTGTACTGAAAAAGGATTTTTGGACCCACCTTTAAAGAATACACCCTCAAAATTTCATGTCTCTAGGTTGAGCCGTTTAGACTCTACGTTAATTCCTACCAAATGTCAGTCAGTCAGTCATTCAGTCAGTTTTTACTTTTTTATATAGATATACGGGCTATAGGGTAGGTATTTAAGCGAAGGAAAACATCATAAAGAAACCTGCTTGCCCGAGATGCTTAGGCAAATCGATCACAATTAAGTAATAATTATGATGCTCGATTTCGGTTCTAAAGTTTACAATTACTTACCAAGTAAGTTTGATAATGTTTGGACGAAAAATGGATAAAATTAATTATTTAAAGAATTACTAAACTTTAGTATCTACCTAAATTAAATGCTTGTTTAACTTATTTTATTATTTCTGTACCTATTACTCATCACCCACATTACCGTAACGCTAAATTTAAAAGTGAATTTAATTTAAAAGTGTATTTGTATGATAGTACATACTATCATCGAAGTCAAATATAAAATTAAAAAGCTCTCAAAAGCTGTTCAGAAGAACATTCAACAGGTTGTTTTGTTGTATTTTTTTGTAGTGGTCGTGTCTGCGCAGTAATCTATGAGCGATGGCGGGCGGCAGTCTGTCGATGGGTCGTCGTGCATCGTACCGCGTTAGCGTCTATATCTGCCAGGTAACGTACGTTGTAGGCCCTGACGAAAAATCAGCGCGGATTGTTTACTACATGTCTATCACGTACGAGACGTGTCATCGTTGAAGACACGAACGACTGTTTTCATCGCTGATGAAGTTCACATAATGCGGACGAAACTTTAGTTGGATCTTTCCAACAATCAGGTAAAAGTGAAAACCGTGAAGTAAAAGTGAAAAAAAAAAGATGGTATTTGGCAGAAAACATAAAATGAGTATTAGTTTCCCATATCTTAGAGAATTGAATACTACTGCCATATGATTGTTATTCATATAATTTTATAAACTGGTCAATTTCAGATCGATTCGGGGTCAGACGACCCTTCTGTCCCTTATCGGCGAGCAAGTCTTGGGGATTAGTAAGAATAGGTAGGTACTCAATTTAATCTGTTTATACTTCTAATTTTTCTTTAGCTAAAATCGTTATTTTTTTGCACAGTGCCGTGTTTCTGTACATTTCTAAAAAAAGATAATTAATTTAGTCATTATACTATATATATATTTTCTTGTTAGTGAACCGATTATTCAAATGTGTCCTATTTAAATGTCGTTACCTCAAGTTTTGTGCTGTGTGACTTCAACTTAATCCATAATGCCGAGTTTGTAATTGTTAATTGATAAATTAATTATATATTGCAGGTTCTTGTTACTATTGTGAGTTATTAGCCAGTCCTATTTAAACCTGTATACATTTATCTATCTTTACCTCTTAGCATCAACCACCGACTTGTTGACAAATATCTTATTTACAAGTGGAAGGTGGTGAGGCGGTTTAGTGGAGAAGTAGTGTAGGGCGGGCGGGTGCCAGCCCCGGGCGGGCGGGCCTGCCCGGGCTATCAGTGCGCAGCAAGCACCCGGCCGAGACGCACCGTGAGTAAACCTTTGTCTTTACAATACTTTTTCTTTTATTTTATATTAGAGCTTTTTTATTGAGGTAGGATTACTTTTTCTTATTGTATAAGTAAAAGATAAATGATTGATTTTTTCTTGTACTTATTTAGTTATTTTGTATTTATGTATTAACTGCTATCTGTAAGGTTAACAAATTTGTATTTAATATTAAATAAAAATATCGTATGTCGGTACAAACTTTAGCTTTATTTGCTAGTTGCCACGTTGTTTTTATTAAACGGTTATTTACTCGTAATGGCTTTGAATTTAGAATCATAAGGTTATTAGTTGTTTTATTTTTTTCGAAACTGATGACAGATATAATATCGTATTATTTCTTTTAGGAACCTATCAGGGAATTATGTTCTTTAATAGTAGTAAATATTAAGTTTCTTTTATTTGATCAATCAACCCAGAATTATTGAAGTAACTTCACTAGTACCCTCACATATATTATACCCTTAGGGGTACCAGTCATTACAATTTAGTACCCTTTTGCTGTGAACGTCATGAGGGTACACGGGTGTGTCTATTTGTTTGTTTTAGCTATGTATAATTTTATGTAAGTTACCTATTCGTAACGTCTGTGTGTTAAGTAAAGTGTGGATTTTTTATAGACATGTGGCTAACTATGCTTACGGAAAGTTTTTGAATTTACGAGGAATAGCTTTTGAATGATTTCAAATTATTGGGCGTATTCAGTATAGTTAGAGAGAGAGTTTAGTCTTCTCTGGGAAGAAGTGAAACAAGTGAAAGCAGTCTTGATTCCATGAAAATGAATAATCAAAATAGTTCTTGCATTTGTTTTACTTCTTTCATAGCTAACTTTACGCGTCTAGGTGCCATGTGTTTCAATGCAATCATGCAATCCCCTAACTTCAATTATTGAATGTTAATTGGTATTTGTAATACCTACTTTATTTCATTAAAACTGAAATTACTTAAAACTGAGTTCTTAAATATTGGGAATGACGAACCAAGTACCTATTAGTTAATAATACTACTTAAGTACCGCGTATCTATCACTAAATCAACTAAACTTTGATTACCAAGAATCTTAATTCACTTATACATCTATCACACACAATATTGCGTCTTATTCTGCAGGGACAGATCTAACAAGCTTGTCGTCCTTTATAGCCGAGATAAGTTAGTTTAGAACTATCATTTACTTTGCAATAACCTTTTAAATTGGTCCTATTGTTAGCCTAAACGTATCTTCAGTTACTCTCTTCGCCAAAAATCAAATAGCGTCTCTGAGGTACGCTTCGTTGGCTTCCATTCAATCGATTCAATTCACCTGATGGACTCTGTGACACCTCTACCCTTGACATTTCAGCTTTAGTACAAACAACAAGCTTTTACTGGGGGATGAATTTGGTATAAGTACCTACCAGGTTATTGACCGAACGAGCGAAGCGTTTTAAGCAAGCTTCAGGGATCTGCCGAAACGTCTGCTGAAACGCGTCATAAAAAAATATAAGTCTCGGTACATTTCTATGTACCGAAGCTTATATTTTTTAACATAACGACGACGTTGACGTCACCAAAAATTTTTTTACGGTTAGGTAATAGGTTAAAGTGATGCAAAATTTTTGATTTAATATTTTGATATCGAAAAAGTAAAAGTTCTTTAACGTCGAAATTGGCACTTACTAAAAATATAATTTTAACATTTTTTTGAATTTATTAAAAAAAAACTCTCATAATAAGTTATAATTTCTATTTAAAAAACTCAACGCGTTTCCGTAGACCACTCTTTAGCTGAATGTATATTTTTTGCAGTGTGACCTATGATGATCTTTCTTTTCTAGAAATAAATTTAAAGAATTTTTACATTTTTTAAGGGGTATATGCTTATTTAGCTTTGATGTAGACGCGCCTTTTCAGAAATGGCAAAGTTTGCTCCGAATATATCAATATGTACCAATGTTTGTATGGATAGTGTCACTCTCTCTCAGGTTGTAGTTTTTGAGACAAGTTGCGTAGAAATTGACAATTATTTTTCATAATTTTATCGCGACGCTATTTACCTTCTGGTCGATTTTAATGATATTTGATAGAGACTTGCGTAAAACAACCATAAGAATGCTGGATATAATGTTTATTAAGATATAAAAGTTTAGTCCTAGATTTGACGGTATATATGTTTCTTGTCAAGTAAATATTTAGACTATACATATGCTACTGTAGTATTTGCTGTGCTAACTAAAAACCAACAATTAATAGTCAAAAATAAACTTAACACTTCGACTTGAATTCTGGCAAAACATACGTTACAAAACAGTACGTAGTTTAAGAAAAGTAATTGTAACTGATAAATCCTGAACGCATCCAAAACACATTTTTTTTGTTACCACCCCGAAAATACGGGTAGGTAATTTTTTCCCTTCCTACCTACACGTCAATCCTTTTGCGACTGACAGTTTTAGCGTACCACCGCTCTCTTCCGCCGTAGCGCTCAGCCGACGCAGGTGTCGAATACAAAATAAAATTCGCCGATCAAGGTGGAACCGTGCTCAGGATCCCCTCTCGTCGCGATCACTCTCATCAACTCGCAATCAGCACCCCAACATGGAAAGATAGGAAAAGGAATTGCAGTACATCCCACCGTCGAAGAACCGAACCTGCTAATCTACGCGAGCACGAGGAATCCGGTGAGTCAGTCGCAAATTTCCCCCCTATCTCAACCATTTTCCTGGTCCTTCGAGCCGGATTCTAGCCCTACTTGTTTTTTAAAACCATTGCATTCATTTTCCCTAATTTATTGAGAATTCATTTTAAATTTCAAGTTTTCTTTGGGTTTTTATCATCCGCCATATTTAATTCGTGTATTTCGTGTTCTGTCAAACAAGTTTTTACTCATTCGTCAAGTGTTCATTCATTTAAAGTGTCTATGGTAATCGATCGATTGGATAAATCGGTAAATTGCGAAAAGTTTGTAGCAAACCTTATTTTATAATTTTGTGTGCAGCGAATCTTATCTTTATTTGTGTTCTGGCAAGCATTCGTTTGAAACTTCAACTTCACGTCAAGGCTTGTCATTCACTTCAAGTTGTTTACGTTTTGCCGGTTTCGTGTATTGAACCAATTTAGTGTAAAACAAACACTTTTAATAGATACTTTTACTTTCTTTTGCCGTGCAAAGTGTAGAGAATTAAAATGTCTGAACGTAAGGTGAACGTAGTGACTTTTGAGCGTTGTGGTAGGTTTATTCAGGAGCTGTATAATTTAGCAACTAAACTTACTTCGCAACAAGCAATAGCTCCAAGGGATAAAAAAGTTTTGCAAGCCAGATTTATGGATCTCGATCGTCATTGGCAGCAAATGGAAACTGCTTTTGCCATTGTGAGTGCTCATATCGATGAAAAAGACCACGAATCTCGTTCCGAATTAGAAAAGAAACTTCAACATTGCTCAGATATGGTCTACTCAACTAAATCTCTCCAAAGCTTCTTCGTTGAAAACGAAACTGAATCAAAGGTAGGTAGCGTTCACTTACCTAAATTGTCCCTTGTGCGATTTACTGGCTTGGCAATTGAATGGCAAAATTTCATAAACATTTTTAACTCATTAATTCATGAAAACAAACAACTTGACAAAATTGCAAAAATGCACTATCTTCTGAGTGTTCTAGATAAAGAACCATTGGCATTAGTTAGACATTTGCCTATCACTAGTGACAATTACTCCGTTGCCTATAGGTTACTTTCTGACAGGTATGAAAACAAGCGAGTCGTAGCTGACAAACATGTAGAGACCATTCTAAACTTGCCTAATCTGAAAGAAGTTAATGCTAAAAACTTATGTAAGTTTACAAACATCATCAAGGAGAACACACAAGCGCTTCAAGCTTTAAAGTTTGACGTTCAGTCATGGGGTTTTTTGTTACTTCACATAATTCTGAGAAAACTCCCACCGGAGTTGAGAACCAAATTTGAATCATCAACTGATCCATTATGTATTCCTACTTTTAATTCATTGCTCAATTTTATAGAGCGACAGCATAGAATACTGGAGAATGTTTATGGTTCTTATTCCAAGCCCGCTTCAGGTAGCACCACTTTGAATGTGGTCGAGAACATTAAGGAACCTCAACATCAAAAGGTAAGTGTTAGCATGCTATGTCCATGCTGCTCACAGAGTCATGCCATTTACAGATGTCCTAAATTTGATGGCATGAGTCCAATACAACGCAAGAATTTTGTCATTCAACAGAAGCTTTGTTTTAATTGCCTTCGTTCTCATAGCGTCTCCAGGTGTTCTAGCGCTAGCGTATGTTACGTCTGTGGAGGCCGTCATCATACAAAACTTCATGTTTCTAATCCTAATACGGAGAAGAAACGCTCAATCTCAACAACGGAAAATCATCACTCTGACCCAACTTCTGTGGCAATATCATCTGAGTCTGCTGTGTCAACACTTAGCTCCACAGTCCATTCTCAAACTTTATCTGGTGTCGACACTGTATCCACCATGGTTCTAGGTACGGCTATTGTCAGCGTCCAGGATGTTGATGGTCATCCTTATTCTGCACGGGCACTAATTGATAGTGGCTCTCAGTGTTCAATAATGACTGAAAACTTGGCTCAACGTTTGAGACTACCTCGTACTCAGTCAGGTGGTTTGTGCGGATTAGGTGCTTCATCATTGCAAGATACTCGGGGCATTGTTCGTTGCAACATTTTATCAACTTTGGACAATCAACATGCATTTTCATCAAATTTCATTGTTCTTAAGAAAATAACGGGCACCTTGCCCTCTGTTCCGGTCAATCAAAAAGTATTAGAACTTTGTAAGTCATTGATTTTAGCCGACACCAACTTCACAGTTCCCGGACAAATTGACATGCTATTAGGGATAGAACATTATGAACAGATTTTAGACGGCAAAAGGTTCAGTCTAGGCGTTGGTATGCCTACTGCCTATTCATCCATTTTTGGCTGGGTTATAATGGGAAAAGCTCCTGCAGCATCACAGGCTGTTCTCTCAGCTGTGTCGATGGCCTGTTCCATAGATTTAGGTACTGCGCTCAGTAGATTTTGGGAAGTTGAGGAGCCACCCAAAATTAAGATCCAAGATCCAGAAGATGTTCAATGCGAGAAACATTTCACCGAAACACATACTCGAACTAGTGATGGTCGTTTTGTTGTCTCTTTACCATTCAAGGTTACTTGCAAGCCTTTGGGTGAAACCTACTTATGCGCTCTGAAACGGTTCCATAGTTTAGAACGCAAGTTAATCAAGGATGCCAGACTCAAGGAGCTATACGTAGACTTTATGAATGACTATCTCGAATCAGGGCATATGAGAGAAGTACCCAACCCAACTCTAAGTGAGCGTTACTATATCCCACATCATGGCGTTCTAAAGGAACATAGTTCGAGCACAAAGCTGCGCGCCGTGTTTGATGCTTCAGCACCTAGCTCTTCCGGTGTCTCCCTTAACCAGGTGCTCATGTCAGGTCCTAAGCTGCAGGAAAACATTGAAGATATCATTATGCGTTTCCGGTTGCACAGTGTGGTCTTCACCTGTGATATTAAACAAATGTATAGGCAGATCCGATTGCGTGATGAAGACTGCAGCTATCAGACCATACTCTGGCGGGCGTCTCCTGACGACCAGCTCAAGCACTTTGAATTGGCTACAGTGACATACGGTGTGTCGAGTTCGGCGTTCCAGGCTATTCGAGTTGTGCATGAGCTAGCTTATCTCAATGCAGAGAAGCACCCAATCGCTTCCAGGGTCTTGCTAGAGAGCACCTTTGTGGATGACGTCGTCAGCGGATCTAGTGACCTCGATTCTGCCAAGAACCTCGCACAAATTCTTGCTGGCATTCTCGCACAGGGAGGTTTGCTTTTGCGTAAATGGTCCAGCAACTCCCCAGAGTTTTTAGAAGGGTTTCCTGTCGACCATCGCGAGTCACCTTACCGTTTTGTAGAGGATGGTGACACTATTTTTAAGGTTCTAGGCATCGAATGGAAAGCTAATCACGACTGTTTCGTTTATCACGTTTCTGAGATGTCAAAGGTCTTCACCAAACGCGGTGTTCTATCCAATATCGCCAGACTATATGACCCGTGCGGATTTTTGTCGCCGGTCACGTTCTTTGCAAAACTTTTTATGCAACGCCTTTGGGCTCTCGAAACAGGCTGGGATGATCCGCTTCCTGCGGACATCCATGCTATGTGGGTCGAGTTCATGGCCGACTTCACTAATTTAAACAAGGTTTCTATACCCAGATGTGTGATCACTGCTGAACTTGTGTCCAGCCAGCTGCACGGTTTCAGTGACGCATCTGAACGCGGGTTCGCCGCATGCGTCTACCTGCGCGTTCAGAATGCTTGCGGTCGCGTTTTAGTGCAGCTCCTGCTGGCTAAATCACGCGTCGCGCCGCTCAAGCAAAAATTAACGATTCCCAAACTCGAGCTAAGTGGTGCGTTGCTCTTAGCTCGCTTGCTGGAACATGTCTTGAACAAAATGAACGGAAAGCTTTCGCTGGAGTCAACGGTAGCGTGGTCGGATTCCTCCATCGTGTTATCGTGGCTCAAAACTTCTCCCCATAAATTGCAAACCTTTGAAGGTAATCGTGTCTCGCAAGTTCAGTCACTAATCCCAAGCGTCTCTTGGCGGCACGTCCCTTCTCTACTGAACCCTTGCGATTGCGCGAGCCGCGGCTTGTTGCCGTCTGAGCTAGTCAATCACGTTTTATGGTGGTCGCCAGCATGGCTCGAAGGCGAACCTTCGTCATGGCCTGGTGAATATCAAGTAATACCTGATGCAGATTTACCGGGAATCAAATCAACTTCTCCCAGCCCCCGCACTCAAACGGCTCAGCTGTCCGCAGTTGCGGAAGCTTCAGAGACGACTCAAGTTCGGAGGTCCGCAGATGACTTGCTAACCAAATTTAGCACCTTTCCCAAGCTACAAACAACTGTAGCTTGGTGCAAGCGTTTTATACATAATGCGCGCAATCCGTCCCAAAAACGTACGGGACAGCTTTCGGTTGTCGAGCTCAAAGATAGTGTTTCTACAATCGTCAAGCTCGTCCAATCTACTGATTTTGCGGAAACAATAAAGTTGTTGCGTGCTAACAAGGTTGCCAAAAATTGTCTAATGCGCCTAAATCCCTTCCTCGATTCTGAAGGCCTTGTTAGAGTGGGAGGTAGACTCTCTAAATCAAACTTCGATTTTAATCGCAAACATCCTTTGTTACTCCCTAAAGGTCATCACGTTACGCACCTTATAGTGGATTATTACCATCGAATGTTTATGCATCCCGGTCTAAACACTCTTTTGAATTTGCTTCAACGCAGATTTTGGATTCTATCCGCTCGTAGGATAATACGAAATCGTATCTTTCAATGTCAACGCTGCTATCGCTTGCGGCCAAAATCTATTGAACCCTTCATGGCTGATCTTCCAGCCAATCGCGTGACCGCGTGCCGTGTCTTCCGTAGGGTTGGCATCGACATGGCTGGTCCATATATGCTCAAGACCTCTCGCATGCGTAGTGCCAGAGGTTTCAAGGCCTATATGTGCATTTTCGTTTGCTTCAGCACGAAGTGTTGTCACCTAGAATTAGTTTCCGAATTGTCAACAGACGCTTTTTTAGCTTGTTTCGACAGATTTGTTTCCCGCCGAGGATTACCAAGCGACGTCTACAGTGACTGCGGAACAAACTTTGTCGGCGCTCGCAACTATCTTAAGGAGGTCACAAATTTCTTAGTTGATTCAAACCTTGAAGTTCATAAGTCCTTGGCCGAACGTCAAATTGTATGGCATTTCAATCCTCCTGCAAGTCCACACATGGGTGGCTTGTGGGAAACCGCAGTTCGTTCTGCTAAACTCATTTTAGCCAGAGTAATCGGTGACCGCTTGCTCGTCTTTGAAGAGCTCGCCACTATTTTCTGTAAGGTCGAAGCTGCGCTTAATTCAAGGCCGCTAGTTCCAGCCAGCAGTGACCCTAATGATCTTGAGAGCTTGTCACCTGGCCACTTTATCATTGGTCAACCTCTCCTTGCTTTGCCAGAGCATGATTCGCCCCAAGATAGCATTGGTCCACTGAAGCGATGGCAATTGGTTCGCCAAATTACTCAACATTTCTGGAAGCGGTGGCAGACTGAATATCTGCACACCCTTCAGCAGCGTCCCAAATGGGTACAAAAGATTCAAAATTTACAAGTTGGTGACCTAGTACTTATAAAAGAACCCAATATGCCACCTCTCCAGTGGCGCAAGGCTCGCGTCATTCGAATCTGTCCTGGGACAGACGGTACGGTCAGAGTAGTTGAGCTTAAGACTTCTACTGGCACTCTACTAAGGCCAGTGGTGAAGCTTTGCCCTTTGCTGCCATGCGCCGAACAATAATTATTTCTTAAGCTTATATAACCATCACACATCTTTAGTCGCTAAGTTTTCTTAAGTTGCATACCAATCTTTTTCATTTTAATTCATATAAGGAACTACTTTCTCTCATTTGCATTATACGACGATTACCATAAACGCTATGTATTTCAGATTTATCTTCATTTATTGAAAGAGCTAGGTAGCTCTTTGGGGGGCGGTATGATAAATCCTGAACGCATCCAAAACACATTTTTTTTGTTACCACCCCGAAAATACGGGTAGGTAATTTTTTCCCTTCCTACCTACACGTCAATCCTTTTGCGACTGACAGTTTTAGCGTACCACCGCTCTCTTCCGCCGTAGCGCTCAGCCGACGCAGGTGTCGAATACAAAATAAAATTCGCCGATCAAGGTGGAACCGTGCTCAGGATCCCCTCTCGTCGCGATCACTCTCATCAACTCGCAATCAGCACCCCAACATGGAAAGATAGGAAAAGGAATTGCAGTACATCCCACCGTCGAAGAACCGAACCTGCTAATCTACGCGAGCACGAGGAATCCGGTGAGTCAGTCGCAAATTTCCCCCCTATCTCAACCAGTAACTAAAAAAAAACTACTGACATGATTTTGAAAAAGAAAAGAATTAAGTAAAGCGATTTTGGTAATATTTACACATAAAAAAACATCAATAAATTCAGAGCAAAGGTCAGAGCAAAAGAGATGCCTTTATAAGTCGGTTAAAACAAGCTTTTAAATGTATCCTGCATTTACACCCACATTACGATTCGCGTCTGGGGCTTGTGTTTTTCCAACATCGACTTTAACAACTCAGTAAAAAAAGGTTTGGTAGGTCTAGTGACGAAATAAAGTTAGGATAACAGCGTCGTTTCGTCAGCAAATTCTTTTACACATTTTGGATATTGCTCGTAATTTTTTAATAGACATATTGGGATCGTCTTCGGATTGTTTTCTGTTGTTATTACCAATGTTTTAATGCCAGTTCCGAGTATACTCAGTCGTTGTCTTTTAAACATGTTAGTAAATCTAACATAGTTGCAATTACTACGTCTGGCTATTTTTTGTTAAATTGACTAAAACATATTATTATGGTCTAGTAAATTGTGTTTATGTAAAATTTTGACTACACATAGGTCGGGTGGATAATGGACTGTCCAGGATAGGGTGACCCGTGCCTGGGCACTGGAATAGTATAGGTTGACGCGTACGATACGATAGGTTAGTTACTTATTACTACTTTGTTTCTTAAATACTTATCTGTTTACATACCATTACAGAGTGAAAACATTCTACATATATGATTATAAATTTATTCAATTAAAAACGTACCTACACATATTCACAAGAATCTCGACGAGATATTTAAGTGAAGATTATGTTTCTTGATAGCTATATAAAATAAAATATAATCATTTATTTCTGACACAGTTCATGTAATACAATAGGTTATAATGATTTAATTAATTTACGTATACCTAACTAGAGTAAAATAAACCATAACTGCGGGCCCCAAACTAGGCGAAGCCTGTATCTTGCGGCCGAACTTAAAATATTGCCAGAGATACTGAGCTAACAAACTAATGTACACATTTACTTATATTCTATTGAAGTTAACAAAACTATATTTTAGAACTTACTCGTAATACCAGTAGAGCTTTACAGATACAGAACTCATAGGTAAGATGGTACGAATAACGTATTACATATTAAACTGAATGAGACGAAAACTGTGTCAAATAAAGTGGACAGACTAAATATATTGTTTTTTTTTCAATGAGGGTACTTCCCTCTCAAAATGGACGGATACAAACACAATTTAAAGAATTATATAGGAACTTGGATAACAGATATGTTATCTAATTAATAATTAAGTAAATAATTTTCTCCCTTTTTTAAATAAATAAGTAACTAACATGTTAAACTTTTTGATGTATTTATAAAATTAAAAAAAAACAAATTCTAAAAGCTTTTCAAACTCGCAAATAACCTAACAAGGCAGTAATTTTAGGTATAACACAATACCTACCTCGTTCATCGCAGGCACGGTTCATAGCTCTTGTCAAAAATGTCAGCCTAATGGTGCGTAATATCGCGAGTCCTGCGAGAGGAATGTCCTCCCTCCCTTCTCCTCCCACTTTGAACTCCCCCCTACTGCCTACCTCCCGGGAGGTTCACAAAGCCTCTCCAATAAAGAGCGATCGAAGAGTGAAGAATGATTTTGTTGGATGTGGCAGTATAAAGTCTATCAGTGCGCGCGATCTTAACTACTTCATTTTTTTTTAAATATTGATCGAAAGCGACCAATATTTCATTATATCAAGGGTTTCTATCCGCGGGTTGAAACTCAAAGTTTTTCTAAAAGACTGCTTGTAAATCAATACCGTGATGGCTTAAGGTTATCTATGACACATAAAAAATATGAAAACAGGTAATAGGTAAGTACTTCAAAAAGTGACAATCGATTTCTACAAAAAAACTTACTCACAAAATCATAGTAACCACTAATATAGTAGTATACTATGATTATATACATAGTAATACCATGATTTTGACAAAAATTGTATATAATAATATTGAATTTACGACCCATTTTTATTTTTAATGATCTGTCTTGCGTCTGTGCGAAATCGGGGCCATGCATAAACAGTAAAATTAAATAATTGAAAAACTCCCAGCAAAAATAATATATTAATTTTGTTGTAATTTTGAATCCATTTTCAACAAACGTAGCTAAGAAAAGACCCGATTAATTCACCCCTGAAATTAAAAAAAATCGTAAACGGTTCATTTATTCGGGAGCTACGATGCCACACAAAGAAATGACTGAACTAACTAAAACCCTGTCGTTTTTGCATCACAGACTAAAAAGATTTCGATGAATAGAGAACCGTTTCCTTTTTGGAAGTTGTATATAAAAGATTCAGAAGAGCATAAGATTCCATAGTTTTTCTTATATTTCAGGTTCAAGTATAGAGTCATCATACCTCAATCAAGCTGGAGCCTCAAGGCAGTGTCGACAGCTCCGGGTCACGTACGTACCATCTAATAAAGAATATTCATTACTGAAAAAGATTTTATCGTGTATTAAAACGGTTTTCTATAAATTTTACTGCGACTTACAACTTTATTACTAGATTTTTAGATGCCAACTGTAGACGCGTTGAATATGCATTGCCTGCTAAGTTTTGCTGCTAAGTCATTCTCCATACTTACTTCCAAACCCATCGTTGGTAACTCTTTAGTAGACTTCATGACTATTTTAATTAAATTAATTTAACGAGGCTATGTTAGGTCAAGTAACGGTAGAGATATGTATGAGCAATGGAATTCAGGGTTTAAGTTAAAATTCTACACTGAAGCTACGTTATACGTCTCCAATAATTAATCGTGTGAACAAATCGTTGTTTCTAGGGTCTTACATCACTAGGCAATTATTCTCAAAAAAATCTAGTATACCCAAGCCCATATCCTTGATCGTTGGCTAAAATACAAGTAAATACCGCCTCCATTCCCTGGCACTTGGATGTCGGTTCGGATCGTCCGGTGTCCTTGCGCTGGCTGGCTACGGACTCTGATTAATTATCCTCCACACAGAGATTGTTTCCAGCCTCGTGTGTTTACTGAAAGGTAGTAGGTATCTGCATTTTGTAGTGATACACATGTACACATGTATATTGTATAATAGCTCTGGTCGACATTTGTAAAGGGATTATGTCTAGATACCTACTTGTTACGGGTTTATTGAAATTTTATCCAGCTTTATCTCCCTTTAAATTAGCTGTAGGTATATGTGTTGCAATTGTTAGATGACACTTGTTTTACGGATTACAAATGGAGAACGGATTACAATTCAATTGAATTTGTTTGATTTTTTTCACATATAATATATATTCATATTTAGCTCCTTTTGTTTCAGATCTTAAGATTATTTAAGGGTTTATTATATCTTTATAAGGTCCTATTAAAATATCATTGAAATTTAGTTTTTTGTTTTTATATGGACTAGATTATATACCATGTAAAAGACACGTAAATCTATTTACCATCACCCACGTTTAAACCTAAACGAATATTTATTTCTACCCTTTCTACTTGGCTAACTATCAAATATTTATTTACCTTCAGATCCCGCACTTCGGTCATTTGCTGTTCTTGACCTATATTCACAGACTAAAGTAGCCACTTAGCAAGGAAAGTTTCCTATTCAATTGTACCTACCCTGTTTCACTTACCCGTAAATATCTATTACTTGGACTTAGTAGACATATAACGCAGACTATAGTTATATTGTAATAAATATATATTTCAGGTATTGCTATACAATGTACGTGAGGTTCCTCTCTTACTTTCTAACAGAGTTTTCAATTTGTTAGAAGTTTAAATTCTGTGCAAAACTCCTGTTGGGCATCTCTATTCGATTAGATTAGATTTATTTCGATTAGAGCGGAACAAAAAATAAAAATTGGTCTAATAATGATATTGAATTTATCAAGTGGATTGGATAGATCACGTCTACGAAGTGGTAGCTCTTACCTCTACGACGTAGCATGGCGTAGCTTTTATTTTATTTATGATAATGGATCATAGATTCATAGTTTTGAATTTTAATTTAATTTGCACGCCCAATCAGTGCAGAGTGGAGAGGACTATTATATAATTAAGATCTGCTCTACTTATACTCTGCAAATAAATAATCAGAATCTGATCATACGGTTCGGTCAGTTATCAGAATAGAATAAAAAAAGTGAGTAAGTATGGTTAATCGAAGATCATAAGACTTTATTTTTCACAACCAAATTATCTACATCTCTAAATCGATAGAAGCAGATTTTGATTTTATAACGAAATAAAAACAATTTCTATAAAATTATACGAGCATATTCTTAAAGTTATGGCCAATCAAACATAAAAAAAAATTAAAATTGATTCATTGTTGACGATAAAATCGGTGAAAATACATTTAAAAAAATACAACCATTTTAATCTTTTTCGTTAAATATCTAAATATTGAGTATAACAATCACAACATCAACATAAATAATACTATTATTTATGAAGAACGTACTCCAACTAATAATAGTTATTTATTTTGAGTGAAACAACTATTAAAATTAATGATCCAGGCGATAAACAAAGCTTTCTCGGCGCGCGTAAGAAACCACTCAAAATGCTAATGAAAATATTGATCACTCAGTCCGAGGTCGGTTACGAAACGTAATGAACCGAAGGTACGAGTAAGTAGGTATAGATAACCATCGCGTAGATATTTGATTGGATAGTTATGTTTTTTTAACTGACATCAAAAATAGAGGAGGTTTTCATTTCATTTTAATCTTGTTTTTATGTATGTTCCTTAACAATTCATAGACACTTGAACTGATTTCGAAATTATTTTTTTTAAGTGTTTTTTCTTCTCTGGTGCTCCCATTAAACAGTTTATGAAAATAGGTCTAGTATTAAGTTAGCAAAGCTTTTACAAGTATCAAAATAAATTACATCTCATCTTCTGTGCAATACAATATTTTCTGAATCCATTAATACCACGGATTCCTCTTTGTAAATTTTTATTTTACGCTCTAATTCATGATCTCGTAGAATGAGATTCCACTGGTTTTTATTTTCAACATATAACGAAACTTAAAATAAACCTCTTTAAAGCATAAACATTATGAAACTGTAAAAAAGCTTGACACTTAATTTATCACCTGGAATTCAGGAAAATAAATAGTTTTAGTAATTATATCATATCTTCCAGATTTGATATCTATCAGGCCATCAGTAACAATGCGCTGCCGTTAAAACCTCCATACGACGCGTAGATCATTGCATACACCAAAACTTCTACAATTTCTACGACAAACTATCCATAGACAATCACAGCTACAGACAGACCTATATCTGCGATAAGGCTGGGATCTGTGGATCGAACGACCTTGACCCAGCGGTGGGCATCCGATTCCAGCCCATCGGAGGCGCGACCCTGCCTGCCTATTGAACACTTTTACATTCATTTATTGATTGCTTTTATGCTTTTGTGTCGGACTGAGTTTTCGGAAATGAAAGGTCGGGGAACAGTTTCTGATTCCTAGTTGCAAAAATAAGTGGCTATACGCTACTCTTATTTTATTTTGATGGAAAGTGTTCTCGTCAGGAAATGAGCTACTTCTATTATACAGAGCAAGAGATATTTATACGTATATATTCTTATTGTGTTTCAGTTTTGGATATCTATATATATAAAAGAGTAAGTCCTGACTGACTGATATTTTCTAGGAATCAACGTAGAGCCTGAACCGCTGAACCTAGGAACCTAGAGAAATAAAATTTGGAGGGTCAATACATTATAAGGTGTACAAAGAAAGGGTTTTGAAAATTCAATCTCTATGGAGGAAAATGATTTTATGTTGCGTGAAACGCCGCGGGAGACAGCTAGTGTAATACAATATAGGACGAGGTTGTTTCATAATGAATATTGTTTTGCTTACATAACCGATTCTGGGATACTAATAATTTTGTTAGGTGGGTCTAATTGCTTTCAGATATGTAATAACTTTGGCAACAAATGTTTCTGTATGCTGAATTACTACAGTTGATAAAATCACAGGGCGAGAATATAAATATACGATTATGTATGTGTACAAAGTCGCTTCACTCTTACAAAGAATAAACGCGGCACTGTTACATATTTATATACTAACTAAAGAAGGGTTTAATAGTTATGTCGTAAGTAGGCAGGTAGGTATATTTATAAGGAATCATTGCCCTTATTCAGAGGTTAGGCTGGTTTTATTGACGAGTTATTCGCCTGGCAGGGAAAGGAATGGTGCGGTGACGTACATAGCATATTTTAGAATTTTTAATAGCTATAGGTATATTTAATTTAATGAGGTTCAATAACATTTTGCCAGCGGTTGTCGAAACATCAATACCTACGAGTATCGTTGGGTTTTGCGAAATTTGACACTGGTTAAAAAAGAATATGTTGTTATATAAACCTAATTATCTCGTGTTTCACATCACAAAGAGTGTTTTACTCTAAACAAATGATAGCCGTGAATTTGTAATAAGTAAATGAATTGAAAAATATATGCTTAATACTTTCCAAAGTCATGTCTTAATCTTTTTTGAGGCGGCATAAGTTTACAAAAAGCATATTACTCGTTTTAATTTTGTTTTAATTAATACTTAACTAATAATTGTCCGATTTGGATCAGCATTTTTTTTGTAGGTGATGACATCAGGGCTCTTTAATTAAGAATGACAATATTTTAGTTCAGCCTATAAACTTCCGGTAGATTTCCAGGGCCATTAGCGTCTAAATTAAAACTGTGTGTAAGTATCATGAAATTAGGAAATCTTGGGTTTGATTCCCGGCCTAGGCAGATAATGATGAATTTGTATAGGTACGTTAGTAGAGAGCGATCCTAGAGGAGAACTGTTGATGTAAAAATCATTTTAAAATGTATATTTCCTAGCGGTCCCGGAGTTCGTGATCATAACCCCGGAGCTGACAGAGGCGGTGATAGTCCATCTGAGGGATAGCTTCTTCGCTGATGAGCCTCTCAACAAGGCTGTGGGTCTGTGCCGCCGGGGGGAACCTCATAAAGAACTGGAGAGACTGTGCGCTGCGACCATGGCTGATGGGCTGTCCATTGCAGCCGTTGACAACAACCAGGTGATTCTCAATTTAATTTGTTTTTTGAAATACTGTAGGGTATACGGGGTTCGTAAAGAGTTTCATGGTCTGTGACCTGAAGTTATGGATGATTAACATTTAAATTATTGACAACATTCAAGAGATGGATCGGAACATTATTGTTTTCTTCCCTTAAAGACAAGGTATAGCTGATGAACTGTCTACTACAGCTGCAGTAAGCAAACAGACCATCAGCCATAGTAAAGCAAAAAAAAAGTTAATAAACCTACCCACTGGCTTTACCCACAGGTCGTTGTGGGTAATTCCTATTTACTCGTGTACCCACTGCGTCAAGGTTGGAATAAAAACATTTTTACGAAAAATAAAAACGCCATCTGTTGACTGTGCATCGTACCTGTATATAACCTGGTCAACCTTAGGAGCTATTTACAGTCACAGGAACATTATGGACAGGATCCATTATGCAAACTGTTAGTGAAAAGCTCTCCTATTAGTTGAAACTATTCGTTGTAGGTTGAAACACAACAGCATAAATAAAGATTATAGTTAATATTGTGCCTGAAATTGAATGTGATAGTTTTTGAAAGTGAGTAGAATATAATTTGAAGATAATGTGGTCATCTGTAAGCAAGCACCGAATTAAGTTTATTCTGAAGTTATAATTGAACACTTTAACGCTTCCAGGTGGTTGGCGTGGCCTTGAACGGCTTGTTATGACCCGGTGACATCGAAGACTCTCTCGATAAAATCAAGGAATCCACAGACGAAAAGTACAACAAGATCTTCACCATTCTCTACAGCGTCAGCCGCGACTTGGATCTATTTAACACGTATAACGTGAGTGATTTCTTGAAACTGCTGGCAGTAAGTTTTAGATTAGCTAGTTTATAGCATGGATCGCTCCATAGCGCAAATTTTTGCGTGTAAAATAACGAAATTTCTTGCTGAGAAAGCGTGATGTTTTTCACGTTATGTTGACGAAAAACGTTTTTCTGATGATGAAAAACTAGCGCGTTCCGTGCCATTGCACGATATAAAATTGGACATTAGCTTGGTGAATACGTAGGGCGACCTTATTGATTTCACGCATATGTTAGTCACGCATATTTAACTTAGACTGACCGCCGTATTATGTATTTGCCGAAGATATTTATGAATATTACATGCAACAAAGGTTTATTTTGGTCGCTTCTATCGTAAGTTTTAAGAATAAATTAGGTATTGTCACAAAAACATTGTGTTTTGTTACAGATTGAGTGTATTATGGAGTGCCGCATAGTATCTGTGGGAGCTGAGATGCGTGGCCGGGGGCTGGCGCGGAGGCTGATTGCAAAAAGCCTCGAACTTGCCAAACAACGTAACTTTAAGGTATTACTGACTTCAAAAACTCATCGAAATCTTTTATTTCCCTTACTTTATGTATGTATATTCGTCGAAAATTTATTCAGCGACATCTGAAGATGTTAAATCAATCATATCATTTGGTTTAAAATTTTTTAAATTTTATTATTATTTCTGTGTGTACATAACAAATGCAAAATTTGCAAGCTGATGTAGCAATAGGCTGGCCACATCAATTGAACAACAGATAACTGAAGTGGAACAAAGGTTCTTAAGTGGCTACCACGAAAATAAAGACACAACATAGGTAAGCCTCCCACTAAGTGGACTGACGACTTGGCGTTCTGAGGCTGACCTATGTTCAGCAGTGGACAACTTCTGGCTGATGATGATAAATGGTGGGAATGAGTTAGTGTCATTTTTTCCAGCTGTTCAAAGTAGACGCGACCGGCGCTTACTCTCAACGCATCTGCCGCTCGCTGGGCATGCGTGAGGCTCGCTGCGTGCTCTACTCGGAGTACTGCGATGAAGAGGGACAGAGGGTCTTCAACGTACCTCCCCCTCACACCTGTCTTAGCATCATGATTACGGAACTTGATTAGTCTCGAGTAGATAATGTCCACGACATTTAATCGCTTTATGTATCTTAGCCTTTGTGGTATTGTACGACCAATAATGTATTTCCTGACATCGTACTGTCATTATCAGGTCAATAAATATCCGTTACAATCCGTTCAGTCATTTCCCTGTAAGGGAGAAACCAATGAGCAAACTCACACATAAACTTTTACATTTGTAAGTAATATTAGTGCCATTTATGTATTTTCGAAATATAAATGATCTGTTTATTCGTTTAAAACTGCTACCTTGCTAAAAATTACATATCTAAGCTTAATAGCCAGTCACCAACCATCGCTCGCAGAAAAAAACTTATGTGAGCAAAGCGAGCGCAAATAATTTAAGCTTGTATGATCTATTACGTTAAGCCACAACAGTATAACATCTAAAAAAATGACTAAAAATAAGTTAACGAAGTAAAAACTAATAAATAAATACGATATGATATGACCTTATTAGTCAGCAAGGTTGTATTTGATGATGGTTTGAGAGCTACAGTTTACCAACCGATATGGATGTTTATGATGAGTGCTCGAGCGAAGCAGGCTGTATTTTAGATTTCACACAAAACTGACCGATGTTACGGGGCGTAATGTAACGAGTTAGATTTAATATACGTGTATGTAATTTTGGGCCGTAACTTATACAAAATATATAGTTGAGTGTTCAATGTTTGTTCATAGTAGGCACGTTATGACAAAATTATGTAGATTAAAATATAACGATTATTTAATTTAAGTTTTTTAATTAATTTAATAAATTTTAATTTCAAGTTTTCCATTTTGTAAACTGCGTGACACAAAGAAAAAACCAAACGAGGACAAAACAAACAAATTACGGTTTTCGAAATACAAATGTATGAATAAATAGCTGTATAAATTTGAAATTGGAATCCCTAACCAAAGAATAGAGATATTTGAGATCAAAGTGGCCAGTTCGACAAAACGCCAATTTCATAGTAAGGACCTAATATTTGATGCTAAAGCTAATTATGTGATATTTATTCATATTTATTAGTATATTGATATATCCACTGCCTGATGCCGTGTTTGTTTTAATAAAATATACAATTCACGACTTACTATTTTATACCAGTATTCAAAGATTATAAAACGTGAACCAGTTTAAATGAACGTCGTAGATAAGATCATTGACAGACTTACCTAATAAACAACTAATAGTTTTTAAATCTACTCATTTCAGAAAAAAATTGAATCGACAATTAAATAAGGACCTTTTTGAATATGAAATCGTAGAATTGACGTGGAGCGATATTCACTAAGTCAGCGTCAAATTTTACATCGTGCCGTGACACAGATCGCGCTAGTTTTACATCATCAAAATAACGTATTGCGTCAACAAAACGTTAAACAAGTCACGCGCTTTCAGCAAAGAATCTCGTTGTTTGTTAGCGGAAAGAGGCGGAGGAAAATAAATAATAAACGTGTATAGGACACTGTATGCTGTATATTTAAATATACAAATGATAAGTTCGCTTTGCAGTTTTTTCTGCAAACTTTATAATATGAATATTACAACTTATTAAATGTGTAGAAAGTTGTTAAAACAAAGTATTTACAGAGCGTATAACTTTCTTAGTAATAGATTTATGATATTGTTTTTAAATGTTAGAGAAAAATTGTAAGTAGATACTGTTATGAATGTTTTGGAAGACACAATAAACGTGATTAGATGTAAATGAAGTGTTTTATTTGTCATAATTTCGATGCTATCCAGCTCCTACATCAAAGAACTAAACCGTTCGAGTTAGTATAGTGTTTATAAGAAGTAAAATAGTGAAATATCATAGTGAAAGTACTAAGACTAAAGAATACATAAACAATGTTAATGCTCCAATAGAATAGTGCCGTCGGACAAATAGTTGGAGACATTATTTTGTAGAAGAAAACGTTAAACAAAAATTACTTAGTAGGCTTAGGCTATATTGTAATAATAAATGAAGAAAATGTAGTCAACTAGCAGAATATTTTGAAAACAGTCTTCTAGAAGATACGCATACAAAAATATTACTTATAATATATATAGGGGACCTTCCTTTCCGGTAAACTGAGGTGGTTGATTAAGTTATAAAATTAAAATATGTATCATCATCGTCATCGGCCTGTTATTGCTGCTGAGCATAGACCTCTCATTACTTAAGGGACTCGTTTCGGTCCTGAGACAATTTTATCCACCTGTGGTCATAGTTTTGATATTGTTACCCCCCAGAGTTACCGGACGAAAAAATGATGCCACACAAGTTTTAGAATACAACAGAACTTTTTGAATTATTCCGACATAAAATCAAACTACTGAACATATTTTGATAAAAAATAAATGGAATTACATTGAGAAGAATCCTTTCAAACATATTTTTTTCTTATCGGTCACGAATTGTACTCAATCCTTTTCTTTTTTTAGGAAGTCTGAAAAAAATTAGATTGTCATGTTTAATAACTATTACCTTTACGAACCACAATTATTTAGCGACCATAAAGAAGACATTCACTTGGCCGATATATTTAAATTTAGAATTAAATATTATTAAAAATTTTGTTCCGCATATCCATTCCCAAAATTGTTTATAAGTCGATAAATTTAACTGTAGCAAACTTCCCGCATATTTGAAATAATTACTAACCTATTTAAAAGGCGCATACGACTAAAATATCGAACTAACAAAAGAAAAACGCTTCGTTCGCTTGGACTACATTACGGCAAATCTGAGCATTTAGCTAATAAAATTTACAGATTAATTTGCTATGTAACCAATGTACCTCAAGTAATGCGGTACACTACAACGTTAGGCCAAACATTCTTAATAGGCAATCCCATTTGTACCGAAACGATGTGCCGGATTGTACGAGACAACGGCGGGACGAGATGCGGTACGTCTCAATCAATTGCTGGCACTTATCCAAACTTCTGCGTACGGGTCACTCGAAACTAGTTTAAGGTTAATGTGCCTAAAGTGCGAGAGCCTCCGTGAGGCTAATACGGTAGGTTGGAAGAACAAGGCGCAATCACCTTGACACTTCACCAGCCGTTTAATTAGCCATAGAGATTGAAATTCGTATTCTGATAAGTAAATAAATAAATGTAATCTGGCAATATCTAAACCTATCACGAGGTAAACCTACTTTTTGCAAACTTTCAACCATTATATTATGAGAATTATTTTTTAATGTTGTGTTCCGCATGTATGTACTAAATATTATTGAAATCGGAAAGTAAACGGTTCGATTTTCGGATGAAACAAAAAAAAAATAATCCTCGATCACTGAACAATTCTAATAACTCGTAGATCCGATACACTAACTTTAGTCAAGATACGTTGAAAACTACGTCCTGGAATTTCCAGCAGACTAACTGACGAAATAAAAAATTGCTAGAATCGAAAAAAATAATGTTTACACGTTATCAGTTTTTGTAACCCGTTAAAAGCTATAGAAAGTACCTCATTTACGAAGAATGGCAAAAAGCGTCTGCGTGAAATCGTAGCTAAGAAAACATATTGAGTAACTGGAGGCCCACTACCAGATCCATTAAAGTATATTTGAATTAGCTAAAATAAAATACATTAACAAAATATGTTTTTCAAAAATGTCTTCACAACATATTATAATAATTATTACATATTTTATTAACTGGTTTATACGAGTATAATGTGGCAGCTACGATGCGGCAGGTACACACAAACATATTCAGACACGTCAAACACACCTCACTCTTTAGCATCAGGAGTTTACTATAAACCTTCGATATACAATGAAATTATAAAGAGAAGAAAAGAAACCGTAACGTGTAGGTAATACTTACTTTTGGTTTTGCCTGCAAATATGTGTCTACTCTGTGCGTCTAATGTATACTCTTTGCCATTATATTTGGCCGACAGCGCGGCGCCAGTTATTTCATTACCCCCTGTCTATTCTCTGCATTTTGTTGACTCGCAGTTATTCACTAGATAAACTTTACGAAATGGATATCATAAATTTTGTTGGACTCTTTTGAATTTCTGTTGGAAATTTGGTTGCTAAAATAGATTCATACATTACACTAAGCTAACATCTAAAATATAAATACATTTCTTTTTCTAGCTGCACTCCACGGTGTTACACGCGGACATAGCGCGGATGTCTAATTTTTTATGGCCTATGTTACTCCGTGATAAAACTGATAAAGTAGCTTTATAACGTTGTATTATTATTTGAAAAGGGTCTAGTAGTTTAACGTTTCAGTTTAGTAAGTTATTTATTAAATTATTTTAGTATTACGGTTTAGTTCAGTTAGTAATTTAAAGTTTTGTTTTTATGTTTTTGATTAATATGCCATTGGTTAGCGAGCGAGCGTATCTGTTAGTCTATTCTGACATTTTTTCACCTGTCACTTGATGTGTATAGAGTTTAGGCTTAACAGCTTTATTATTCTGTCTGTTGTCGAATAAAAGTGAAAGTAACGAAAACATATTTTCTCCCACTTTTTTCCTTACTTCATTAAAGTAAAATAATCTCTGAAAAGGTCAGCTTATGAATGGGAATAGATATCCGATATTTTTAGCTCTATTCACAACTTTTTGTGACGAACCATCAATATTTATGCGCCGTAATCTAAAGATGTAATGAATGAAAGTAGACATCAAAGTCAACCTGGAAAAGTGCCTAAGATCAAGTGTTCAGTATTTGGGGCAAGTGACTTTCTTAAGAAAAATGAAATGACTACATCAAAAATAGTTGGATTGTCTAGATATAATCCAAATGCTCCAACACTCCACCAAAATAAAGTTGCGAAAGTACTAATTGCCATTCAGCAAGTGACAATTTTTAAAGTACTTTGTAATAATTTATTTACAAGTTGTAGTTTGCACGTTAATGGTCAAAATTATTAATGATATCAATTTATTACGATTAATATTACGTATATTTACTTAATACTACAAATAAATAAATGTTTAGTATAATAAGACAACTCTGTTCATTATTTTGAATGTTGTGGTTCATTATTGAGTGAGTTCATTATTTTGAAGGGAGTGGAAGGTTAGGGTTTTTAAAGTCGAAAACAAATAAAACATTACTCTACTTACGCTAAGCAGTCAGAAAAAACTACCTGCGCGTAACTACCATTATTAGTCATTTCCAAATATTGTGTGTGTGAATCCCACATGGCGAGTGTGAGCCAAATAAAACATGCAGATAAATGGACATTACATAAATAATCTCCTTTCAATGGTTTATCAATGGTGTAGTATAAATCATACTCTGTAATGCTAACATGGTTGTGCAAACTTTACGTGCTCTACGCAAAGTCTACGCGCCTACGCGTCTACGAGCAGCGTCGCTACGCGGCCACAAACCGCAATGTCATTTTTCAAGGGTCTACGTCAAAGCTAAATTAGCATTTAGGACTGGAAAATTTAAGTATGTAGTTTGGTGGCACTATTGCTACAGAAACGCGTTGTGTTTTTCAGTAGATTGTTATGAGAGAAAATATATAGGATTATGAATAGAGGTTTATTAAGCCATTAAGGGGGTCACTATACTAATTATTATAAACAACTTTCTGTATAGGACCAATTCCCAATTCGAGAAAAGTTCAGCTGTTCCATACGGAAATTTATCAGTCGTTGACAAAATGTATGAAACATTTATTATCGAAATCAGGGTTGGGCGCATAATGTTCGTAATGTTAAGTATAGCAACCTCATTTTGGTGAAATACACCCCTAACCGATAACTCTGTATACATAACTAAATCTAAAATATCGGAATCAAAATTTTAGAAAGTGTGATAGTGTGCTTTTGACTTTTTTGAATGATCTTTATCAAAAACAAAAAAGTGTAACAAAATAACGCATCGCGTTTGTGTGTTTAACATTTTAGCTAAACGAGCTATTTTTCGAAACGTCATTCGATGTACCGAAACTAATTTTTTTTTAAATTCCGCATTTCTGAAATGCTTCCTTTAAGTACATAAAACGTTGTCAACTTATAAGGTTAATGAAAACCACTACTATTAAATATTTTCTATGATTTCCAATTGTTCAAACACCTTAAACACGCAGACGAAACACCTTTGAACTCGACCTATGAAAACATAAATAAAAATACTACTGTCAATATCAACAAATTTTCCATGACAAATGAAGTGTAATGATGTGGTAGTTACCTTGTTTATTTATCTGAGTTTTACACATTCGTAATTCTGGGTGTTGTGTTTGGTTTACGACATGTACATATAATTATGTCCTGAAATTACCTAAAAATATGATAGAATTTGTATACAAAGTTATATAACTTTGTACTGTACTTTATTTCTTAAAGAGATTGTAATTTAACTAAATTGTAGGAATTAATCTTTCTAATGTAGGAGTTGAAATTTTTTATACTTAAGGTTTTCTAACAAAAAATCTTTTATTTTTCTTACCCTGCCGTTGCCTGCAACAAAATAGAATATAAATGACTAGGTGTCCTTACTCTATGGTGAATACACCCACCAAATTTCATTGAAATCACTTAACGTCCTCTGCCTTAGTTAGAACTCATGCAGTTATCTAACCTACGTTTTTATCTCCAACTCTCACTATACGAGTTTAACCATATTATGATGACGCTAGTTAATTTTATCACCTACAGAACACTACTCAACCCTTACTTACATAAAGATAATATTTTTTTACTCAATTACTAATAAAATAAAATAATAGGGCGTATATACGTTTAAACGTTACCACTCTAGGCTAACATTTAAACGTACATGCAACCTTCAGGGCCAAATTCCCAGATTTCTGAATCACCCACGCTTTCCCCACAGTATATAAGCGGTAGGGGTTTCCCAAAGCGAACCAGTTTGCTCTCAGTCGTCGAAGGGAGAGGACGCGTTATGGTCGAGACAAACTTTTTACGTACACATCGTGACCACAACTTCACTACCTGAGGATATGAGGTATGTTTTGTAATTGCTTTTTAGGTTCAAGATCGTGCATAATATATGCTTAAATGCTTTAATTTCTAAATCTCAAAATTAAAATTAATAATTTCTTTGCAAAAATTACTATTTGAAAATTACTGCCCCAGTAGCGACATTCTCAAATTTAATAGAAATGCTAAATAAAAAGCACAATGGTTGCAAAAGGTAGATAGTTTGACAGCAAGTATTTTATTACAATATTCAAGTAATGTCTCAAAATTAACAACATACACCAAATGCAAAGCTTTAAAGTTGACTTATGTAGTAATTAAGTTACAAGTAGTCATGTCAAAATGTGTTATCGTTTCCCAGCCTGAGTTAAGAAACTTTCTACTGCAGTGATTACTCAACGCTCGTTTAAAAGTGCAGATGTCAAATTATACACAAAACTAACTAAAACGTGTGTTTAGTTCACTTAGGTGCATTAGCTCAAGTGAATTAATTTTACCGAGCCAAAATATCATCATAGCTTGTAAACTTAATCTTACTTAGTAGTTTTTTGACCTATATTTTCTATGATTACTTTTAAGTCAGTATTTTGAGGTATCGGTGATTTATTTTGAAAGGATTCTTAATAATTCATCATTTGTGTTTTGATGTCGCTATTAAAATATCGTTAAGCTAGTAAATAGTGTACTTAAGTATCATTAAAAAAACTTCGATGAAATTTGTTCAAACTAATATCGATATTATTGATACCAATCATAAAATCAAGTGTAAGCCAAATAGTAAAATAATCAAACTGCAAAATTTGCTATAAGTATATTATAAAGTCATTATTACAATTTGTTATTTACACAGGCATAATAAATATCATTGGTTTACATTTGTCAAAAGACTAGCTTATGCTCGCGGCTTCACCCGCGTTATATATCATGGGAGAAAAGAAAAACTTTTAACTAAATCTACGCAAAAATCCAGTCGATCCGTCACTTGGTTGCTGAGAAGAAGACAAACAAACAACCAACAAACACCCTCTCGCATTTATAATATGTGTGGGGCTGGTCCGTTGAAGCAAGACTCATTTAAAATTAAGTGTTAAAGTATCTTCTTTTTTCTTTCATTGATCCAAAAATATGCAAGTGTTTTTTACAATATTCAAAATATTCAGAACGATTACTCTAGAAATAGAATCTGCCAGAATATTTAATACAACTTCAACGTCCATGAGCCATAATCAAGTTCTTGTTTCACTGCTACTCTACTTAATAGGCTAAAAGATTGACAGATACTGTTTAGGCCAACACATAACCAGACGTTAGTTTGCATGCTCTATTTAATTACCTAGCACCAAACGCTATTTCTTATAGCTTCTATTAATTAATATACTGTAAGATAAGATAAGATAAGATAACTCTTTATTTAAAAACCAGCAACAATACATAAAATATGATTAAAGAAGACCTTATTTACATATACAGGCTTTTAAATGGCGGCCTTATCGCTTAAAGCGATCTCTTCCAGGCAACCATGCACGTAAATGATAATAACTTATATTAAAGAGGCCTTAATATATTACACTATCAATTAAACAGCTATAATAAATAATAATAAATACAATCAATACTAATATAACTACACAGATACATATAAAAATACATATACTATACTATGCATGGAAATAAATAGACAAATTATAAGAAATAATAATTAACTGTACTGAATTTATATCTAAAACCAATTTATCACATGGGGTGAAAATTTTGAATGCTATTTGTATTATTTTTTACACTTATATCCTTATCATATTCACCACAATAATTTTAGTTTGTGAATAACTCTGATTTTAACGGACCATCAAGTAAAGTTTTTTGTACAGAGAAAATAATATCTAAAATTATATGTTGTTAGTAACGTTATACTTTAAAGCTCCGAATCGAAGTAAGTTGATGAGAAAAAGGGTCCCAGATTTAGGTGGTTTAGTAGAGATTATTTTAAACGCTTAGACACGAGTACATATACCCAGAGAAACATACGAGTACATACTGACATAAGAAATAATTTATTCTTTCCTTGGAGTACAGACGCTTCGCTCGGTCGTTCAATTAATTAGGCCACATGACGACAAGCAAATTTCCGTAGCCGCTAAGTCGTTACACCTGACAGTAAATGGGAAGCAGTAAATTATTGAATGAGTTATATAAGTTTATAGCGCCGGGGTCGCACGCGACAGAGATTTCTTGGACATAACTCGCTTGCGAAACTTTAATCTAGGTTATGTGAGCTCAATTTTGGGCCCGCTAAGGCTTTTGGTTTAAGCTGGGCTGAGATATGATTACGATTAAATGTTTTTTTTTTATTTTTTGTAGACTGTTCGACGGTTGTCACATTTTTAAGATGCCTAGATTGATTTGATAATATATTTTGTGTTTAAAAGATTGCACTTCTTGTTAGCGCATATTTTTTAAAAAATATTAAAGTTATTCAGTTTATAAATCAAATCGTAGCGATGATGAGTGGTTAGCGGAGTCGATTGTCATGCAAAAGTTACGAGATTCGATTCCACGAAACAAGCAAAAAGAGCCTGAGAACCGATGAAAAAAAACATCTTGAGGAAACCTTAACATGGTGGTTGGGCGTTTCCTATCGTTCGCCTGGCTGGCTACCACACTCAAGTTGTAAAGTCTGTCGCCAAGCACCTAACGGTGTGTTCCGGCAGCCTTCCTTGAGAGGAGTGTATTCCAGATTAGGCATGCTCCATCTAGGGCTCATCAGTATCAATGACTTCCGTGGTCGTGCGAATTTGTTGTCAAATGCCTAGCTGTGTAGGATAAGAAAAAATCAAAATAAGAGTAAAGTAAGAGTTGATTTTTAACTTTTTGAAATTATTACTTAGTTCAATTACTTTTTTTCTAACTTCGAACGTATCGTTAGACAAAAAAATAACTGAGATCTCTAATTAGGAACCTGTTTCCACAAAAAGTTGGGTAGGCCTGAGCTAGGCTTTCTGTAACACTTGGAAATACCTGTACAAGGCGATACCTATATGTAACGGGGTCAGGCCGCAGTTTACCATACCTCACCATACTCCTACCACCTTAACCTTTTGTAGGGAAAAACCTTACTACTAAAATTACCTACAAGCTTTCATCAAACATTAGTCTTTCGCATTGGTGAAGATTTTCGTCAATCCATAACGATTTTTTATAACTGTTTTGTTTTTAGTTGAGTCAATGAGGCTACGATAACAAATTTTCTTAGTATTTTTAATAAATATTGAGAAAACTCCAAGTTCAAGGTGACCGCCGTCACAAAATGGTTTATTACATATTTTTACTATTCCCTTAATATGGGTATAAAATGATTATTAATGGTAACGGGTCTTTTAAAATTATATGAGTCTTAAGACGCTTACAGTAAGAAAAAAATTAAGTGATTAAGATCTTTCCCGGAGTGGTTTCCCTAGAATTGGTATTTCTAGGTCTCTCAAAGGCCTCTGCCATGAATTATTATAATTATTATATAATAAATATACAATTGAAATTGTAATTCGTTTTACGGTAATGCTTAGTTGTAAATTTTGCTCGACGGTGACCCATCCAAAAATGTTACCGGTCTGTAAATCGCTTCGAATTGGTGTTCGATAGGAAACATGCAAACTGTGCTACGGGCGTTACAAACTGTGAGATGCTATAAAAGAAAGAATTACTATGATTTTGAAACATCCCATGAACAGTAGAGGGACATAATCCTACTTTAGGGTTAATTTAGAGACACCATTGCGAATATAACAAAATTTCTCGGACCATTTTCCCCATTGTCGTAGGTAATAGATATAAAATATCTGCTTCTTGCGCAGTATAATGCTACCACAAGTATTTATAGATAGATAGATCAATTCTTTATTGCAGACACACAAAAAGAAATTAAATGCAAGAGAAAAACTCTTACAAAATATAGTGCTACAAGTGGTGACCTTATCGCTAAAAAGCAGTCTCTTCCAGGCAACCTTAGAATGAAGACTATTGTGAAAAAAAAAATGAGTTGGATGGGGTATACAATAAAAAATATACTTAATACACGGAATAAATACTAAAAGACGATATAATATTATTGCTAGTGATGTCCTTCCTGTCCTTTCTGTAGTTAAATACCGCTTTAATTTAGAAGTGTGTTTTCTAGTTTTAAAATGTTTTGAAGCGCCTTTGCGCCTGAATATTAAGGGGAAGATTACTTATCAACCCCTAACGTCCCACAGCTGGGCAGGGGAGTCTTTATTGTAAGTGGAGTGTAGGCCATACACTATCTAACTGTAAGTTCGGGACTTCACTATATCTTCAAAAGCTATTAATTAATCTCTCCTACAATCAGATTTTTTTTCATGTAAAATTAAAACAAGTGACAATGCATGAAAATAAATAGATTCTAATCTTCATGAGTAAAAAACTTAGAAGTGCATTCAGAACCTAGTATTAATCTAGGGCTGTGGTTGAATAGACTAAGCTACCACTGCTTCAGTCGTAGATTGTTCAAACTATATTTATTTCTCAAAATTATGTTTGGCCCTTTGAATTAAGTTTCTAGGAAATAAACACACTTTTCACATTGTTAAAATACGCATGAAAATATATGATATTGATTTGATTTGTCTTTTGAAAGTTCCCGAAGTTGTCAAAACATCTAAGTAATTCATAAATTTTTAATTCGCGTCTTGAAAAAATACCGAGCCCAATAAAATAACAAGCTCATCTATTAGTTGCGTACGACAAAATATCACCAATGTGAAAGCCATAGATTTTTTACATGTTTTTTAGTGCGCAAAGTTTTGTTGAGCTGTACATTATTACCTTTCATTTCATGTACGTTCCGCTATGCCGTGTTTTTACTGTATTTTTTTTCTATTTTACTGTGTTTTTACGAACTTCAAGCTGCATAGTTTTGAAGTTATATTTAAGTGATGGGAGATATTTACGAAAACAACATTGTCGTAAAAACTTGGTGTGTTAATATTGATGTATTTAAGTAAGAACTTGTATTGCAGTTTGGTAGTGATACAGTGAGTGTCAAAAATATAATGAATCTTGCGGCACTTTGGTTTCTGTCATTAATAATTAATTTAGTTAAACTTAAAAGTGTACAGCAACTACTAACAAATAACTTTTTTAAAGGTACTGGAAATCTTATAGACGGCTTTGATCTTTTTGAACATTACTTAGAACCTATACCTACATATACGTGAATAAATTTTATAAGTGATGTTCCATACCTACAATTTTGATTTTCTCAAAATATGTATGACATTTTTTTACTCGATACCCTGTTCTCTTATGGTGGGAGTTGTCATTTGAATTATCTGCAGATCTTTAATAGGTTAATCGAATGATTTTAGTGCTTGTATTTGGTGCGTATTTGGTAATTTTATTTTGCTTGAAATTACTCGAATATTTGTCATCGAAGATTTGTATATCATGCCATCGACAAGAAAAAATTGTTGGTCACATCAGTAGAAAAAATACGCCCAAATTTGAGACATGGTTTTTTAATTAATAAAGCAGAATATGGTCAACGGTTGAGCTCACTAATTAGTATCAATAACCCTGAACATTTTTATGTACCTAGGCCTCTTTCTACGCCTTATAGTAGGTTCTTCAATGTATCGATCTAGTGCAGTCAATAATTTAGCAGAGCCATGGGGAAGGCTATTTTAAGCCAATGACCACGGAACACATGTGTGTTTTGTTGCAATATACTCCAACTTAAACAAGGTTTTGATTTCTTTTATTGATACATGTGTTATTTTCATTCATGATATACATGGTGACACTGGGAAAAAAATATTAGTAGATAATTAGACCTTAGGTTAGATATGTGTCTGTAGATATTATTTTTATTAATTTATAATTAAATAGAATGATGGCGCGATTGACTCGAAATGTTTGACACCAACTGGCAACACGCTGCAAAAAACCGTCATATATGGAAAAATCGAGGGGAGGCCTTTGCCCAGCAGTGGGACACTACTGGCTAACAAGAACAACAACAATTTATAATTAGATTTTTGATGCTTGATGTTACAGTGATTTTTATTGTTACAATAAAATGATCATAATTTTAAGTAAAAGTACTTTGTGTAATAATAATTAAGTGTATATTAATTTTCTGTACATCTTAAATAGTCTATAGATAATCTATCTCCTATATATTTTTTTGCTGTGTTTACTCATTTTGTTTTTAATAATCAAGGCACTTGACCGGCAGTAAGACCATAAATATTGTATAAAATAAATAATTACTTAGTAGTAGATGAGTTACTTAACTCGCGTGGTACGTTTGCAAATAAATCTTGAGAAATGTATAGTTACAATTATGATCAAACTTTGACTTTACTTATAACCTTGTCAAGAAAAGGTTGAAGAGAAAATAGGTTTCAAAGTCAATCATGTTCATAAAGCCTTATAAAGTTTGATCTAAGTACTTAATACAGACTTTCAAATGCCTTTGATACTAATTTTAGGTCAAGTGCCTTTGCCTTTCAAATAACATTTTATTTCAGTGAACGAAATAATCTTTAACTGTTACTATTTTATTGATGCGATATAGCTGCCCATAAATTCGATCGTGATTTTTCTGGAGTTTTATTGGTGACACCATGATTTTAGATATAAACATGGTTCAAACTGATCAAAAACCATAAAATTAATATTAAATTATGTTTAGTATAATTTTAATTTCCTACAGTATTATAAAAAAAAATAACAATAAGTAAAACACAGCCCATTAAAAGTATTTACTTAATCTACTTGTGATAAATTCACATCGATTCGGAAAGCCTTTCATCAAAGCGACTGGACAGATTTTCATCAACATTCAATTCAGATAACCATCCAATCCTGCTGCCAGCTGCTTTTAGTTAATAAACCACTATCAAATGTGTTTGGGCATAAAGTAGAGTAAATAGTCCTAATTACTTACGTTTAGCAACTGTTTGTTACTTAGTGGGTATTTAGTAGCGGGACTGTAATCGAGTCTTGCAAGTGAGTTATTGAAACCCGGATGATTTCCTTAAGAAAGTACATATAATATTACTATTATTCAGGTTTTATCGTAAATCTACTAGTAAAAAAAAATGGAAAAATAAAACGGAGCTAAAAAAAGGTTTAAACAAAAACAACTTTTTCTTTTCGTTGTAGACTACTATTCGAGCACATGATTTTCATCAGGCTAAACAAAGCCTTCAAGTATCTTATAATCCCCTAGTAGCTGTTGCACGCGACTTCAACTTGAACTCTAATTTGACCCCTTTAGAGGTTGAATTTTCAGAAATGCATTCTAAAGCCAATAATGAATACACTATCCAAATTTCATGTCTTTATATTCATCCATTTAGGCTCTACGTTGATTCCTCTTAAATGCCAGTCCTTTGGGCAGAAATTATATATAATTGAAATATTAGTTTAATGCTACGATGTTACATGCGTATTATACGAGTACATACTCTATTCGTTTGTAATTACTTACAGAAACGATAAAGCTTCGAATTAACAAATTGCCAAAAAACAAATTAAAAAACTAGCCATTTTCTTTCAAGGGCACTTAGGTTACTGGCAACATGCCTATTTAACAAAATGGTAGATGTACTTTAGAAAAACAGTTAAATGCGAGTGCCAAAACGAGTCACAGCATTTTGTATGTAGATTTGGCTAGGTAGGGCAAATCAAGAATGACTGTGGCGGTGATATTTTATATCTTCATTATACTGGACATGATGCAATCATTCGTTATGGGAATCCATTCCCATAAGCTTTGATCACACTCATTGGGGCGTAAACACGATATCTGTATATCAATACCTACATTATTTCGTATAATATGTACTTCGTATAAGAGTAGAATACCTACCGTACCTTCTTATTATTATGCATAAGCAAGTTGACCTTTGTTACTAACCAAACTATATTTTCATACACTTAGAGATATCTTGAAATCATATCAGAAATTTACACCACAGTAACAACCGAAAGTAATTCCAATGTAATGTAATGTAATGTGATGATCAGCAATAAAGTATGAAGTCTGAACCGAGGTCCGATGTAGATGCACAAGTAAAAGTGTTAGATGAACTCGTAGGATAGCAATATAATCTGAGTCATCTGAGTTATGTTTTATTCTTTTCAGATCCGAAGATGAGACCTTGAAGCTCAACTGGTGAACAACGACGATGGAAATCGAGTAGTTTAAACACGTTTACTTTATTTTTTATGTATAGTTCAGAAGCGTTCGCGGCTGCGATGTTATTTTTTCTATATTTCATTGTAATATTACCCTGTTTATCATTAGTAAATAAATAGAGCAGGTGTGGTCTTGTAGCGTGAACCTGAAGCGGCGTGGACCCTCGAGTAATTTCTAGAACTTTCTAGAATATAAACCAAGTGTTCGTGACGCCTAAGGCTAGTGTAGTCCACAGCCATGGGCGACCAAACATGACCACTCTGCACCTAGTCCTCTCCACTCTTCATCGCAACCGCTGCGCTAAGCAAGATGGGTCATTTCAGGTAGGGTCTTTAGAAAGATAGGGATTAAAAAGGTCGGCACTTTGGCCAATTTGTGAAGCTTAGTCGAACTTGCTGAGAAATGCATTCAAAAATCGTAAGAAAATCATAGTCTTTAACAATACGTCGCATATCAAGCTTGATTTGAAGCTAAGCAAGATCGTCTGAGAGAGTGGTAGCATTTTCTTTTGTTTTCAGTAGACTCCACGTACTTGTTGTGTTTCAGGAGAGACGCTGAACGGTCAGCGGCTGATAGAGTTCAGACTCGGGCAGGAGGCGGGGTCGGAGCAAGGCACGGAGCTCGCCGTCGCCTCCGCCGAGCTGATGGTGCGCGCGGAGACAGCCGCCCGCGCGCGACATCTGCGCTACACGCTCTGGGCATTTACGGTAACCCTTCACAAGAGTAGTTTGCACTAGTTAGGCAAGCACTATCGTCCAGCTTCTCAAGATGTAAATCTTCTGGCATAAAAATTAACCAGCTGTTTTCATTAAAGACATTATAATAGAAGTTCTATAAATGATGATGTTTCGCTATTACTTTTGGAGAATATTGGTCAATTACTTATGTTTTTTCTTCAGTTGCTCTTTAACAACAACTTTCTTGAATATGCACTTAAGTAAAGTGTTCTCAAAATTCTGAGTGTAAAAACGTAATCGGTTTCTAAATTAGGTGAGTGGCAACTCGACCGTGGACCAACTGGCTGGTGCGGCGCGGCGGGACCCGAGCAGCGGGTGGCAGCGGATTGACGTGACAGGCGCGGCGCGTCGGTGGGCCGGGGCGGGCGCGCGTGGCCCACTGCGGCTGCTGCTTGACTGCAGCGGGTGCGCGGGCCGCGTGCGCTTGCGGCTCGGCGGTGGGCAGGCGGCGCGGCCCTTGCTGCGCCTGCGCCTCTACCCGCCGCCCGTGCGCCGCCGCCGCGCGCTCGACTGCGACGCCGCCAAGCAGGGCACCTGCTGCCGCCAGACATACTACGTGAGCTTCCGCGCGCTCGGCTGGGACGACTGGATCGTGGCGCCGGAGGGCTACTACGCCAACTACTGCCGCGGCTCGTGCGCGCCGGCCCGCACCTACCACTCGCAGATGGTGGAAGGCGCGGGCCCCGAGCGCGCCGCGTGCTGCGCGCCCGTGCGCTTCTCCACGCTGTCGCTCATCTACTTCACGGGCGCCGGCTCCAACATCGTCAAGCGCGACTTGCCCGAGATGGTGGTCGACGAGTGCGACTGCCCGTAGCGCCGGCCGCGCCCGCGCCCCGCGCCCCGCGTCCCGCCCGCTCCCGTCTCGCTTCCGCCGCTCTCGACATCCGATTTGATCCGAATCGATTATAAATAATATTCTCGACTTGTGTAATATTTTGTTCCTCGCGTTCGAAAGACTATATCCTAAATAAATCAAATAAATTAATATATCTGTGTGGACACGGGGTCGCGCCACCGCAGCTCGCGGCGCGGGCTCGCCCTAGGCTCGTTGTTTCTGTTTTCTCTGGGACTCCGTGCTCTCAACTGCTCTGTATGTATAGTTCGCTGGACGCGCCGCCGTTAGGCCGGCCGCACACCGGGCAGGCGACGTGAGGTGCGCGCGCGCGACTCCGTGTGTACACGCCCTAACTAAATAATTTAATACTACGCCGTTTTCTTTCACCGCGTTTGGTGATCGCTTGTAATTATTGTAAACTGTATTATAATAATTATTATAATTATAATAAATCAACTTTTTCATAATTATTATACCTTCTTTTATTTATCCTTTCTACATAACGTTCATTTTACCTACTAAGGACTAACATTCGAGGTCTGTTAATAATTACTGTAGGATAATGACTTAAGTTAACCTATTATATGTTTCTCAAAAAATTGTGATAGTTTTTACAATATATCCTTATAGGTTAGGTACTATAAATATCTACTTACCTACTCATATTATAAACAGGACTATTCCTTGGGAAAGGACATATTGTTTTCCTAAAAAATGATTCGAAACGAATAGAATATCCGACAAAAGTGTCCATACTTATGTACATCCGTATATACTGGATGCCTGAAAAAACTGCAGTACACACCGCAAAATAAGACGCTTATACATAAATTTCCATAATGTTTTCCACGCGATTGAAGTCGCAGGTGTAGTAGTAGCAGAACGAAGTTGCTAGTTACACATATAGCATAATATTTATTTGAAACATTTCCACTAACTATTCAGGTCAAGATTTTATCAAGCTATAATGTTTTTTAATTTGTGTCAATAGCATCAACAGAGTATACTCGTATCGGTCAACGATAATGGGTTGAAAATAGTTACCTACTTTCAATATGTTACTCAATAAGTAGGTAAGTGTAGCAGTCTAGAAAAAACGGTATATTTCGCTTTGTTCGCCTGGATGATATCACCTGGGGAACTCAGTAGAAATTTAAGTGTCTTTAATTCACTTCGGACTTATCGTTGAAAAGTTAGTGGCATCATAATTTGGTGATATTATGCATGTTGTATGTGGGTGATTTTCTTTTCTTTACTATTCTTTGCACGAACGTAGAGAACCAGTGACAACAGAGGATACAAGTTGTATGACTCGGAAAGTTGTAGTGTATTAAACTGCAAGCAAATCTCACTTGTATTTTAAAACATGGCGGTCGCTTTATATAAGCGAAAAGCGACCGCCATGTGTGATTACAAACTTGCTTTAGTCTACAACAGATCTCTCTGTTTATCTACTTTATTTCCTTGTACAGAACTAGTTCCGTACAAGTAATTAAAAAGCCTCGTTCGGAACTATTTCCGTAATTCCGGTTCCCCTTTGGACACCCAGTAGGTGATATCACCAAACCAACATCACAAAGTAGAATATACCGAAAGAATACTACTAAGTAGTGTTGAAAAATAAACTATGGCCTGTACCTGTAACGGACATTTTAACTCAAAATAATAGTTTAATCTATGTTTTAAGATATTTTTTATGGTAAGATCGGTAGTTTAACTCGTTGAACTTTGTGTTGAACTTAAATGAGGCGGTTACTTAGCTCTCGGGAATATTGCCAAAAATACTGCTGCTTAAGAAGAGCAATGCTGCAAATAGTAGGCTAAAACACCCTATTTATCCAACCTTGTCATATAATAGAGGTCAGTGAACCTTGCATACATTGAAATTGCGTTTAACATACGAGCGTCGTGCTATAATTGTTTAAGAGAAGATCACCAACGACAAAAACTTATTTTAAAATTCGTCCAGCCTCATAATGACGATGATGACGGAATTTAAGAAAATACACAGCTATATCATATAGGACGCTAATAAGCCGTTGACATAATATGGAAACGGTCTTTTTTTTAATTAGAGTTGGTCCCATATTAATCATCTAGTCGTATCTGATAACTGTACTAATCTGCTTAAGTGTGTCCACATTAACGCATTAGCGTTATAAAATCTCAAAGCATAAGATATTGACTTTCGCTTTAGTATTCTCCTAACCCATGTATTCTTTCGGGGTTCTTTGAAGACGTGTTTAATGTGTTGAGCAAGCGCGTTGAACTCTTTTACAAGTAAAATCGATTTCGTACACAAATCGATATTTTTAAATCGATTTTGTATTGTGGAACCATTCCTTACTTTCATCCAGATTAAATAAAGCACATGATTTATTACTGTGCTGGATAAATTTTTTTCCAACCGTTCCGGTATCGGGAGCCACTGGACGACAAAGGACCGTATATTCCATTAAGAGTTAAAACATGGAGATTGCTTTGTAATTTACAGTAATCTTCTGTTTGAGTTTGAGAAAGACTATAAATCGATTTAATTTTTTTTATGTAAGTACCTCATATCTACGATATATTTTTATATATATTTTCGACGTAAGTCAAAGTCAGAATAATCAAATTGTCATTGTCCCGGGTTAAAACTTTCGTTGATATAAAAGTTGTAGGGCTCTTCAAATTTATGTAACAATAACCTAAGGCCCTAAGACTTATCTAAAAAATGTAAAAATCTACTTCAATTTGGTTGACCTTATTTTACAAGAATATCATCAAGGTAGTCAAAGAAAATAGAAATTAAGTTATGTATTTTGATTAGCAGAAATAACCACTGGATCGATTTAGTTAAATTAATATGGGACTAAACCGAAAATATACCATTTCGAACAAAAATATTTTTCCTAAACGTCATCTATGAGAAATCGGGGAAAATGCATTAAAAAAAGATTCCGACGAATTGCGAACCTCTTCTTTTATGGTGAACAAGGACTTAATTTATCTGTCCTTGTTGTAAATACAAGTAAATTGAGAGACTGGTTCATTTTTAAATACGTCTAAAAATAGCACAAGCTTTGTAATTACGAAAATTATTTTCGGTCTCACAAAGGATCGTGTGACAGTGAAAGTTATTTAGGTTAGCCATAGAGCAGTCGCCTTTGACTATGAGTTACATTTAGAAAATGTTAATATTCCTCCGTCACAAATATGTTCTGACGTATTCAGTACGTAGGCGTAGGGTTTACTTGCTTAAAGTTAAATTTAGTCATGAAAACAGGAAACTCAATGGTAATACGTAATAATATATTATACAATTCAATACAATATTTCTTTATTGCACGCCAAAAACAAAATATACAGTAAGATATAATATAAACAAGAACAAAACATCGGTAGTACATTGAGAGGCCTTATCGCCTAAAGCAATTTCTTCCAGGCAACCTTGTTTGTAATTATCTATGTATATTAAAGAGTAAGTTCTGACTGGCTGATGTTTTCTTGAAATCAACGTAGAGGCTAAATCACTGAACCTAGAGACATGCAATTTGGAAATTAAGTGTATTCAATGTAGAGTGTCGGGGTGTAAGTAAGTAAGGATTTTCGAAAATTCAACTCTTGGATCGGTCAAATATAGAAGTGTGAAATATTTTTATATTTAACTTTATCACGGGCAACGCTGCGGGTGACAGTTACTAGTAATTAATATTTATTTTATTATAGTATATAGCTGGTAATATCAACTTCCATTACCTCTTTAGGATTACAATTACATTCCACTTATCAGCTAGAGTTAGGCGTGAAAAAGGTGAAAAGTTATTTTTGATCTTAATAAACTAGCAAACTTGGTTTCAATGCTTCAATGCTTTCAAAATAATTATTTTGAACATAATTATTTTGACAGACATTTTATTATACAGCCTTACATTACGGCAGGCGCCGATATAACTTTTTCAGTTATTTCGATTTAAATCAAACCTCTGGACTGATTTTAATCAAATTTGAATGAGACGGAATACTAGAGAAGTATTATGTGATTATATTACCCTTTCAAAAAAGAAATATTTTTTTGTCAAATATGTATAGTCAACTCCGAGAACTCAGGTAACAATCATAACATTAAAAATAAAACATTAAACCTAGCACTTATCTAAAAACATTGAATCTAATTGAGTATTTCCTCCTATTTTGGATAATCGGAAAAAAGTATTTACTCGTATATAACTGTCATCAGTTACTCCCCACTAAAGTTTCCCCCTTTCTTCCGAGGATCGGCGCCGGTCCGTCGCGCGCCCGCACAGGAAACGTCGGAGGAACTACTTTGTAAACTGCATTTCACATAAGTTGGTTATAAAACGAAACTCTAAACTGTCATTTAAAAAGCCATTTAGAAATACAGTTTCCAAATCGCGGTTTCCTTCACGGCAAGTGGAAGGAATAACCAAACATTTGCAAGTATTAGGTACATAAAATATTTTTGTCAAATGCGTGTCCCATGCATTTGTATGATTCTGTATCAATATATCCGAGCTCATACAATTATATTTGTCGTCACACATATTTACATTTAACATTTTTAGTAGGTACTTAAAAAACTATCTGACTTGGCTTTTTTTCACAAAATTTTTTAGCTTCGTCTATTTCGTAACGTAATAACGTATAAATCAAATAATGGGATCAACTTGAAAATCTATCATTTATAACTATTAAATAGCACACTTCTGAAAGACTATTGTAAGAGTTTTTGAAATCAACGAGGATTCAGTTTGGTTTCAAAAAAGGCAACACATATTTATATAGTTATGAGCGACCCTCAAAATCGCCAATCATGAAATCTGTACCCAAACTATTACTCGTATTAACGTGTACTAAATTTTATCTATATTGGTTCAACTTGTGAAAGTCAGAAGGGGCGGCTAGGTCCGAGTCTATCAGAATGTCGGAGCAAACCATTCCTAATAAAGCGACTAACAAATCCTTCGTCGCTGATCTTAAAAAGTCACATCATCAGTCTACTCCCGCACGCCAACTTATAAGCAACAGAGTGTAGCATATACCTATACGCGGTAGTACGCGGGTAACTGCTATGTAATCTGTGTCAGGGGCTGCGGTGCGTGCGATCGATGACAACCGTAGACATTGCGACGCCGGCTGCCGGGCCGAGGTATGTATACGTTAGGATATTATTTCTAAAGCATGCATCTAAAATTGTTTACTATTTACGTAATAAGTAATTACGTAATAAGATGAAATAATTAAGGGGCCCAGAGACTTAGAAGATACTAGGGCGCATAAATCCAAAATGTTGCGGGATCATTGTAACTAAAAGTAATAATAGGATAAGAATTCTTAAATATGACCGTGTATAGTGTAAAGGTAAGCTTGCGACGAAAGGTATACGACTATAACTCGCTCGCTAATAGGTCATTATTAGTATTTAACTTGTTTCTAACAGACTACCAAATCTATCGATGATATGACCATTATGACGCGGTGCTATTGTAATTCTAAAACGACTCAAATAAAAGATGCCCTTGATGTAGCGTGCTTGCCAAGAAAAAACCGATGCACTCGTAATCGAGATCTATAGAGCTATAGAAATCTCTACACCGAATTCCACAACCTTTCAATAAAAGTAGACGCAAAGAGTGTCATGCAAGACCGTGTAACCATGTCATCGTGTACTAGTTACGTTTTCCAGTAAGTATCTTTTCTAGTACGATTGTAGAATAGGAAAATCAAATTATTTAAGTCTAAGACACACTCCCCGAAATGTAACCCATGAAAAACTCAGACACTAGCAATTTTTCGACGATGCTCTAAGCTTTTGAACTTTAGCTAGAGCTTTAAGTCTTTATGCTCGCATTTTGACAGACTCCATCGGTTTAAAAAAGTTTGACTCCATGCGTAATCGAACTTGTGCTATATACAAGGTAAGCAGCTGTTCCGACGGAACAGGCTGTGAGAGATGACACCGACCGTTTTGGCTGCTAGTTGAACTTTAGTCTCAATATAAAACAGAATATCTCCTTATCCTCTTAACTATATTACACTAAATTATTATCTTTATTGTAAGTACACCCCGATGCTACACAAATCCTTTTTACAAAAGTCTCCATCCAAAGGTTGACTGAAAGAAATCGCTTTTAGCGGTAAAGCCGCCACTTTTGGCACTACATGTAATTTTATATTTTTGTATTGTTACGTTTTGTGTGTCCACAATAAAGCGTTGATCTATCTATCTACACTACTGGTAGCGCCTACCAGTAGGTAGTGGCAGACAGTAGTGTGACGCGAGGGCTACCTACATACCCTAGGGCGGTCGGCGCCCGCCCGTCCGTCTGCCGCACGCTGTAAACAGTTCGGAGATAATGCACAAATGTCTATTGTTACCGAACCGACTGTTCGTCCGTCCATCCGTTCGTTAATATCGATCATTTTCAGTGCTGGTTACAAGTCACACGAGAGATTCCAAGCGATTCTGCCATCAATTAAGGCATAATACTGAACTTAGTTGTTTATTAGTTGTGACTAATTTTAAATATTTAAATTTACTATGCTTTTTCGAGGCAATAAATCTAATCTAGTCATTAAAGTAACAAACAAAAAATATAATAAATATGTGTCCTTTCATACATATTGTAATTTGAAAGGTATAAAACTTAAAACTAGTCTTGAGCACAAAAAAAGAAACAAATTTAACAGCAAATTAAATTAATTTATTAGTCATGTTTTTTGGTACAGTTTAACCTTATTTTAAGGTTAAACTGTACCAAAAATTAAGTTATTAAGTTATTCACCAAAAATTTATAAATTAATTTGTAGGCACTAATGTTTGCTAATTTATACATGATCTATAATGTTAATGAGACCTAGATTCAGTTCTGATAGGTACTGAAACAAAATTACCTCTACGAGTTAATATAACATTCTGTCTAGGCTAACAGGGCCAGCGAATATGTAATTTACATAAACATGATCTTTAACTTTTTTATACAAATAATAGTAACTAGTTTATACAAATAATAGTAGCTATCACCGCGACATAAAATGGAATAAAAAGAAGATTCATGTTTTGATACTTCATTAGAGGTTTAACTTACAAAAATCTTTTCTTAGTAATTATTATTACATATGCCTTTAAAAAAATCTCTAGATTTAGGGGTTCAGGCGCTGCGTCGATTCCTAGCGAGTATCAGTCAGTCAGTCAAGATTTAATATTTTTCATATAGCTGTACCGGCGACTTCGTTCGCGATTAATAAACCTTTCATTATTATGTCAGTGGGACTTAAAAATTTGAGAAATAATTTCAGTGGTCCCTCTTAAATCTTATCATTGTAAAAAAGACAATAAGATAGCAGTGTTTTAAACTATAAATTTTATTTATTAAAGCGATACAGTTTATTTATTAAAGCAATACAGTACGCACAATTATGTTCAGCATGTTTAGATTCTGCAAATCATAAACGCCTATTTAATTTTACGAAATCTGCACTCATTTTAACCCGTAGGATTTTGTTTTGCTAATGTATGTATCCCGATTGCTTATTTATTTTTTATTCAAGACAGCTAGGCATTTGATAACCAGATCGCACAACTACAGAAACCAGCGACACAGTGACCTCTAGATGAAGCATGCCTAGACTGGAATACACTGGTTCTCAAAAAAGGCCGCCGCAACACACCATTAGCTGTTTGGTGACAGATTTTTCAACTTGAGGGCTAACTAGTTAGCCAGGCAAGTATTAAGATTGATATGATTGGTTTTCACACGATGTTATCCTTCACCGGTGGCTCAGGTTCTTCTCGCGTATTTTGTGGGATCGAATCTCGTACCTCTCGCACGGTAATCTACCCCCTTTAACTACTCGGTCACATTCGCTATAAAAAACTGTGGACGCTATGTGTTGACACATATGTGTTATAATTGTGTTCTATGTCTTCCGTCTAGGGCTACAGTATCGCGGATTTCCGTGGTCGTGCGAACTTGTGGTCAAATGCCTAGTTGTGTAGTATAAAAAAATAAATATGTACAATCATAATCTATGCCGCAGCTACAAACTTAAAAAATAATAATAATAATGAACTACTATACCGAAGCTGTTTTTTTTTTGCAGTTCAATATTTTCATAAGCTTTTCTAAAAAAAACTATGCAAATTAAATTTCAATAGTAAAAACTTCCTTGCTACAACTTTTTACGTAGGTGTCCAATAAAAGACTTTTTGTTAAAACTACAAAATTGAAGTAGTATTTTTTTGGGTAATATAATAAATAAATAATTTGAGTTAGTCATTATTAACATAAAAATCATCCTTACCAAAGCACGCGTTAGCGAGTTATAATAAAATATGACTTTTATCCCATTTTTTGGGATAACATCATTTCAGGTAATCCTTTGTAACAAAAAAGAATCATCCAAATAGAAGCACGCGTTACCGACTTATAGTTAAATACGACTTTCATGCGTCCCACGGGAACCCCTACTAATTTTCGGGATAACATCATTTTAGTTAGACTTTTGGAATAAAAAAAGAATCATCCAAATCAAAGCACGTACTGAGCTATAATTAAATAAGACTTTCATCCCCCTCCCACGGAAACCCCCACTAATTTTCGGGATAACATAATTTCAATTAGACTATTGGAATAAAAAAAGAATCATCCAATAAGATGGTATATACAAGATATTTAGTGTTTTGCCGCCTCGTCTTGATGTCAGCGTGAGAATACGAAAAATATTTTTTATGTTTTTGTTAACAAAAATATTTTTGGATTTCTCACGCTGACATTATAAATGGATTTCCGCATAGTAACGCCTGACTCCGTCAATTAGAATCATCCAAAAGCAAAGCACGCGTTACCGAGTTATAATCAAATAAGTCTTTTATCCACCCTCCCACGGGAACCCCTTCTGAGTTTCGGGATAAAAAGTATATAAGATCCTACCTCGTGGTATAAACCTTAAGCATACCAAGTTTTATTATAAGTATAGATTTAGTCCCGTTCGTTTGTCTTTGGATAAAAAGTATACATCATGGCAGAGGCCTTCGAGCGATCTAGAACCGCACACAAAGGCAAATCACTCCTTACTATATTGCATTTTATTATATTTTCTCCTTTTCGTCCTTTCTATATCTTAATTCAGTAACCTTTTCACCGATTTTGTTAATTATCCAAACGAGGGAAGCGTTTCTGCTTTGCGTATGACAAATTTACTTTTCTTAGTCATAATGTAAGTCTGTAGGTCTGTCTGGAGGTTGGTACTTGCTTACAGGTCGCGTACAGATAAAATAACAAGTGGTTAGAACCGACTGCCAAATCTTTAAACCTGTAAATCATCCTTAATTTTTTTTGTACCCAGTGTCACTCTCACGACTAAGATGAATCTATTGACACCACTCACACAAAAATACGACAAGCCGTTTAGGCTCTAGAGCGTGCCAAAGAAATAGACATACATACACTCGAAAAACATAACCCTTCTTCTATCGTAGTCAGGTAAAAAGACAGGTTTTGTGCTTGCTTGACATTCCTAACAATGATGTTTGTGTTTAAGTAGATATAGCCCGGTATGTGGTTAATAGGAATGTGGTAGGTAGGTATGCAGAGTTGCACCGCACGTATGTGGCATTACTCTGTAGGTAGGTAAAAACATACTTGAGGTAAGTATATAGGATTATCGGCTAGGGGTAGTACTAAACCGAAAGTATAGGTCATTTTTCTCATTCTAAGGAACAACTTTTACTATGGAACAGACTCTGAATTCGAGAAAACAATCAACTGATTCATAGAAAAAGTTTATGAGTCGTCAACATATTTTATGCAGGTATATTTTTCTCGAATTCAGAGGTAGTCCGATAGCAAAAGTTGTTCCTTAGGATGAGTATAGTGACCCCCTTTCGGCTAAGCACACGCCTGATCGATAACCCTGTAGCCATCTATGAAGTCTCAACAGAATAACAGTCAGTAGAATAAGAAGAAGTATATACTATCTATATTTAGTATGGCTATATTTATCCGATTCAAAAAGAAGGTTGTCAATTCGTCAGAATTTTTATTTTCTTGTGCGTTCCTTGATTTCATAGCGACACCTGAACCGATTCGATTTTTTTTTCGTAGCAAGTGCCTTTATTAACATAAACTAAATGACTAACTACGACAACATAAAATTATAGCAGAAATATTACCTATAGACCATTTAACATCTACAGATAATCCAAATGCTCCAACCCTCCAATTTTTTTAATTGTTTGATTGGTAATACTTTACAGTTTCGTATAAACTCTATCGAAATCAGTCTGCCAGTTTAGTAAAATTTAAAATAACTGAAAATCTTACCTGCCTAGATCTGTTTTTCTTTTTTAGAAAACAAGTATTACATGTCATTTTGGGTTATCCAGTTTGTTTTAAAATCTCGGTAAGAGTGATACCTATATTGTAAGCCGTAACGTTACTTTACACCAGACTAGCCGTTCCCAAAAAAAACAATATTTATTTTAAAAAATTCAGCACCATCTGTAAGAGTAAACTAAACATTTACTAATGGAATAATCACAACAATGATTACAAAAAAGTTTTTAAAATGTAAAGGAATACAAAATCAGGTTAATATTAATGGCGGCTCCAGAATTAACAATGCTGGTCTCTTGGGCCAGCGCTCAATTTATTTTTACAATTTTTAATATTTTTACGAAAGTGCTTACTTATAGAAATTCTAATTAGCCTTTTACATTCTTTCTTTTACATTTAAGATTATATGTACTAGGTACTATATTCTTATTATTTTTTACCAACTTCCAAAAGGAGGTTCTATGTTTTATTTTCCTTTTTTTTCTTCAAAAGGGTAACTCCAGAGGAGGTCACATTATTTATTATAATTAGACTATGTCTCTTGACTTTGCTTCAAAAGCTGAATTGTCATAAGGTGAGAGTAAGAAATATTAATTGCCTTTTAAATAACGTTCGTTACAAGCAAGTCTTGTTACATTTCAACTATTCATAACCTAAAAAAAATAAACTTATAAAACTTAGGTTTTAAAATACTTTATAGTTCTAATAACACATATATATAACACAGTTATAATACATATAATACATTTACATTAGTAATTTGTTTCTTTAGTTATTAGTAATGGTTGTTCGTTACACAAGAACGATGATTCGACAAGCTGCATTTATAAAAACGACATTACTTTATATGTTTTTTTTTTTAATTTTTGTTATTTTTAGCAAGTGCTATAATTCTGTAAAATATCTTGTAGAGTTTTACTAACTACGCTAAACCTGCAATTATCTAGTGAAACTTTTATTAATATGGAATATTAAATTAAATTCTGATTTTTAGTATAAATTTAATGACGCAAGTAATATGGCTCGTAATAATATAAGGAGTGCGAGAAAGAAGGTTATATATGCATTTATTTACTTTTTATTTTTCGTCATATAGTACGAGTATACTGAAATACGCAAAGTTAAGAATTAATTAACTATGAGCATAATTAAATCTACATTAGGAACAAGCTGAGCTAAAACGATTCCTATTTGTGACTATAAAAATAAATGTTTTATCTCTGAACTGTTGGTATATACTATGGTAGCTGGTAGGTACCTACGGCTCTGACACAAAATGTTTTTTTTATCTTACACGCTAGGCATTTGACCACAAGCTCGCACGACCATGGAAGTCAGCGATACTGTAGCCCTAGATGGAGCATGTATAATAAATAGTCTGGAATACACTGGCTCTCAAGGAAAGCTGCCGGAACATACCGTTATGTGCTTGGCGACAGATTTTACAACATGAGGGCGGTAGCTAGCCAGGCGAGCGATAGGAAACGCCCTACCACCATGCTAACGTAAAGTAATATTTATTGACCTTTAATAAACGTTCGTTACAGGCAAGTCTTATTACATTTGAATTAATAATTAATTGAAAAAATTAACTTATAAATCTCATTTACCTATATACGATTAGTTAACATTAGTTTCCTCACGATGTTTTACTTCACCCTCAGGCTCTTTTGTATGTTTCGTGGGATCGAACCTCGTACCTTTTGCACGGCAACGACCCATAACCCACTGAATGTAAACAAAAAAATATTTTTTAAACCCCTATTTGACTTTCTTAGGAGCTAAATTTCCGAAGACTAATTTTAGTACACCACCTATATAATGAATACACCCTCCAAATGTCATGAGTATAGGTTCAGCGGTTTAGGCTCTGTGTTGATTGTGACCTGTCAGTCAGTCAGTCAGTCAGCCAGTAAGGACTTTCTCATTTATATATATAATCTTCTTCCTATCACCTCTAAGCAGACGATTTACAGATCTATTATCAAGTCCCAATCGAGCAACTTAGTGAGGCGATTAGGGTTACTAATTCCGATCTTCAGCGGATCCGAGACTGGAGTAGATCTTACGGTCTCTCAGTTAACCCATCTAAAACACAATGTATCATTATCGGAAGCTCCCGTATGATTTCTAAAATAGACTGGTTTCGTCTTCCTCAGGTAATTTTTGATGGCGTTCCAATTAGTATAAGCGAAACTTTGAAACATTTAGGAATTATCATGGATAAATCACTTTCCTGGACTCCACAGCTCGCAGAAGTAAGTCGAAAAGTTTTTGCGTCTGCATCTTCCTTAAGAAGACTGCGTAATTTTCTACCGATTACTACTAAAACTGCACTAGTCTCTTCACTACTTCTTCCAATATTAGATTACGCAGACGCTTGCTATTTAGATTTAACCGAGGAGCAACTCGACAAGCTCGAGCGTTTACAAAATTTCTGCATTCGGTTTATATTTGGGTTGCGCAAATATGACCACATCTCTGAATACCGTAAGAAGCTCAAATGGTTACCTATTCGCTTTCGCCGTAATTCTCATATTCTGTCTTTTCTATACAAAATATTATTCATCCCAACCACTCCCTCCTACTTGAAAGACAAATTCGTTTTTGTGACTGCTTCCCACTCAACTTCCCTGCGATCCTCACGTGATCTTCATCTTATGTTGCCAACTCCCACATCTACGAACTCTTTCTTTCAGACATCTTTTACTGTGCAAGCTGTCATGTTATGGAACACGCTGCCTTTGTCGGTTAGACAGGCTAAATCTATTTTTATATTTAAGAATTTGTTGAACAACTACTATCTGTCAATACGTTATTAGTCGAAACTTCTATGTTTTTTAACATCTCTCATTGGTACGTATATATTTTTTTCATTTTTTTTTTGTTTTCATTTGTCTATATAGATAGTTATAGTGAAAGGGTTATTGTGTATTTTTTTGGTTAGTATTTATTGGTACACCACCGACGTGTTTTTCTCATCAAGTCCGATCCATCCAAAGGTTGCCTGGAAGAAATCGCTTTAGGCGATAAGGCCGCCCAATGTACTGCCAATGTTTTATGATATCTGTTTGACTGTATATGTATATTTTTGGTGTACAATAAAGTTATATTTGAATTTGAATTTGAATATACAGGATTATCGGGTGTACTAAGCCGAAAGATTCCTATGGCTGAAATTTAACTATGGTGGTCCCTGGGACCACCATAGTTAAATTTCAATAAAATTAAATTTGTTCCTTAGGATGAATAAAAAAATCAGCTGTTCTATACATAAAGATTATCGGTCGGCGACAAAAGTATGAAACACCTGTATTTTTCTCGAATTGTTGAAGAGTTTGTCCCGCAGTGAATGTAGTTCCTTAGAATGAGATAGTAACCCCGTTTTGGCTTATTATAGATACATTATTTTTGAACACTTTTTGCTAAGTTATTTTTTACTAGCAAATATTTTATCTCCTATTTTTTACATATAAAAATACTTTTTTCAAACTAAATAGATACAAATAATGAAAATGCACGAGCATTTTTTTCTACATTCAGTCAAATCAGTTTACAAAAAGTACTTGAGCTGTGAAATAAATCATTTAAAAATAAAAAAAATACTACTGAGTTCCATAAAGGCATGTGCCGATAAAACTTTTTAAATTATTTCGATTTAAAAATCCAATTGCTTGACCGATTTTGATATGATTCAACTACAACAACACAGGAGGTACGTATACCGTTACAATCAAAAAATAATAATTAGGAAATTAGTCCAGCTGTTTCCGAGAAATCAGGTACCAAACGTAAATCTAATTGAGTTCCTCGTTTTTTTCTAAGTCAGTTTAAAATACAGTAATCTAAGCAAACAATACCGGACCTGCCTGTACTTATACACATAACACACACATGTATGTTTGTATAGCACATTATGTTGATGTGACCTTAAAAGGCGCCTATAGTACCCGTTTACCATGATTTAGAAAGTTATAGCTGCCCCACTCGCACGCGTGTCTCCCATCATCTACACCTCTCTGTCTACACCATCTCATGAGGCTTTTGACTCATTTCAACTCAAGTTCCACATATCATTGCGCGTGCGATGGTTTTCTACTAACGTAAATAAATAAAAGTTGATTTGTTTGTTTGTGTTCTGTGAAGTTTATTTTTAAATGGAAGAGACTGAATGTCATCATGTAAGTTTTGTTTTGTCATATCGCTATAAGCCGTAATATTATTATATTCTACAAAATTTCTAAACTCATAAAATAAACTCCACTACTAGTTAATCATGGGTTTAAGTAAGAAGAAGTAAAAAAGTCTACAATAAATCAATAAAATAAAGATTTAATAAAACCGCGCTGTTTTTTTATGCAGTTTTATTGTAATTAACCGTCTTCAAAAATATTAAATTCTCAATTAGTCGGCATCATATTTTTTATGGTTTTAATTGACTGTTTATAAGAGTATATTCATTCGTATATTTTATGTAGGTGTCTTCAGACCTTTCGTTCGTATATTTAGCTTTTTTCATGATAAGCTTTCAGAAATTCTTTTGTGTTTCATTAAATCAGTTTGATTATTTTTTTGATAAGACGCAGTGGTTACAATATCAATTTATTTATTCTATCATATTGATATATTTTATTTTCTATTCTAAGGACATGATGTGATGATATTTTTGTTACTGTGTTTTATACCCTGTAGTTACCTAATAATATCAATACTGTAAAAAAATATTTTATATTTTTTAATCCATATTTCCGTAATGTCGCTATTAGTTTATCCTATAAGTACCTATCTATAAATAGTACGTGCGATATATATATCAAACGTAAAATTTCAAGACCGAGTCCACAAAAATGAAATTGATAAAGGCAAAGGGATTGAATTGATGGCAAAAAATTGATACAGGAATTGAATATAGTAAACATGAATCTAGAACACTCTCCTCGAAAAAGCAACGTGACAATGACTCCCACATAAAACACCTATGTCATATATTTATAGTACATAATACTCATGTAATTGAAGATTACCTACTTTCACAAGAATCCTTTCCGCCAATTTTCACCTCTCACATTTCATTCTGTATCTATTTCAGGAGACGAAAAGCAAAGATGAAAACGAAAATCTACAAAATAAAAACACGGAACAGGAAAACTCAATGAAAATGAACGAGAAAATAAATCACGATAAAAATGGGAAAGGTCACAACGATAACGTGAATATATTTTTACTGATATGTATAACAGGAGTAACGCTTGGAATTTTTCTAGAAATAATCAATATGAATAACAAAAATGGAAAAGAAGTCGGAAGAAGGAAATATTGGACGTATTTTCATTCGAATAAAGTTGATGACAGGAATGGGGTTTTAAAACATGTTCATTTGGTACTAGAGAGAGTTGGTTATGAAAAAAATACGAATGAGACGGACTGGAACCTCCTCTGGGCACATGACTACCCTTTCTCAACCCTCTACCCTTCGTTAAGCAAACTAAAACCACACCAAAGAGTCAATCACATTCCCGGAACAGGTTTCATAACAAATAAAGTGAATCTGGCGACCACAGACTCTAAATACATACCGAAAGCGTTCCAACTGCCTAAAAATAAGGAAGAGTTTTTGAAATATGCATCGAAAAATAAAAACGCAATGTTTTTGGAAAAACACAATCAGCACAGGGGTGTGTATTTGAAAAACGTGAGCGAAATAGACTTTAGCGGGGAGAGTTTCGTGCAAGAGTTCGTGCAGAAACCGTTCTTAGTGGACGGGCATAAGTTCGATATTGGCGTGTATGTGGTGGTGACTTCAGTCAACCCTCTAAGGCTGTATTGGTATAAAGGCGACGTATTGTTCAGGTATAGTTTTGGGTCATTTTAAACAAATTAAACAAACTTTTTGTTTCTATTAATAGCGTAAACAACTGTTCATTACTAGTTGAAATAACGAAACATGAAACTAAAATACGATACTATATATCGATAATCAATCAAAATTTCTTTGACGTAGCCAATTACGATAGATTCGTGCCGATCTTTGAATAAGGGCTTTTAAAAAAACTGTTTGTAGTTGTTGGTTCGTAGTAGCGTAATTCTTTTATTTACTGATCCTCTTATTGCCTATAGTGAGGCATAAAAGAGGTGAAAACAAGAAAAACATGCCGCTTCAACACTGGCAAAATGAAACCGAGTTTGCATGCTTATTATACAAGTGATTAATGTTCCTAAATCATTGTATTATACAACGCAAGTGCTTTTGATACTCGTATGCTTCAAATTTCTTAATTTTGCTTGAGATATTATCGTACAATAGGGTCTTAACTTAACTATTATCTAGAACAACATATATTTGCTTATATTAAACATGCGAATGTATGCTAAATTTAGCATTGAATATATAATTTTGTGCATCTTTACATGATTATATAAATTTTCAATATTTGTATGTACAAATGTTGGTATATATACCAACATTTGTACATACAAATATTGCAAATTTAAATAAAAATATATTGTCATTTAATAATAATGTCGTTTTAATGTCATTTCTGATTTGTTTAGTTTCGCACCACAAGATCTATAGTCAAACATTTTATTTTTTAAGATAATATTGACGAGACACTTTCATATTGTAATGTTTATTTATTAACCTAACTATTTAATATTAATATCCATTACGCACATTTATCATCACAATAAGTTGTTTCACATGAAAGCTACCACCCAGCGCGGGATTCGTGCTAATAAAACTAAAACTATTAATCTAGGGTGTAGAACACTGTATAGTTTCGAAAAAAAATATAATGGTGGCCTATAGCCGGTGAACCCGTTGCCTTACAAGCGAAAAGCCACGGGTTCTTATCCAGGTTCAGGCATGCACCTCTATGTTTTTCACTCACTTGTATATTAGAATTAATCTTGCTTGTGGGAGAAGGTTAATAACTTTCAAAGATAAGTGGAGTCCCCAACCCGCAATGTGGGTAGCGTGGTGAACTATGGCCTACACCCCCTTCATGGGGAGACTCGTACCCAGCAGTGGGACGATATGGGTTGATACGACGGGTATAGTGTTGGGCATACTCGCTCAGAGAGTCCGCAGTACCGAGTTCGACTCCCAGTCAGAAAAGGCGTTCAAACGAAAAGCTTGATTTGTTTTTCGAATCTAGATGTGTAATATTTGTAAATGTCGCTTGGCATCCCCGACACCACAGAAATCCCTGTAAGAAGAACAGTCAGATAGAAGAAGAGTCTGAAACATTTTTTGATAATCTCTAAGTTTATTCCTCTTCCATCAATATTTCAGATACTGCCCTCAAAAGTACTACCCACTTGACGTGTCAAATCGCGACAAGTACGTGATAGGAGACGACTACCTCCCCACATGGAAGGTGCCATCCCTGATGCACCCCTACTCAGTGTTGGGCACCTCCATGAAAGATGCCTTCGATATGTACGCACAGGCCAAGGTACTATCACATCACACTTCACACTATCACATCACATTTTACACTATCACATCACACTTCACACTATCACATCACACTTCACACTATCACATCACACTATCACATCACACTTCACACTATCACATCACATTTTACACTATCACATCTCACTTTTTTTAACACCATCACTGTGATTCACTGGGGTGCCACGAATACTTGAATTTTTACCTATGGCACCCTCAGTTTCGTATCAACCTAACCCTATCCGATGTCCCGGGCAAGAAAAACTGAGAAAATGACCTAACTGTCTGACCAAGGGGCTCCTATAAGGTTTGAAGTAAAAGAGGTAGGTCAAAGTTCATCGGAATCGGTTTATTTGCCACAGGGCACGAGTTCAGTTGGTAAAGCAGAAGGCTATGGATTAGGGCCTATACAGTATAGTGATTCGTTCCTTTTTCTTGGACTTGCACTTTCCTGTCGTCAAGGGCCAGCGGTGAAAGTCACTCAAGTAGGGACGGCCAGGTTCGTAGAGCAGGGTTCAGGCTTCGACTGTAGGAAGTTACAGGCAGTCCAGCAGGATCCGTATGTAATATGTTGGACGTCCAACTCCCAATCTGGGACCCTGTAACGCGCCAGGAGCGAAAGCATTACAGGCTGGACGTATACAGTGAGCAGAGATTACAAAAATTACGAAAAAATAAAACGATTTTAAATGATATAATGTGGGTAAGAAAACATGAGTTTACACTGAAGTTAAAATGAACAAACAAGCAATTAAATGAACCCAAGAAATAAACAAAATGAATTTATATGAATATTATGGTATTACTCGTTAAATGGTTATAAATCAGTTAAGCTGAAAAGATATTATATTAAAACACAGACAAAAGAAATGTGTTTAAAATACAAAATGGCGAAGCTACATGACAATGAAAATAATGCACCACTTACCCAAATCTGGGATCAATATAAAAACATGAGTCGTTTGTAGAGGGAACGCAAAGACGTCTTCCGCGGAATTAAAGATGACTTTAATAAAGTCCGCGGAGTAGAGAGACGTGCATTCTCCTCGACGGTTATAGAACGACTGAAGCGCCACGCAAGACGTTTACGAATTACTGTGGCTGTTTTCGAAAACAATCGCCCGCGCCGAGACATGGAACGATACACCGTTTGTAATCCGAAATTACAGAGTAAATTAAATAATGACTGTATATACCGTTAATTAAAATAATATTTGCCATGGTACCACGGCAAAGGTAATTGCTAACTTACGAACCTAACTTTTCAATGGTTCGAAACTGAAATTTCCGGACACAAAATCTGCCCTTTGAATTATCAACGTTGCGACTACTCGTATTTTTAAATAGATTTTAGAATTAACAACCAAAAATTACAGATAGAAAAATAGAGATACCTACTGATTCAAAGCAGAGTTTGCTTCGCTCGGCCATTTAATTATGACGAACGTTAAGTTTCTACGTCAATGAATTCGATGTAGAAATATTTTTTTTGTTACCTAGCCATTTAATTTTTCTTAGTAAAAACATATATAAGATAATAATATGTTAAAATAAATAGGTTCCGTCGTAGAAATTTTTTTAACACAGCCAATATATACAGTGAACCATTCCGAAAGTAACTACAATTATTAATAAATAATAAACACAATAGTGTGCCCGAAGTGAATAAGAGTTTGTGAAAGCCACAATAAATTCTCTATCGATGACCCTATAACGTGAAGCTTAGCTACGTTTCTACTATATTAAGTCAATACTTAAGAGTATCTACAATTTTATCAGTTGATTCTGCCGCAAAAATCAAAGATGTTTTAATCCCCAACACCATAAGAGAGCTCAGCCAGCCTCAGCTCCGACTCTCAACTCGAAGGGGCTGTTTGATGACAGATATCAAAGTCACCGCTATACAAGGCTATAAACATATAACTAGTTAAATCTGTCTGTTATATATTTGAATTGTCTCAGAATTACAATTGCGTTGTGCCAAAATGGCGGTTTCGACATAGAATAGATCAGAGTTAGTTTTTAAAGTTATTTTTGTTTAATACTAATTTAAAAAGGGCTTTTTCTATGTCAAAACGGCCATTTTGGCACAATGTACCTAGTTGTAAGTCTGAGACAATTTAAACAACAGGCTTGACCACCTGGTGTATGAAGCTAGACCAAAAGAGGTCGTCGTAATCTAAATATCTTTTTGTTCGTTTTCTGTCTGAAACACAGTTTTTTTATTAATTTAAGAACCTAATCGACGAAAGGAGCGTAAAGTGATATAAGTGATAGAAGTCTTGTAATTTTTTTCATCTGTAATTTTGTATGTTTGTTGGGATGTTAGTACTCTGGTACTAACATCCCAACAAACATCTGGTGATCGTATGTGTAATATCTCGATAATAAAATGGGGAACTACACATTTGAAACCGCGGAGCACAGCTAGTCATTTATTTATTTAAGAAACACTATACTACATACTTTTTTGATTACATATCTCACAACCCTGTACGCTACCTAGCTATGAGCGGTTAGTAAAATATTTCGGGCCATCAAGGGAGGATTTCAAAAGGATGTCGAAAGAGGGGCTAACGCACTGGGCTCATAGTATGGGGCTAATCTCTCTGTTCTATGGGAAACCACAATACTTGGCGTGGTTCTTACGTACCTATAGAACCTTAGGTGCAGTGTAGTCAGTTATAAAATATCCATCTCGTATACCGGTTGTATTGTTTCCGGTATTCTATCTGCCCCATGAATAAAGCACACGGGGTTTTTAATTCCTTTATGCCCCATGTCGCCGCTCTTCCCGGCGATTGCAATAACAAAGTTTTTCAGAGAAATTAGGAATACAACTTTTGAATTTTGGATATTTCGATGAGGAATTTAAATAAGAAAAAATCGGCCAAGAGATGGCAGTAATTTTTATGTTGAAAAAATATTTAGTCGCGATGTCAACATTTTAATATTTATAATAATTTTTCTTTTCATTAATTTAATTTAATGTTATGTGCTCAAGGTTTCTGTAAGAAATCATAGAGAATAAATATTGTTAGGCGTTAAAAATAACAAATTGTTCCTTCTAAAAACAGAATTTAGTATAAAAATAGATACTCAGAGGGAACGATTTACTCACATTCATAAAGCCAAGATAGATTGTATAAAAAGCCTACAGCTAACAGTAATCGAGTAGGTAATAAAACAGTTCTTAAGGAATAACGCGTGGGTGAAAGACACATATCATAGATTAAAGTGTAGGCGTTAAAGATTCTCATTTAAATTACATACAGGATAAATCTGTGACTCCTATAATTATACTGTATTAGCTGCTTTTATTTTATATTATTTTATTTCTTGATACTTATTGAATATCATACGTGTATAGGTTACCTGTGCGCAATCTAAGTAGGTAAGTACCTATATCTTTTCTATTTGCTCTTTGCTAACCTACAAAGTCTAAACTAAATTGCGAAGAGCCTAAATGTCGATTCAAAAAAAGCGTTTGGACTAAGTCGCTATTCGTCTATGTTAATGGTATACATTATGTATTTCCTACAAATGATGAATGTAGATAAAGATTTTACTAACAACAATAATGGAAGGAAAAAAGTGCACATTTTTAGTTTATTTGATTTAATATTTAAACTTTCCTAAAAAAATTGAAATAAATTGTACAGGACGAAACCGAAAAGTAAAAAAAAATATGAATAAGTTATATTTTTCAAATCAATCCAGGCGTGCATTTGTTGAAATTAGGTAATTAAACAAACATAAAAATATCAAATACAGTCGAATTTAGTACACACAGGGTACTTTGATTACCTTGTTTGGGAAGCCGATAAAAATACAGTCAAATTGAGAACTTATATATTGAGTAAAGAAAATTTTGTGCTATGAACAGTAGTTTCATTTTCGGCAAGGACGGTGTACGTCTACCAAAAATGCCTCAAGATGTGGTTAATATTGTGTATCAATGAAAAATGCACCAGTCGCATCTTTCATTGTGTACAAAAGTACCTAAATTTTGTGAATTGTTTTGAAGAATTATGGAATCCCTGAAAGCTTTATGTATTCTTGGGCGACTTTAATGGTCACATTGGTCTTTGAAGTGTACTGCCCGTCACAAATGTCAAAATTGACACAATAAAAACGCGTAAATCACCTGTTTGCGTAAATAACGTGACAATATTTTGTTTGGAAATTAATTTTTCATCCCACCATCTCGGAAAGAGAAGTTTTGCTAGGATTCTAATTATTTTAGAATCCTTCGCTTGCTCGGTCATAAAAAGTGAGCACGCGGTTAAGAAGCAACTTTGCACTATTGTATAACAAATAACTATTCTACACTGCGATAAGTTACGTTATTTTGAATTTGGTTGATAGATTAAAGATTAACACTGACTTAAGGTACTGGCCGGTGGACGCAGTTGGCAGCAACCCTGCCTTCTGTGCCGGGTTCGATCCCCGGACAGGTCAAACATTAGTGTACATGAACATGTCTGTTTGATCTGTGTCTGGGTGTTATTATATATATAAGTATGTATATATGTATTTCTAAGTATGTATATCAGTGATCAGGTTACCATAGCACAGGCTTTGCCTAGTTTGGGACCTGAAGACCTTTGTGTGGATGTTGTCCCATATATTATTATTATTATTTATTTATTCATTTTTTTTTCTCTCTCGTCTGTATGAAAGACGAGGAAATGAATATATTCACGGGCTTTTGGCCAAAGCGAAAATACTTTAAAACTACAATTATTGATTAATTGATAGAAATTTCCGAACAATACGACAGGTATTCAAAATGACAGCTTTTTGGAGTGATATAAAAATATGTTTGCTTATGTCGAGTGTAGATAGACTTGTGAATAAGGAGTGTGGTATTACGCCTGTGGTGGAGAGTATTATTGGAACTGTCTTGACTGTATTTACTTTCCATTGAGTCTGCAGTTCTATTGCCAGATCAGTGTATTTTGTGATTTTATCAGTGTGTGTAGATGCAAGATTGTGTGTGTTAGGAATAGCTATGTCTATAAGGTATACTAATTTATTTTGTTTATCATGTAGGGTAATGTCTGGACGGTTGTAATGAATGGTTTTGTCGGTTATGATAGTTCTGTCCCAGTAAAGTTTGTATTCTGGCGAATCATGTATAATTTCAGGTGTGTACTTGTAATATGGTGATTTTTCTTGTATGAATTTGTATTTGATGGCTAAATACTGGTGGATGATAGCTGCAACTTGGTCGTGACGGTGTTTATAATCGGTTTGTGTTATAGTCCTACAAGCGCCAGTTATGTGTTGAATTGTTTCAGAGCTACTATGACAGTGCCGGCACAAGTCTGTAAGTAGATTATTGTCGCGTATTATGTATTTTCTGTAGTTTCGTGTGTCTATTATCTGATCCTGTATAGCTATGAGAAAACCTTCTGTTTCCGGGAACAGTTCACCTGACTTGAGCCACGCGTTCGACGCTACTTTGTCGACATTTGGGTCCAACAAGTCACGGCGATGTCGCCCGTGTAAGGATTTCTGTAGCCAAGTACTGACTTTTTGTGAGTCTGGTGTAAAAGTTTCGTTTTTTTGGGTATTAAAATTGCTAAGGTTAAGTGGTGTATATTTTAAGTCTGCTTGTACTGTTGCTGTATGAAGTTGGGATTTTTGGAATTGTTCATGGAAGTACTTGCGTAGGGTCGTGATCTGTTTGTTATGCAGGTTTGATATGTCTATGATACCCCTCCCTCCTTCTGTGTTAGGCAATGTTAGTCTTTCAGTGCATGCTCTTGGGTGGTGTTTTCGATACTTTGTCATATGAGTGTTGATCATGCGTTGCAAGTTATTTAAGTTTGTTTTCGACCAATGTATAATACCGAATGAATATGTTAAAATAGGGATGGCGTAAGTATTTATGGCTTTAATTGTGTTTTTAGCGTTGAGATGTGTGTTGAGGATTTTGTGTAAGCGTGCTTTAAATTTATGTATTATGCTGGATCTTGATTGTTTCTGATGTATCTGTCTAGTTTGTTGATAACCTAGGTATTTGTATCCATCTTCTATGTTAACAGACTCTATTTGTTCATCATTGCTCAGTTGATATGTATTATCTTCTATTTTACCGCTTTTTACTGAGAGAATTTTACATTTGTCTATGCCAAATTCCATTTGTATGTCTGAGGAGAATGATTGTGTGATATCTGCAAGTCGTTGTATTTCATCTAGATTGCTTCCATATAATTTTATATCGTCCATATACATTAAGTGTGAGAGTGTGTAGTGCGTGTTTCTGTGTGTGATCTTATAGCCGTTTGTGCTACGATTCAAAAGATTGGGGAGGGGGTTCAGGGCAAGACAAAACCAAAGTGGGCTCAGGGAATCTCCTTGAAATATACCCCTACGAATAGGTATAGGTTCAGTTTCCAAGAAGGTGCCCTCTGTTCCAACCTTAAGTACTGTCCTCCATTTGCACATGATGTTTTCTAGAAAATGTGTAATTGTAGGGTGAATTTTGTAGTGTTTGAGTATGAACAGTAGCCAGGAGTGAGGCACAGAGTCAAATGCTTTTTTATAATCAATATACATCGTGTATATGTTTCGCTTTTTGACCAGTGCCTGTTTGGAAACGATGGCATCAATGGTAAGTTGTTCTTTACAACCTTGGCTATATCTTCTGCATCCTTTTTGCTGCTCTGCTAATATATTGTGTGTATTGATATGCCTAAAGATAAGTTCGTTTATGCATGACGTCACTATTTTGTATATATTCTGTAGGCAAGTGATAGGCCTATATTTGGCTGGGTTTTTTAAGTCATTTTTGTCTTTTGGTAACATATATGTGGTTCCCAGGGTCACATATTCCGGCATGGTTCCAGGTGACGCAATAAAATTATTAATGTGTTTCAGTAATATTGGGTGTAAATATGTGAACTTTTTATACCAGTAATTGTGTATATTATCTGAGCCAGTGGCTTTCCAATTGTGTAGTTTACCTATTACATATTTGAGTGTATCTATATTTATTGTTTCAAATTCCATGTTAGTTATGCCTTCAAGTGTCTGTTTATCTTCGTTTATCCATTCAGGCTCTGTATGATTTTTAGGTGTAGCCCAGATACCGGACCAAAATTCTTTAAGCGTTGCGGTGTCGGGAGTGTCTGCAACTTGCTTTCTATCCTGCCCTTCACTGTCCAGAAATCTGTAGAAAAGTTTCTCGTTGTTGGAGAACATTGAATTTTGAGTCTTTCGTTTAGTAGTGAGTTTGTATCGGCGTAGCCGGCTTGCTAGTGCACTAAGCTTTTGTTTTAGGGTGTCCATGAATTGTGATAAATTTGTGTTTTCTTCTTCGTGTTGTGAGTGTATTTTATATCTTTCTTTTATTTCTTCGATGTTTTTTCCCAGTTTCTTACTCTTGTTACCTCTAATGAATTCCGAGAGCCTGGCAATGTTTGCCCTAAGATCGCTTATACGTCTTTCCATGCGTTTTTGCCAAGCTGGCGTTCGGTCCCTAGAACTGTGATTACGTGTTCCGGACTGTGTCTCATCTAAGTTCCCACTGACTTTGATCTTACCACCATTGTGATAGACAGCAGTATACGCTGCGCAGTAAATTGCGGTTTGTGTTTCGTCAAAACTTGACTCTAGTGTGATGTGAGTTGGCAAAATGGTGTTGTTGATGAATTGAACTATCCCAGCAAATTTTTTGGATGGTTTTTGTCTAGGTAAAAGAGGTCGGGAAATGGGTTCGGTTGTTTTAAATGTCTCAATGGCGTTTGTATAAGTTTTTTTAATCTGGTCTTGTCTTTCATATGGTATACTAGCTATACATTCAATAATTTGGTTTTCTGTGTTTGTATCTGCTAACGTAGCACTAGTAGATTGTGTGAGTGGTGTGTTGAATACTGCACTTGCTGGTAGCGTCTCATTAAACTGATTGCCTATATTCTGATTCCGTATATCTGGTGACTCAGTTTGAGTGTGATGAGTATAATATGTATCTAGTTGTAGAGTGTTAGCGACTTGTAAATCAGTTGTTGTATTATGATTTAGCTCAGATGATACTTGATCACGGATTTGTTGTAGTCTTTCGTCAGAAATGAGTTTATTGTTTACAATGACTCGGCGTTGGTCTGATATTCTTTGTTCAGAGATGTGAGAAAGAAGTGGGAATTGTTCTATAAACGCGCGGTGTAGTGGTTGTCTATAACCCGTTTTGTTTGTATTCAAAAGAGTGATTTTGTAGTATGCGCGCATAATTGTCTCATTCATAGCGTTTGACCACCTCATTCGTTGACTTCCAATTTGAGTGTTTGACGGTTGTGACATTTGTGATGTAGCAATTCTGTTTGAAGAGTTCTGTAGAGTGGTCTCGGCTTCTGTTCGTATTTGCTTGATTTTATCGGCAGATAGGAGTTTTTTGTTGACAATAGCACGTCGCTGATCACCGATTCGTTGTCGGCTGACCTGTAATTCAGGGTACCGTTCGGAAAATCGTTTATGTAATTCCTCTAGATACGCTCTTGTCTCAGTTTCAATTAAGGTTATTACAAAATATTCGCGCATAATGTAGGTATTCATATCATCAGTCCATCTTATGCGCTTACGAGTTGCGGCTTTGGTGGGTTCAGGGTTGTTGGCGCTTGCCTCCTGAACAACATCCTCAGCTGGTGACGAATTTAAATCGGTGTCCGTTATGCTTGCATTGGTCGTCTGACAGTTAATCGATCCCGCCCGGAGATTCACCTCGCCCCTAGCCTCAGGAAGTTTCTCCTTACTGTCATCGGCATCCTCCCTGGAGCCGCCGGGCACTTGGGGACAATGTAAAGTTTTCCTACCCATCTTTAACTTGGACAAATGTTAACTCACAACGTGAGTCCTAAACGTGTGAGCATGCAGTAGGCTATCTCACTAAGCCCGCGAGCGCCGCCGTTGGTACTTCTTACATAGTCAGTATCTCTTCCGCCGCCACTCAAAATCAACGTCCTGCATTAACGTTGATTGTCCCACCTAGGCCTCAATAAGACCTTAACGTCTAAGAACCCTAGCGTGGCTTTTGTTTTGCTCCTGCGCTTAAATCTACACTTACGATTATTTACTTACTATTCTAAGTTTTTAATTTCTACTATACAGTTGTTCTTCTTTTCTTCCTTGGTACTTGGTTGGTATTTCTAATACATTCCCTAATTGAATTTTGTTTTTGATACTCCATGTGCAAATATTATCATTACTTATTTATTATTACTACATATTCGAACTTTTTGTTATTATCTTTGGCTATTTCTTTTATTTCTTTTTATTTAATATTCTTATTTTTCTCGATTCACTCGCTGTCTACTTTTCCTAGCAATACGTACCTACCTACTTTCTTGCAGAGCCACGTTAGCCGCACAGTAGTTACTTAGTTGCGTTGCCCGCCCCCCACGAAGACCAGGTGTTCGATCTGGGCGTGTGGTTGACTATAGGGAGCTTATTATTATTATTATTATCTTCGTAATAATTTTATTTCTTAAATTTAAGTTTTTTACAATATGAATATAAAACATTAAATATTATAAAAAACCTAAACCTAGAGTGCCACCAGCAACGGGGTAGGACCCAAGCTACCGATGGTAGGGACTACAGAGAGAGGAACTTCCTAACAATACGTGCTGTATCGAGGAGCATAGCCCTCTGTACCTGACCCTTGATCCAACCATCTAGCGAGAGCCTCTTAAGATGTTGATTGAGACTTCTCGCTATCAGGCCGTTTGCCGAAACGACTATCGGAACAATGATCGTCGAATCAACATCCCACATGGCGGTAACCTCATGAGCCAAGTCGATGTACTTGCTGATCTTATCCTTTTCTGCCTTCACGAGGTTCTCATCATGTGGGATGGTGATGTTGACGAGCACTGCTCTGCGCTGGGATCGGTCTACCAGCACGATATCAGGCTTATTGCAAACAATAGTCCTGTCCGTGATGATAGAGCGGTCCCAGTAGAGCAACGCACGACCATTTTCAAGAACTGGCAACGGTGCATACCGATAGTACGGCACTTCGGACTCGACAAGGCCGTACTGAAGAGCAAGTTGCTGGTGGATGATCTTGGCTACTAGATTATGCCTGTGCAAATACTCACCATTAGCAAGATGGGAACAACCGGAAATAATATGCCTGATAGACTCTCCGGGACGGCGGTATGCCCGACAAATGTCGACCGTACCGTCCTTTAGGATATATTTCCTATAGTTGTTCGTCATCATTACTTCGTCGGCAATTGCACAAGCAAAACCTTCGGTTTCCCCAAAGAGGTCCCCGAACCGTAGCCAGTTCACCGAAGCGAGTAGGTCCACATCGGGCCCCGTTAGAGCTCGATAGAACCTCCCGTGCAGCTCCTTACTCTTCCATACTTCCTTGCGGTCCTCAACGCTCAGCACCACCGGTCTGCGCCAATTCCCGTTCGCCAAGGAGAGCGGTGTGAGGTGTCAACTGCTACAAAGTCGCAATGCATCCCGCACTCGTTGTTCAGGAAATAATCCCTGAGACTGCACACTTCACGGTTGTGGAGGTTTTTGACATTCAAAAAGCCACGACCCCCCCATTTCCGTGGAATGTACAGTCTCATAACTGACGATCGCGGATGATGCATGCAATGCGAAGTGAGCAGTTGACGAACACGCCTATCCAAAGCGTCCAACTCAGTCTGGTTCCATCTGAGTATGCCAAAGGAGTATATCAGTAGAGGCATCACCCAACCGTTGAAGGCTCGCACCTTGCTACCGCCAGACAAAAGACTATTAAGTACTTTTGTCAAGAGACAAAAAAGCGATCCAAGCGAGACCAAGATACTTGTAGGTCTCGGCCTCGGAGAGAGATCTGAGAGTCATAGTCTCGGAAAGTTGTAAATTTGGTGAATTTACAACCTTCCCCCGCTGCACACGTAAAACCGCACACTTATCTACACCGAAATCCATCCTGATGGAGTTGCTGAGAGTAGCTTTCAACAACTCCAACAAGTCTTGGCATTTCGGTGCAAACAGTTTCAAATCATCCATGTACAGCAGATGACTAATGACCTCACCCCCTCTACGAAGCCTATACCTAGCCCTAAATCCTTCAGCAAAGTACTGAGAGGATTTAGTGCCAGACAAAACCACAATGGACTTAGACTGTCGCCCTGGAATATTCCCCGCTCAATCCTTATACAATCTTGCGGACCACGAAAGATATCACCACCACCTGGCTGACGAAGGACAGTGGTCCACTGTCCCATATGCATGCGACTAAAAAGGATCTAAGAGTTGCATTGATTTTATACAAATCTAAAATCCTTTCAAGCCATGAATGAGGCACCGAATCATAGGCCTTCTTGTAGTCAATCCAGGCGGCAGGAAGACCTCCCTTGATCCGCCGGACTAATGGCCATTTCTATGAGGAGGAGCTCCTTAGTACCACGTGACCCAACCCTACAGCCATTCTGAGCAGGAGCCAAAACATTGTTCGCAACAACGTGCGTATTAATTTTTGTAGTCAGAATGGATGTAAGGAGCTTGTAGATGGTAGGTAAGCAAGTGATGGGTCTATAGTTCTTTGGATCCGTGGTACTACCGGACTTGTGGAGCAAAAAAGTGACACCGGTGGTCAAAATAAGACGAAGAAAACCGACCTCCAGAAGTTGTGCAAACCCTCCGGCCCAGGACTTTTCCAGTTCTGTGTCTTACGGATCGCACAACTAACGTCTACAGGATCTATGACAACAGACTCCATGGGTTCGATGGACTCGCATTCCCGCTCGACAACGCGCATCCAATCACCTTCCGCGTGATTGACCGGCACCGACCAAATGCCGCGCCAGAAATTAATCATGGCATCGGCATCCGGTATATGCCCGCCGTCTACGCGCCGATCAATTTCCTCCCACTTCCGGTACACTTTCTTTTGATCGCTTTGGAAAAGGCGATTTATCCAATATCGACCCACACGTTCCCTGTAACGACGAATACGGTTTGCCCATGCATAAACTTTCTGTTTCAAGTAGTCAATGCGTTCCGTGACATTAGCCAAGTAATCCGAGGGCCGAATACCGGTCCCGGCAAAGGCCTGTGCCACGTAACGCATGACTCGGGGGCGGTTGTTGCCGCGCTTGAAACAGATTAGCTTTGCTATGAGAGTAATGAAAGTGTTGATACGTCGTTCGATCCGTAACTGCCAGGCAGGCACATACCCGGCGGGACGCGGTGCTCGGTCAGCGTCCGGAAACTTGACACGAGCAACACGACACACCGCGATAGCGCCAGAGTATAGGATCGAATGAGTATCAACTAAATCTTCACTAGCCGGTAAATACGGTGCTAGTAAAACATTCAAGGCTCCCATTAGCGCTAAGTTACGTCTATGGGTGGGCAAACGTGGTAGTCGCGGCCTAGAGTCGGGTGCGTATCGATATTGGGTAATCGCGTCCTCTAAAGTCCTCCTCAGATGCTCACTCACCGACTACTGACACTCATACCCATGCGATCTCCATCGTCGCCCTCGGAATCCACAGGTGTCGCTAGTGTCGCCACCGACGACGGCAACACTGCCATAGTCGGAGCCGACGACGCGACTGGTAGATCCCGTGAAGAGGAAGAAGTCACACGAGTAGGCAGCGCTTCCAGGCGGAGCTGATCAAGCACAGACTGAGCCAACAATTTGCACCGTTGGATAGCCCGCACTTGATCCGACAGTCGTTGAACGGAAACAATGATGTTCAAGTTCAAGAGATGTTCAAGTTGAAGTTCAAGAGCCTGAAACAAAGGTAGAATTCGATCACGATACGCACTTTGGTTAGTTCCCCCTTCTGTAGCCCTATAGTAGGCGCGCATGACGTTTAGATTCATTGAAGTACTCCATCGCATGCGACGCACTATACCACCGGTAGCGGGAGCCGGGCGCGGAGCAGGTTGCCCAACAGGCCCCAAGCGTGCCGGCAGCGGAGGACGGCCTCGTCGCGCAGGTGGTCGTGGCGGCGACGGCGTCGGTGGCCTGCTCTCATCGCTCGATGCAGCCGTATCCGGAGGAGTTACAAACTCCTCCTCCGATGAGGTGCTGGACGACGAGACAGGCTGTGGTGGTGGGCGTGCGTTGTTAGATTCCGCTTGATTTCTTAGTCTTGACCTTGTTATCATCGTATTTTTTCAGTATTTTGTTCATTATTTATTTTGCACAAGTTGTCACTACTGACAATTGCATACTGTCAGAGGTTCCGGGTTCTTAAAAATTGTATATAATTATCTATTGCTGTATATCTCTGGCATTAATCATTTTAAAAAAGCTATTATTATTATTATTATTTATATTTTTCTATTTAGAAATCACTCGTTGCCGAGGTAGTAACGAAATTCGCGGGCTTTTGGCCAAACGAAATTCTTTTTTATTTTTTTTATTGTTCGATTGATAAAAACTTACGTACTAATCTACATGTGTTCAAAATGACTGCTTTCTGAAGTAGGATGGAGGTTAGTCGGTGTATATTAAGAAGTTGTAGGCTTGTGTGTAGTGTGTGTGGGATGACACCGGTGGATGAAATGATGACTGGAACGATTTTTACTGTTTGAACCTTCCATTGCGTTTTTAATTCAATTGCCAAGTCAGTATACCTAGTGAGGTTATCTGTATATGTGGATGTCAAAGTGTGTGTATTCGGGATTGCGATATCAATTAGAAAAACTGTTTTTTGTGTTTTGTCGATAATCGTGATATCTGGTCTATTATGATGGATAGTTTTGTCTGTAATTATTGTCCTGTCCCAGTACATTTTGTAGTTGGGTGACTCTAACACTACTTCGGGTGAATATTTATAATATGCAGTTTTTTAAGTAATGAGGTTATATTTGTAAGCAAGATATTGGTGTATAATGGACGCGACCTGATCATGGCGGTGCTTATAGTCTGACTGTGTGATGGATCTGCACGCTCCAGTGATATGCTGAATCGTTTCTGAGGCGCTATGGCAGTGCCTACAGAGATCTGATGTGGTGTCCTTTATTATGTATTTTCTATAATTGCGCGTGCCTATCACCTGGTCTTGTATTGCGAGCATAAACCCTTCAGTCTCAGGGAATAGTTCTCCTTGTTTTAACCACAAATTTGATGAAATTTTGTCAACATCTGGGTTCAGTAGATCACGACGATGCCTACCGTGTAGCGATTTCTGTAACCATTTTAGCTGTTTTTGTGCAGGGGTTGTTATAGTTTCAATCGTGTAAATTAGGTGGCGTATATTTAGTGTCAGTATTTACAACTGCTTTATGTATGGGCGACCCAGTTCCTTTTTCATGGAAAAAATTTCGGAGTTTAGATATCTGTATATTGTGCAGGTTTGTAACGTCTATTAATCCTCGTCCTCCTTCTGTATTTGACAACGTCAGACGTTCAATACAAGAGCGCGGGTGATGTTTTCTGTATTTTATCATTAGTGTGTTTATTATTATTATTATTATAACAATCCCTAACGTATTTATAGTATCATGTACACTGTCCTGACCGGAGCTTCATACATTTTTGGAACGTTTCTTTTTAAACCCCCAATGTATTATACATATATTACAGTCGATGTGCACCCAAGAACATTTTGTTTGCAAAACCTAAATGACTTCTTATTATGAAATCTGTTAACAAAATAATATACGGCACTAGATTGAGCACTATTTTGTGAGGTAATTGAACAAGGGGCAGAAATAAAAGCGGTCTCATTACAGAAGCCGGTTTTTGATCACAAAGGCGGAAAAGCTTGACCTTTTCACTGTCGGGATAGTTGCGTAGGCGTGAAAACTGTGGATATGATACCTACCTTCATAACAATGTCTAGAATCCAGCTAATGAGCTATTACATTAATCGGTAACTTGAAAGATAGTGATTGTTATAAAACGAAAGGCTCACTTTTGGGAACTAGAGCGTTCCGTAGAGCGAAAAGATATACAATAATTGGGGGTTTCAGGGGAGATTAGATATGAGATCAGACTATAAATACAACAGAAAACAGGCAAAAAAGGCAGTCTTATCGCTAAAACGCGATCTATTCCTTCTTCTCAACCTTTAAATAGATCGATTGCATATCTTTCGCCTTCTCCGATAAGCAGGTATCCTCATTGAAGTACAGTCCATATATTCGCTGACACGTGACCAAAATTTATAAAAAGCCGAAGTTAAAAGCATCTTAAATAAAGAGAACTAGACTTTTTGTGTAAATTTTAATTAGAATTTTTTGTATTATTATAGTCTTTATTTTTATTGTGTCAATGTGTGGATACTAATCATAATAATGTAGCGATTTGGTGAAGTATATTTACTTTAATGCTGTATTATTTATAAATAAATAAATAAATGATTTACCGTTAAAGCAACTGATGCTATACCTACCTAATTGTAATTAATTATGATGTTTTATACCCAGGGTAAAGACACAGTACAGATGTGGGTGGAGATACAGAATGCTATCGTGGATGCGATCCAGAAGAAACAGCACCACCTCGTCAATGCAGTAAGTTACTATTAGTAGGGTTATTAGTAACCTCGAGTTCTCATATAAAGGTAAGAAGTATTTGCAAAAATACTAGGAAAAATACAAAGTATTCTTTTTTTCAAACTATACTTGCATAAGGTTCAGTCTACATCAAATTCCTTCAGATTGTCAGAAATATTTTTTTATCAACAAAGTTACAACGCAAATGGAACGTAGGACCATATTTAGGTAATTTTATATTTACTATTTTATTCACATTACGATCACATTAAGTACAAAAACACCCGCCGCTGACCGTTCCCGGTGCATAAGTGCTCACCACACTCGCCGCATTACCGCGTTGAATTGCAATAGGCAACCTTTGCACCAATAGCGCAAACTGAAAATGAAAGTTTAGGTGCTGTATAAACTTCTATAAGTAGTTGAGTATCTAGTAGTTGCAAGTTAGACGTGCACGCAGCCTTAGATTTGTTTAATACACCATAAGTTGTTCCTGGCAAGGCTCAAAAAATATTTGATAAATACATATTTGTCCCATCTCCAAGATGGTATCCTAAAATCTGTACCACCACCGGACAGTAAAGCAACTGACAATGACTGCTGATTGCTATCGTCTAGAGAAACTTGATTGATAATCTTGAACTGCTTTGGGCATTTTAATTAAGTTCGATTAACCCTAAAAACAAATGGTACAATCTGAGAAGATTCAAGTAACGCGACATGTCTAGCACAATTTTTTTGCGTTTTTATGCAAAAAACGAAACCTCTTTTATTTTTAATCATTATTATTATTTTAGGTTTCGGGCCTTATGTCTCTGCCAAATCATTACGGTAAAAATTGTATTTGCATATGGATCTTTTAGACCAGAGGGTCGATAATTTTTAAAACCATAAAAAAACTTAAAAATAAAAAACGCAAAACTTGGTTTTATGAATTTTTCACATACATTTTGAGGTTATGTGAAAATAGTGTATATGTAAACAAAAGTATCAGATCTTTTTATTACCTACAACTTTGCCATTTAAGTTTTCTCCATAGAATTTTTAGTTACACTCGAAATCGAGATAAACCGTTTTTAACCCTTAAAAACTTACCCCCTTCCCCTTACCGACCTCAGGTCGCCCGTAAATTATTTTTCCTTTAATTTTTATAATATTTCTTCTCCTTTTCCAATGTCATCCTACTATTTTTTATATTTCACTTTTTATTATTCTTAAAGGCATCTTCTACCCTGGTCTATTTAATAACTTGGAGTATACAAATTAATTGTTTTTATATATACCTAGTGGTCATGAAGATAATTCTGAGAATCAGAATGTGGTAAACCAGTAACCATGTGTGCGTCTTTTTCCAGGTGAAAAACTATGCATCCCAGGACAACTTCTTCGAGATGATGCGAGTGGATCTGATAGTAGACGAGGAGCTGAAGGTGTATTTGTTGGAAGCCAACATGTCTCCCAACCTGAGCTCGGCGCACTACCCACCCAACCAGCTGCTGTATGAACAAGTCTTGTACAGCCTGTTCCATATAACTGGACTTGCGAACGACGTCCTACAAAGGTAAGAGGAAATCTCGTTGGGTTGGCCTTACTCATCGTATGACGACTCGCTTACGTCTTATGAGACGCCGTATAGAGAACAGTTGATACGAGATTACTGAAGTTGCAAATGACGTCATTCTTAGGTAAGTGGTTAGCGAATCAAGACAACTTCTTCGAGATGATGCAAATAGACGAGGAGTTGAAGGTGTACCTGCTTGTAGCCAACATATGTCCCAACCTGAGCTCGGCGGAACAAGAATACAGGAGTTACATGACGTCGTTCAATGGTAGGAAACTAGGTACTGCTCTTTTACTCATGATGTAGGTACAGTCAGTCAGTAGTACATATACCAGAGACAAAAATTTTTGGTCTCTTATATATCTCTCTTATGCTATCCTATATCGATGGTTGTACAGAACATTTCTGGTCTGTGGTTTGAATACCTTTTATTTATTTACTTATAAATCTAATGTAACAGCTATAGGAGGTGATCGGGCTCTTGAAGCTATCACACTAGGGCGAACACTCCGTATACTGCTTATGTACTGACCTGACCCATTAAAGGGCCTGTCCCTTAGAAAGACACACAATAACACACACTTTTCATAATCTTATATTTGTCGAAATATACTCGTAGGACTATTTTCTTCAACAATACGTTTTCACGCGTAGATAATAATGAATATTTCCTAAAAAAAATCTATTTTCGTATCTTATTCTAATTTGGCGTCAATAATGATATCGGCTGTTACAGTAAAATCTACCTATGTAGGTATCTATCTAATAATAGGTAGGTATACTTACACTGTCTCTCGACTCAGTACAAATAAAAGGATTTATTTTTATTTCATACGTACCTATCTACTAAATGCTTAGTATATGTAGTATATAGGTGATATCTTTTTCATAATTATTTGCGTTTAAATTTAATTCAATTCAAAATTAGGTAAACGTACTTAATTGTTCTCGGCCCTAAGATCTCTCTGCTCGGATAGTTTTTTTAGGCTTGAACCTTTATGGTGCCTAGATAACTCGGAATTACTTGCCACTCGTAGCTTGCTACAGCAAAACGAACGCCAATATTTTTGTATGCAAACCTTCTTGGAGGGCTGTTAAAGTTTTACGACTTGATATAACATCAGCACTCTACTGCCCCACTAAATTAAATATTGCGCACTACAATAGTATCTAAATAGCGGACTTTTAGTTTGGATTGTTTATATTATTTTACCATATTTTTATAACTGCACAATCATATCTTCACGGTAAAAACTTTTAACATGAATATAAGAATGGTAAAAAATTTAGGTACAACTCTCTTTTTCATGAAAACAGCAGCATGAAATTGTTTATACAATTTTATAGGCTCTTATTTTACCAATTTATAGGCTCTTATTTTACGAAATGGCATGTTTAATTAGGTAGCATCGCAGCCTGATACTAAAAACATCTTTATTAAATTTCTGTAATACCTATTTACAATACCTATTTAAAATAACGTAACCGAACCTAGAAACCTAATACATTTTTTTTCATTATAAACTACCAGATAGATTTTGTAAATTGAATAAGTATAGGACCAAGTGATAAGTATACCTTACGAAAAAAAAAAAATTCCATACGATCCAGGCATTTCTGACAAACCGACACAACAATAGGTAGGTACATAAAGAAATTAACCAAAATTCCGACAAATGTAATACTTCCTCCTGAAGCCGGTTAAAATAGTTATGAAATAGTCCTTTAATAAATGCCTTTTCTTTTGAGTCTAATCGTATGAATATAAGTGACAGTTATATGGGTGGTAAAAAAATATTAGGCTTGTTTTCGGCGAATTACGTGTTAGCATCAAAACTCAGGTGTGCTCTTGTTTATGGTATCCTAGTAAAACAAAGGATAACCTTTGGCAACTTTTTGGAAACTTATTAAAATAGTCTGACTGTAGTTAAATGCACTAGTACTAGTAAATCAAAGGGAGTTCTAATCACGATTTTATGTCGTTGTATCTACTACTTGGTAACAAACAGCACTGATAATTATTTCATTCCCGTTGTCCTTCACTGGTGGACATTAGGAATAGTTAATTATAATTGAGTGTAACTGTCCACCACTAGTGCACAACGGGAATGATTGACATTTTTAATGCCTCAGTGGCAAATTAAAAAGATGTGCAAGCACCAGCGATGGACAATGCCACGAAATTAATAAAACGTGCTATTGGCCACCAGTGGGGGACGAACAAGTGGGGGACACCGGGAATAATCGACTTTTTTAATGTCTCAGTGGCTCCACAACGAACGAGATGGTGTCATCGGATAAGAATATAGCTGTGTGCGGAGCGGAATGCAGTACGGCTTGCAAAGAATCCTGTGATCAACTGGAACTATGCAGTCTTTGCAAGCCTTGCATGGAGAGGAGATTGAAGGGAAGCCTGCTCAGGGCACACAGGGAGTTCTTGCATAGAGGGGACTTTAGAAGACTCTTTCCGCCGTCTATGGTAAGATTGAGATATGCCTATTAAAAATAATTTAGATGGAAGACATTTACACATGCACTGGAGATAAGTAGTAAATAATCGAAGAGTGCCGTTTCCATGTGCAGTAATAAGTAACGCAGATTATGGCAAGTACCTACATTTTTACTGTGAAATAAAACTTTCCAAGGGAGTATGTCTGAGTTGACTGACTGACAGGGTCTCAATCCACGCATGGCTTACACCAATAGATTACTCTGACAACAAACTTAATTATCGATCAAAATGTTTGTGTGCGATGACTAGGTTTAACGATGAATACTACTACTGCGTTAAAATTGGAGAAAACCTTTTTCTTCTGTAAAATAAATTACTACCTACTATTAAAAACTAGGGTTATATTAAGATAATATTTTCGGAAGTTCTATTCCTAAAAATTGGCAGAACAAACTGCGAGGTCAATCGCAAGTTGATACCTAAAATAGAAAGGGTAGACCGGGCCGGGACACAGTCATTTATCACTGATGTAGGTACCTTACATTAGTGCCTAGTCTAATTTCTAAGAGTGATGACTCACCACAAGTTCATAGCTGTAAGCACTATTCTACAAAACGGTGTAGGCACCACAAGCATAGGTTTCTTTTGTGCCTATCTATAGGTTTCCTAGTAAGGGTCAGGGTGGGTTTGTATACATAACTTTACACGTGGAATATATAGTTAGTACTAGAAGCTTTTAGCTATATCGTTCATGGGCAGGCACGAGGATTTGTACGGCAATGGACAGAGGGGCAGCAATATTTAATTCTCTAGATTTCGCACCATCGCCATCTGTAACGCAAGTGTTAAATTTAGACGAAATTGGTGAGCTGGAGCATTATTTTTGAGACATGTACACTTGACATTTTGGGACAGACTCGTATGGTACTGTGGCAGCTCCTTATTCGTCCACTCTGGCGCTGATCTAATATGATTTATTGTGTGGCGTTTCGTAAAATTATATTGACGAACAGACAGTAATTACCCTCCTCTGCCCTTCTCTGGCGTCGCCCCTGAAGCATCAACTAGGTAACATGAAAGACGTGTGGTAGTGGTATCCTTTTTACATAGGTATAAGACCACACACAACACAGTCGAAAAAATTGCCCTTTAACACATTCTTTATAGAATATAACAGCCACTACCTGGATGTAGATAAACCGACTATGCGGCCAATGAAACACGCTTGGAAGAAACCGATTCACTAGTCACTTGAATAGATCCAGATTATAAAAAATAGAGTAACTTGCACCGTGGTTCACTTATGGCAATTCGCACAATCAAAAAGTCCTTAAGTCTATTCTTCAATAATAATAATTCGTAATAATAACCTAGAAGCCAGGATCATTCATCAGCAACTTGCTTTTCAGTACGGCCTTGTTGAGTCCGTGCCGTGCTACCAGTATGCACCATTGTCAGTTCTCGAAAAAGGTCGTGCGTTGCTCTACTGGTATACAAGCCTGATATTGTGCTGGTAGATCGGTTACAATGCAGAGCAGTGCTCGTCGTCATAACCATCCCACATGATGAGAACCTCGTGAAGGCCGACAAAAACAAGGTGCACATTATGTACCTTGACTTGGCTCACGAAATTACCGCCATTTGGGATGTTGATTCGACGATCATTGTTCCGATTGTCGTTTCGGCAAACGGCCTGATAGCGAGAAACCTCGATCAACATCATAAGAGGCGCTCGCTAGCTGGTTGGATCAAGGGTCGAATACAGAGAGTGGTGGTCTTCGATACAGCACATATTGTCAGGTTCTCTGTAGTCCCTACCACACTTGGGCGCTGCCCCGCTGCTGGTGGCACTCTAGGTTTAAGTTTTTTTATGATATTTATGTTTTATAATGATATTGTAAAGAACTTAATTATAAGTATTAAAATAATTAGTAAATAAATAAGTTACTCTAGTCGTGGTTTTCATGGTATATGATGAGTTAAAATGTGATTATTTCATATTTTCAGGAACAAGGAGCCTTCCCAAATGAGGAAGAACTAAAGAAATTGACAAAATACGATAGGCTGCAATACCTATGGTACCAAGGAAAGTGTAACTTAGATATAACTTGGTGTACCTAGTTCAAATGAAAACTTATAGTTCTTACACTAATTTATTGATAAAAACATTTGTTCAAAAATTCAACAGTTTTCTTATTTATTAGCAAAACTACAGCTATTCATAAATTTTTTGGAATGCCCTTGCTTTACAGATTACACAAAGATATAGTAAGTAAGATGTAAGATCCCCTCTATACGATTTATACTTTGAAATTAATTTAGAGTTTTCGAGACTGGTGGCTTAACAAAAAATAACAAATCATATTTTAAATTTTTCTTACGTATAGAAGGGGTATATACAATTATACATAGCAGATAAAATGATCAGTATCACCATCTTCATATAGTCTAGTGAATGGCTACAATACCCACAGATATTGAAATTTTAAAAAGCCCATACAGCGAGAATCTCATGATATTTCAATGTGGTGTGGCTTGCCTTGAACAATGTAATCTGTACAATGCTTACAATTAACTTACATAACCAACACTTATCTTTATATACACAACTAAATTTTCACTCATTTTAATCTCACTTTTTTGTATTAGAAAGCTATTGCACCATAGATTGGAGTAGACCTAGAATATAGCTTCCCAAATCTTCATCCTGATTAGTCCATGAGACATAGATATTCTTTGTGCTATCATCTTCTCCCTCTACTTTAATAAGTACGGATTCAACTGATATGTTGCCATCTGATATTGTAATAGTCCATCCCTCTAACTTTTCTGATAAAAGAATTTTAAGCTTTTCAGCAGTTTTGATTGATGGTCCTGGGTCTTCGAAGCGGACTGTACTAGTGAACCTTATCACATGCCGGTTAATCCCAATTTCATCGCAAACTTCATCAATATCAAGCAAAGATAAGCGATTGTCTCTAACGCACAGTATGCCATTGACAACTCTTCTTCTCTTTGGGTCGGGGGGCAGGGCATTGTACCTTACCGCTTCTGCCTTTAGTAGCCTCAATGACACATCAATAGGAATCTTTATCGGTGTATTTATTGTACATGTTTCACCATTTGCTGGCATGAAGCAACTTATCTTGAACTCTTTCTCAATTTTATCTTTTAGGAACTCCATTTTTTGAGCTTCTCCATGGACTAACAATACATTCTTTGGCTCGCAGTATTGTATCAATTGCATTATTCCTTTGGCATCAGCATGAGCTGAGAATGACATATATTCAACAGCCATTTTGACATCAACAACTTGACGGTTTTCAAATTCTATTTTCTTAGCTCCATTTAGAATTTTGTGGCCCACAGTGCCTTGTACACAAAAACCTGGCATAATAACCATGTTCTGTTCATATGGTGCCCATTTTTTGAAAATGTTTAAAGAAAGACCAGCATGCAACATGCCTGGGGTTGCAAACACAACCATAGCTCCAGGATTGTCAATATATGACTTATCAAATGGCTTGATGTGCTTGAAGTCAAACATATTTCTCTGAACAAATGTCTTCCGGATCTTCTGATTGGTCCAAGTTATGAACATTTTGTAGTAGTTATTAGCTTTCTCTGTCAATCCAAGTGCAAAGTAGACGGGACATTTTAAATTCATTCTTTCCCAGTAAGTTTCAAGCAATATACATAACTCCTGTGCTCTTCCCAAAGCAAAGACCGGTATAAGGACTTTGCCACCCTTTTCAACACATTCATGTACTTTCTTTAAGAAGTCTCTCTCACGGCAACGCTTGGAATCTCTGATAGTTGTAGCATAAGTAGATTCCGTGATGAGCAAGTCTGGTCTGCATTTGTCTATCCAGGCCGCTCCTAAATGCCTATCAGGAGTCATGTTGTAGTCTCCAGTGTATACTACTGACTGTGATCCAACTCTGATCCAAAACATAGCAGCTCCAAGCACATGACCAGCATAGTATGCTTTTATCTCCAAATCATTGTCAACCATCACAGACTGATGCAGAGTGACTGCAGTAACCTTCTTCATGCAGTCTTTGATCATTTGAGATGTAAAAAAATTCGACTCACCTTTTCTTTCTACCGCTACTTTTCTCATATCTTCTAGAAGGATTGGCGCGATAGCTTTGGTTGGATGCGTCATGTATATAGGGCCTGTATAGCCAATCATTTCGGACATATAGGGCAGGGCACCACAGTGGTCTAGGTGGAAGTGTGAAATAATTACGCAGTCGATTTGACTCGTTATGGGACCTTCGGGTACGATGTAAGAAAAGTCAGGGAAGCGACGTTCGTCGTTGAACCCCATGTGCATTCCGCAATCAAGCATGATATTCTTCCCTCCCATGGTTAGCAGAATGCAGCTGCGACCTACATCTTGTCCAGCACCTAACGGCGTGATCTTGATATCGGGCATCGTGATTATGGACAAAACTAGACAAGTAACTTAATCAGCGATCAAAATGTTTGTGTGCGATGAATGTCTAATCTAGGTTTAACGTTGATGAATGATGGTGATGAAGAAATCATCTGCTTACTATCAATAAAACTGTAATTGTACATAAATAAAAAAAAACAAAGTTCTTAAGATTGAAGAACAAACAAAACTTTAACCTCAACTCAATATATATCCCAAATCGTGAAATCCAAACTGTATTGCCAGTAAATATACTTAAACATGTCTATTTTCTAGTTACATAATATTTTATTATATTATTATATTGATTTTAATTTTAAATTATTTTTAATATAATGTAAAATTTTATACGATTTAATATTTAAGATGAATAAAAGACTACGATTTCTTACGTACGTCGTGGTTTTGATCTAAATTATATTTTTATTGACGATATTAAGTAGCTCAACCTGAAGATTGAAAACTGAAAATGGCATGTTTTATTTATATACTAGCTCTTACCTGTGATTTCCATCCGCAGGTATAAAAATTTATTCCCGATAGTAATGAGACTTAAATAATTATACACTTATCGATGTGCGCTTGCCATACATTCCCGCTCATGTGCGTTGTATAAATCATAATAATATTTTATAGTTCATCAAAAATAACAATAGAAATGTATCTACTTGCTAACATAACGTTTAAAGTACGCGTAGTGCTTAGTGGTTTTGGGGTGAAAAGGTAAAAGACAGAGACAGTTATAAGCGAAAATCAAACAAATTTTCCCATACATACAACATTCAACCACGATTTAATATATATAAGTACAAATACAACAGCGAAAACGCAATACGAAAGTGGCACTGGCTAATACATAAAAGTATAGAGCCATAATGAAGAAAAAAAGAATGGCAGAGCGAAGCGAAGCGAATCTGTGTACGTGTGTGTTTAGTCTATTTTATTTAAAGTTTTTTGTATGAAAGTTATACAAACCAAACCATTAATTCTTCGCGCATGTTTGCTATTGGACGCAAACCTGTTATTTCACGGCTGAACGATAATTCCACTTGTAATGTGTGCTGTTGTAATGATAAGCTTATCAGTGACTATACCGACGCCGACCGGCTTGTATTGAGGACGTGTTCTACAGAATTAAACTGTTTTTAGCGTTTTTATTACAACTTCAGCATGTCTGGAGAAGGATCTAGCGCTGGTCCTACGCAAAATACGAAAGTAGCATTAATTACAGGAATCACTGGTCAGGTATGTTTTGATCAGAGAAACTTGTAATAGGAAATTAATATTACAGCCCATATATATAATTGTAAAAACTGGAGCAAAACCTATAAGGGAGCTATGAGTGTGTATTAAGTTTAACTACTATTACAAAGTTATTGGGCCTGTGTGATAATTTTGTACTTATTGGGTTTTCAATTCAAATCAATAGTGCTTCATATTGAGCAAATAATTTGTTTTATCGTTGTTACCTACTCTAGTAATAAATAAAACGTTTCTTCTCACAGGATGGCTCCTACCTAGCAGAATTCCTTATTGAAAAGGGGTATGAAGTCCATGGTATAATCAGAAGGTCTTCATCATTCAATACTGGCCGTATCCAACATTTGTATGGTGAACCGACAACACACAGCGGAGGTCATATGCACCTGCATTACGGAGACCTCACTGATACAACATGCCTTATCAGCATTATAAGCAGGGTAAGGAATCTATACTTAATTTTAGGGTTAGACTCAAATGAGATTGATAGCTTTGATAACCTCCTTGGAGACTAAAATTATGGCAAAATTTATTTGGAAGATTGTAGACCATCCTACTGGTCTAAAGGCAAAGAAATGAAACCAAAATAAGATATTGTTGTTAATAGCAGAACAGCTTTGGGTAACTATCCATGAAGGAGGTGTGTAGGTACACCCACCCACATTACCGCCTCTTACCCAGTACTGTGGTGAATCCAGATTTTTTTTTCATATTGACAATCCTCTGTCGAAAGTATGGAATACTAGGTCATTTGGGCTGGACCATAGCCCCATGATCCATAGGATCCGTCAATGGCCCAGTTGATGAGTATATGTAATTATTCAAATAACTAGAGTAATTTCAAAACATGTAAAATTTTAATTTCTTTGTTTGATAAACATGCTGGGGCAATAATGAATAAAGCAAGAATGTCAATATTTATAGAGTAACATACATAAAACCAATCTGTGTTTTCAGATTTTACAAGTGTTTTTTTTGCTCTCAATGTTTTAATTTACAATATAGATTGAATTTTTAGTTTTGTACAAATGTAACATTCACTTATTAATTGTAACACTGTTATAGAAATTTACATAAAAGATAAAATTAAACACTAAATAAAACTATACATAAGTATGTTATTTTGGCCACAAAATAAATTAAATTTACAGGTTTGGTTAGCAACTACATTATTACTAGCTAGTAAAATTAAAACAAAAAGACAACATTTTTGCAGCGGGCATTCACAAAGTAGGAAATAGTACTAATACCTACTTGATTTGTACCGATGTCTTTACAAGTACTTATAGATTTGGTTTTAATAAATTTCAAAAAAGGAGGAAGCTCTACGATATTATAGATATCACCGAAAATTATAATAATAGTGACATATGTCCTATTGTCCATGCAAGGTCGGTTAAACAGCATATGCGGACAAGTCACGCGAGATCGCTCTTTTGAAACCATACTTACTATTCAGAAATAGTAGGTAACTATAGTGTCAAAAAACAACGACTAGTAGTTCCGCTGTCGACTACGCGACCACGGTATTTTTTGCGATTTTATAAAGAAACAACCGCTTTATTTTTCATACTTGATTAACACTGTGTTCCGCATGTTTAGAACAAATATTATTATAAAATTGTGGGAGAATATACCACAACTCTAAAATCAACTAAAAAAAATCTTATATCCCATACACCAAGTTTCTTTAAGATTGGTTGAAAACTACCTTTCTGACGCATAATGACCAATGTAATCTAGTTTTTTAGACCTGTACGCCAGTGCATAATTTTAGGAGACACGAACATATTAACGGTCAGATGAAAAAAAAATGGTCAGTCTCGAAACAGCTGCTTTGCTCGCTCGGTCAAAAGTTAATAGCTGCTGATTCTGAATTTATGTGGCAGGTCTCTATCAGGTTTAATATATGTGGTATTAATATACGTAAATATGTGTAGACTTTTGAAATAACCCTGAATTTGAGAAAACAATAATCTAGCTGTATAACATGAGCTTTGTTCCTATGTGGAAAATTTACCGCTCTAAAAAATCACATTTGCGGTGCTTAGTAGCCTCTGTTCCGCGCTCTTTGTGACAGCATTATCCATGGTTTAAAGAAAGGGCACTATATGGATGACGGAAACAATACTTAAGTGTTTGGCTATCTTATCTTCTCTGTCGTTCAGAAAATCAAAGTGTCCTTCTTCAATTCCTTCATCATCGTCATCAGTATCAGCTTTCTCTCGTCCACTGCTAGATATCAGCCATTCCCATATCACGCCTCTCAGCCCTATCCTGGGAATATTGTCTCCACACCCATCTTCCTGATAAAATAATTGCTATTCCTATTATTGGAAACGTGAAAAGTGAGATGATCGTAAAGATAAAATGTATGTGGTGTGGAGCTATTAAAATACATATGGCCAGAAAGTTAACAATAGTAAGATAATCTCTATTTGATCTGATAACCTAGATTAACACTAATAAAGAACTGTTCGCAATGACTTCATCTTTTAGGATAGCATGAGTTACATCACGCTCTCTCCCTGAGTCTGCTAGGAGAGGATAATCGACGTCTCAAAATTTACCATCTTAAGACCCAAAGGTCCCCGGATTGTTATAAGCCTAGTCAATTTTTAATGGTTTACCAACTTCTTGAACGTTTCTGTTGCTCATCTGTTAGTGGTTTATTATATAAAAGGATACTTAATGAATATATATTATCTATCGATCAGAATAATACTACTTAAATTGATTTGGACTAAGTAAACAATAGTCTACCGAGAATTACAAAAAAATGCTTATTACTAAGTAGATAAGACTAATTGACTTTACCACTATTTATAATTTTTATCAGTTAACGCCCTATTAATTAGTATTGAAACCTACCATATAAAATTTTATCAGATATAACTTGTTTAAGCGTTATCATATTTCAATGAAATCCATTCAATAGTTTTGGCGTGATTCACAATAATTACAAAAAAATGTTCGAATCAATAATTAAATTCCGTCCGAATTAAATTTACAAAATATATTATAGGTGATTCGATCTGTTTTAATAAGAAGAAATTATCACTACTATCAAATTGCATCAGTAGTATTCTATAATCACCTATTTTTGTATTATTATCACTTATTTGTAATTACTCCCTGTACAAAATCTCTGAGCCGTAGTCTAGTCCGTAGGTAGGTATACCTATTAAACTTGCTCGCGGAGTACTTCCCATTGCCAGCAATCGTGATAGGGTTGCGAATCGGTGGCACTTTGAACATGTTATGTTTATATGCTGCATGCCTACAATAACATTTGTGCTAAACGTGACCTCGCGGAGGACATTGCGCTTGTCCTAAAGATTAGCCGCGAATGGTGTCTAAAATTATTATTATACTAATCTGCATTGTGTTTTTGAGTTATGGGGATAGCATTGAACAACAGCGTTACATTTACGAATAGCTTAGTTCGGGAACGGACCTACTATTGTTCTCTACTTACTACTAATAAAGAGGAAGTAATTTAATCGATTTTTGCTGCTCTTAAATTATAACGGCAACATGTAGACGCTTGAAATATTCACAGAATATTGAGTTGAATATTCAATTTGAAAAAATCTAAATCAAAGAATATAAGTAAATATTTATCATACAACAAGCGTGTTTATGCCGTTTTTTGCGATATTAATAACAACAAACAGAAAACTTGAACTTATGTACGGAACCCTTATTGCGGATGTCCGGCTCTTATTTAGACTATTTATAAAATAATCTGTTGAGCGTAGTCTAGCCTAGAAAAATAGCGTAGTCGCCAACATACCGCCTCAAAAACTAACTGCACTCTGCTATGTTACCCGCGGATCTCTCATTTTTATAGCCAATACTCAGTGATAGTGCTTTCTAACAGCGAAAGAATTAAAAAAACTGGTCCAGTGGTTATTGAGTTTATTCGATATGCACAAAAATACCAATCTTTTTCCTTTATAGTTATTAGTAATTAGTAAAGTAAAGTATAAATTATTTAGAAACTAGGTGTGTTTTAATATTGGCAGATGCATGTTTCAAATCCATTGAATAAACACATTTAAATAGTATCTTGTTAGTTAGTGTGTTAATCAATAAAATCCTATATATTTCGCAGGTACGTCCAAAAGAGATCTACAATTTAGGCGCACAATCTCATGTTAAAATCTCCTTCGAGCTGAGCGAATATACGGCGCAAGTTGACGCTTTAGGCACGCTGAGATTGCTAGAGGCAGTCAGGGTGGTAGGCATGGAGAAAGAAACCAAGATCTACCAAGCTTCTACTTCGGAGCTTTACGGGAAGGTGGTAGAAGTTCCGCAGACGGAGAAGACGCCGTTTTATCCTAGATCGCCTTATGGTAAGAGTTCTAATCAATGGAATTGATATTACCTACAGAGCTAAAATCCATTCTCTATTTTTTTTCTCATCCTCTTGTTTCCTATTCTCTCTAGTCTCCTTTATTGATATCTAGTATATTTTCGCCTCATTGTTATCTAGCAATCCGGATGGTATGTGCTAAGACGATGTACGTGTCGAAGTGAAAGTCGAAAATCAAAGTACCTAAGCTATCATAAGGGCAAATGCAAACGGACCAGGCTGCCAATCCGATAATCTTTTGAAGAATTATATTTGTAGAAGGAGAAACTCAAATCCATCGAGATATAAAAATTTAAAATGAATTGCAAATAAAAATAATTCAATTGCAAATAAAAACATTCTTAATAAAAATTCGACAACATTTTTTTTTGTGTCAAACGTACTCCATTAAAAATAATACTAAAAACAACACAAATAGTTTTTTTTTAGAGGCTAGTCTGCCTCAACACTTCAAAGATAATTAGAAGATATCAAGCTATCAATTATACCTGATCGAAGATATCAATACTCAAGTCTAACCTATCCCAAAAATGATCCACTTCCAGCGTGTGCAAAACTCTACGGTTACTGGATCACAGTTAACTACCGGGAAGCGTACGGCATGTTCGCATGCAACGGCCTCCTGTTCAACCACGAGAGCCCTCGCAGGGGGGAGAACTTTGTCACTAGGAAGATCACGCGCGGAGTAGCCAAGATCACCCTCGGACTCATGTCGCATATAGAGTTGGGGAGTCTTGACAGCAAAAGAGATTGGGGACACGCCAAAGATTACGTCGAAGTAAGTGCCATATTTATCACAATAAAAACACGAACGCCGTGGTCGCGTTCCTAGCGTGCTTACTTCGAGATCCGACCGTCCCGGATTCCAACAAGACGCGACCGGTGATTTGTCAATCAAGTGCATAAACTGCGTCACTCTTTCACTCCTAATGCAAAAGCCACAATTTTCACAACCCCTTCAATATATTTTAGATTAAGTAACAAGTTTCGCGTCACTCGTGTTGCAAAGTTTTCGAATCCGAGCGAAAACTCATTGTGAGTCTGGTCGGGGTTTTTTAATTTTTAAATTAATTTTGTAGTTATAAATGCCGGTCTCCGTATCAGTAATATACTTTCTGCCTTATTAATAAACGAGTCTTAACTTAGAGCATCTTTTGTCTTGTTCCATCCAATGGAGAACGTCACGCGCCAAAACAAGACATATGACGATTAAAGTTCAGACGCGTTTATGAGGCTGTTTATTTTCAACTGTTAATCAATAATGATGCACACTCTGTTACAAAATTGCTTTAATTAATTATATAATATATCTCGCAGGCAATGTGGCTAATGTTACAACAAGAGACGGCCGAAGACTTCGTGGTGGCGACGGGTGAGACGCACAGTGTTAGAGAGTTCGTCGAGAAGGCGTTCGCGTGCGTCGGACGGACGGTCGTGTGGCGCGGGACGGGGGTCCACGAGACCGGACACGACGCGGACACCGACCAACTGCTGGTTAAAGTTAACCCGAAGTACTTCCGACAGACTGAAGTTGTGAGTTAACCTTTTTTACCAGATTGCGAAAGAAGGAGGGTTATATTTTTCGAGTGTATGTATGTATATTTCTTTGGCACGCCCTAGAGCCTAAATGGCTTGTCGTATTATTATGTGAGTGGTGTCAATAGATTCGTGTCAGTCGTGCGAGTGACACTGGGCACATCAAAAATTATACAAAAAAGAAAGATGATACACAGGTATAAATATTTAGCATTTCGGGTTTTCGCTTGTCACAAGTCGCTTGTAATCACTTGTTTAAGTAAATTTTGCGCTTGACTGAAACTAGCTTGATTTAAAGCGACGGCCTACGGTGTGGCACATTTGCGAAGTGAAACCTATTGTTCTTGTCAACTTCTTATAGCGGTCACATCACTTACAAGTAAAAATTAATAAGGATTGTCGGTTCACTAGTTTTTAAATTATTACTTTTGTAAGAGAAATAAATTTTCCTAGGACCTACTATTAGGCGATGCGACGAAAGCCAAAGAAAAACTCGGCTGGACGCCCAAGGTGACCTTCCAGAAGTTGGTGGAAGACATGGTGGAGTCAGACCTTCGGCTGATGAAGAGCAACCCTGAGGCGTAGGTCGATAGGTAACTCACATTATAGTGTAAGCATGGCTGGCAAGAGGTGGCGGGTTCGGAACGTTCATATTAGAAATAAAGAAAACATAATTTTTATGTTTTAAAATATTACTGTTTTAAATTATTTATATAAAAGTATATCCACTGGCATACGTGAGCTTTTACATGAATTACGATTTACATATATAGCAAAGGAATAAACGTCGATATCATAGCTTTACTTACTTATTTCATAACTTCGATTCCTTATTTCATAACTTCAATTCCTTATTTCATAGCGTCCCTTGCCTTTTTCATAGCGTCACTTGCATATTTCATAGCGTCACTTACTTATTTCATAGCGTCACTTGCCTATTTCATAGCGCCACTTGCCTATTTCATAGCGTCACTTACTTATTTCATAGCGTCACTTGCCTATTTCATAGCGTCACTTGCCTAATTCATAGCGTCACTTATTTCACAGCATCACTTGCCTATTTCATAGCGTCACTTACTTATATCATAGCGTCACTTACTTACTTAGACACATAATAAACAGCTCCAATAACCGGCAAACGTCTTGAGGTAATAGCGACGTGGTGGAGGGAAGTTAAATGAATCGTTTACAATCCTTAAAAGAGATCTAAAATTCTTCACTGGCAGCGAAGATGCTATGGTTCAAATTGTTTGCTGGTGGATGTATCATACAGGGTTCACGGTTAGGGGTTCACTATGCCGAAACGAGGTCACTACACTCATTATTAGGAACAACTTTAATTTTTTTTTAATTAATCCCCAAAAGATTATTTATGCTTCAGATACAGCATTGCATTTATCAAACGCTTTAATAGTTTTTTAAATGTTTAATTTCAGAAAATATGGCTGTGAAGAAGACTGTTACAAAAAATCCTATACGAATGCGGGATATTTGTCTGAATATTCGATATTTGTATAAGTATATATGAACCGGCTTTCGTAATTAGGCGTTTTTTTGTCTCGTATTCGCACGTGTCATATTCAATTAGCTAAAACGAGACAAAAGACGCTGGTACTGCTGGTAGGCGTATTTGTAAGACGGGTATTGTAATTTTATTATATTGTAAGTATTTATATGTTCCCATGACTATAATTTGACTTCATATTTCAGTTCTGTTCCTTTAAATAGGCTTATGGTTGAACGCAACTCGCTTGATATAATGCAAAGATGCTGAGAGCTAGGATCTAGCTAGAGGGTAGAAGAACGCAATTCACTCGCGACTTGAAAAGACCCAGGTTATAAATATCTGTGACCATCTATTATATATTACTTATAACTTACATGTATAATTGTCACCAATATAAATATGTGTGTGTACAAACTAGCGCATGAATTCATCTAAACAAACTGTGAACCAGGGTGCCCGTTGGGAAAATGACAAATTTACTTACAAACGGTTTCTGTATTATACTACGTTTTTTGCAATAAACTATTTACTATTGTTAAGGAAAACGGGTTTTCACGCGTACCCGATTGTTGGAAAGGTCCAACTATAGTTTGGTTCACATTCGGTGAACTTCATCAGAATGTGAACAAAACTATAGTTGGATCTTTGCAACAATCAGGTACGCGTGAAAACCCGTTTTCTTAAACAATATGAATCAAACACGCGTTTGTTTTCTAAATAAACTATTTACTATTTATTTTGTCAACTTTTAAGGTTGATTATAATTTAGAGGTTGATTATTACATGTGAGGTAACTTGTTAAACGTATTTTAGGTGAGCGTAAACATATTTTATTAAACTGTTAGTGTGTGGAGTCTGAAGAGTGTTTGACTTATAAAAAAGCGAACGTAAAATTTCACGACAGGCAGGATTCCAACCTGTATGCTCTGGTTAAAAAAATTTGTTCGCTCACATATAAATACTTAAGTCTACACTAAGTTATTTATTATAAAAACTGAGTGTTGGACTCATTTTAAAGAAACTTCATTCTTTGTGGTGCTTGTTTCCCAAAGCTCGCTTCATAATCTATTGTTTTTTTTGTGTGATGCATTTTAAGTAGAGGAACCACCCTTATGCTAAGTTTTACTCGACTCTCTCCAGGGTATGTTCCCTAAGAAGCTGAATATTCTTAGATGTGAGATTTCGGAAAAGAAAGTGTTAAATCTCTTGTAAGGATATTATTATTATTTTTAAATGAAATTGTCTGTTTTATGACGGTGTCCATTTAGTGCTATGCGGCAGTTATGTCTCAAAAATTGTTTTAAGACTTTTATATTTATGTTACGTAATTACTTATATTAACTTGCACAAAATATTGCTCGTATAAATTTTTCTTTCCCTGAATTTAATTTTGTTTTTATGTATTGTGATATAGTTTTGTTATTATTTGCTTTTATTTATTCAATATCTCACAACATCACAACATGTTAAAAGCTAGTTTTTTTTATAAGGCACTACCGATATCTATATACCGATATATATATATATAAACCCAGTATAAATGAAACCGCTGAACACCCTTTCAAACTAAAAATGGATTTCTCACATTGCTACAGACGCCTGCGAGTAATCAGGGAAAAAAATATAACGGTCGAATTGAGTAGGTACCTCCTCCTGTTTTGGGAAATCGACAGAAAATAAAAACATCGGTACTGAATTTGTAAAATGATAAGTTCAATTTTGTTAATTAACCATTACTTAGTTAAAAGTTTTATGTAATAACGTGTGTTAGGCAAATGTAAAAATTATCATATATTATTTTAACTAGCAGGCCAGTGAAAACTTTAATTTTATATTAATTGTGACATTCCACAACCTATACAGTAAACTGTTTGCTATCGCACATTTTATTCGAGTACCTAATAATAAACATATTTTTTTAAATGATTTCGAATATATAACAATAAATAAGTTATAACAAAACCCATACGTTTTTTTTTTGTTCTTGCAACCCTGGAACTAAATAAAGTTAAGAAGGAAGTCCGCTTTAAGAAGCGAGGCCAGTTTATAACTACGCTATGATCAGAGTTGCAACCTATATTAAGTTAGTTCACCAAAAGAAGTTTCGAAACCCAAGGTTTACAGTCAAAGGGCCCTAGCATGAAAATAACGCAGCCAGCTGTCGAGCACAGGGATCGTATTCTGAAGCGTTTCCGATCGCAATCGAATGCCATTACAGTTACATTAATCTGAAAAATCGTTACAGAAACCACGGTGCTTGCCAAGGTCACAATTAATTTTTTGTTACTCCAGATTTCTTGAATCTGGACAACTTAAGAAAATTTACTCCCGGGTAACACAGATAGATAAGAGTAAAAAGATTTGCTTTTACGTTGCGACTGGCCCAGGTGGCCGATTCCTATTTAAGTCTGTCGTTTAAATCTCTACACATCTCGCAAATTGTTTTGATGTTAGTGCAAAAGTGGTTACATTCAATTTTTTTAGTGGTTGGATAAGTAAGTCCTTTTTTCTACATAAAATTAAAGGGAAAAGTAGGGAAAGGCGATTCGTTTTACTGTACAAATCATAGGTTTATTTACAGAGGATTTACATGTAAGTACACACAAGATATAACTAATTCCCTTAGAGCAAAGGATATACAATAATATTGCCGAAGGAGCTAGATTTACTACAGATCTGGGGCTTCATTTTTGAAAAGTTAGAATGAATTCACCACTCGCTAGTGACGTCACTTACGAACAATAATTCTTATTGTTCGTAAGTGACGTTCGTTCGTGCGACTTTTTGAAAATCGTTAGAAACTGACGTCATTGCGGGTCTTCTAACGTTTCAAAAGTGATGCCCCATATATATAGTCGCTAATAATGTCTCACTTACGAAATACAATAATGCGACTTTTTGAATATCATTCGTAAGTGACGTCATAGCGAGCGATGAATTTATTCGATCGTTTTAAGAAATCGTTCGAAAACTTTGCACCAAGAATTACGATAAGCTAGTTAGAAGATTCTACTGATTTTGTTTTAATATTGTAAGTATTGTATATAATATGCGAGCTAATTGTTACTAATACTAATATAATCGTTATTATCTCAATAAATAATTACGAAAATAGATTACCTATACAAAAAAAGTTTCATAGATTTTGTACCCGAGTTTTGCGTAATTCATGTGGCAAACTTTTCGAATCCGATCGGAAATTTATTGGGAATCAGGCTGCACAGCAGATAAAGCATTCCAATATAGGACGCCTTGCATGTATGGCTTTTAGAATAACATCCATAAAATAACAAAACGTCATATTACAACTTGTTATCAACGATATCACTTTTTATTACACGTTTCTAAATCGTTCGAAAAGTAGAACGCATCATTAGAATTAAAGAGGAAAAACTAAAAATTAAGGAAAGACCAAATAGAATACGACTGATTTGGAGAGACGAGATTTTACTACAGTCAAGTACAATTGATTAGCATTTTGATTTAGAAGTGTGTCTTCGACTAGTCATTTTGATTTGTATTATAAATAATGTTTTAAACATAAATAAAACGAATGTAGTCAAAAGCCAAGATCTTTTAAAAAATACTGAGTTCATTTCGACAAGCACCGACACAGTTTTTCAGTAATTTTGATTTAAAAATTAACATATGGACCGATTTTGTTTTCTTTATATCGGACCAGCCTAGCTATCTTCAAAACATCAGGTAACAAAAAAAATCGGGTCTAATAGAGTCCCTTCTCTTTTTTTGTAAGACGATAAAAAACAAACAATGCATAAACAATATCATATTCTAAGGTCCGATTTTTGATTTCATTTTAGGGCTAAAATATGTATTATAGAGCATTTTTATTATACAATACTAACGCACAATAAAATGCAGGTAACAACAGTTAAGTTTCTGCGAAATATATTTTACGAGTTAACTAGGCTATATCTATCAATCAATCAAGTAATTGATTGATAGATATAGCCAGATATATATTGAAACCTAATATATGATCTAATATTACTCGAGTTACTTCCACTTTTGCTAGTGCTGTAAAAGTAACCAAAGCCGTCTCCTTAATTGCCTTAAAAGCTATTAAACGAATATTTTTAGAAGCGAAAAATCAGGCCTAATTTAAATAACATACCCCCCGGGTTCGATTCCCGGTCGTGGCAGATGTTTCGAGAACGAGTTTGCATATTTGTCTTAGAGTATGTTTGTTTTGTGTGTATGTTACATGACACCCACCCATCATAGGAGAAATCTTTCTGGAGAGCTATTGAATGTGTAACGTTACTTTAATATTTTTTTATAAGTTGTAAGACAATTCAAACAACTTTTTGCATAAATGACGTAGAATAGTGCAAACTCGAATTCTGTCGTGACATTTCGCCTTCTAAGTATAAATTTAACATTTAAATTTCACAGTCCTACTTCAACGAAAGAATAAGTTCGCAACCTATTCTACAAGTTTTTTTCATTTTTTAATCACGCGATAACTTTAGCAATGGAACTAGCATATTATATCATAAACGAAAACATCATCCCATAAAAACACCAGCCTTACTTTCACCAGCCCATCTACTTTCATCCGAACACAAAAAGTAGATTTGAAGGGAACTTAACTATGGAATACTCAAAAAAAAACTTAACGACAATGCAGGTACAATTTTAACACACTAACATTACAATACGAGGTAATTGGAGGCACTTTTTATCGAAACCAGCTTTCGTATAACTCTGTAGGCTTTGTCTACCAGTTTTACAGCTAATCTTTTCAGCCTCACATTTGCCGAATCTTAATGAATCATAATTAAAGAAACGTGAAGTTTACTCTAAAGCTCTAAAAGAATCGCAGTATAAAACCACGCTATGAGCTCCGATCCCAATATCCGCTGTAAACTACGATGAATAAAAAATAATTGATTACAACTGTTGCACACCAAAACCACAAATAAAATGCAGCAGAAAACATAGACTCCGCAAATGGGCGGCCTTATTGCCTAGAGATTTCTTTCAGAAACTTTTTGGATAATGTTATTTTTTACAAAAAACTATTGGTGCAACCAAACTTCAAGGCTGTATTTTTGTTTTTGGTGTGCAACAAAGATATGCGTATTTTATCATGCAATTTGTTCATTTACTGTTTTCCCACTTTGTTTTGGTATCAGAGTGAAAACTAGAAAATAACTGCCTCAGACGAGAATAGATCCCCAGACCTCAAACATTCAAACCTAACACGTTAATACTAAATATATACAATGACAAGTCCACAATCAATGTAGAAAAGTGATCAAAAATACAATTTAATTCTAAACTACCCTCATTTTTAATCATTTTTATTTATATCTGTTAACGTCTATGTCCACTCGTTGTCTCAGAACTCCGCCTAGTATAAACTCTGTGGTGACTATTTTCGCGCCTCTTAGCCGTAAGGCCGGCCATAAGGCGGCGTCCTCAGGGGTCGACACACACACCCACTCCGGCCCACCCTCCTGCCATGTGCCGCCTGAACATTCCACTATTACTGCAATTAAATGGAAAAAGTTTCACATTTGGTTTTATTAGATACTAGCTGACCCGGCGAAGTTAGTACCGCCTAATAATCGATTATTTAAGAGTAACGTTACCATCGTACAAAGTAAAATATAATAAGTAAAAATTCTTTGTTTCAGGTATTAGCACCCATATTAACGTACATTAAAAAATACTAAACAAATTGTAAAATTGGTCCAAGCAGCTCAAAATATGTATGTAATATGTTGAAACCACAAATAAAAAAATTAAAATATAGTAGATTATGTAGTACATAACATCATCACAGTCATTTACGGTTTGCACACTGTAAATATTGATATTTATATGATACTAACGTCACTCAATAATTTTGCCTTCTCGGAACCTCTCCACTAACACAAACTTTATGGTATGGTATTAAAGTTCAAATTGTATTATCACGAATTGATTGTATGGGAGTATAGAAAAGTGTTGGTTTAAGACCTTTTCAGGCAATTTATTGAATTTTCCTTTCCGTAAGAACCATCCTTGTACTTCAAGGAATATTCTAAAAAATTAATGAGCGAAATCAGTTTAGCTGCACTCAAGATTTTTGTAAAGCTGGAATATGTTTTTCTTTTCTTATATATATAATAAGAAAAATAAATGTCCCAGACAACTTACGCTTGCATTTTTAAGCAGAGAGTCATAATACATTATATTTCTTTAATTATATTTTATGTATTGTTGCTGGTTTTTAAATAATGAGTTGTCTTATCTTGCTATACAAATTTACATAATGGTACCTAACAAGTTTTAAGAGGCATACTCACATTTTAACTCGTGGGCTTCAGGCATAACCTTTGGCGTAGAGGACACATTGATTCCTTTTAAAAAGTTTCGTTTCCCAGTGAGCGTGCGTCGCAAATCAAACCGAAACCGCTTCTCTGCCACTTCATCTTTAATCAGATGTAGCCACGGGTCTGGAAATTATAAAACATTTGAAAAGACAATAAAAGAGTTTCACATATACCCAGTGCTAGTTTTTCTTTACCTAGATAACATTACTAAAGTACACATTTGCATCATTTGTTTTTACCTTATTTAATGGTGCTGCATTCACAAATAGTTTGTGCCTGCTTGCCGTCAAGTATTGGTAGAACACGTACAACCTAAACAACTCCTAACTCAAATCAGTGACGTCTATTTAACCCCTTAGAATCACAAAAAGGCCGTTTACCGTTGAAAGAAAAATTTCTCAGATCCGAACTTATTACAAAAAAAAATAACAGTATTACAAAAAAAAATAGTATTTATAGTGGCAGCTATATAGCTAGTCGCACAATGTGGACGACTTACCAACGATGGTGTTAGTATCAGCGCAGGCCTGCACCCACTCCGGTCCCACGATGGGCACCCCCAGTCCCACAGCGCACAACAGCTTGAACGTACGCTTGATCTGCTTCGTCAGCACCACCGAGCACTGCATCACGTCTGTCACCACTATCGCACCTACAATCAACACACTTCTGGTTCCTATATTCATTCCCGTATTAATATACAATCAAGTACTTTTAAGCGTCGAGATTGCTTACCCATGCCCTCCAACTTGACTTTGACGGCTTCATACGGGAATGCTGTGAACAGTACATACTGTGTCTTCAACCTTCTAGATGGGGTTGCCCTCCCCGACGCATCACTCTTGTTGGTGACAGCCGAGCGGGTCCGTTTAGGGTAAGGGGCTTCGCTCTCATCCAAATTCGGCCTTTTGAAAGCTTCGCTCCTTCGAGAAGTATCAGGATTTGAGGTTGACGACATATTGTATACAGCGCTCTCTTCGTGACTTGAAGTTTTCTTCAGTATTGATTTGGGATTCAATTCTTTTTTAATGTCTTCTTTAACTGGTCTTTGTCTTTTACTTCTCCGTGTCTCTTTTTCTGGCGAATCATTCCTCTGATTGATGGATTCGTCTTTATCGAGCTTTGTTTCTTCTTTGCTTTCTGTCTTTGCCGATTTTCTTGTATATTTCCGTTTAGGTTTTTCTGTTTTGTCTTTATCAGTGGTATTAGATTTCTCTTCGGCTTTTATGGCTTTGGTTTGTCTAGTGCTACGGATTCTTTTGGTTTCAACTGGTGATTTCGGTCTTTCACTTTCTTTCCTTTTTATTTTCATATCTACCTCGTGTTTTGTTACAACTATTGGAAGTGATTTATTTTTGCTGGTGTTCGTAATTGACGACAGGTTTTTAGAATCTTCAGACTCCTTCTTCGGATGTTTTGTTTCCCGTTTTCTTTTACTATGGGAAACGGTACTTATAATATTGTTTATCTCTGTATTATTACTTTCAGTATTGTTACTCGATTCTTTGGAAAGTTCAGGTTTTGATTCCAATTTTGTTGCGGCTAGTTTTTTAGTTTTATTCCTACATCCACGAACACTTTTGAGACCTTCTGCTACACTAATTTCTGCAGCAATGGCTTTATCGGACTCAATATTTGACTTATTAATTTTAGCGCTACTCTTTTTCTCAGTTTTGCTTTTTTTCAACCTTGATATGTTTTCAGTAATTATATCTTTATCTACTTCGCTTTCTTGTTCCGTTAAAAACTTCGGTTTCAACATACTTTGATTTTGTTTTTGTTCTGCTAGAAATCTTGCTGTTGGTTTTCGTACCCTTGTAATTACTCTAGAAGGTAGTGCGTCGACGTCAAGCTTTTTCACAAGATCCAATTTGACATTAGTCTTCGGAACCGTTTTTTGACGAAACAAAATAGGAGTGCACTGTTCTTCCGAATTGTTTTCTGTTTCAGACTCACTCGAAGATTCAGTAATGTTTAATTTTGTACGTACGTTAGTCTTTATTTCTTGACTATTTGGTAAGTCCAAATCAAAATCCGTGAATTTCAGGGGTCGAAGTTTTGTTGGAGTATTTTCCGTATCTGAGGCTGTTGAACCATCACTGGGTACTTTCTTAATTTGAGCTATTTCGTCAACACCAATGATATCCAGTACAGCTTGATTTGATAATTTATTGACAAAATTGATGACTTTCTCTTCTGTATCTATGTCAGAGACAGAAGTATTCAATATTATTTTTTTAGATAATACATCATTAGTACCGGTTTTATTTATTGGTTGTTCATCGTATAAATCATTTTTTTGCGAACACAGATCGTTGTAGATATCTTGGGTATCTTCGTAATATTTGTTTTCTTCATTGTTGGGAGTGGCTATAATCTCGGAAAGTTTTATTTTAGGTGTTTTTGAAACTTTCTTAGTTTTTAAAGCAGAACTAGATGGAATCTTAAAAGGATTATTCACTTCTTCCCCAATAATTATTTTCGTAAATATCACTGGTTTTTTAAATGTCAAATCTTCATCTAGCACTTGAGTTGGCAAATCTTCGAAATCAACATTAGTTACTGCAGCATCATTTTCTGTTACCGTATCTTTTTGAATTATATCAACAGGGTCAATAACTTGTGGAGGCATATCTTCAAAGTCTATGTGATTATCAACTTGTTCACGCGTCTCACTATGTACAAGCACTTGTGTAGGCATATCTTCAAAGTCTATGTGATTATTAACTTGTTCACGCGTCTCACTATGTACAAGGACTTGTGTAGGCATATCTTCAAAATTATCAGTTTCATCGACAGCTTTACTTTTAAATTTTTTGTCTATTTTCAACTCTATTATATTTTCATCTTCACAATCAGTCGTATCGTCATCTTTTTCTTCCTTAATCTTTTTCGTCGCTAATATATCAAGTTCGCAATGTGCAGAAGTGTCCGAATTAATTCTCATATTCCTCTTAGCAGATTTAGCTACTATGATTTGGGATTCAAATTCAAAATCTGGTTCAACTGGTCTGTTTACAGGTAAGTCAATGTCTTCCGTTAATATGGGTTGAGATTCCGGTATTTCTTCGTAAGCCTGATCTACCTCATCAAATAAAACTATGTCATTCGATATGTTGTGATTATTTGACTTTATACTAGAAAGCGAGTCGTTATTATTCCGATTGTTGATTGGGATATTTTCTTTTTCTGGAAAAAACTCTGTTTCAGCATTAAATATACTCTCATTGCGCTTTTTAGCAGACAAGTCAAAGTGCATTTCTTCCCGTTCATCTATTTTACAAACTTGAGGTAAATTATGACCTGGTATTTGCGTTTCTATGGTATGGATAGATGGTGAATTAAATTCAGAAGGCAATTGAGTGTTCAGATTGTGTATAGGTGGACTGCTACCACGAGGCATTGGGGTATTCATTGTATGTATGGAAGGGCTACTTCCACAAGGTATTTGGGTATTCATTGTATGTATAGAGGGGCTACCTCCACAAAGCATTTGGGTATTCATTGCGTGTATAGAGGGGCCACTTGCACAAGGAATTTCGGTCTTCATCGTGTGGATTGAAGGAGAAGTATTAGCGTTTGCCACTTGCGTATTCGCCGCAAGCGCATCACTCGTCTCTGGAATTTGAGTGTTAGCTGTATGAATATCAACTGACTCTGGTAACTGTGTAGTAGCCGTATATAAAGAATCTTTACTTTGATTACGTTCTTTTTGAATTGGAATCATTTGTGCCTCCAGCTCATGTATATTATAGGATATTTTATTCTCTTTGTCTTTTAAATTGCCTGCAGGCATTGACTCATTCAGGCTTATATTAGAATCATCAAGATTTAATGAAGTAGACCTTTTAGATGAGTTCCAGTAAATGTTATCAATTTTGTTGGTTCCAACAGGTTGAATAGCTATTGTTTTGCCGGGTTTAATAAAGTTGCGTGTTTTAGGGTTTTGGAATGGAGGGCCTTTTGGCTGTGATAGTATAATAAATGAATCATCCTGAAAAAGAAAATGTGATTGAAATAAGATAATTTCTACTGGATTTTACTAAATTAAGGTTTTATTAAAAGCATTAGATAGTCCCTAAAAAATAAGTGTAAATGAGATCCAATCACCAAACACTTTCTGTTAGACTAATGTTATTAATGACGCAATTCATTTGATATCTCTACCATTACAAATAAATTGTTGAAGCATTATAAAAAAATATATAATGCTTTCATTGAAAAATTATTGAATTCACAGTGAATTAATAAATAAATTGCGATCACCAATTAAATCAATCACATCCATGACACTTCATTCAAATGTGCACTTACAAACATGGTATAAAAAGTATTAGTAAAACACTATCATGCTCACTTTTTTACAAACCTTATCACTGACATCTGGTGATTCTGGTACGGTTGTGACCATGTTAATTCTGGACACATGTTTCACGGCGAGCGGCGTGTCTGGGATGTCTAAGGCCTGTGTCATGGGAAGGTCATTATCTTCTTCAAGCAGCCTGAACATGCCCAATATCTCACCAAATTGAACAGTGTCCCCATTGCGAAGTGGTGTTGGTAAATAGGGCTGTAGTGTTTGCTAGAATAATAAAAATACTATCTTATATGTCATGTGGGTACATGTATTTTATAAGTGAAACCGATTGCCTAGATTCATACTTATTTTATTCAAACATGCTATATAATGTGGTCATAATTTTTACAACATCCTTAAAGCAAAGACGTAGTTGATGGTCTATTTCAACAGCGGCCTACAAAATTGAAATTTAATGACTATTGTGTTTAGGCACAGTCAAATCTTAGTTCGTAAGAGTTTCATCCTAAAAGATTTTATTAAGTTATTTTGAATTAACCAGACTAGTACTAAGAATAATTACATGCTGATTTCATTGGTTTAGTATTATTAATATTTTTAAGTGCACTTACCTCTTTTAGCCGTGTTTTGTTAGCAGAGTCCAAGTCCATGATTGTGAATTCTTTATTGTTTACAATGTTTATAAGAGCATGTAGGCGCGATACTGACTGAAAGTAACAGAAACTGTATTATTAACTAGCTGTGCCCTGCAGTTTCACCCGCGTAGTTCAACTAAAACAAATAAAACTAATATCGTAATATTTTTTTTGAAGTCGGTTAAAAAGTATCTTATGTCTTACTCCTGGTTCTATGCTACCTCGCCACCAATTTTCAGCCAAATCTCTTTAGCCCTTCTTGAGTTATAAAAAGTGTAACCAACACGATTTTCTTTTATATACATATATAAAAGATTAACACATGTTCAAATTGCGCTCGACTAAATTGGTAGCTAATTGTAATATTTATTAAGTAACCTGCAACATCAAGCTTTTTGTCATTTAGTTACAAAAAAGTAAGCAAGTAAGTAAGTTGACAATAAGATGGTATATACAAGATATTTAGTGTTTTTCGTTCACTCGAAAGAGCGCTTGAAGAGTCAACATCTCCTGAAGATGCCTTGTGCTAAAGCGAAACACGTGTCGAGGAAGTCGGATACTGAGAGAAAGAGAAATAGTGAGGTGTGGCGGTGGTGATGAGGAACCACACCATAAAAACAAAAATATTTTTCGATTTCTCACACTGACTAAATATCTTGTATGTACCATCTTATTATAAATGGTTTTTCGCAAAGTAACACCTGACTCCATCAATTATCTAAGTTGACAAATAAGCAGTACAAGATTCTAGAAAGTCAATTGACAAGTGAGAATTAAATTTCAGTTATAGGGTAAGAACTAAATTATACAAAGTTTGATAGCTTTATGCTAATATAAAAGAAAATGTATTTTCAGTTATCACAAGAAACAAAACTATATTTTTTTAACTTGGTCTATGCTTTCCAATGTTCAAACCAAGAAGGAGTTAAGAAGTTGAAACTCAGAATAACACTGCAATTGATGCAGGTAAACATCAAATAGTATCACCAGGCCAGCCAGTAGTTCTTATTTTAAATATATATTAAAAACTTACATTTAAATTCAATACAATACTGCATGTTTGTGGATCCCTCCCAATCTTATTGAGACCTTTCATCACTGGGTATTTTTTACCACATATTCCTAAGAAACCAATCTGGAAATATACAAGGAATAGAGAAAAAACTGAAGAGTCACTTATCAATTTAGAGATGAAATTTTGGAACCTCCCTCCAAAGAAGGAAAAACCCCAGGTTAAGGCAAGGAGCTCTACCTACCTCCCAAATGTTTGTGTTAAATAATACTATATTTTCAATATTGTTTCACTTGTTAAGATACACATCTTAACAAGTGAAACCATAGGATGCAACCAGTATTAGTGTATATATAACTATCTGCAGATAAAGACAAATCCAATGACACCTTGTACTTCAAACTCGGTCAACCAGTTTAGGTTAGAGAGGGTCTTATAGACCTAGACATAATTACATACTTACTAACATACATTCAAGAATAAATCAGCAAAAATTATTACTTTCCACTAAGTAGCAAGATTTAATGACTTTACTATTAAAAAATCTAAACTCAAGCCATTTTACTCAATCAACTAATAGATTGGGTCAATCAGAACTATCATAACAGCAAGGAAGCTATGCAAAACTCAGAATATTATGGCTAAATAGGTATGGTTGAAGCATATTTCAAAGAACATTAAGTTAAGAGTTAGTAGATGTAGAGTCACAACAAAATGTAAATGTGTAGATAAGCGCAACACTTTATTTGTGAAATTTAACTCTGATGCCCAAAATACAGACTTTGCCTAGTTTGGGGCCCTCAATATTATATCTTTAAATATCTGTTAAAATTAGCCTAATCATTCATGTAGCTACATTAAGTTTCTGCTAATAAACGATTTATTTATTTATTAAGTAGGTGTAGAGTCACAACAAAAGGTGTTTAATATACCAAAATTAACTTGCTTGTTTGTTTTGCCTATCCTGAGTCAGTTAAAATCCGCCAGATAGTAACCTAAATGTTAGAGGCGCGAGGTTTCCATGAACCTCAAATATCGTCGGAATTATTATAAAACATCAATATTTGAATATCAAAGATTAAATAATATGTGCAAGATATACTCAACACTGCCGTACCTGATCCGATGCTATTTTCTCACTTTGGGAGGTACCGTACAGCTCTTGTGTACACTCCAAACGTTGCGTGCATTCCATTGTGCTAACTCTTAAAAATAAAATAATCTTCGTAACTTGTACACTTCACAAAACATTAATTAACCGACAGAAAAAACATTACTTCATATGCCGGAAAAAATAAACGAATCCACAGTAGGAGTGGACGATATACATCGATGTATTAAAAACACTCGATGTATAGTAACGATGCATCGAATCAAAACCGATGTATCGTTAATTTTTTTACATCGAGTATACATCGATGTTTTTTTATTCGATGCATCGAAAAGGGCATACAAATAAAAATATTTTTTTAAGGATGGATTTTCTCTCTACGTTTAATAACTATTTATGTTTCTTTGTGTCTTTAAAAGTACTCGCAAGCTATTTCAACAAAAAAATAAATGATAAAAGGTGCTGGCAACATCGATTCCATCTGAAAGACTGTTTTCGCAAGCGGCGCAGGTAATGACTCAACAAGGAACCAGTTGAAGGGTAAAAGATTAGGCAAACTTTTGTTTTTACAAAGTATTGAGAAGAAGTATTTGGACATTTATAGATATCATGATTTTTTTATAAGATTTTATATAAACGTAAGTATAATGAAACGTTATAAAGTTTTTTGTAATAGATACTTGTTTTTTCAAGGTATAATTTAGACGGTCACCAAATTATGATACTCTGAATACTTTAGGCAACAAGGACCGCAGTAGGTTCATGTTCGCGACGGCTAGATGGATCGCGCTATTTTCCTATGTAGGCATCACAGCTGCAAGCGGGATCGTTTTATCTTTTGTTTAGTTTCTCCTTGTATTTGTCGGCATTTAAGTAATGTTTTAGCATAATTGTTATTTGTCGCTCTTTGTAACTACTCGCGCTAAATGTTTATAGTTTTATGACAGAGTGCTAAGCCGGCAAATTACTTTCTAAAAATATTATAAAATCTATTGTTCTGAATCCCGCCAGATGTAGCTGCAATCCCTCCGTCTCCATGGCAATAGTTGTGCGCCTTCAAAGTAGTTATGTACCGTATCTTAGTAAAATGTAAGTAGGTTCTCTATTATATAACTTGCTAACTAGGTAGATAAACGAATGACACATAAGATCGTAAATATACTGGTAGATATAACAGGCCTAAGTTAGTCAAGTAAGAACATATGTACTAAGTTTGTAAATAAATAGTTGTTGGCTGTTTGTGTTGTCATTCGGATCCCCATCGCAGATGCAAGGTCGCTTCGTATTAACATAGGAAATTGATTAGAGTATATCTATTCGATAGTTAGGAAAAGCCCACATGGTCAGGTACTCGGCGGGTAAAGGCTGTCCCGCTCTACGAGCGCTCTCCCTCGCTGTGGAGGAACCGTACGACCCGCGCAGCTCGCGGTGTAATGTTTACAGTTACGGGAGCGGTGGCGGGGATGGCATAAATACCCCGGAGCTGACCATGTGCGTGGTGGGATCGCCTTACCACGTTTTCTTTTTGCACGAGCCAACTATATGTCGCCTTCTGTCTGTCGCCGCTATTTTTTGTAAAAATATCTGTGACTTGCGCCCGTAGTCCAGTGCTACGGAGGGGACCACCTACGCACAGCGGAGAGCCGGAGCAGCGAGCCATGCAGCGCCTGTAGCTCCGTGGCTGCAATTCGTGGGTGACCCAACGCGTCACCATCCCGAAGGATGCCCGACGACCCGACCCCGGGCCCGTCCAAAGGCCCTTATCAGGGCCAACCACCACCACCAACATCGCCGCCGCTTCCTCCGTCGACCATGGCGCTGTCCTCCGACAGCGAAGCGAACGAGGAGGAGATGAAGACGCCTACAAAAACCGCAAGAACGCCCGTCGAGTCGAATTTGTCACCGAAAGGACTATTCGAGCGCGATATCCTCGCGCTCGCCCAACTTTCCACAGCCGGGCTCCTTTCGCAAGACATGCTCCGCTGGATGGCACTGTTTCTACGGCTAAGAGAAGCTGAAATGGAGGGAACCGAACTCTCAATGGATGGCCAGGTTGCCCTGGAGTTCGCGCAACGCGCAATCATAGCACTGCCGCCTCCGATCTTTGATTATAAGAAAAGATCGCCACTGCCGAAGCCGCCGCCGCCATCCGAAGCGAGAAAGAAAAGAACGCGCTCACTCTCGCCTAGCCCAAGCGAGTGTGAAGAGGACGGCAAGACCGCCACAAGCGCCGACGCACCTGGCCGCTTTTAGTGGTCGAGTGACTCGACAATTGGTCGCACCACTTCAAAGTGCTGGCGGATAAATTAAAGAGACCACCGAACGGACGACCATACGTAAGAGGGATCCGTTTCACCCCCGAAGACGAGGCCGAATACAGGGTGATCCAGGCCTACCTTACGGACCTGGAGAGAACCGATAATATAAGCTCCTACTCATTGCCAGCCGAACGCAGCCTCAAGGTGGCCGTAAAGGGCCTCCCAGCAGACACCAGTATTGAAGAAATTCACGAAGCACTGGAAGATAAAGGCTTCGTCCCAGAATATATAAAAAATATACAAGGAAGACAGGGCCGACCGGGGAGCATCTTCTATGTGCAACTCCAAAAGATACCCAACCTCACCCCGGCAATATACCAAGTTTCGGAACTGCTAATGATGCCGGGGATCATTGTGGAGGCCTGGAGAGGAAAGAATGGGCCCTCACAATGTCACAGATGTCAGAAATTCCGCCATAGCTCGCACAATTGCCATAGGCAACAGGCCTGTGTACGCTGTGGCGAAGAACATAGAGCCAATGAATGCCCCCGACCACAAGAAGAGCCGGCCACCTGCGTAAACTGCGGCGGAGCGAACCCCGCCAACTACCACCAGTGTCCAATCTTTAAAAAGGAGATGAGAAATAGGCGGGGTGGTACTATGACAGAGACGCTAACAGTACCCGAGAGGGGGAGAAGGGGTGTAGCCCCAGCTGAGAGACCAGCCGTCGAGAAAACGGCAGCCACCTCCCTGATGGCTCCAGCAAACCCGGCGGGAAGTGGAGCCTATGAGAAGTCAATGAGGAGAAATAAGAAAAAGAAAACAGAGAGCCGACCCACCGCCGCACCAGCAGACAGCGGAAGGAATGACTCACTGGGCCAAACAATTAACGTGCTCAAGAATATCTTGGAAGCGGTCCAGTCAGGCACCGACACAGAAACTGCCACCCTGATGGGACTTATGAGGATCCTCAACAGATATGGGGGGAGACCTTAGGCTATGTTATTGGAACGCCCAGACGCTCACGGGGAAGAAGAAACTGCTGGAGCTCTTCCTTCGTGAGCAGAACATAGACGCGATGCTGATCTGCGAGACGCACCTGAACCAAACAGCTAAGCTGAAGATACCCAATTACATAGTCAACAGAAAAGACCTTTGGTCAAGGCTACCGAGGACTGGCGGCACTGGTGTACCGCCGACTGGTTCACCAGGAAATTCCAAGAGTGGACTTCCAGTCTATCCAGGCCCTAGAAGTCATCATTGAGCTGCCCGCCCAGAAGCAGAAGCTAAGGCTCTTCGCGATCTACAAGCCACCGTCGGAGAAGCTCCAAGCTGCCGAGATACGGGCCCTACTACATGCCGAGTATGCGACGATACTAGCCGGTGATCTGAATTCCAAACACACAGCCTGGAAATCAAGACAGATAGACACCAGCGGTCGCATCCTCTTTAATGATTCAGTCAACCACCAGTACGACGTCATGGGCCCAGACACCTGGACCCATTATGATCCCGGTGGCAACGGGAGTATCATAGCCTGAGAACTCAATTAGATCTCGCCGTCATGAATGACCTCCCATCGGATCACCGCCCAGTCATAGCGACACTGCAAGACACTCCCAGCAGAGTAGCACGAAGACCACCAGGACGCAAAATCTGCTGGGAAACATTCCAAAAGACAGCCGCCGAGAAAACGAAGACGAGGCCTATGATGACGGCAGATGAAGTTGAACAAGCAACAGATCAACTGACCACAGCGATCCAGACCACCCTTTCAACAGCCACGCACACCACCGAGTCGAAGGGAAGAATCCATTCCCTTCCGACAAGGATACGGCAACTCATTCGCGAAATAAGGGAGACAAGGAAGCCGTGGCAGGAGACAAGGTGCCCAAGGACGAAGAGGAGGCTGAACGCCCTGATCGAGCAGGTGAAGGTGGCCTTGGACGAGCACGCCGCCGACGACTGGGAGGATCTCATCCTGAACATCACCGAGGAGATCCCCTCAGTCCACCGACTATGCCGTCAACTCACAGATACCCCAAGGCCCACCCAACCACTGCTCGACAGGGGTGGAGCGCTCAAGTTCGAAGCCAAAGATAGAGCAGAAATCCTGGCAGAGAGCTTAAAAACCCAATTCCAGCCGAATCCGACTACAGACACTGACCACGTCAGACGAGTAGAACAACACCTCAGGGAGTAGGTACTTCTCTGCACAGCCGTCCACGGAAGAGGAGGAAACCAGCAATGTGGAAAACAAAGAGCCACCAATATTTATCAACCCCGTCCATGTCAGAAGACTGATACAGAGACTGCCCAGAAGGAAGGCGCCTGGCATGGATGGGATCTCAAACGAGGCCCTCAGGCACTTACCGCCGAAGACCGTCGTCGCCCTCACGATAATATACAACGGCATACTCCGCAGTGGCCATTTCCCAGACCGATGGAAACTGGGAAAAGTGGTGATGCTCCCTAAACCCGGAAAGGATGCCAGAAAACCCGAGAGCTACCAACCTATCACGCTGCTGAGCACGATGTCAAAAGTCTTTGAAAGATGTCTGCTCTTCCATCTGAAGCCGCACGTGACTCCTAGGGAGGAACAATTCGGGTTTAGGGAAGAACACTCCACCACTCTCCAGATAACCAAGATGGTGAACGAGATGGCCAGGTCGCCACAACAAGAAGGAGTATGTCGTGGCAGTCTTCCTTGACATGGAGAAAGCCTTTGACAGAGTATGGCATGAAGGGCTACTGTACAAACTGTCGAAGAGCGTCGCACCGAGGAAACTCATTGAAATCATAGCCAATTTCCTGAGGGACAGACGCTTCGTGGTGGCGGTCGAAGACGTTCTCTCTGCAGAGAAAACTGTGAAGGCCGGAGTGCCACAAGGAAGCTGCATCTCCCCCATCTGCTACGCCTGGTACACCGACGATATCCCTGTCGTCGGGCAGGTAAAGCTGGCGCTATACGCCGACGATGCAGCCTAGTTCACCTCTTCGTACAAACCAGCCTTCACAGCTAAGAAGCTACAACCCACCCTGGATGCCCTGCCAGAATGGCTGATGAAGTGGAGGCTCTCGGTAAATGTGGCCAAGACCCAGGCCTTCATTACCGGGAGCTGCAACCTACCAGACCCACTGAAGCTCCAAGGAAAGGAAATTCAATGGCTATCGAACGTCAAGTATCTCGGCATCACGATTGACAGAAAACTGACGTTCGTTAAGCAAGTCGACCACATAATAGGATTGGTGAGGGGAGCTCGCGCCAAACTCCTCCCGAACCTCTATTCAAGACTGCCGATAAAGACGAAGCTGCTAATCTACAAAACCTACTTGAGGTCCCGCCTGACGTATGCGGCGCCAGCCTGGTACCCAAACGTCAGTGCGACGAATCGGAAGAGAATACAAGCTCAGGAAAACGTAGCGCTGCGAATGATCGTGATCGCATCGCGCTACGTCCGAAACGCAACCATCCACCGAGACCTCAAACACGAGGACATTAGCAGCTTCGTCCAAAGACTGACCACAAAGATGTTCACAAAAGCAGACGCCTTGAATCAAGAGCATCTCAGGGGCATTGCCCCCCTGCACGCGCGACCTCCAGACGAGCCAGGAAGGAGGAAAACGAAAGGGTTTTCCAGAGACCTCATCGCACCACAACTGAAGTGAGACACCACCCCATCAGCGACAATGCCCCCGGCATACACAGTTCGGCTGCTGATCGGTTCGCTGGGCCTTCCCCCATGGGATCTCAACTGGCTAGGCTTGATCGCGCCGAACCACACGTGGAACCGGGGACTTCAAACTCACTAGCGACCTGGAAAACCCTTGAAGATCCCAAGACCCGTCCATTGTAATGGGCGGAGACGCGCCAGGGCCAAAAGGGCTATGCCCTGAAACCCTATCCCCACCCCAAAAAAGGGGTGAGAAGAACGTTACGTTGCGTTGTGCGTGGTGTTGTGGGTGTCAGCTGAGTATTAGTCGGTCGTTGGTTGGTTGTACACAGACTGTAGTGCTCGTGCCCGCTGCTCTCTCGTATCAATAGAGCGGCAGAGATAGTTTGGCAATAGATAGCTGCGACAGCAGACTTCCCAGTCGATACTAGGAATAGCTGCATTCGAAGACGAAGCGACTCTTCTGCTTGCGAGTGGGACTCGAAGACAACGCAGTAGCCGAAGTCAGATCGTCACACAGTCTTTTCTTCGACAATCCCAGCACACGTGGACGCTTCGGGTGGTGGAACATTTTCGAAGCATAGTTGACACATTTCGCTATCGCACGTTTCCTCGCCCGTCACCGTCGTCCACAGTTCAGGTCGTTATTTTTTTATGACAATTCGAAAACTTTCGGCAACAAGGGCCGCAGTAGGTTCAAGTTATTCATTTTATGACAATCCGAAAACTTTCGGCAACAAGGGCCGCAGTAGGTTCAGGTTATTTTTATTTTGGTGACCATTTATCCATTTTGGTAACCGTTTAAAATGTTTTTGGTAGTTAATAGCTACTTTTTGGGCGGTGTTTCAACACGAGCCTTGTTTTTAAACCTAAACCTATATAATATCTTTACCTAACTTAAAGAAAAACATCGATGTATAAAAACATGTATCTTTTGACATATCGATATTACATCGATGCCACTATCCGATGCATTACATCGAAAAAAGCATCGATGTATTTTTTTTATGTCCATCACTAATGCACAGACAGACCAGAACAGTGCTGCCAGATTAAGGTTTTCTCCGCAAATCTTATCTGAAAACCCCCCAAAACTAAGCTTTTGAAGAAAAAAATAATTTTATAAACATTATATACAATTACTAGCTTTTAAAGTATAGTATCACTATTCCACTTATTAGGTATATTTTATTTTCTGCTTTGATAGGGCTATTAAGACCAATCTATATGACCGACTTTGTGACTGTGCGGCACACAACGCGATTGACCGAAACCGATATGTTGGCGGCAACTTTGGCACCACTCAGCTCGGCTGCCATCGTACGCAGTATTGTGCTTTGCTAGCCATATTGTTTTGTGGTATTGGTAACGGTTTTGGTATGTTTGGTATAGCTACTGGTTAATTGTGTTAAGTTATGGCCGTACAGTTATTATATTCTCTGTTTTTTATGTCTTGTTTATCCATAATTTGAATACATTTATATATATGATATTATTATATGTACTCTTGTATGTTGTGTTCATTACCTTTTTTTTACTTATCTATTTTGCACCACCGTTTACGCTAAGTTTTAGTATGATATTCCATTCCTATAAAGGTTGTCTGGAAGAGATCGCTTTTTAGCGATAAAACCGCCATTTGAGCCGTGTTATTTGTTTTTTTTTAAACTTTTGGTGATGACAATAAATAATTAATATTAATTAAAATCCCCAGATTCCCTCCAAATATACGCATCCTACCTATATTCTATTTCATACCTGTTCCTTTAATCCTCATCAAAGAAACAGGTATGAAACGTATACGATATTCTAACGTATATCGTATTCGTTTCCCAAACGTTTGTAATAATTGTCACAAACCTTGTTCAACAACTACCGTCATACCAATGAAAATTATACTGAAGAATTATTTGAAGACGGCAAATCCACGACTTTGTAAAGCCACGACCCTCACAAGATGGAAGGTGAAAAATGCGGTGAATTTCGGGAAATTGACTGCTCGCACTCGCGGCGCCGCCGCCGCACACGGTCACTACGCGGTACGGACCCTCCAATTGCGCCGTCTCTCAAGTCTGCTCAACACCAGGAAATCGATATATTCCATGATAATATTAATGTATTTGTAAGTGTTTGTGAGCGTTTTTTGACTTAATTTAAATTTAATGTTTCTTTTTTGAACTTGTGTGTAATTTTTAATTTAGACTTTGTTTTAAATTTAATTTTAATATTGTATAATTTTTATAAAAACGAATATATATATCTCGCCACATGCCTTGGCGTTGCTGTAAATGTGGGAGAATTGAATAAGTAAATAAATAAATAACCCGGGGCCTCAGAAGAATAACTACTAGAACCGCAATAAAGTATGTCAGAGGTTGCGAAAAAGAGATGCTATAATGATGATTTAGTACTGAAAAAAGAGAGAGATATACTGATGTTCCGTCCTTATTACCTTGGCCTGATTTTAACTTGGCCAACTGTCTAATCTGATAGAAGTTGGCCAAACAAATCAAGACTTGCTTATAATATTCCTAAATCTCCATCTTGTCAGAGGCTAATCATAATCTTACCTCATGTCTTCAAGATAAAGTGACAAGTTTATACACCACTTCGTTTTATTAATGAACTTAATTTCAACACGTTATATATACTATCTTAAATACGCTGGCCGTATTTTTTTTATGCCATAATCACTCGGCAAAATTCAGTTTGCTGAAGGAGATTGGTTTTGGAACGCAATCCTAGTAGTAACATTTCTATGGCCCGGGTGGGGAAACGAAAAATTTTATATGGCAGCACTGCAGTCCTGTCCAGTTGCCAAAAAAAAAAATTAGTTAAAAGTGCAGTCCTGTGACTTTTTGGCGGGAAGTAAAACTGAAGGCGGGAAATTTATTTTCTGCGTGAAATAATTTCTTTTATTCCTGTTTTCTCGTGAGTAAATATCAATATCTCAACGGAAAAAAGTGTCCGGCGTCACGCTGCGATGGGGACGGAGGACGATGAGGGCCTCCAGCCCTCAGAAAGAAAAAGAAAATTTGATGCCATTCTACAATCATCAGAAGCTAAGTACAAAATGTATTTGAAACCAAATTACACTCGGTTATTTCTAGAGAAAAGTGCTGTGGATTACACAGTTTACGTAGAGTCAGTTAAGGAAAAAATCGGCAACAAAAACCCTATTAAATTGACTTAACTCTTTGTAGACAATATAAAGGGAATCACTGGCGTACACAGAATAAATCCGTTCAAAATAGGCGTAACATTTCAAAAAGCAGCAGCTGCTAACAGTTTTTTGAAACAAGACAGCTTTCTTAGTCGAAATAAGTTGCGCGCATTCATCCCAGCGCACTTAGTTGAAAAGATTGGGATCATAAAATATGTTCCAGTAGATATGAGCAATGAAGAAATATTTAAAAACATAAATTGCGATACCGACATCATCAGCGTGAAGAGGTTTATGAAAAAGGATGAAAATAAGAAACTCGTACCACTCACAACAGTAGCCATTACCTTTTCGTCAACAACTTTACCTCGGTACGTGTTCCTAAATTTATTTAGGTACCAAGTTCATACCTATGTTCCACCACTGATATAATGTTTCAAATGTTACAAATTCAACCATTCAGCCAAAGTATGCCGAAGCAACACCCAAATGTGCTCGTCGTGTGCCGGGGCACACCTTTTCAAAGAATGTACATCAGAAACCCTACAGTGCATGAATTGCGGCGGAAGTCACCTAGCCATATCACGAGACTGTCCAGTTAAAATTAAAAAACTGGAAGAAAAACGTAAACAAATAATAAGCCCTAACCTATCTAGTCAAGATCGGGGAACGCGAGATTTGTTTTTTAAAAAGATTAAAAATTGTTTAATAATTATTTAATGTCCGATACATTGGCGAGTTGAATTATAACTAACTTAAATCTAACTTAAAACTGAGCAGGAGCATTCTCCTTATCAGCTATGCGTCCGGGACGACCACCGTGAAGCCAGACGTAACTCAGCAGTTCTTACGCCTACGCTGGTATCTGTATAGTTTCGGTACGGGTTCCAGGATGCATAACTATCTATAGCCTCCGTGGTAAACAATAATGTTGACAACTTTCCTCCTTTGAAGGAAAAATCGATAGCCTCGAACAGCTTATTATCAGAAACTAAAAATAAAAAAAACGAAACAAAGTCCAACTTAGATGTAGAACAAATTGCTAACAATGAAATAATTCTTAAAGCTATTGTTAAATCGCTAATTATTCTAGCAAACTCTAAATCTACCGAAGTCATGACATCTAATAGAATAAAAGACATATTTTAAGTAATTTACAATAATTTTATGGATAATAGGTCCTGTAATAATTTATCGAATAGAAAAACACACATAACATTAGCCCAATGTAATGTACAGTGTGTTACCAGTAAAAAACCTTTGCTTATTAATTTTCTTTATCAAAAAGATATTGATATCTGTTTGTTAAGTGAAACTTGGTTAAAGTCTAAAAGTTCTTTCAGTGTTCCAAATTTTAATGTTATACTTCAAAACGGTCCAGATGGTCATGGAGGCGTGGCCATCTTAATTAAAAATTCCTTTAAGTATTCATTTTGTCAGACTCCTTATTACGATTTTCTACAATCAGTCGCAATTATATTAAAAACTAACTTTGGTAATCTGACGTTATTGTGTGCTTATGCACCACCAAATCGAGGTACACGAATCTTTAAATACATAAAATTAAAACAGATAATTAATAACTTGCCTAAGCCGATCATGCTTTTAGGTGATTTTAATGCACATCATGTTTCATTTGGTTGTCGTTCTTCGAACTCCAGAGGTAATAGTATTTATAATTTACTAGACGAGTGTGATCTATGCATTCTAAACACAGGATCTTTAACCACAGTTGGAAATATTCGTAACAACCCTTCTTCAATTGACATAACATGTATAAGTCCCAATTTAGCTCCTTTATTCGAATGGAAAGTCTATGACGACCCATCACGACCGATCGGTAGCTATCATTTTCCCATCTTGATTGACATTCAGACTTCGGTGGAAAAGTATGTGATAGGCACTACATGTGAGCGTTTCAATTATAAGCAGGCTGACTGGGCCAAACTATTTTTAGAAAGTGAAACAGCATTCAATAGTATAAATTTTAATGATCAATCTCCTAGCAATATTTATGACTCATTCTGTGATGTACTTAATAATATTAAATTAAAATATATTCCAAAAATTGTTAAACATTGCTCATATCAAATGAAAGCTCCAGTGCCTTGGTGGGATAGTGATTATGCTACTGCAGTTAATAGAAGTAGATTAGCTTTGAAAAAATATTGGTCAATACCTAGAATAGCTAATTATATAGAATACAAAAAGATTGACGCTCTTAAAAAGAAATTGTTAAGTCAAAAAAAGAAGGATGGTTGGAGATCCTTGTGTGAGGCATTTAATAGATACACACCGGTGAGTATGATTTGGAATTATATCAGAAGATTTAAAAGAGCTGGTTTTAGAATAACATTCAAAAACGATGAGTGGATACCTTCCTTTTTAGATAAATATGTTCCACAATCTCCTCCTGAAAAAGACGTAGATACAAAAAGATTAAATATTATTTTTGACTCAATAGGTAACACTGATGGATACTTTTTGAATGAACCATTTACAATACATGAATTTAAATCAACCCTAAAATCAAGGAAAGATACAACACCAGGACTTGATGACTTTACGTACAAATTAATTCGCGAACTTCATCCAAATGCTCAAAATATTCTTCTTAAGATCTATAACTTGTTATGGGAAAACAATTATATTCCTACGTCTTGGAAGACGCAATGTGTTTTACCAATTCTGAGAGCAGATAAACCCGATAACGAATGTGATTCTTATCGACCTATATCATTATCTTCTTGCATAGGCAAATTATTTGAAAATATGCTTAAATTACGGTTAGAATTTTATAGCGAAAAGAATAACATGTTACCTGTTCAACAATTTGGTTTCAGAAAAGGTAAAAGTGCAGTTGAAAACTACATGTCTCTCAATACTGATATAAAAATTCTTTTCATAGTCATTCATATACAGCTTGTGCTTTCCTTGATGTTTGCGGTGCGTTTGATAATGTTAATCCTACAATACTTGTGCAAATTTTATGGATACTTGGAATACCTGGAAAAGTTTGCAAATTGATATTCAGTTTTTTGTTTAATAGGACAATGTTTGTTAAATTTAATCATATTTTACATGGACCTAGAGAAGTTTTCATGGGAACAATGCAAGGTTCCACAATTTCGCCACTACTTTTTGGATTGTACACATCTCAAATAAATAGATATTTGACTGATCCGTCAGTCAAATGTCTTTTATTTGCTGATAGTATCGTTGTATATAGTGTAAATAAAGATGTAAATATTGCTATTAGAAACTTAAATAATGGCCTATCTCAGATTAAGAGGTTTTATGACAGTTTGAATTTAGGAATAAATGTAGATAAAAGTGGAGCTATGATATTCAGCAAGAAGTGTGTAGACTTAGACGATATTTCACCTGTTTCTCTCTCCTGTAATAATCTAAACTGGTTACAAGAGAAAAAAATTCTAGGAATTTATTTAGATAGTAAATTGAAATTTGAGACTCACATCAACTACATCATAAAGAATGCTGGCAGAGGGTTGAACATATTGCGTTCTCTGGCTGGTGTTCATTGGGGTTCAGATCCCAAAATATTATCAATGCTTTACAAAAGCATTGTCAGAAGCCATTTTGACTACAGCTCATTGGCCTATATGAATGCTAATGTTTCTAATTTACGAAAATTAGATGTAATACAAAATAGAGCATTACGTATTATCACGGGAGCAATGTGTTCCACACCAATAAATGCAATGGAAGCTGAATCTGGCATTATACCACTAAAATTGAGGCGGCTACAACTTGCTCAAAACCTTTGTCTTAAATTACTGGCAACTGACAACAAATTTGTAATGAATAGAATTTTACCTACTCAAGACCTTCCTTCAGATTTCACTAATAACTTATAGATATAAATGCAGAAGAACACCTTTCAGAACGCCTACCAGAACCATTAAAAATAAATTTAAATATTAAGAACCTTTGTAAAAACATACACACTTCCAATCCTCTCCCTATATTATGTGCAGATTATAAAGCCATGATCCAAACTGATATTAATATCAATTTAGATCAAATTTTAACCAAGTTGAATTTTCGAAATATTTAAACAATCAACCTTTATTTACCTACATTCTGTATACGGACGGTTCTAAAACTGAGGACGATGTAAAATTAGCTTTTTATGACTCGCAGACAAAGAATAGTTTTTGTGTGAAATTAGACACTCATTGCAGCATTTTCACAGCAGAGTGTTATGCAATTTATTGTGCGTTAGTTTATATAAATAATGTAAATAGAACTCATTTCTTAATAGTGTCAGATAGTAAGAGTGTACTTTTAGCTCTAAGTGGTAATTTACTTAAATTTAATACTAATTATATATTGTTAAATGTTAAAACAATTTTGCTAAATTTAAGTAACGGAGGCAAGTCGGTTAAGTTTAAATGGGTAGCTTCTCATCGCAATATTTCGCAATAGGTCGGGTAACCAAGCTGCTGACAAAGCAGTCCGAGGAGAATTTGATGAAGACCGAACAGAAATAGTACATATACCTTATACTGATTATCAACAGAAAATATTATGAATTTATGGCATTCATTCTGGAGATCGGTATCTGAGAGAAAAGATAGATGGTATGCATCAATTCAGAATGACCCGCCGCAAAGACCTTGGTACCACAAAAGAAAGGACATAGAAAACAGAAATTTTATAACTACAATAAATAGACTAAGATTTGGCCACTGCAGAACACCAGCTCATCTTGCAAGACTCAAAATTGTACAAAGTGATAAATGCGAATTTCGTATTAGTGAAATTGCTGATCTACAACTTATTGTAATGAAGTGCACGAAATTTAGCTTAGAAAGATTAATTTTAGTTGCAGAATTGCAGAATATTTGTAAAAGTGTGATACCGAATGATTTGCAAAAACTTCTTAGCAACCCTGTATATTTTATTCCTATATATAAGTTTATCAGTACTACTTAGGTAAATTGTAACATTGTATATTAATAGTTAAGTAAATAGTTCAATAAGTAAGGCACTTAGGACTTTGTAAACAGTTGCCAATAATAAAAAAAAAGTGCAGTCCTGTATGGCCATGGATGGTTACAAGTTAGGCATTTAGGACTTTGTATTGTATCCAGTTGCCAATAAAACATAATTAAAAAAAGCATGGATGGTTCTGTTTATCGAAATAATTATATTATTTCTATTATATTTACACCACATTGCTAGATTTAATACTTTTTTTGTTGGTTGTGTTGATATGGCTTTGTGAAAGAGACTTTAATATGTATCTTCTAGCCATTGGTGATGTGTATTTTGCTATGGAATTCATGTAGAGGTTGAGTTCTACAGGTCTAGGGTTTTCCTTGTTAAAAAGGTTATTTTTCTTGATTGTATCATGGAGGCATCCAAAATGCAACAGGAGTCAGAGCTGCACGATGACGGCGGTGCAGAAACTGAAGACATCCCCAGTGATTTTTTTGATGAGTTTAGTAAAGATGAATTTATTGAAGGTCTCAGCATTATAGATAGCTGGGCCGAAGGTGTTCCATTAGGTGAACGATCTGAGAATAGGTCCAAAAACTCTGTTAATGCTTTGAATCGTGGTGATAGTTTATCTGCTTATCATGATGTATGTAGTAAGAATGAGAAAAAACGATATTCACAGTCACCAAGCAACCGACTGGATGAGTTCATCAAACCTGGCAGCCGACGAGATCCCTCTAAAACAAACGAAGCTATTAAAAGGGATAAAGAAGAAAAAGTTAAGGAGTTTTTGGCGAAGTCGCTAGAGTCGTCAGATGACTTGCGACCACCAGGTACTGAGCTCGACGGATTCTTCGATATTTCTAAGCAGAAGAAAGATAAGACTCCAGCTTTAGACGATGATGGTTCGCCGCCACATCATTCGAGTCGCCGTATTCATTCACCTGTAAAGTTCTCGCATCGTCCTCGAGAGTCGCCCCCAAAACGACAACGACAATATAGTCCCCGGAGGAGCCCGAGACGCAGCCCCCGCCGTACCAGCCCGATGCGCCGCAGCTCTCCGTCGCAGTTCCGACGGTTTCAACATCATCTACAGAGGCGGCATTTCAGCCCTCAAGGAATGTTTAAGCACAAGGATAGCTTCCGTTTAGGGAATTTACATCGGCGTTACAGCCCCAATCGTCGTAGTCCACGACGAAGCCCGCATCGCAGCCCTCGCCGCAGTCCCCGCCGGAGCCCGCGCAAGAGTCCTCGCCGCTTGCGTCGCAGTCGTTCACGCTCTCCTTACAAGCGCCTTACGCGTCGGTCGAGGTCATCAACGCCACCAAGAAAAAACATAGACAAATTTTTATATCCTTCAGATTTAAATCTACCTCAGACTTACTTTAGTTCAACTCCTACTACCTTTCCTGCTCCTGTTGCTTCCAGCCCATTCCCACTGGGCTCTGGTGGCCCTCCTCCCGGTGAATTTTCCAGTGGTCCACCAAACTATCCATATGGGCCAGGTTTTGGCTATAATAGTAGTGGTACCTATGAGTATCCTAGTCAACTACCACACCCTGGTATTCCTGCCCCTCTAGTTCATCCAGCAGCTGGAATGCCTCCAGTGCCACTACCAGCACATCCAATTCCTGTGCCCCATATACCTATTCCACCAAATCCGGTGCCTGCTCCTGCAATGGTCCCTGCTCCTAATTTGATATCACCAGTTTTGCCTCAACCGCCTACTCTAACTAGTATGCCAGATCATAGCACTCCGCAAGATGCGCTGGCAAAAGTAATTATTGTTTTTTTTGTTATTTGACTTAAATGTTTGTGATTTATTTTATGATAGTCTTTCACAATTTATTTGGGATGTTTCAGTTAGTTGCAGAAGGCAAGCTATCTCAAGCAGACTATTTAAAGCTGGCACCTAACAAAGGTATTATGTTGATTTTATAGTATACTAGCTGCGCTCCGCAGTGTTACCCACAATTATTTTTTTCTAGTAATAAATATGCCTATGTTACTCAGTAATAATGTAGTTTTCCAATAGCAAAAGAATTCTTGAAATTGGACCAGTAGTTAAGTTTATTTGTTACATACATAATTACGAATCTCTCCTCTTTACAATAGTGTTTATGTAAATTGAAGATCTTGTTTCCTTATCGTCTGTGCTGCAGCAATGTTATAGATATGACTGAGAGGATGATTTTACATTGGCAATATCAATAATTTGTTATTTTTCAGGTGCAAGCAATGCTCCTGATAACAACCACAGGGCTACGGGTAGGTATTTTTTAAATTATCTATGAGGAACAATCATATTTGGTTACGGTTGCAGCATAAGGCTAAATTGTTGCTTCCACTTATAAAGCAATATTTATAACAGAATTGTGCCCCATTGGGGTTTTATGAAATGGAATGTGTATTTTGTGTTTGCAGTTCTGCAGAAATGCAATACAGCTCTGGCGAAATTGAGGAACTTGCACCTTCCCAGTTATTTGGTGATGAACAACAACATGTTGGATTCGCAAGTGGATGCCAAGTACATCGGACCGAAGTTCTGCTCGCCGTTGAAACGACAGCCTCCCATCGAGTTCCTGTTCACAAAGGCGAACGCGTCAGCGGCAGCACAACAGAACAAGCATTTAGTGGACAGCATCATCGCGTGCTTACCGGAAGTGCAGAAACTCATCTCGCGACCGAAGAAGAAGGCGCCCAAAAACACGAAAGATGTAGCCGTGCAGACGACCAAGCCTTATTGTGACATATGTGAAATTAGGGAAAATACACAGTTCTACGAAGTGTCAACTTCGGTGGACAACGAACACTTCAGTTCTACGATTCACACGCAAGTCGTCGAGCAGGACTTGGTGAATTCGAAATCTATCTTCAATCCGAGCGGGAGCGTCGGCGATGGCGCTCAGATGTCCATCGCACACCTCACTCCGGCCCAGCTCGTGTCACAGCTGGCTGCTCGAGCCAAAACCCTGAAGCAGACGGACTTCGCGCCATCAAATCAGTACCAGAGGAACCCGACGAACAGCTACGACTACGAAGCCAGAGGTGGTCAACAATATCAGAATTATGGCAATTACCGTTATTGATTTTATTAATATTCAATTCATATTTTTAGATACCTGTAAGTTTATTGTGTACTTTCGGCGTTAATTAATTTATGCCGAGAATATTATTAATTGTGTTAAATTGTATTTCACTTTATGTGAATAAAAATGGGATGACATGCATCTCGTTTTATTTTTAGTACTAAAAATAATTCTTCTGTAACTGGCGGTTTTGGATTGACGTGGATTTGTCTGCATCACCTAACCACACCACAATAAACAACGCAGATCTACAGGCTACAGATTATATCAAGGTCTACAAGGATAATGGGAAGAGGAAAGTGAAGATTGGAGCAAATGCTGCATTTAAATTAAGTATATTTTTAAGGTTCCATTATTTTTGTGAGGGGCTGAATCATTCAACCAGCTGAATGATCTAAGCCCCTGTTTGTGTTGTATGCACAGACTAATCATCAAATCAGTGTGTAGGAATTAGAAATTGTTTGTCATATTTTCGCAACCACATTCCTCTCAATTTCTACTGAAGAGGGGAGTAGTTTTCTAAAAGCAACCAAGAAAAAAACAATATTTTACAGACATTAAATTTTTATGTATAAAATTAATGTCACTTGTGTATGTATGCTTAATAATATAATTGCCTACCATTTTGAAACTTAAAACCACAAGCCATATTGATTTTGCTCATTTTATGGAAGAAATGTAATAATGGAGATTAGAGTCAAAAATTGGCAATCTCCTATAATTTACACCATAAAATTACCAAAATCAATAACTAGTTTTAAACATTCCAAGTCACAAATCTTAAATGAGACTACCTAGAGGTACACATATAGATATTTTGGAACTTGTATATTTTTATGTATTTTTGCATGCTAATAGATAATTTTTCTAATCAATATGAACATGTGTGAGTTTTGAAATTGTTATGCAACTTATTAGATAAAAAGGACTATTATAAATTGGGTGTTTGTATCTTTCTTATAACAAAACTTTTGTAATATAACAATGCAAGATTTTGAAATGTATATCAACCATCCAAGAAATCGTCGAGCCACTTCTCAAGATCTTCGGACGACTCAATAACTGGATTTTTTTTCGTTTCTACAGGATTATCTGCAATCAAATGAAAGATAATAAATGTTTACTATACAGAAAGTAAATGTTTCATTCATGTAATTAGTTTGTTGCCTTACCTTTTGCTTTAGATTCACTACTTTGTGTTAGGAGTTCTGCAGGTTTGTTATTGTTATCTTCTGTTTTTGCTAAGTTAATTGGTGGCTCAATAACATTTTTAATTGGTTCTAAAATTTGTAGATCAAGTTTAGGTTTTACTTCTTCCAGTAACAAGTCGTCAATATCATCTCTTTTTTTCGATTCATCTGATACTTTGAATTTCGTATTAATTACATTATCTTTTATGTCTTTACAACTATGTACAGGACTAGGAATTTCTTCAGTCTTTGCCAAGTTTCTAAAATCTAGATCAATATCATCTCTCATAGCAGTTTTATCTTTAGAAACATTTGTAGTTTCTTCTTCGATTTTTCGTATGGAATTAATATTCAAATTAACGTTTTGGACTTGATTTTTGCTCAAGCTATCTTTCAAACTATTCAATATTTTGTCATGTGCTTCTGTTTCTGGAGTAGAATACGATTTATCAGCAAAATATTTTTGTTTATACTTGGTTGCTCTATTGTTCATGCTTAGAATGTCATTTTCACTGAACAGAGTTTGGTCAATGCCATTTCTTTTATAGAAAGGAACTGCAGATACAGCTAAGGAGAGGTTGTCCATATTGATTTCAAAATACTTGTCATATAATGATGGGCCGGTGCTGACATCCCACGACTTCTCATGCTTGAATTGGAAATGACCACCGATGGATAATGGTGCTTGAATTAGTTTCTGAAATTATAGATATGCAAATATTAAAGCTAATGTTGGTCAAATTTAAGACAGCTTTTAATTTAATTAGACAGGGTTATTGGTTAGATTGTACCATGATATGTAAATGATGCCAATGCATTATTGGCAACTATGCTAGTTGGGTAAGCCCTAAGGTAGTGGACAACTAATCAATTGCAATTAATAGATTTAAAAAAATCTTATCAGCTTCAGCTCTTTTCTTTGACCATTAGAAAAAGTTGTAATTATCTATTAATTGTATACAAGTGAATAGACTCAGTGGCATTCACAAGCTTCACATTAAACCTGACTTTAATGCTTCAAACATTAATTTATCAGATAACATTTTATAAAATTACAGTTTTATAGAGTAACTGTATGCTATTAGCGATAAGGCCGTCACTTGTGACACTAGATGTAAAATTGTTCCTGTATATTTGATGTTTGTGTGTCTGCAATAAATAGTTTATTCATACGTTCATACTGAGACCTTTGCCCAATAATAGCTACTTAATAATATGCTGTTAATATTAAATCTTACTTCATAGTCTGCTCCAATATTATCCTCTTCAATTTCTTCATAACTTTCTATTGGCATTTCATACTTAGACCAGTTGCTTTGAATTTCTTTTTTCTTGTATTTGGAATTTTCTTCTTCCGTTATTTTGATGATTTCTTCTGTTTCTCTTTTTAAGCTTTTGTAGAACTCTGGTCCCGGGTCTTGATACACTGGTGGTTTTTGAGGAACTGTAATAATTAGTGAAAATATGATAAAATTAAATAAAACATGTAAAAAGATTGTTTCTGTGCAGTATAGGAGTTAAATTTAAAAAGTACTGCTAATGGATTATCAAAGGTAAGTATCAATTTAGTAGTAGCATAGTCGGTAATCTCCCTGTCTGGCAACTGGAAGGGTGCAGGTTTAATACCAGGGTCAGGTATGCACCTCTGAATTTTACACTCATGTATATTAGAATTACCACTTTCTTAAATGATGAAGGAAACCTGTTTGTCGGAGAATGACAATAGCTTTCGAAGAAAACTGAAGTCCTCAACCTGCAATTTGGGCAGCATGGTGGACTATGGCCTACTATACCCCCTTCATAAGAGAGACCCGTGCCCTGCTGTGGGATGCTAAAGATTGTATAGGTAATTAGTCAAACATATTAAAATTATATAATAATAACGCGCCCTATATTTTTCAGGGGGATGAAAGACAGGGCAAAGAGAAGACCATGCGATTTGAGCCTCTGACAAAAAGGGGATGTGGATTTTGTCACCATTGTTTGACACTATTTGAGTAACAAGGTCCCCAACCCCATGCGCAGATGATAAGAATGCAATGGGTCTGATCTCTTGCAAGCGTCGCACCCCTAGACCTCCTTCCCGGACAGGCAAACTTGCTTGTGTCCATTGCTCACCACTGAGACGAACATTTACTATCTGTTCCAAAGCATGTTTCAAAGAGTTGTCAAAACGTTCCACTTCGCCCGGGCACTTCCACGTAGGAGCCGTTCTAACTATGTACGTTAATTTTGGCATCGCGAAGCAGCTCCTGAGAAGAGTCAAAGACATATGTGCAGAAAGTTGTTCAAAGTGCGCAGCAAGGGACGAAAGCAAATCTGACTTAGAGTTCAAACTTTCCGATACACCTTCAGCAAATATAGGGGCTACTAGGAGAGACAAAGAATCACGATTCTGACACTTGAGTCCCGGTATCAGAGAAGAAAAACGAGCTTTCGACTCAGCAGCTAACGCACTGCAAGCAAAATACTCACATTTAGTGGTATTTACATGCAAACCGAGGTCTTTCAGAGCCGGAAAAAGTTGTCTTAGATCACTTTCCATCGTATCGGGGCAGCCTCCGATAGTACCGTCGTCTAAATACCAAGCACCTCTCAATCAGAGGTGCTTGCAAGGAAGTAATGGTCTTATGGATCGCAAGGCTAAAAATAAGAGGACCTAATGGGTCTCCCTGCTGAGCACCCTCTTGCAATAGAATACATTTCTGATTAAACATAAGGTTGCTTGGTGACGAATAGCACTGCGAAACGAAAGGAAATATAGAAAGTCTGAATTTCATCTAACATGACACTCCTACTGATACAGTTAAACGCATTCTTGATGTCTAACTTAATCAAGACGTCGTCACTATCCTCACGCATTACAAATACTCGCGTGGCATGAATTGCTGCCTCACATCCATGAGGGGTACCTAATCCAACCTGCCTAGGCTGGAGATAAGACTGCCATGTCGGACTTCACTGCTCAACAACAAAACTTGGCCACAAGGCGTCTGAACGTGCAACCGACAGCAATAGGACGAATGCCCCCATCTTTCTTTAGGAGTGCACACAAGGAACCACCATATAGGAAGGAACAAACTACCGGATTCAGACGGCCTTCCAACAAGAAATTGCATAGGTAAGTTATTGAAGCCAATAATTTGACTCCATTGTCTCCAGCCCACGGAGAAATAAGCTCAAATGTTCAGGACGTAAACCAACTAGGCCCGACGCTGAAACGACTCCAGAGCACAAATGACGTCTTTTGCCTCCACCAACAGGCATGGTGACGGAGAGGCGGGGGCTGAGGGAACTTGGATCGGACAAAACGGAGAAGGATGCTTTTCTCGAAGAGCAGCTAGAGTGTCAGAGTTGATTGGGGCAAACGTGCAGTCCAATGTTAGCATTTGTGCTGCTCCTCTTAGATCACCCTCAAAAACTTTTGCCTGGACCATATGGTAAAGTGAAGGCGGTTTCCTAGGTCCTCCCCAGAAATGTCCGGCAAATCCTCTCCTAAAAAATTATCTTTCACTTTGGCTGTTAAAGTCTTTTTGGATCCCTGAACCGGAATCATGAGTGAAGAAAAAGCAAAAGACAGCAATTAAGTCCAGTCTTCAACCGTGTTTGAACTTACACAACGGTCGATCACAGTAGAAAGCTTGCCAGCGGCTATACATCTCGTGCCCTTAGGGACGTATCTAAGGACCCGGACCCTTGACTTGAGCGAAGACAAATCTTCCAATCTTATACATGAAGGGGATAAAGAAACTGACTGAGACGCTGCTGAAGATGAGCTCGCTGGTAAACTGTCCTTGTGCATAGGGGCCAATGTGCACGCGTAACCCGTGAGGCACGGCATATAACTTTGACGAATTAGGACAGTATGGACAAGGGGATCTCAAAGGCCTAGTCATTATTAATAACAGATTTACAACATTATATACTGTGCCAATGACAATTAATTATCAGTGAAAGATATAAATAATACAATACAATAGACATAAAAAACAAGGGAAACAAAAATTGCCTTAATCAGCCCTTATAAACTTAAATTCAAAATTATCATAAGTAATAAAACTTAATATAATATATGTAACTCAATTGATTAAAATTTGACAATGGAAATATTAAACAAAAAAAATATAATTTTACAGTTCATAAAACGCTATTATTAACCACACGAATACAATTATGTACATAAGTGCCTACAGCATGCGTAGAATATGAACAAAATTAGTTTTGTTAGGCTTATTAAAAGAAGACTGATAAATATTAAAAAATACTAGTCATAAAAAATTGTACAAGGGTTGGTTTAGTGTTGATAAAAATAAGTTGAACTTTAACAGGCACTGAACTTAGGCACTTCAAAATGACGTATTTAGACACTGATTGGATGTAATAGATCATATACCCAAATAACTTAGGTATTTGCACACACATATAACTGGAACATAAGACAAACGTTTTTTTCGGTTTTCGACGTAATACAACGCCACAAACTATATCACACTTATAAAATAACTGCTTAATACGGTATTAATACTTATATGTCACAAATTTTGATAAACCATTTATTTGATTTAATTTACGTGGACCTAATGTTTGTAGTGCGGCGCTACCCGTCGCTATAGGTAATTATAATAGCTATTTTTGCTCATTAAGCTAACTATGTATTTCTATTCTATATTTGATTTATGGCCCCTGCGGTATAACCGCAATTTTGCCAATGTCGCGTGACTAGCAAGACAAACGCTGATAAGATTGGCCGGTAATGCGATTCAATCAAAAACCGTGGACACTGCGCAGGTGTTCGGTGATGAGAAACAATTTTGTATCTGAGCTTACTTTTTTACAAACCTGAAACAAACACAAGGACATGTACAAAACGGCACAAATGTTAGTAACATGAAATATATAAAAAGGCAAAGATTAGGTAATTTATAATTTAATATTGTTAATTGTAATAAACTTATTTAGAATATATACAAAAGGAGTGAAGACAAGGGGAAGCAGGGAGGAAAAGTTAGAGGGGCGGGGAATATCTGCAGGAATCATGTCATAAAGGGAGCAGCAAAGCCTTTGACATTCAAAGAATATATGTTCGGTAGTCCCAATAGCTACACCACATTTACACAGCGAGTGATCACGTACTCTGATTCTTGCTAAAAACACAGGAGTGCAAGCGTGACCCAACCGTAAGCGGCACAATGTTGATGTTACTTGTTTGCTTGTTTTTTTGTACCTTGAGAACCAGGGTTTAGTTGGAATTGTTTCTTGAATTTGGCCATAAAACTTCCCTGTTACTTGTTTGACTTTATGCCAGTCGGACAGCCATGAGTTAAACTAATTATGTATTTGATTTGTGTCCAGATTAAGACAGTTACAGCATCTTAGAGTAGGGAGGTTAGGTTAACAGCTGGTAAACACGAAATAGGTAAACAGGATTTACCTTTTGTAACAGACCTAGATTCATCAACCTTTTCTGCCTTCTTTTCCACTTTACTAGCCTGATTTCGTGCATTACGTGGTTTTCTCTGCTCTTTTGGATCATTCTTTTTCTTCTCTCTGAAATTAATAACTAAAATAGGTGCATGGTTCTTAAAGAACGAAAGGAATATGGCTACTGAGGTAAACTTACTGGTTCTTCTTCGTGTCTTCGGACATTATTAACGCTTACAAACAAAACTATTTATTTAATCATTTGTGTGCTATGTGTACAAAATATAAAATAGTACACAGAGAAATGTTTCCGAAAAAATTATAGGTAAATAAATTAGCCACAGACTAGAACGAGAACGCTACAAATTGACAATGACGTGACAGCTGACTGACAATGACCGCAACTTAAGTTTCTTCTTAATTATGGCGTCATACATTTAGTTAATTTGCGAGCGATAAATATAAACTAATAGACAGAGACAAATAACTCTGTGTATGTGTTCTTTAACCTGAAGAAAAATATAATTCAAGTAATATTAAGGTTTCCTATTACCTTTCAAGGTGAAAATTGGCTTAGAAACATCAGGCTTTGAATCTGTTTAGATTGTCAACAAGAATATTGGTCCAATAATTTACCCGATAGAAAAATATTTCATCTGTCAGTTTGTATGTTTGTCTTTATATTGGTACTCGCGTACAGGTCGCAGCTTCCAATCGAACTAGCATGTTAATGATTAAAGTTTGTAAATCTGCCATGACATATATTAACATTAGCTATAGTATCTGTAGCAGAAAAAAAAACTTTCTGTTATGTATCTAAAGGCCACTCACTTTATACTGCGTGTGCGTGCGGAGTAGGTATAGAATGATATTTACCTACACTCATAAGAGATATTTAAGTGTAATAGTTTATTTTTATTTCAGTTATTTCTTGATACGTAGAGCTAGATCTTGGTTTTTTCAAATCGCGACTGAATCAGTGGTATATCCTACACATCGTCGTTCGCTTTAAATCAGGATCAGTAGAGTTGCGGTCAAGTGCAAGCCTATATCAGCAATAATAATTCCTAAAAAAAATTAATACCGACATCATTACGGCAGGCGTCGATAGAACTGATTTAGTTATTTCGATTTGAAAATCAAACAAAAAAGTATTTTATTTAATCGGTCTCACCGTCTCTGAGAAATTATAAACATAATAAACACACCCGTCGAATTGTACCTACTCTTTTTTTGGATGTCGTTAAGAAAGTACTGCCGTAGTGATAAAATAGACGCCTGTCTCAGACATGTAGTAGCGAGTGGCTGTATGGTAGAATATACATGTAGGCGTCAAAAGACCTTAGCCAAACGTTTACATGTGACGCAGACCAAAGAGCGTTGGACTCCTTGTAAAAGAAACTTCTTTTTTTATTGTTCTGAGACGCAGACAATACTAAAATTATGAATACAATACTTTGATCGTGTTTTCAAATAAATTAATTAAACTAACGGTACATTTAAAAATTCGTAGTAAACTTACTATTGGTAAAATTGTACTTCTAATTTAATAGTCTAAATATTTAAAATTAGGTACTTTTGCGTGAACTCTGGCGGCGTAAAAGATACATTAATTCTTGAACATTTTATTTTAAAATCCAGTAACGAGCTCTATTAAATTGTGATATTTTGTACAAAAAACGATTCGCTAGCCTGTTCGGGATGTAGAAAACCTGAAAATTGAACAAGAACTAGGGGCCCAAGGGTGTTATTTGAATAGTAACAGAATTATGACTGCATTACGTTGAACTTCGTGATTAAGTACATACGCATATAAAAAAATAAGAAGCATAATCAGCCTACATTATTTTAGGCCTTCTCCTAAAGAACTCTATTGAATGCGATCATGCACTTTGCGTATCTAGGTTTTGCCAGCCGCTTTTCGTGAGTCGTTACCGTGTCAGATTAGCCTCGAATTAGATCTATGCTCCTTGAACTCATAGTGTTCCACCGTCTAGCCGCGTTGCGGGATGGTTAAGGTGAAAATGATTTAGATGCAGTAAATTGATGGTTTCCGCATACCTCACATTTATTTATAAAAATTGTTGATTCATTTATAAAAATGATTCACGTGCGGGACTCTCGTGGTACCACGAAATCTGAGAGCCTAGCCCTTGATGCCAGATGAGCCTTGCAGAGGATCTCGAGCAGTTGGTATTCGAGGACACTATTGATCCAAGCGAGCGAAGTCAAATTGGCAACTTAATGATACTTACTTACTTTCGTTTGAAGTTTCTATGACACAAACATAATGAGCTCCAAATATAAAAAAGTCCTGCACCCATATTCACAATGAGTTTCCGCTCGGATTGATTTTTATATATAAGATTACCTACGGTGTAAGCTTCGCTCAATATTGAGCGAAGCTTAGATTTCTTAGGTAATCTTATATATGAAAATCAATTGCTGTTTGTTTGTCTCGCAAGAGCTCGATTTAGCTGATTTTGGTCTAAAAATGTTTGTCGTACTCCAGGGAAGGTTTAAAAGGTGAGAAACATAAGTAACTGTGTGGCGGTACAAAGTTCGCCGGGTCGCCTGGTCTAAAATATTAAATAGTGATTATTATTTTAATTTTGATCTAGAATCGATTTTCAAAGTAATCATTTAGTATCTTTAGGATAATAAGTTTTGCGTGATTCGTGTTGCTAAGTTTTTGAATCCGCAGAAACTCATTGCAGATGTTGTCTTTATAGAAAACTAAAGTGTGTTTGATTTATTTTGCTGTAGGTATCTATATAAGAAAACGAACGTTAATACAAACAAGAGAAACCTATTACATTATATATACATATATTTTACCTTTAAAACACGGCTTCTGTCACACGTAAGTACCTACAAAGTTGTTAAAGTCCAACTATAGTTTAAAAACCCTGCCGTGGCGTCGTCGGTGGCACGAACGCCTCATTATAACCCTGATAAAGTTTACCGAACGTGAACAAAACCAGAGATTTTTGACGATACTACATTTAGATCTTTTCTACTTTCAGTTACGGATGAAAACCAGTGTTATACAGGGTTATCGCTTAGAGGTGTACTAGGTTGAAAGGTCTCTGTAAGTAATTATTTTTACAAACAACTTTCATTATGGGACCAACTCTAAATTCGGAAAAAAATCAGCTATTCCATAGAAAAAGTAAATCAGTTGTCGACAAAATGTATGAAAGCTGATTTTTGTTCTTCGAATTCAGAGTTGTTCCCATAGTTAAAGTAGTTCCTTAGAATGAATGCAGTCACCTCCTTTCGGCTTAGTACACTCCTAACAGGTAATCTTGTATATAGTCGTGAGGTCACTATTTCACTAACTTAACAGTAGCATAGAAGAATTACTAGAATTAAATATTATCAAAATCACTGACAGTAGTACCTAACCTACGCTTAAGTTTTTATACCTATCGAAGAATTTTCTATATTTTTTTCGTGAAGTTCCTGCTAGGGCCTTTGTTCAGATCAAATACGAAAAGGTATTTAGCGCATAATATTTAATCACTGACATGGGTATGTACTGTACAAGTATACAAGGAAGGAAAGGATCCCGTAGCAGAGATAATAATCCCGTGGTCGGGTGCGCCACGCGACAGCTTAGTTTAGTAAAGTTAGGCCCGCGAGGGTGACGCATGCGCACAAGGGCGGGTCACGCGGGTGTGCCGGGTGCGAGCGATGCGCGCGCAGTCGACACGCGCCCGTCCTCCCGCCAACATGGCGCGCGATCCCCAAGGACACATCCACATCTGACAACCCCGACACAGCTGTTACTACTTACAATCACACACAATAATTACACCACCGTAGTGCTAGTGTTTGTGTATTACCGTTTCAGTGAAGTGAATATTGTGCAGTGAGTGCTTGCAAAGGAATACCGGCGTTTGGAGCAACTGTTTTATCAAGGTATGTGCGAAACAATAACAAAACGATTTTGTTATTTTTTGTTCGCCTCGTATTGTGTCTCGATCTCTATGGTGTTCGGGATTGGTGTGGGTATTTGTTTGGGCGTTTTTTTGTGCAGGACTGTGAAATAATATTACATTGCAACGCTGAGAGAAAATGTATGACGCTCGGTTTAATTTGTATTAATTTCACTATCGGATGAATAGGTCTATCGATAATAAGCTACATGTATACGAGTAGGTAATTGTGTAGAAGGTATTCTTCTATCTACAAATTATTCTTGATATTGAAACGCTTCTTGTCTTTCAGTTGTCTTGCGAAAGTCAAGGGTAGGTAGGTGCAGTAGATTAGCGCGTTCTTGTTGGGTTAATCTAAGGAAACTAAGAGTCTCAACTTGGATACCTAAATCCTTCTGTACTTATTTCATTGTAAATACGTATCTGATAACTTATGGTTGCATTCGGTAAGCGGATTTGCAGATAATTTTACTTAATACCTACCTGCACAGCAGTTATTAAGTAATCCATTGGGCGTGTTTGTACCACCAATAAATAATGAAAATAGGCGGTATTTTCCCTCTATTTTCTACTTTTAATCTGGTCTTACTATGTATAAATTATGGTGCAACTACCTACTTTACATTTGTTGCTTTACTCATTAATATTCTTCGCAACAATTGTAATTCTGCTTTGGAATGCCCAAAATTTTCTTGAGAACCAACCAAGTACCTATCTATAAGTAGAAATAACTACCTACATGTATTTATGTGTAAAAGTATAGGTATCAGTGCATGGGAACTTGTTGGAGTGATCTCTCTCCGAACCAAATCCATTCCATCATGGTGAGGTAAGATAAATACCTACGTTAGGTAATTACTTAAATACCTACCTAGTAATTAACGAAACAATGTGCAATGTTTGAGTTAGTGTTATTATCACCCAACATCTAAATTTTACGACCAAAGCTTCGAATAAAATAGCGAGAATATTCGTTGAAAACTGCCAAACCTCACTTACTTGCATATTGCCTACCATAGGAATGTGACAACACTCAGGCTACCAGGAAAGGTAAAAAGAACTATGTGCCCAATAGTCAATCATGCAAAAATGTATAGACTTTCATACATTCTTACATAAAAATTGTGTGATTTTTACCTCTTTTCTGAAATCTGTACAACAACCACTTCTTGCGAAAAAAGCTATTGTTCTATTACTTACTTATGTAAGATATAGGTAGGTAGATAAGTAGCATATTGCTCCAACTAACGTCATTCAAGTCGTGATTCGATCCGAATCGCTCAGCCGAGGAATAATCCTATTTACAACTGACGGCTTGAGCAGTGGTCATACTAGCGCGTCAACAACGCAAGAAGTATATGCCCATTGGCCAAGCACACAAAACAAAGCCAAAATGATGTAGGATGACTGCGCTGCAAAAGGAAATGATCGCCCTTTGATCTATTTTTCCATCAGGCCTAGAAGGGGTCCCAAATAATCTCATATATAAGAATATTAATCATAACAGTGTTATAATTCTTGCAATCATAATGAATTGTATGGATGAAGCGAAATGCGAAAATTCCCTGGGCCTTTATCTATATTCTATTATGTATTTTTATTCATATTAATACTGGGGGGCTGATTCTCCCACTATTTTCATTGCTGGACAAACAGCTAGTTCGTTCGTTCGGAAAAACATAAATTGTGTTGTTTTGTCCAAGATAGCTAAGCATTTGATCACCAGCTCGCACGACCACGGAAGTTGGCGATACGGCCCCTAGAAGGAGCATGCCTAGTCTGAAATACATTGGCTCTCAAGGAAGGGTGCCTTAACACACCGTTAAAACTGTGGCTACACCCGCCATAAGTAAGTTTTAGATGGCCTCAATATCAGCCCAGATAACTTGGCTCTACTAAAATACTGGTGAGTTAATGCTGTGTAAAAATGGCATGCAGACGCTCTGGTTTGGCCGTAACCTAGACAATAGCAGCTAGGCATTAGCCCAGGCGCCTATCCTAATCGAATACTAACGAGATTGTTCGATTAAATCAACGATCTGACTTCATACTACGTAACAAAATTTAACCTTAGATGGGATCTCTGGTAGATCTCTGTTTGTTGTGTCTTTGGACTCGGATTTTTGAGAAATTATAGATGATTTACGACGATATTGATATAACTACTTAACTTCATCTATCTTCATAATGCATCGGCGTGTGTACTCTAATCGCCTTCTTACTTACGTAACATTCAATTAGGTATGCGAAGTGTCTAATTGCAAATACAACGCATGTTGCTATTGATTGCATGGCAAAAAAACGTATAATTCTTTCACCTATTCGCATGTACTTATTATTCGTATAGTTTCAATTAATTAAACGCACCAGTATGCGATAGAAGGAAGCAAGTTTTTGGTAAGTATAAAGGTACACCAACTCCCTATTCTAATTACTATATTAGTTTTTCTTTTGTATTTTTTATTAGACTTTTTTTTTTCTAAATTATGTGTTCACTCTCTTATATAATAGACCTCTTCGCGTTAAAAATATATTAGCTCAAAAAATATTGATAAAGATCTAGTATTTTTTTTGCCACTGCAAACGTAACAAACGACAAAAAGAAAACGCGCAACATACGACAAAAAATCTCCGGCAAACCTCTGATAAGCTTATTTTCTACCGACATCGAACAAGAGGAATCAATTCGACTGTATGTTTATTTAAATTGCTTGTTTCCTTTTTTCTTAACGAGTCTCTAAAAGTTCTATCGACGCCTGCCGGTAAATGGGTAGTCATTTAAAAAAAAGTAATACCCTAAATCATCTTAATACTTTCTAGCTATACCCGATATTTTCACGTTAAAATCTATTAGGTCAAAAACAATCTTAATTTTAAACTTTGTAAACGCTAATTTCACTATAATATGCCTTTATTAATTTCATATCCTTTTTTCCCACAGCATTTTACGAACATTATCTTCTTAATTCTTATGGACACTCAAGAACATTTACGATTCGTGTGTGGTCTGCGTCATTGTTTCACACGTCCATGTTTTTGTAAACCTACTAATTAATATCTTTGCCGATGAAAGTATGTTTATGTTCCTCGTTTCTGTTATGCTTCGGGAATAATGGTTCTGTGCAACTACTTACATTGGATGCGGCAATGTTACCTTTTATAAATAATGTGTTACTAATTTTAGCACCAAAGCAAATATTTCAATAGGTTAAGTATTGACTAAATCTTTATTTGTTACGTTGAATGTTCATTCATAAGCCCAATTTTTTTCAAATACGTTTTTATATTAAATTCAATGCTTGCCGAAAGATCTGAGTTATCTCGTCAAAATTGTTCCTACTCATCATTTGTCTATTAAATTGATCTTTGGCAATCTCATTGGATCAACTCAGGTAATAATAGTAAGTAGTTAGTAATTAGCAATCTAATCACACAAAGTATGTTTAGTAAGGCCTATGTTGAAAAAAAAAAACATATATAAACTTTGTTGAAGAAATACCGTGACGTCATAATTATCTCAACAACTTGTACAAATCTAGGACCACCAAAGAAGATTCGTGCAGCTACTGATATAAGAAGTTAGAGATAGAACATCTAGCCTCTCCATAAAGTCCATATTACTGTAATAGGAAGTAATAGCCGACTTTATGTGGATAAGTACACCATATTACGTAGATTCTGCAGTAGATAATTTAAATACGTCGTATTAAATTAGGTTAATTGACTTCTGACCATGAACTCCAGTATTACGTTCGTTAACCCTCAAGGTACCTAATTGAGACTTGGAAATATGCAGCTATAAAAATAAAGATTTACAACTTAATTCTTGATGCTGCACCTCTGTATAAGGAAGCTGCATAAAGATTAAACCACACAGTACGTTTATAGGCCTGGCTGAATGCCAATATGCACAAGAACTGCTTACATAAGTGTTCAAGCGTGATAATTCTCATGGACTTGTACATTGGATTAAGTACTTTAGGTTTAGAAATTTTCGCAAACTCTAAAGAGTCGTAAACTTATGAATCAGAGATGAGTAAAGCAAGAATGTGGTTCAATTTTCAAGAATTATTGCAAACATTGAATCATTTCCTTCGTTCCTTCATATTTCCTCTCTAGTAGTCTGAACTGTCGCTATCGCTTCATTGTCGCTTCAATTCACTGCATTTTTTTACTTTTGCAAATTATATCATATATTATTTGGCGTTTGGTCCGTTACTATAAAAAATCGGCCAAGTGCAATTCGGACCCGCGCACTAAAGTTACTGTTGTTATTAAAATCGAACGAAAATCATAACCTTAATGTTCAGTAAATTGAAGGTTACGCAGTCAGAGAATATCACTGAACAGCAACGGTGTATAGTACTAAAATGTTTACTTACGTGAAAACATAGGAACGAAAATAATAAGATACATAGTGCCATTACCGACTCCCACGGTTTAACATCCTGTATTCATAATAGGGACTAAAGCATTTTTGCATGAATTCGATTGCCTTCCGTGTAAGTCAATACAGATCCGAATGAAAGGTATAAGCTTCCGTCGTCGCTATATTCCAAATAGCTATCGTCATCTGTATTGCCGATAGCGAGTGTACGCCCGTGAACTTGGTGCCGTTTAGTCGCATTCCCCCGTAAAAATGGAGCTTTATCGCGGCGTCGGCCGGTTCGCGAGGTCCTTGAACCTCCCAAATTCCCATCAGATGTTTAACTCTCTATATTTAGAACTGCACGTTTGGTCTCCGGGTAGCGGATGTTTGGTTAAAAACTATTAATCTTGGCTGCTAGTTCGCACGTGCTGTTCGGCTTAAATTTGGCAAAGCTGGAGGCTATTGTTGCGATCAATCTAAGAGCGCTGGTGAATCTATTAACGCTTTATTGATAGGCTTTGTCATGTATTCATTCAGTCATTTTGATAAACTATCACTAACACAAAGATAATGTAACAAAGGCACCTTAACATTTTGCTGTGGGTTTGTCCAGTCTTTATCTCTTCTCGGTCATGATCATTCTTAAACTTATTGCAAATTCTAAGCCCATAAATGGAATTGGCATCGTAAATCTTTAAGTCAAACGCCGCGCCTCTTCTATAGTACTAGTTTTTGCGAGAACGTCTTTCTTGTGCTATTGTGTCAAATAATTCGCGATGGCGTATTTTAGTATTGGTAAGCTTCAGTACAGGTTTCTTGCGTGATCAAGATTCGTGAGGGAAACGGTTGGAGAGTAATTCGACGTATTCGATAATTGAGCCTATTTTAGGCACGATTGGGCGGGAATGCTACACCAGTTATTCATTTGAGTTATAATATATGCTTTCTTGCTGAGTTCCGCATTTTATTCTTGTTAATACATGACAAAACTCAAAGCTATACTTTACAATAGGCAAACAATAATTATAGAATGCTTGCTCCGTGCGCCGCCAAAGGCTTTCAGTGCAAATGACTCACTCTTATATGGCGAACGTAAGCATCTATACAAAGCTGTGCAAGAGATTGTGATAATAAAAACCCTACAAGAGTGCATGACTTATTGTCGCTCCCTATTACGCGGGGTAATCTGAGGCTAGGGTTTCGAAAACGTGCGATTCAGTGTCTTATTTCAACATCGGTAGACGGATCACCTTACCTGTCATAATCCATCTTTATCGAACTTAAAGTGTTTGAAAGAGATAGACACAGGTATTCTGTAACATTGGTTAAAGTGTCAATGAACCTTCCATCGTGCCATCCATTTTTCGAGTTAGTTATAATTATTTCATTGTGCACACAATAGAACCATTCCGAAAATGGCTCTATCTTGACATAAATATTCGGCTTTAATTATTTCTTCCCTACCTCTTGTTGAAGCGTACTGACTTTTGGCTGACAGATATGAATGATGCCATTCAAATTTTTCAATCTATTCACGTCTACTGTACGTCCTGTGTGGCTTCCTATGTTAGAAATTTTGCAATTACAAACCTTTTTGGCATACGTTAGTTATTATTGCGCAGTACCTAGCACATTGACTAATGGTTAAAGTTTTAATATAACTTAGGAAAATAATATCTTAAATCCCTGCCGAGAGATGGACAAATTTAGTTTCGTTTTAGTTTCGGCAGAGGCTTAATAAACATTTATTACGTTACTGGCCAAAAAGTTCTGGCCCATAATTCCAGTTAGCTATTGCTACCGTGCCTTGTTAAAATCAAAGTGTACCTACTATTATGTACCTATTTAACACTATGCTATGGTACAGTCATATTCTCGGCCCCATTGTACTAATGCAGCTGCTATGCTCGCAGTTAGCCATCGATCTACATGTTTGTGCCCTAGTCTGTTATGAATTAATGCCGGCTGCAGTCTAATTTTCGTCGTTATAGGACGTACGACTTACTCGGTCTACTTTCTCTCCCAAACATAGGGTGAAAATTGATGTCATCATCCAAATCACGTTCTTGAATGAGCGCAATAACTATTGTTATTGTTTGCGACTAAATATTTGATGTTAGTGAGACTATCTCAAATCGTTTCTATGTATATCGGAAACTGTAAATATGACATGACTAATTCTTACTCACTCACTGATCTTACCAAGCTCGTCTGGATGTTCTCTTTTTCTTGTTTCCGTACCTACTAACCACATTCGTAATGCACCGAGAATGAACTGATGATTTCACAAGAGGCTACCCTCTGTTTATACTTTGCATATAAATAAAACTAGTTGAAAGCGTCTGAGAACACGTGAATCGCTCGTACGTGCTATATCTGAGGTATGTAAAGGAAGCATTTCCCACATTATTGTTGGAGTATTCTTGGTTGGGCATCAACACGTGCCTATACCAGCTGAACTGGTATCAACGGCAAACCTTCTTCCTTTTGCAGTAACAGCGACTATAATCTGTATGAATCATCGCGTTGAAAGTGTTGTCTTGGTCGGAAATGTACTGTAAAACGTAGTATTAGAAATTTGTTTATAGTTCGAGTGACTTATGTCGTAGTAGTTCTAGATAGCGTCGTTGGGGCTACTCTAAAAACTGAAAACGCTATACTTTCGTTTGTCGTTGGTTTAATAAAACGTAAGTACTTGATTTATTGATGACATAAGGCTGTTAGACCTTAACAGATCTATACATACTATAACCAATTCCTTAAGAAAGTTCAGGTTTGATTGCCAAACAAACAAAAGATCTAGAGAGTAATTAAAGTACCAAATAGCACGTCTTACAAGTTATACTTAAAATTTTGCGAAAACTTTTTTCAACTAATTCTTCAATTATTTTCAAACATACATATCACGTCGGATGACACGTGAAATTGTAAATCGCAGTTGTTTGTCTACTGAAATTAATCGTAGGTCATTCCAGAGGCTTTTGGGCGGCCTAGAAACTGACATTAGAGGGAGCCTCTCCGGCTACACGAAGAAGTAGATTTATTTTACAAAATAAATGACTGGATAATATAATATAATAACACATAAATTACTGGACCGATATTATGAAATTTATATGATACCAATTAGAAAGGATTTTTTGTCGTATATCGTTGAATCTCGTTGAATCATCATTCATCAATACGTAACCTCTTCCTTTTTGAAGTCGGTTACAATAGAAATAAGTACTTAAGTTTATAAAGCATAATAGTCCATACAACCAAAAAATCAAAAGATCGTAAAATTATATGTAAGTATATTATTACATATAATTTTCTAATCGATAATTGAATGCAAAATTCTCGTTTCCAGATTCCAACGACGACCAATAAAACTTCTTTTTTTTATAGTAGAACCTGCGTACGCGCATGCGTCACAGTTGCGCCTACGCCGCCCGCGTCAGCCGTGCCTTGGGTTGAGACGCGTTGTTTTTTTAAGAGCAGGAAGCGCGCCACGGAAGGACGTCCGACATGCTCTCTACTCCCACCTTACTGGCGCTTGATTTTTTTAATACAGACATGGGATTCCGATGAGTTATAAACTTGATTAGTAAGCTTTTTTCTCAGTAGCTTTCAAAAGTTGAAAGTGAGCGGATACAATTTAATTAGCCTGTGGCGAGCATTTAACATTTTTATAGGAATTTAACACAAATAATCTATGAGATCGGAAAAGCGCTTTTTACGTGTACTCGTACTTAGTGTAGTAATAAAAAAAAATGCGACATGACAAAGCACTTTCTAAAAGTAGAACTGTAATTCCTCAATATGTAATAGGTTTGTAATATCAAAGATATATCGATCACTGTTTTTTTTGGGTGTGTAATAAATATATATTCTATGGTATCTCAGTATAGGAGTTTATTAGTAACAAATGAAAGCTTTAATTTGTTGCTTTTATATTATTTGTTTTGTTGTTGCAGTTAACTATTCATTTTCTTAATAAAGGCATTTTCTTTTTAGAAATATTTTTTTTAATTAATACAAGCTTTTAGGGTTGATTTTGTTGCATCAAGAACAACAACCACTACAGTTTATTTTAAAATAATAAATAGTCATAATCGTAATAGTCGTCTAAAAAAAGTGATTAGATGAATTGAAACTCAGTTACGAATTTAATCACTTTTATTCACATAGAATTACTTTCAACTATACATAAGTTTATATAATACAGGTAAGAAGTCAGGAAAAAACGTTTTGATATGATGGTCGGAGACCGAATGAGCCAGACAACACATTTTCTTTTCTTGAAAACTCTAACTCCCCCTCATTTTTTACTAAAAATCCCCGGGGACCGTCACTATTGGCTCTTGTTCCTGATTGGTATTTATATCGACGACCAATTAGAAACATGTATTTTAATATTGCAAGTATAAAAATGACAATATTAATTTCAAATAAAGTCTGGCAATACTACCAATTTACGACATTATTGCTGATGTACCAAAGTTCACTTCAAGGGTATCTCATTGCAGAAACACCGGGTGCATAATTTGTGATGTTTTGTTAGACCTAAGAAAGGTTTAATGGACGGTTTTCATCATATTGCATATTCACATTAACCGTATTTGTAATTAAGTGTTAATTAAGTTTTCTAGATCAACATGCATATTGATCTAGAAAACTATTTACATTATTTTCTTCTTTCATTCTTCAAAACACTACTATTACTTATCATTTGGGTGCTGTCGATAAAACCTGTGCGTTCTAGCATATAATTTATGATGGTAAATTGACCTTTACCTTACATTATCCGCTTTCTAGTTAACGCAAACACTTTCTTTTTTCAGTCATCGATATTCTTACACCATCGTTAGATACGTGTGAGGTCATGCGGTTATAACTAGTACAATATCACTTGTAATTATTGTGGTGAAGATTATTTCAAGTAATTACTGACTTTGGTAGCAGAACTGCGCTTATTTTTGATATTATTAGAAGGCTTGACTTTCCTTGTATTACGTATTCTTCTACACGCATGGAATTCGATTCGACTTAAAATTACGCTTATACTTCAAAACGGTGATTTAACATACGTTTACATTCTTTAACTTCTTGCAAATTTAACTTGAAGAAATAGCATAGTTGAAGTTTACGACTGCTGTTTTAACTTGATTACGGTAAGGGGTTTTTGCTGTAGCGCCTGGCATTGTAGGTAAGCAAGTACTCTACGACTAAGAAAAGCTGCAGGCGTTTCGATCGCCAGACAATAAATTCTATATAAGGGAAATCGCCGTCTCGACGACCAGCGTGCTTGATAATGACAATGAAAAAGAGCACATCTAATAGAATCATTGTGGAACTATCATTTACAAGTGACTTTTTTGCTGTTGAAGATCTTCGAACAGTCGAATTGATTAGGTACTTATACTAACCAGACAAAGAAGCTTCACAATAAATCCTAGTTGAAGTTTAATTAAGGAAGTTAAGAAAAGAAGAGTACAATCGCAATTTAGAAAGATTTATTTTGCAACCTTAAGCAAACTACGGAAATAAATACCATATAGCTGTAGGCAAATAAACCGATTGATCTATGATCCGACTCCTTACCAACAGGATGTTAATCTCACTCTTATTATTAATCTTCTTATGCAACTTGTTACATAATGTTACAAGTGAACTTAATTACGCGTGGTTATCTATTAATTACTGACAGGTTATAAAGCTATTGTAGTACGGAAAGCTTATTTCGCACTTTCGTATTTTATATTCGTTTGAAAGTCTTGAGATGTAAACAGCGGGGATGGGGAACGATATGAAGTACCTGTCTGACAATACTGTTTTTCTATCGTAACTTTGTTTCTCTAATATGGCAAACAGGTTACTATTTGTTTCTGAATGTATTTGTACAATTATGTCTTGGATTTGCCGATTCAAACTATAGGTTTTTCCTTTACATTTATCATCTTTTATTATTGCTTCCTTAGGTGGGGTTGGCTCTTCCAACGCATTTGATGATAAAATAATCTCCTTAGGAATATTCATCATAAATAAAAGAAAAACTTGAAAATGCTTCTTACGTCTCTGGCTCATTAAATTCAAGTCCTTGAACTTAGATAATTTATACGTAGTGTTATACCTAGCTACGAAATTGAAAAAACGGAACTTGTCCCACTACGTGTATATTTAATTAAACTTAAAATAGACTTAATCTGCTGCAAGTTGTTAACCTTTGGTGTAAGTTTACAAAGCAAGTCAGAGGTCAAGTTTTGGCGTCAACTCGCACCGAATTTTAAGAGGCTTGCCTTGTCTGGCATAATTATGTTTTGTCATGTGACATAGTATGATAATTATATTTATGCATCAGTAGACATTTCATAGCACTTCGGATACCGGGAATATTTCGCTATCTAGGTGTGGTCATTAAAAGTACAAAAAAAAAGATTATTTCTAGTTTTTCTAGTATTTGAGCAAGCCAGCAAACTTTCCGCTACAAATCTGAAAATAAAATCTTCATTTGTCAGTATGTAGATATGCCTTTCTAGATATTTGTGTTCGCGTACAGGTCTCGACTTTGAAGAGTTAATTTCTCGGCATTTGGGGGAGTAATTCCCACAAAAATTACAGAAATTTGTTACAGCGGTCGGTTTTAATAATATTTAGCAGTGATATGCTGTACCGACATATACTTTACCATAAAAATAAAGATAATGAACAAAATCTGTCCCGAGGTACAAAAAAAAATTTGATGCTCGCAAAGTAAACTATTTTCTTAAAGCACTGTGTAGTGTTTATGAGTTAGAAAATTTTACTGTTTCAGCTATCGATAATACCAGTAATAATTTTATTCATGTAACTGAGTAAGCTGACCACATTCCAGCACATCAACACTTACATTGGCCATTTCCAAGGCTATTTCCTACTTTTAGCAATTACTCTTATATTACCAGTAGTAGCATATTGCACGTAGATTCCGAAGCGATTTCACTTTCTAGTTAGTAAGCCTACTAATCGTGATCCAATCGCAATATCATAACATGAAAATAAAAATAGCTATATCTATGTACATTGCCACAATATTTATGGATAGAATGACAGTGAGTTTTATCGATTCATGCCTATAAAATGTAGAAACAATGTACCAACATTGTTTAGGTTTAATAAAATAAAGATGAATGTGAAATACGGAAACCAATTGCGCGTGATGAATTTAATACGAATGAATACTATTTGCAATTCACATCACATCATTTAGAATTGAAACGTCAGTTTCTTTACTGTTTACTATTTATTTTCTATATAGTATGTCAGTTTTTTAATGATTTATCAGAGTATCAACATAAACAGAGTAACATCAACGATATATTGAGTATGTATTAGCAGCGGGCCCCAAACTAGGCTTAGCCTGTATCTTGGTCAATAAAATCTAACTTAACCCTGGTCCTTGATTATGCGTTAGCATATAAATAATCAATGCCCTGGCTAGCGTGGTAAACTATGGTCCGCATCCCCTTCATAGAAGAGACTTTTGTCCAGCATTGGTACCCAGTGGTTGATACCTACGTACAATAAATAGTTACTTCATTACATACACGACATAAGCCTGTAAGACATGTTTTTAACTGACTTCCAAAAAGTTGAAGGCTCTATGTTCGTCTATATAATTATTTCTTGTGAATCATCGATAGATTAAAAAATCTTTTTCAGTACTAAGGTGGTCCCATTATCTTAAAATCAGGATCTGATGATGAAATTTAAGGGAAGTCGAAAAAAACTAATGTAGCGTATATTTTGCGTGCCGAAATGAAATCGGTTTACACTTTTTTGAAAGTATTGCTTGTTTTAAGTAGGTACCAAGTTATAGACTTTTTAATATTGATAAAAGTTATGGTCTTTGCGGTTATCAGCGCGATAACTACTGGTTGGTGGTTAGCAGTTGAATTCTACTTAAAAGTACTTTAAAGCCAGTCAATCTATATCAACATTGTAATAAGCGGTCGAAAACTCGTCGCATGCGCAGACTAGACGTCCACGTCGTCACCGGTATCACCCGTATCCGCATGCGCGGAGTGGTCGTCCGCAGCTGACCCCTATTCGACGAGCACGCGCGGCCTTCGCGCCTGCACTTCATTTTGTGCAGTCAGTGCGCGACTATCGACGACTAGTGAGGGGACTTATCGATCGATAGTCTGTGACAATGTGGTTTTTGCCTTCAAAACGAAAAGTTGCGACCAATTTTTGTGTTTTTAAAGTTGTTTTAGGCCTATGTAAAATATAACTACACATCTAATTTAGTCATCGAACCAAATTAAGCTTATATAGCTGTCGTTGTTTCTTTCTGAAGCTCCTATGACGTATACATTTACCTATTTTAGTTACGTAAATGGCACCGTAGCAAACTTCCCCTGTTTAGGGGAAATACCTCCGAATTAAAAATCCTCGACGATTAAAAAAAATCGTAGAACCTATAGACCAAGTTTCGTCTAAATTGGTTGGAAACTACAATCTATACGAAATTTCAGGAGACATACAATATACAAACATCCAAACTGACAGACTAAAGAAAAAATTGCCAGACCTGAAGCAAAGTTTGAATTATCGTGTAATATCGCCTAATATTTACATAACATCGATAGATCGATATTCCCCACATCACTATCATAAATATATATGTACTCTGGTATTGGAGTATCGCATTCGTATGAGGATATAAAATCAATTGATATTCTACAAGCTCGCTTTGGTGGTCTCCTTTCTCCTTAGATTCGATGATTCCTTATTTTTGAGGAACAAACGTAGAAAGCACTAGATTTATCCGAATACGTCGAGAGCTTCCGTGCTTTGAATTTAGTAAAGAACAGGTAAAATGCAATGTAAATGAAACTTAGGTAATAATAAGTTTCAAATCGCTTTGACTGCTATTGTGAACGAAATGTCTACAGTAAACTATAGTTATCGATCCAAATATAAGTGACTATGTATACTAATATACTAAGTAATGGGGGCGTTAACCCTAACTGCTTTTGCTAACTAGGCATCTATAGATTTTCGTCACTCAACCGTAACAGTGCCTAATCAGCTCACAGCTAACTTCAAATGCATAGGTTAAACGAGCTATTATGTAGAAGTAATACAATACAGTGAAATAAACACGCCAAGGCCTCGGGCGAGGAAGCCGGGGAGCTATAGAAAGTTCCAGCAACTTCCATTTAACTAAATAGTACCTACGGATACCTAGTTATTGACACGTCCACAGTCCGATTCTAAATGAAAATAATCGTAGACATACATTTATTTAATAACGAAATAGGTATATACATTCGAACCTACTCTCATTGATCATAAAGGCAGAAGAGATGCAATTTGAAAGCAATCGACATAGACTTGCTTTTACTTGATGCCAAAACAGATCAATATAATTATACATATAATAATTCTATTGACAATAATCTTTGAAAAAAAGTTACTACCGCCTTCCAATGCGGGAGGCGTCGATAGAACTTTTTCAGTTAATTCGATTTAAAAATCAAACTTGACCGATTTTGACAAAATGGGAGGTATACACATATAAACAAAAAAAAATTAATTTCGTTCCAGCAGTCTGCGAGAAATCAAGAAACAAACTTAAGTAAAAATACAACTCTGCTAGAAAAGTGAGATGGCTGGTGGAATTTATTAAATATGTGTGGTAAAAATATGAAAGAAAATTAAGAAAAAAATATGCCAAATAACTACTAAGCGTATCTCGGGGAAAGTTTCCCTTCTTTTATAAACTTTGTACTGGCTATAATAATTAGTGTACCAACTAGTCTGTGGTGTGATTGATTGACTGGACAATAGGTTTTAGTGAAGGTTGATATGAAAGTACTGATATTGTTTCACGACTTGTCTCAATCAATGTGAAGCTCTGCACGTAATCGTAGCGATTGATTTTAATTTATCTTTGTATTTAGGATTGATAAAATGGAGATAACTTTTGAACGTTTAAAAGTGGCTGATATTTGTGAACAAATAAGAGCTATATAAAGAAAACTAACGCTTGTTTATTTTACGATTTTATAATACTAGCAATGTCAAAAAGCCCTGGCATTGCAAGAAAATACATCGTTGGAGATAGGAACGGCTTAATTATAAACATCCTAAAGAAGTTCACGGAATTTTCACGAAAGTAAGTTGGATTTTTCCAGCAATTAGTTACATGTGAAATCACTGTATTTAGAGCGCTTGCCTTGAAGAAATCGATTAAATCGCGACTTGAAAATACCCAGATTATATTAAGACCGACCGACAGACGGCCGACGATAACAGAGAACCGTGCGCTGAATTCCACAACGTGACGGTTCGCACAATAAAAGTTAGAAAAGAGTAAGTGAATTAATTTAATTTTTAATTCCACTTCTGCACAATATTATGCCCAGTTTGATCCGGTATGGTTTTCGTCACATGGCACAGCTATGCGTATTATACATAATGTCTGATGAGAAACAATGGCTATTGAGGGCATTGTTAGGTATCGGTACATCAAGGTCATTGCGACACCCACATATCGATGAAATGGTTGGTATATAACATGAAGAATTAGCGGCCTTTTTACTAAAGATATTTTTTTGGATTAGTTTCATGCAATATTCTGGATGGATGCATTATTTTATTTTAGTATTTATTAAGTTTTGCCCTGTGCATGTACTTAATGCTATAATGTATTTTAAACCTTAAGTATCTACCGGGCAACTGCCTTTATTTAGACTAATGCAATGACTTATTACAACAAAAATAGTAGTCACCTACTCATTTACCTACTTTATGTGACGAATTAAAAATCTATTTTATTACTCAATAGAGTCTGCAGGTAACATTTATAGCGACTTGTGGCACTACATGTACTGTAATTATTTATTTTTATGTGCTATGTGTCTACAGTAAGGTGTTTATCTGTTCTATATACATAATAATATTAAGTATTCTTTACAGTTTCTTTTTTTACACTTGTCTATTCAAAAAAACTTCATTAAAAATAGCCTTGTTTAATATACTGACAGTATTGATTTTCTGCGTCTAAACTGTCGGAAGTTTTATTTTCAACTAGCTGTGCCCCGCGGTTTCACCCGCGTAGTTCCCCATTGGATTGTCGAGATAATGGGGGAACTACTTTTTTGAAGTCGTTTAAAAAGTATCCTATGTCCTTTCCCGGGGTCCAATCTACCTGTGCACCAAATTTCATCCAGATCGGTTTAGTGGTTTTGGCGTGAAAGACGAAACAGACAGACAGACAGAGTTACTATCGCATTTATAATATTATATAGTTAGGATATCGGAATGAGTACTATTCTTGTGACTTAGACCCCTGCTAAAAATGTCTCCATTTCATATCATTTCACGATATGTTCCGCCTCTCTGTCTATAAAATGTGTCAAGTGCGAAATTGCAAAATACTTATTGTTGTCGTCGCCACCAACAAGATCTTGTACAACAGTTACAATTTGTTTTTTGCGGTTTTTGGAGCAGAAACAAATGAGAAACCTCTTGCCTTGTTTTAGATTTATTTATTAACAAGGCAGTTCGTTCGCAAACCGCTGTAGGTATGATATCTTGTTTTCTGAATTTCAGAACTGGTTAAACCACTGGTCTAAGTACTCAAAGTTAACTAAAATTGTAGACGAAGATTTACAGTATGCCTTACAACTGAGAATTTTACTTATTACTAATAGCTTAAACTGATGAACTTACTATAGATATAGAAACTTTAGAAAAAAATATGGGCAGTTATTTCTATTCGCGCCTACTTTTATCGACTTGACGTTCACCTTCCCTTCTAGATAACTGTGTATATAATTAGCGTATATATATCGACGCTTTCGTGTCTCAGGCCTGTCTGCACGCCAAGGGTCGAGGGTTGGGGGAACCTTTGATAACACGAGGGGAACGTGAAGAGATTAATGAATGTCTGCGACGGAAATGTCCTTTGCTCTCACTTTTACGTTCGTTAAACTTTGACGTACTTGTCTTGAGCCGTGTGCTGCGTAAAGATAGGTAGGTGTGCTGTCTGAGATGGGATAGAGAGTCCCATGCCTGTAGGTAAGGGTTGGTAGTTATGCTGTCTAGGATGGTAATACTAGTATGAAGGTAATCTACTTATTTAATTTGAAGATGCTCTGCCGAAAGGCAAATTATTTTTATATCATTACGCTTACTGCTCTTAGCATTTTCTACATGTGTAGAACTTTAGTATACTGATTTTTGGGTTTGATTTCAGGAGTAAGTAAGCACTTAAGTACTTAGATACCGTTTATGTAGGTATGTGTTTCCATCGGTTATCACACAGTTATGTTTCTTAATTATACCTACAACGGAGTTTAATGAAATTTCGTTGTTTCTATTTTTATTATATTATTCTGTGAAATAGATCTGGAACAGGAATGGTCCGGATTAGTATTTTGTAAATGAAAAAAATAATATCTTAGTAAAATCAAAAATTTTGGAACCAACTAGAGTTAATATGAATAGAAACAGGCCACCGACAGCGATTTGTAAAGTGTGAGATTATTCAAAATTGTTTTTTTTTTCTAGTTTCAATTCGTAGTGCCATTCTCTATAAAATTCTGTAATGAGTGAGTGTTTTGTCCATTAATATTTCAGTTTTGTACAGCTTTAATATCATGTTTTCAATACCACTTTCATTATATCTGAGTGATAATGTCACCGCAATACCTATCGCAGTTTTCCTGTTTGCTATTATTCGTGTTTAGTAGTGCGATGACGTTAGTATAGAGTACGCTCTTCACGTATCGCCATATATGAAGGTTACAGCTAAATGTTATAAGGGCTGGATTTATGTGGATGTGTCATTATTCAGCTATTAATGGTCTTTGCTATCATAGGTGTTTAGTTTTTGCTCTCTTCCTTGTTGGTATTGGATATGTTTATACCATTGAAAGCTGTTATAATATAGCTATGTATTACTTCACTTTGGATAGAAAATATAAAATTAGGCACATAGCATGCATGTAATCCTTTATATGTATACTATGTGCCTAATTCCATTGACTAAGAACTGTTTGTTTATAATTGTATTTTGGCTTTTACGTAAATTGATTATCCCGTTGGATGAGTTTTGTTAACCCTATTTTGTCTGGCGTACAATTTGGAAACTATACGGCATAATGGTCAAGGAAGAAATTCGATATGACTTTTTAATATTTCATCGCTTGTGTGTGCTTAATATAAACTCCGATAAAATTTGTCAACGTTTACACAGTTGATTTATGTTTGATATTTTTTCCTCAAAAAGGGGTTTAAGTACAAGCTTTGGTTTGGGACATTCGTACGAGTAAGTAGCTTTCGCCGAAATTATGTAAGATAGCATTTTTCCGCCTACATCAGAGGAGTTCACGATATCTCACATCGCTTACTCAATTCCTTTGAATCTGATAATTTTTATTCTGAAATAACACGACATCTTTATTCACGATCAGAGTTCAAAGCGTAGCTTACATTCCAGTTATAGTAACTTTAGTATTTTACTTAGTAGTAATCGGTAAGATGAAACTTAGAAATAGTGTTGTCTCTAAGTGAAGGGTTAAGCTTCTGGTCTTGCCTAGTAGATTAGATCTAAGTTCCGTAAGAAGGCATTTGTACGCATTACTCGCAACGGTTGGCAAGGCGCGGCGACTGCGTAAAATGTGCGTAACATGCCAATCTGCGTATGAAGATTTATCTGCTGGATTGTTCACGTCTTTTGTATTTGTTATGTATACTACTTTTGTATTGTAAGTCAAAGCTTCCTATATTGAAATTTGTTCTCGTTCAACTGCTTTGATATCTATAATAGAATCCAATATACATTCCATTTTAATAATGGTTTTTTGACAGTGTTAAAGAACTATATTAGTTTTTAGAACCGCGAACTGTGGCCCTAACAATTACGGTAGTATATATAGTTTTTTTTAAATGACAAGGACTTAACAGTTTTTTATATTGCGTAAGAAGACGTGTCTTCAACGATGGCACGAACGACTAATTTTATATTACATATACAATTTTATGATATTCACCGAATGTGAACGAAATTTTAGTTCGACCATTCCAACAATCAGGTACGCGTGAAACCCCGCCTTCTTAAACAATATGAATCAAACACGCTTTAGTTTTATAAATAAAATTGTAAACCTTTACGGGAAGGTACGCCTAGAACAAGTGAAATGTTTTTTATATCTAATTACTAGCTGACTCGGCGAACTTCGTACCGCCTAACAGTCGATTCTATAATATATTTTTTGAATACTTATAATTGTGACCGTCAAATAATAACAGACAAATAATTTGCAATAAATTAAAATTGCGACTATAATTTGAGATTTAAACTATCCTATCTCTCAAGTTGGATCGAACTGCACATGGTGTGCGAATTTTATTATAATCGGTTAAGTGGTTTAGGAGTCCATTGAGGACAAACATTGTGACACGAGATTTATATATATTAAGATAATTAACGTCGTGTCCCGCATGTCTATACCAAATATTATTGAAATTGGCCAGTGATAGCATACATGGCTACTTACAGACGTAGAGACGCTTCGCTCACCGGTCGAATATACTTCGGTTTATACTACCAAACATAAACAACCCGTTCGTAAAACAAGCAATAGTGAATAATTTGTCAGAAAAGGGAACCAGCCTTCGAAGAACTTCACTTAAGTTTCCATCCAGCGGGTGTAGTATATAGTTTAGCCAGCGTGGTGAACTATGGCATACGCCCCCTTCTTAGGAGAGACCTGTGCCCAGCAGTGGGACGCTCGGGTTGATACCTAGTGAATTATATATCTATATGTACAAAAGAGTAAGTCCTGCTTGACTGACTCATATTTTCTGGGAATCAACGTAGAGCCTAAACCGATAAACCTAGATACCGACATTTGGAGGATGTATTGATTATGGGGTGTACTTAAAAATGGATTTTTGGAAATTCAACCCCTAGGGGGTTCAAATGGATTTTCAAAGATTGAAACTTTTTTATGTTTCATTTTATATCGCGGGCAACGCGGCGAGTGCTAGCTACTAGTACATAATTATATAAAAGAATAAGTCCTGACCGACTGACAGTTCACAATCCACGCAGAGCCTATGTAAGAAATAGTTTTTGGAAACTGAACCCCCTAATGGTTGTTCAAGGTTTGAAAACGTTTTATATATTTCATTATATGTCTGGTGCATCAATTGCAGAAAATAATATATTTAATTTAAAATTTCATGTTTTCCAAAATGTATAAACTATACTATTGTCACAATTTATGAATGCCCAATTTAATATACATATTTCACAATCCGTTCAGGTGAATACAACTGAATATATTCATCGGGAATATGCAACGCTGACACAATGAATGATGAAAACAACGTGGGCCCGATCACGATATCGTAAATGCGGTCTTGCAGGCTGGTGAAGTTGTATTGGGATCTTTATACTGAGCTATACGTTAGGGCTGTACTAAGCCAAAGGACGTAGACTGAGGTGAGCCGTAAAGTCCAAGACAAAATGGAGAACCAGGGCAGATAGATACCGTAAAGTTCAGGAAAGAACTTCTGTCTTGGACTTAATGGTTTCTATCTGACCTATGCCAAGAAGAAGCCAAAGAGCGTCACTCATCATCTTGCAAGTTTATTTATTGCGCCAACTAGGAAATCGGGAAAAAAAACCTGCTGAACTAAACTGAAGGGGCGTTCACTATACTCACCATTATAAACAACTTTTTCCCAAAGGTCATACCGGAAAAAACTGCTAAATATATGGAACACCTTAATTTTTGGTTGGTTCCATAGTGTAAATTGTTCATGATGATGAGTAAAGTGACCCCTTTTGACTAGTACACATCTAGCCAATAACAGTGTAGAGGTGTGTTTAAGTATAATTCTCCGGAATGTGCATTGGATACACGATTGGGTCGTTCCGGATGGTAATGAGCTGTGACAATTTATAGATATAGGTGTCGTAGTTTGAAATGGCGGACTAAAAAAACAATCTTTTAAATCGTCGAAAATATAGAGAAACTAAGCTTTTAAAGAAAGAAGAAAAACCGATTAGATTTGTAACATCACTATTTAATCAAACCTATCAACACCTGACCTGAACTAAAAAACCAAAATCAATCACACTTCAACTAGATCAGCGTGCGTTAACTTACTTGCAAATCTACTGTTACACAACTACTTACTAATCAATTTATTGACTTGACTAAATTACTGTATCGTTTCAATAATTCCGTACCCTCTAAACGTTTCCTTATTATGTCAATTATTGACACATTATTATTTAGATAAGACCTATTATAATTATGCTAATATAGTCGGAGGTAACCAAGCGACAATTTGTCCTAACTTGCATAGTAGATGATATGAATAGATAGGAGATTATATCGTTAGATATTCTTTGTGTTTTTGAGAGGACTTGTTTGCCTTGCGTTGGTTCGGCTCTGACTGGAATTCTGACAGCACACCCACTGAATCTAGATATTTTAGGTATGTGGTGTTGCTGCCTGATTAGGATTGCGTTTTAGACCCTCGATGTTAAAGAAAATTGTTATCATTATCATTAGCCAGAAGATGTCCACTGCTGAACATAGGCCTTACCCTCAGAACGCCGTTCCGAGCGAAAAAGCTGACAATTGCATCCACTGGATATTTGTGACTTTTATGATATTTTGGGATATTTTACGAGCTTGTATAATGGAACCTAAAAAATTGGTTGTCTTATCATATATATTTGATGATTATTACGATGATGATATAAAATATTTCTAAGGTTTGTATAGGTGGGTATGCAGCGAGCTTCCAGGACATATGAGTAGGCAGATTGTAGAATTAGCGGTGGAACTAATGTATCACCAAATGGTTATTGGCAATGCAATCTGTATCGAATGCAACCGGCCACTCCTTGCCATTAACACCTACGTGAATTGTCATTGGTTATTAACAACTGATATGAATTTATATTCAGAGCGAGTCAATTATATGTTTGGGTAATTAATGTACAATGGAAGGATTATACACGTTTAAGGCATTGTAAATGATTTGTATTCTATAATGTAAAGATTATTTATTGCTGTATTATCTGTGGATCTTAAATGGTCTATAGGTAATCTATCTGCATATTTTTTTGGTTGTAGTTAGTTTTACGTAATAAAGGCACTTGCCCGGTAGTTCAAATTTAGAAAAAAAGATACTATACATAAGTATATTTTCAACATTCTATACTGACAGCGGGATCAGTCGGCCGATTTAAGTATGCACCCGGCCAACCCATCCCAACGGGATGAGTCCGAGCATTGTCAGTTTAAGTACGAACCGAACAAACATGATACGAGATATATGTTAGATTGGACGCTACTTGTGATATTGTAGTCATGCTCTTCTTAGTTCCCAAGTTAATTGGTCAAAGTTTTGCCGGGAACTGTATGTACTATGAGTTTCTCAGTACTTTATTAATAATATAATTATTAGCTAAAGCTAACCTACCAATTCTTAATTTTCAGACTAGACATGACAATTAAGTCTACCGGATCTAGTCTATTAGACTAATTTGATACAGCGCCCTTTGGTTGTGTTAACGTGACTATTATCGGCAATAAAATATTAAAATTCTCTCGACTGAATACTTTTGGCATATTTATCTTGCCCTTTATCGGTCATATTTTGCTCGGACACTATCATTTTGCAATAACTATCTAACTAACCGCTGACATTCCTTATTGTAGATTATGAACTGCCTAGTACCTGCCACCCGCGGCGTTGCCCGCGACGTTGAATGGAATATAAAGAAGTTTTAAACTTTTGGAAATTCGACCCCTAAGGTGGTCAAAAGGCCCCTTTGCCCTTATGTAAACAGGATGGAAATACTCATTATGAGTAGACCACTACTCATAATGAGTATTTCCATCCTGTTGCCACTACACCCCATAATGAATACCCTCATATATCTTATGTCTCGAAGTTCAGCGGATTTGTTGTTGTTTTTTTGATTTGATGTTTCTTCTTTTTGTTGATTCGTAGCGAATATAAGTCAGTCAGTCAAGATTTAATGTTTTATGTATATAGGTTATGAACTTATTTAAATTTAAAATAAATTATGTACTGTTATAAATTGGTTTACGTTACTGTGATAGTTTAGTTTATGATGTGTAAAACGTGATTATGTAATTCGTTAGCGCTGTTTTCGTTCTACGAGCAGGTAATTTAACGATCGTGTTTTGGTGTCCGCAAATGTTAAAAGTTCACTTTGACTCACTTTGTCTGAGGACTGAAAACGGTAAAATTACTACCTATTTACTTAAATAAACAAAATGAATAAATACATTTAATTAGTCGTAAATATCATGTTTATCGTAATTGTCTTATATATTATATAAATACAATGTTAAAATGTAGCTTCGATAATATATGAAGTACCTATTATTTGAAATACATAATATATCGGCGTTATAAGAGGACAATTAAATCAGACTTGATTAGGAACTTCAGCTTGAGACAGAGATTATTGATGTATTGTGTCAAGCCTTTCAAAGGCTTTTGCTTTTTACAGGCGCTAGTTTTATCTGGGGTTTGTGTTGAAAATTGGTTCTAACTTACACTAATGTTATAAAGAGGAAATATTTGTATTTTTGTATGTAAGGAATAAACTTAAAACTACTGGACTGATTTCGAAAATTATTTTGCCGTTTGAAAGCTACGTTATCACTGAGTACATTGATGTTTATTACTAAAAAACGGTATCTTCACGGCGACTATATGATATATTTTTTTAAAGTTCGGTTAATCGGTCTCTCACCTCGTATTTACGAGACTTGATTTATGATTGTATGACCGTTGATATAATTCCCGTATAATGAGCTGCCTGTATTTTTGCAAATCTATCAAAGTTAATTAAAATGTTAGTTTCTGTAATTAAGCTATAATCTTAGATACCTATTGAAAGTTAAATTTCATTGCATAACTTAATTTCTCCCTAAACTTGATAGATTGAGGAGGAAGTCATGAGAAAAGTATAAGAAGTGAAATTTTAACGGTTATAAAATGCTTTTATTGGGATGTTAGCTATTCAGCGGGGCAACGTACCCAGCATGTTGCATACTGACTCATTTAAGGTGTACTTTTTTGGAATATTTATTATTTTTCACTTATATACACTTAATATAAACATAGACATCTACCTAAAATATGCATGTGTCATGCTTAAATGCTCAAAGTTATGGTTTCTCATGGGTGGTACTTTCCCCGTAAATGAGGAAACATGAGAGAGCACTTAGCTTTGGTCATGTGACGAATACAACACCTGCATAACGTGTCTTTTGTATGAGAATTTGAAACGAAAGCGGTGTCTGCTCATTGCGGCCTTGTTTATGAGCTCTTGCTATATATTATGTGTTTTCAAGAATTAGCTGATTATTTTTGATGTTGTTCATAATTGATACGCTACCGACGTGATTTTTCTCACTTCATGATGTTACCTGGAAGAAATCCCCTTAGACGATAAAAGCCTTATCGTCTACAGCGTAGGTACATTGGGCAATGCACTGCCATTGTTTAATTCCTACTTAACATTATAAAGTAAAGAAATTTGTAAGAATGAATGTTTGTTACTCTTTCACGCAAAAACCTGCTGAGCCGATTTGAATGAAATGTGGTACGGAGGTAGCTTAGTAGCACGTACTCATATGTCTTTTATATTTGTCTATTCCTTCGATATGCTGAACCTGGGTTTTCTTTGATAAATTTTTATAACCTAACTTCTAGCTTTGATCTCCGTAAAATCAAGATCAAGAGTAAGCCAACAAAAATTACTCAAGTTCCTATAAGATAAGTAAAAGCCCGCTATACTCATGTACCTTTAAAAGTAAATTGTTAGCTGTCAAGTTGTAATGACAGTGTTGATGCAATGTGGACATTTGAATTGGACTGTGCAAAAAACACACCATCAAATGTCATCAGAGAAAGTGTCCTACTGATAACGTGAACTCGAGTCCTCGGACTCTGAAGAAAGCGACAGAAGAATAATAGTACTTACGTAGGAAGCTGTCAACTGTCAAAAGCCTTACATTCCATTCTGATATCACCCTTAATACCTTGACATAAGGAAGCAGGCATGACCTGTGGCAAAAATGTAACAAGCTTGTTGAAAAATTCGGGGACTGTAATTATACAATCATTGTTAATCGGCTTCCGAGTACCGTGCGACCACGCTTTGTACTTTCAGTGGATAATTAAATTAATTTGATCATCAGGTTGTTCTTTTCTGGTTGATGTGTTTGTTTTGGATTAGTAGTGTTGATTATGTATGAATTTAAAAAAAAATAGTGGCTATAACAGCTCATTCTGACTTATTTTTGTCATTTTTAATTTTTAAGCTTTAAAAGCTGTGTAAAGAGAATTCTGATATTAAAGTCACTTGGTGTTTTCATTGTTAGATTTCTGGAAGCCAATAAAAGACGTTGTTTATCGGTTACAATTAAATTATCATTTATTACCTATATTATGAAATAGCAGGAGAGGTGTGAGTGTTCTCTGTCTCGCGGAAACACCATACCTCAACTAACTAGTACTTGTATGGTGTCTAAAGTTCAGAATATCAGAACGGTATGAATAAAGGACCTGTTGTTATTAATTAAATATAAAACGTATGAGGGAGAGAGCATGAACAACGTCTACACGTTAGAGTGAGACAGATTGATTTTTCTATATCTGTCATTGTATACGCGATACAGTAATTAAGTAGTTTAACGAGACTTACGATTTATTAAAGTTAAGTTGTGTACGCGTCACGTTCACTCATATTGCAAGAGACCGGCACCGGCTTGCGTCGTTGGGGTTCTCGCTTCCGTCCGATGCGCGGTAAATTTGAATTATCTTCTCGGTATGTTTAATATTGACACTATGGGCGTGTATTGTCATGTTATTCTCACATTCATTCTGTAAGAAATATGGTTGCATAGGTTGTGAATTAAATTTACCTTAACCACAGAATAAAAAGACAAATTGTGATAGCCTTAAACATTTTGCGTCAATTCTAGACACCACTTATTAATAAGCACACTAAGATCTGTAAGGTTCCGTTGCAATTAAAATTAGTATTCAATACGGAACCTAGGCCACACCGAAGTCTTAGTTCAGTGACATAATTTTGGCACGACTTCAAACCGGTCGGTTCAGATTCAGAGCGAATTAAACCGTGTCTAGTGGAGATTTACTTTCAATTGATCAGCACAGAACACTCTTATTTTTTAAACGTCTCTTGTCTCTGCTGACATAAGTATCTAAGTGATTGAAATTGTTGTGAAAGGCTGCCCATTTTGTTATGTAACTTGAGCACTACCAATTTAATTCGGTAGTGCTGAAGTGATGGTATCTCGTATAATTGGATTAGTTAAATTGATAGATATATAAGCCCACTTAAAATGAACGTAAGTAAACTATTATTATATACGAATAGTTGATAGTATGTATAGTTAAGGGGCCAAGACAAATGGCATTGTATGCAACCTGAACTGAAATATAGCATGCTGTTGTTGTAATGTAATGTTTTTAAAATTTGTTACTTATTACTTATTAAAGGGGCGGGTTCGTTACAAAGCCAAAAGCACTTACAACTTTGAAAATTTGAAGAAAGATGTGAACATCTAGATTTGGTGATACTACAAAAAAAACTAACACTAAAAACAGTGGCATACAGAAACGCGTTGAGTTTTTTAAAAGATATTTTTTGGGAAAAATTATAGTTAATTTCTACAATAATGTCGAAATTAGACTTTTAGAAAGTATCGATTTAAAACAATTTCGTACTTTTTATTTCTATAACTTTGTCAATTTCCATATTAAAAGAATTGTGACAAATTAGCCGTATTGTGTGGCGGCGGCCATCTTGGACCGAATTTCATAATATATAACTAAGAACACTCCCGACAAATACACCTTTTCTAAATCAAAATCAAAATCGTTGAATCCTTTTGGGAGCTATGATGCCACAGACAGACACACACATACGTCTAACTTATAACACTTCGTCGTTTTTGCGTCCGGGGTTAAACACTAAGAATCTATATATACATAAAAATGAATCACTATATCCCTTGGTCACGCTATCACGCGTGAACGTTATAACGTTACCCCTTTTATCCAAAGGGGCAAGGCTATAATTAATATAAAGAAAAAAAGAAGAAATTAGCTCCTACCTGACCATACCAGTAGGACCCTAACTTTGAAGGAAAAGAAAGAAGAAAATATGTACAAATGAATATTTAATTTACTAATTACAAACTGCAAAAAAGATTAAAATTAAAATACTACCTTATAACTAAAGAACTTAAAATTACTCCTATTTTAAACGGCCGGTCACAATACTCTGGTGGTAGATCACAGACGGAGGGAGTAGTTCATAGACCGAGAGGTAGTTCTCAGATGAAGGTGACAGTCCTCAGATGAAGGTGGCAATTCACAGATGAGGGTGGCAGCTCGAAGATCCGAAGGTGGCAGCTACAGTATCGGAACGATGAATAATATTTCAGGTTGCACCGACCTTAACTTTAAGGAATGCTCCATCCATCCAAATGTATACTGTGTGTCTATGTCTCATTATCCACATTCCCTTATATTCCTGAGAACTTGTAATGGTTTGATGAAAAATTCACTTTAAAATAAAACTGGTCGCGCCAACAGAATTCCCAGGCCTGCCTGGCCCGGGTGTGGCCGTAGTACGTAGTTAAAAGAAAACTTGAGCAGAACTGTCCTGAAGAATGCCTCGCGACGTCTTATATAGTCGCGAGCCCGTTTCCTAAAATCTATATTTTTAAATTTAAATATTATAAATGGCCAATACAAAAATAAGTAAAACTAGACTATTTAACATAAAACCTTACACGTTCTGATAGAAAAAATACAACTTTTGAAAGATATGACGTGAAATGAAAATTATTGACGTTGTCAACAATATGTAAACAAACAAATTTTGATATAAAAATGTTAATTAATACATTTAAAAGTAATATTTTCAGCACCAAAAGTATAACGAAATCATCACAAAATTATTGCGGATATATTGACCAGGTTTTTACAAAGATATATGAAAAAATTATAAAGTATGAAAGACAACTCAAAATGTTAGTAAAAAGGGCTTTACAATATAATACAGTAGTATAATACAAATACTACATTTCCCCGACAACCCCTGAAAAATTTTCAACTCCATTGAAAATTTTGAAGGTTAGAAAATAAGACCTTGCTCTTTCACACACAACTATCACAAACTTTCAGCAACACTATCACTCACATACTAACATACATAGGGGATATGGTTCACATTCGATGACGCATACTCCACAAGGAAATATTTATTTAATATAACGTAGGCTTATTTTTTTTAATTAGGTGTCGTTATCCGCACCTTTTTGAAAACCCATTAAAAGAAATAAAGATATAATACAGAGGCTTATTTTAAGAGTTGGATACCGCTCCGTTAAAATCCCATTTGAGGACAACATTGACCTAAAAGTCAAATGACAAAATACGTTAAAAAATACGCAATTCGTTAAATAACAATAAAATATATATCACAATGGTGCTCATCACCTATTGTAATATTATACATGGCTATAAGCCACTAAGTCACTTATTGAAAATAAAAATGGTTTAAAAAAAATAAGCCGAAATGGTTTGGTTTCCTTGTAAAGTATTTACATATTTATTTACAAAATATTTACAAATTATGTTTTTAAATCCTTAATATGCCATTTTCCTCTAACACCGTTAGGGTCCTCCAGTATAAATACAAGCGAAGATAACTTCTCTACTATAGTGCACCTAACATATTTCGGTGCCAATTTGGCACTAAAATATGCTCCCGCATTACTCAAAACGTAGTTTTTACGCCAGACTATATCCCCGACGTTAAAGTCTTTAAAACTTCGTTTAGCATCATAATGAGCAGCGTTCCTACTGTGTGCAGTGTGTAAAGCAACTTGTACCTTATCGAAGATTGCAGATAGTAATCCCAAATTAGTGGCATATATATCCCTAGGAAGATAAATTATCTCATCAAGGTTAGAACACTCTGTATAAAGTGATCCACAAGGAATAATTTCACGGCCAAAGACAAGAAATGACGGTGAAAAACCAGTCGTACAATTAACAGAACTATTTATTGTTAATTGGATCTTAGTCAAGTGCAAATCCCATGATCGATGATCATCACCCACCAACTGTGCCAAAGCGGTAATAATAGTTCTATTATACCGTTCGGTAGGATTTACCTGAGGACAATATTTAGGCGAATAAAAGACAAATGGAACTTTGTACCTATTCAAAAAGTTTTGGAATTCATTTGACTGAAACTGACTTCCATTGTCCATAATAATAGTCTGTGGTACACCATGTACCAAAAATACCGAGTTCTCAAGGTGTTTTATGATGTTAGTAGCCGTAGCACGTTTGATAGGAAAAATATGACAATATTTAGAAAAAGAACAAGTGATCACCAAGATATGTTGATTACGTTGTTTAGTTAAAGGTAAAGGTCCCATTAAATCCAAAGATATATTCTAAAATGGCCTTGAGCAAATCTTCGGTTTACCCATAGGCCCATAGGGTGAATGGTTTGAGTGTTTGTAAGCTAGGCAAATTTCACAAATAGAACACACCTTTGCCACATCTCTAAACATTCCAGACCAGTAATATCTTACGGAAAGTTTCTTATAGGTTTTGAAGATGCCAATATGAGGATTATTATCTGTTACCCCATGACAATATTTAATCAGATTTATTCTTTCTGACGGATGTGGAATCTGTTTCCAAACAAAATCTTCGTTAAGGTAATCGTGTGAATTAGAGTGACGATATAGTTTATTGTCGAGAATTTTATAATTCGGAAAAGCATCAGGGTTGTCACGACAATTGGCTAAAAGTTTATTATAATGCTCTAATTGATATAAATCATCTTTAACAATAGGCTGAACACCACCAATAACAGCCGTATCACGTATTTTATGACGAGAAAGTAAATCAGGAACCACATTATCTTTCCCTTTTTTGTGTTTCAGATCAAAATTAAAACAAGATAGACGAATAGTCCATCGAGCTAGTCTCCCAGAAGGGTTTGACAGCTTCTGGAACCATTTTAGGGCTGCATGATCTGTATAGACATTAAACCGTGAACCATTGTCAAGATAACAACGCCAATGTTCCAAAGTAGTTATAACAGCTAAAGTCTCGCGTTCTGTAACTGAATAATTTTGCTCGTGTTTATTTAGAGTTCTACTCATATATGCAATAACAACATCCTTATTGTCTTGTTCTTGAGTCAACATAGCTCCTATACCAAAACTAGAAGCATCACAATGAACAGAGAAAGGAAGTTCAAAGTTCGGGCAAGCTAGAATAGGAGTTGTAGTCAAGCATCCTTTTAGTTTAACAAACGCAGAATCTGCCTCAGAATTCCAAACAAACTTTTTTGGAGAGTTCTTTCCAGAAGAAGTCAATTTACAAAGAGGTGAAGCAATTGAACTAAAATTGGGTATAAATCGACGAAACCAACTACAAGTACCCAAAAATTGCCTAACTTCTTTCTTAGATGTAGGAACAGGATACACCAAAATTGCTTCAATTTTACTTGGATCAGCGCGTAAACCTTGCTCGTCTACTACGTAGCCAAGATATTTTAATTCTTTACGAAAGAACTGACTCTTCGTAAAGTTTATAGTAAGTCCAGCGTAAGAAAGTTTCTGATGAACCTTAAGTAGAAGTGAAATATGCTCTTCAAATGTCTGGCTTATTATGACAATGTCATCCAAATAACAAAATACCTTGCCGTCAAACTCTGGAGTAAATAAAGTGTCCATCAACCTTTGTTGAGTAGCTGGAGCGTTAGTCAAACCAAAAGGCATTACAGTAAATCTATAAGATCCTCTACCAGGTACATAAAAACCTGTCTTATCTCTATCGTCAGGATGAAGAGGAATTTCCCAAAAAGCCTTAGCAATGTCAATGCTAGTCAAATATTTAGCATTTTTAAGGTTATCAAGTATCTCAGAAACAAAAGGAAGGCTGTAAGCATCTTTACGAGTGACCGCATTTAGTTTCCTGCTATCAACGCAGAAACGCCATTCGCCGTTCTTTTTAGGAGTGATCAGAACTGGTGATAACCAAGGACTTTCACATTCTTCAATTACTTTTAAATCTAACATCTTATCAACTTCATCAATCAGAACTTTTTGCTTCTCAGGTGAGAGACGATAACAACGTTGTTTGATTGGCAAAGAATTACCAGTATTTATACGATGGTGAACCAAATTAGTACGACCTAATTCGCCACGTTGTTCAAAAGAAATCTCTTTAAAACTTTGAACCAAATTATTCGCTATCTCCTGCTGATCAGCCGAAAGATGATCAAATAATGCTACCTTATTCTCAGTAACACAAGCTGTGGTAACATTATTCCTTAAATCAAGTCCAGAAAGTATCCTAGGGAATAATTTGAATACTTTCCAAAAATCCCATCCAAGTATCATTGAAGGATAAATTTCCGGAAAAACAAACGCTTTAATAACGTATGTTTGGTTATCAAATGTCATTGGCAAATTAAAATAACCCAAGGACGTAGTTTTTTGCTTATTAGCAACCATAACTTCTGATGCCGACTTGAATAGCTTAAATCCCATCTTTTGAAAGTCCCGATGAGAATTATTCCCTAAAATAGTGATGCAGCTACCACTATCTAAAAGTGCAGAAAAAGATGTACTATTGATAGACACGTTTATAAACGGTCTATTAAAGTCTTTCTCTTTATCATAAAATACTGAAGTTGTCTTATAACATATCATAAAATTTCGGACTGTATTTAACCATTGTTTCCAATCATCACTATCAAAATTATCTCTTTTGCAGCTATCCAAGTCTTCAATTAGTTTTTTTGCTGATGATAATAATTACATTGTTTTGAATAAGCACATTTAGGACAGTTATTAACCTTCACCCCTTTTTGACCACATTTGAAACAAACTAAATCCCTGGGCTGAGTACATGACTGTAACATATGGCCATAATTACGACAACGGACACAAAACTCTTCAGATCTACCAGAAATAGGTAATGAAGAATGCGATGGTTTATCTTGTATTGCCTTCGGTTTTTCTTCCAAAACTACTGTAGAAACTTTAGCAGAAGGACGATATGCGAATTCTACTGCACAAGGATTAACTTCGTGTTTACTAAACGGTTCACGGAAGTTTCTATCCTTTTCAGAACATTGTTCATAGCGTTGGCAAGCTGAGATTAAAGAATCTATCGTTTTGACGTCTCCCATAGCAACGAAGACCGAATAACATGGTCTAATGTTATGAAAGAGAATTTCCAATTGTTCTGTTTCAGAAAGTTTTCTTGAAAGTCGATTAAACATTCCGAACATAATCGACACATATACAATAATAGTCTCAGTTATACCCTGAGTGCGATTTCTTATTGCTTCAAGCATCTTATAATCGTAGTCATAAATCCCGAAATCTTTGATAAGTGAAACATGAATTTCGTTCCAAGTCATGTTAGGATTCCGACCATATTGAAAACGAAACCAATGAAGAGCATCTCCCTTAAATATTTCAAAAGCATGTTGACAAAGTGTAACATCTGAAATGTTTCTAGAAAACTTAAACTCCTCTATCTTCTGGAGAAAAGATCTAGGACACGACTTTCCATCATACGAAAACGTTTTAAGATCTTTGACAAAATCACAACGTGTATGACAACCTTGTAAGGAAACTTGTGACTCCGTTTTCAAGGGAACAGCTAAAGCAGAAGAAGTCTGAACTGAAGTGGTATTAGACTGCAAAGGTGAGCAAGCTCGAGAGGTAAAGGTAAGGTTAAGTTGAGGAGGGTCATCTATATCCACTACTACGTCCTCAGAACGATCCACACAAACCGAAGATAAATTTTCAAACCTTTTCTGTATTATAAAAAAAACGAGATCTAAGATTAGAGCATAGTTCAATCAGCGGAGGAGCAGCATTTAACCGTTCAAGACGATAATGAAGGTGATTCACAAAAGCTTCAATCCTTCTAAAGCATTTTTTATCATTTGTAGATTCAATTGAAGTCAACTTTTCCCTAATATATTCAAGTGTAGATTCCGCCTGAGAGAGGTCAACCTTGAGAGGGATTGTAGAGGTTTTAATATCCTCTGGGAGTACATGACTCAGTTTTGTCATTTGGTCTAGTAAACTCGTAACGGTATCGGCTGGTTTCTCAGCCCTAATAGACACCTCATATTCTAGTTCGAGTTTATTAAGATAAGCATATTTTATTGGCCTAGCCATGGTTAAAAATAAAATTAAACCAGTCACTTAATCTGTGAGGAAATATAATAAATTAGGATCAACACCTAAATGAAAACCAATCAAAGTTAATTTACACAATCAATCAAATCGTAAACTAAAAAAAAATAAGTCAATAATAACCGAATAAGTTAAGTTCAAAAATTTTAAGTGATGTATGAATGTAAGAGTTCAGCTCTTAAAATATATTAAGAGTCTGTGTGAACGTCTACTGTAGGATATTCTCCTACAGCACGCCGTATAGTATGCCAAACCCCCACTTATTAGTGACCACAAGTGGTTTTTAAAAACACTAACAAGAGGAGAATGGGTGTTGATTACTCTTGGGTTATCGGGTAAGTAGTGTGCAAGTGTGTGGGGTGCAGTATATTTTGTAAGTGTACTGAGAAGTGTGCTAAGTTTGAGTAATATCTGGTAAGCAAAAAAAAATAGTCAAATAAAGCCGAAACGAGAATAAATATGAGCCCACTTGTGCAAGTATCAATTTTGAATTTAAAAGGGTTCCTTTTTTGCTGGGCGCCAAACTATAACGTTACCCCTTTTATCCAAAGGGGCAAGGCTATAATTAATATAAAGAAAAAAAGAAGAAATTAGCTCCTACCTGACCATACCAGTAGGACCCTAACTTTGAAGGAAAAGAAAGAAGAAAATATGTACAAATGAATATTTAATTTACTAATTACAAACTGCAAAAAAGATTAAAATTAAAATACTACCTTATAACTAAAGAACTTAAAATTACTCCTATTTTAAACGGCCGGTCACAATACTCTGGTGGTAGATCACAGACGGAGGGAGTAGTTCATAGACCGAGAGATAGTTCTCAGATGAAGGTGACAGTCCTCAGATGAAGGTGGCAATTCACAGATGAGGGTGGCAGCTCGAAGATCCGAAGGTGGCAGCTCCAGTATCGGAACGATGAATAATATTTCAGGTTGCACCGACCTTAACTTTAAGGAATGCTCCATCCATCCAAATGTATACTGTGTGTCTATGTCTCATTATCCACATTCCCTTATATTCCTGAGAACTTGTAATGGTTTGATGAAAAATTCACTTTAAAATAAAACTGGTCGCGCCAACAGAATTCCCAGGCCTGCCTGGCCCGGGTGTGGCCGTAGTACGTAGTTAAAAGAAAACTTGAGCAGAACTGTCCTGAAGAATGCCTCGCGACGTCTTATATAGTCGCGAGCCCGTTTCCTAAAATCTATATTTTTAAATTTAAATATTATAAATGGCCAATACAAAAATAAGTAAAACTAGACTATTTAACATAAAACCTTACACGTTCTGATAGAAAAAATACAACTTTTGAAAGATATGACGTGAAATGAAAATTATTGACGTTGTCAACAATATGTAAACAAACAAATTTTGATATAAAAATGTTAATTAATACATTTAAAAGTAATATTTTCAGCACCAAAAGTATAACGAAATCATCACAAAATTATTGCGGATATATTGACCAGGTTTTTACAAAGATATATGAAAAAATTATAAAGTATGAAAGACAACTCAAAATGTTAGTAAAAAGGGCTTTACAATATAATACAGTAGTATAATACAAATACTACAACGTCTGGACCGATTACACTAATTTTTTTGTTGTGTTTGTTATTGTTAGGAGAAGGTTGTTATGACAGAAAAATATATTTATATATATAAAAATGGATCCGTTTGTTTCACTAAAACTCGAGAACGGCTGGGCCGATATAGCTGATTTTAGTCTTGAAATGATTGTCGTACTCCAGGGAAGGTTTAAAAGGTGAGAAACATACATAACTGTTAGGCGGTACGAAGTTCGGCGGATCAGCTAGTTATTATGTAAAATATCTCATCGCGTTGCTATTGATTTAATGAACCATATTTTATAAAACCAATAACTCATTAAACTAATGCTCTAATCGATGATGTGTTACAAAGACATAATTGCAACTAAACAATAAGGCAATCTCTCTCATTCCATGTCTAATCTAGGTACGACACCAAATGACCCATCACAAATAAATACATTGTTAACACATTGTCCCGTAAATGGCGTTACTCTATTCTAGTCCAATCTGATCTTAGGCGCGAGTCCTTACAATTTCATTTCATGTTACTATTATAAAATTAACATGACAAAACCCCGTCGAAGTGTGATTGACTGCATCACATGACAAAAGTCTTCCTACACGCGAGGAAGACATGACATGTTCATACACACCCGCACTTGTGACGATGGCTATAAATATTAATCATTTCCTTAAACTAAACGTGGTCGTTGAATGTGGTAGAGAAATAGTTATAGATAAATGGTGTATTGGATACAAATGGCTGATATTACTATATACCGTGAGGTGCTATACTGGGGCTACGTAACACAGCCAAGGAAAAAGTAGGTTCTTCAAGTTATAGAAAACTATTTGGTTAGAGCCACTCAGTATGTTACTAAGCCGAAATGGAGTTCACCCACTATGTCGAACAACTTTAATTATATGTGCTATAAGAATCTTTTACGGTCAGATAAAGATAACATTGCGACTCTCCTAATGTTCAAAATTAAAGATTTTTAAATTGGTTACTTAAATCCATTATTATCATAAATAATCATTAAACTAAGCTCTGATGTATAACAAAAGCGGATTCGGTATTTCATTTTGTGTTTTGGAAGAATTCGGAATTCGGAAAAATAAAATCTCTAGTAAACTAGTAGTTCTGTGAAAATGTCATTGACCACATCATATCTGCTATGACGTCATCAGCTAGTTACTATCGCTAATCTAAAACAAGGAAATGTAATTCAAATTGGAATATACTGTACGATATTATTATTAATTTTGTGATAATTCAACTAAGTAATATTATTTTGTCACAACAGTGAATCACGTTCTGGTGACAATGTCGTGTTTATAGAACAAAGTATATTGCATTAAGAAAGCTATGTTTTGGATATGACAACATTTGTAGCATGGCGTTCACGGACTGTTTAACAAATAATTTATAATTAATGACTCAGTCCATGCGAAGGAAGAGGAGCATAGGTCGACGGTAAGAACTGTCGCAGGTCAAGCCTGGTACCAATTGGCACAGGAATGATGAAGATGGCATTAGAAGGCTGTAGCTGATGATGATGACTCAGCTAAAAAATTGGCGGTTCTTATGATCTCCCTAAGTATAAAAACACAGGCTGTGGGATATAGGATACTCAACATCTCACTACGACACAACTACGAGTAAAAGCATATAAGTAGCATAAGAATCGTGTTTTGAGCTCATCAGGATGTTCTGACTGGTCTGCGTAGGTTCTAGTTGAACGATAATAATATTTTTTCAGACAAGCGGCTTTAAAAATAAGTAGTTCTCAATTCAGCCGCATATTTTTAAATTTTTTTTTTTTACGTTTTTTATTAGGCACCTACATCGATTTCAATAGTCCTTTTTAATCGAAAGGGCTTTCAGTTTGTTCCATATCGTTCCAGTAGTTTTTGGTTTATGAATCAATATAACTGAAAAAATATAAGTCATATTTTAATTTTTATTACTTGTTTCAAGCAGTTCGACGTTTTTATAATTTATTTACGTAGAAATATAGGTCGTGCCTTGAATTCCTCGTCTTTTCCGTATTATTCGAATACCAAAAAATGTGGTAGAGCAGGTCTAATCGATCTTATCGAGCATCTCGACATGTCAACCGAGTTATGATGAAATATCATACATATTATTATATTAATAAATATTTATTTAGTGTCACAATTTAAAACCAATTATCCGAATACGCTAATCAAGGCCGAGCTCGGTAAATCACTCGATTATTAAATGACCAGTGTAGTAGGTACAGACAGGAACAAATGTAACTAGCCACTAGTCTCATCGTATAATGTCAAATATGAAATGCAAATTGTATTTTGTCTTCATAATAATTAAGTGTGTCGCATGTCAATTACTTTCAGCTAAAACAATTTAGTAAGTAGGGGCGGATTCCGTCTGTGTTCATAATGTATCATTTGCAAAATGTCCCCTATGGTTTATAACGTTTAAAATATTCTTTCCCTCTAACCTGCCACAAAATGTATACATTTGATTTCCAAACTCAGTTAAATTTGGCAAAACTAAATACCAACCAGGACTTGACTAAAATATACAGCATTTTTAGGTACAATGTTAAGAGAAGTTTGTGAGCCACTATTTACCAGCACGGTATGCGGCAGTCCGCGATATTATTAATTTGTTTTATTTTTTTTATCTATCGACCGAACGCCCGTCGCAATATAAATAAGAACTACATAATTATACTGAAATAAAATATCTCTTTTTTTCGTCCATGCCCTGTAGTGGCATGGACGAAAAAAAGAGATACGAACATATTCGAGAAAAGGATGGTACGGCCGTGCCTTTGTTTTGCTCGTCTTAGCGTACCCCCAAATATATAATGCATAAAAAATAATTTGAGCGTTTGTCTCCATCTATACCCGTGTTCATAATAAACTAAAATAATTAGCCGCTATGGCATCGGACACATGTTACAAGCTAACTGGTTAACGAACGCTCACATTATGTATGAGACGTGTTAGATCAAGCGCAATGAATATCATTGACATTTACCACTAAACGCATCGCACTTCATTTGAATAATCTGTTTTAATGAGGGCTCGATCCTTTGGATGTAAAGGCGCGCTTGTGAGTGATGTTTAGAATGATTTTAGATTTCATAAAGTATACACATATATATGTAGTATAATATAATACCTTATAACAAAATCAAAACTCAATTTTACTCTTTGTATCAACTTAAGAAACATATCTTTTATTATATCACATGTTTCTGTTTTATTGTTCCTATACGAGAAGATGATGTACTTAGCTTAGTTCTCAAGTAAGCAGTAGGTAACAAGTTTAGTCCATGCTAAATTTCCGAAAAGGCGTCATCATCCCAAAAAGCATTATAAAGAATTTTCACAATTGAACCAGTTTAACCAAAACCAATTTAGTAAATAGTACTTTCATCTTCAAGCTTTCTCAGCTTAGGGCTGACAAAAATCAAATAACCATTCATAACAATAACTATACAAGATTTTCTTCATAATCATATCATTAGACCACCTACCATTTAACTATCGGCCCTAAAACCTCTATAACATTTACTAGCATCGAAAGTTGCGAAATATGTTCATCGAAACTCGTTAATCGTCAGTGTATCTATAGGAGGGTACTAATTGACTGCTAAATCAGCTTTCGCCGTCTTGTGTCCTCCCTCTGAGATCACATAGTGAAAGCATCCACCCAGCCCTGTAAAAGAAAATGAATCGAGAGAGTTTTAGTAAGCTAGTAAGAATATATTAAATTTATAAGGATACTTATTTGCTCGTTAGGTCTCTTATGCTCTTATCTTTTTGCCAATTCTATTTTGTGGATGTAATATTTTAGGGTCACGTTATGAATTGTCGTATTTAGATTATATACATAGTATTGTACATTATTAACTCAGTCTCAGTATCGTATAAAAATGTGGCTAATATAGAAAATATAGCGTTACTCACAATTTCAGTCGTAGTCGAGGTTAAAAATTCATATATAAAAGAAGGAAAGCATTAATTTTGTAAATTAATTTAAAGCTTTGCACGTTTTAGGGTGCGAATTAGTATAAAGTGAGATTTGAGGATTAGACAGAATGATGTGATAGCGAGTCACACAGAGTAGAATATTCTTTAAAGTCCACTATAAAACTATTAAAAAATAATAATTAAGATATTTGGTTGTTAAAAAACTATTTAAATTCAGGGGCAACTTTCTCAAGCACGAATTTGTGACACACCCATTGCAACTATAGAAACTTCAGACACCATGCTGTGTTTATTACACTTTTATTGTATCCAATTATAGTAAAAGTGAATTATGTATCGGCAAATTATTTATCATATATAAGTCATTGTGTCTCGGATATCGTTTTCTGTAGAGTTTTTAATTCCGATGCTGTAACATGAGTTGATTGGATTATCTATTGTGGTAAATACTGGGCTGGAATGGCTTACTTGCTTGTATTGTGATAGTCCGGTTAAGCCGTGTTAAAGGGATTACTCGTATTATAATCTGGAAAGAAGTAAACCTTGTCGGGGAAGGCCTTTCTTGTTCTTGTGGAATCTGTTGTTTTTCCAATATTTTTCCCTACATGTCATAATTATACCTAACATAAATACATATGCGTTTTATAGGCACTTCAAAATGTATTTTGGTGAGTACTTCTTGAAAGTACCTGAGTAAATTGAACTTTCACAACACGAATCAACTACATATGACCTCATATTATACGAAGAAATCGCATAAGAAGGTTTTAACTATATCAAAATAAATAATTTTCAACTCTCGTATTTGATACCATTTTATTACCAATTGAGAGAACGAAAGTCATTTATAAGGTGTTTGTTTAAAAATGCCTTTCGCTTTGCATATTCTATTTAACTTCGTCAAATTAGTTATATGTGTTTTTTTTTATTTATAATTAATTATATAATTTCAGTTTTTCTTTTGCGTCAAGTTTCAAGACCATTATTACGTCTACTTTGAACCGATATATTCAAAACTGTGTTTTATCTACCCTAATAAAATATAGATAAAACACTGAAAAACGCATATGAAAAATAATTATCACATGCGCAATTATTTCCCTCCCCGGCACAGGATAAATAATAGTGCAATTGGACAGATTCACAAATAGCCATCAGCGGACAAATCTGTTCTCAAAGAGTAAAATTCCAATTAAATTATAAATGTATGTATTTTAATTTCCTGTCATTATCCCACATTTCTGATGAACACTGGACCGCCATAATCGAAATCTCATTCACACTGATACATTTATCAATTGATATGCAAACGATCTCACGCCCAGATATTGTGCAACATAACCTTTTCCTTGCTAATATATTCACGTTTACTTGTTATTAAAATTCCTCTGCTACTGCTTCCGGGTAAGAAAACCTTTTTTTGTGTGAAGGGAGAGTACAAAAGAGGTTTATTGTAACGATAAAATGAAAAGTTCGGCTTTGTTACGTGTGAGTCGTTAAAGTTTGAATGAGGTGCTCTGGTTTGGGCGAGCACGATCGTTATTTTAAAAGATCGCTTTAGTATAATTATGTAATTGGTTGTAAAAAGATAAAATTCGGACAAAATATTTCACACGTTACATACCTACTACTTACTTTTGGAGAACCTCTATTTTTATTGGTTTTCCTTAGTACTAAAATACAATAAATCTTTCCCTCTTTTCTGTTTCTGTCCGGAGTAGGTGCTTACTATAATTTCGTTCACATTTCTGTCGACAAGCTCAGAACGAGTTTCCAAAGTAAGCATTCATCTTAGTTTTTCAACGTGCTATTTGTTAAGTGGTTGAAACTGTTCCGGAGATCTTTCGTCACTTTCATTATATTAGTTAATAACACCTGCTATGGACAGTAAATAACGAAGTATCGGTTTAGTTCTGTCTTCATATCTATCCACCAGTAAAATCTCTCAGGACACTGTAAAACCAAATCACGCGGCCCTTTCTTCTCAAGACTATGTCATGTTTTGTTTAGGGATATAGCAGCTGTCTCCATATTGGAAAACCCATTTAGTGGTTAAAATAGAACACGGAAGTATATCCAAAGCTTTGATGTGTTTGTGGAGATTTGGTGAACCGATTCGTTACGTTATTAGGATTAGAAACGGCATAAGCCATTGAGATGAGTGAACCAAAGGAGGTGTAATTTTTATTTTATTTTAATTTAATATATCTATATATTTTGGACTACAGAGTTTTTGGTTTTGGTGTACTCTCTACTATTGATACCGTTTAGTTACAGAATATGGTTAATTTTAATATTATTTATGTATGTTATCATGAGTTAACTAAAGGAGGCGGAAGAAGGCCGGCAATTTATAGATAAATATTTAATAGATAGTATGAGTTCGTCCAATTTTTATTGCTGGCTACTTATTTCAAATCGATTCAATCCGTTCTTAATCAACGTATTTGATACGTTTGATTCGTGATTGAAATATTCGATTAGATATCGATATTGATAACGGGAAGACCGAGAGAAAGTAATCGATAATCATTGTATTATCGAGTTCTCATGATAGTATCCGTTTTGGAGCTTTGCTAATCAGTACCTACCTGGATGCAGTGTATGGTTGATTAATCGTTTTAGTAGCCTTTGATTATAAGTTGTTAGGAAGTCTGGGAAAGAGAAATTGAGGTTCATAGGATGTTTCGTTGTATTAGAAACGTTTCAACTTGAACTGAGTTGCTAGCTAGTATTTAATTAGTTTTGATGATTATTAACTAATAGCGCTCATCGGTATTATCCGCGGAAATTTAATTATCCCAAGGGCACAATTTTCATTTATCCGGGATGAAAAGTATGTGTGTGCCTATGTGTTAATCCAGGAAATAAGCATATCTTAGTGCCCAATTTCAACAAAATCCATTCTGTATTTTGAGCGTGAAGGAGTAAGAAACAATCTTTATAATAGTGTGTATATTTTCTTGTGTATTGCATTTCCCCTGTTGTTCTATTATAGTTTTGTACTGTTGTTACAAAATTAATAGTGTAATGTATATTCTTGTCCAAGAAAGATTTATGCCTGTTCATCTTATCTCAGTGGATATGGAAACGGTCTAACAATTAAAAATATTCAAACAACAAGGCAATAATCTAATAAAATTTACTTCAAACGTAAAATTTCGACAGCTGCAACGGTATAGCACCGGATTAGTGAGACCATCAACATAAATTCAATGTTCCGTGAAAACAGTCGTGCCTGAAAAACAAACAGACCGAGTAAAGACTCGTTCATCTTTGATTTTCAAAGTAGCCACGATATAGTTAAAAGGCATGTGGAAAATGCATCACAGGACTTTGCGATAGCTTTCGATCTTGTACAAGTAAGTGGTCAAAAGTCGAAAATCCTGTTGACATAGACACCTTTGCACAGTTCAGTTTATTTAAATCTATTTAGTGAAAAGTATTCTGATTACCAAACAATTGCAATTTTCTAACGACCTCCAACCAGCTCACATTCCTGACATGCACTCGAATTTGTTGTAACTTGTACCATTATACTTGACTGTAGGTATAGTTTTTACAGTAGTCAACCATTTCGCTATTGTCTTGAGCTAGCCGAGTGCTACAGACGGTAGCATTGTTTGTTGTTTATTCCAAATGAAATGATGCTTCTGTTTTGGTTATAGCTATAATATGACAGAAGGTGGAGGAGTGTGCGTAAACATTTGTTTACGCTACGTCCCGTATGGGCGACGTAATGTTTTTGTATACATTCTAAATCATATATTTAATGCCCTCCTAATTTTAGTAAATATTATAGCATTATATAATAGTATTATTTTATCTCCTTTCCTAAAATAACGGGTTATTCGGAATAATAGTCACTGTATCTGACAATTGCTATTGTAAATTGATTAAAATAGCTAATTGTTTGGTTGATTATAGATAGGTTAGTTAAATTATTTTATTGTATTCATTATCAGTACTAAGCACGTCTATATTTCAGTAATATTGTTGCATTTTTTTTACATTTTGGGACACCACTGTTTATTAAACTATCCGTATTGCAAGTGTTATTACTAAACTATTTTTAAAACAGGCTTTCTACTTTAGATCTGGAAACATTTATAGGATGTCCATTCCGAACTAATTATTTCCAAGCCATTGAATATTTTTATAACTCCTAATTTTTTTTTCAAATATATCTTTATAAGAATTCTTCTTCTGTATTCGGTATTTTAGTATCGAGAGTCACTTTGGTTTATATTCATCGAATAGCTTGCCTTCCATTAGATGTTCTCGCATCTGTTTTATAGTCATCATTGTTGAGAAATGTTGAGAGAGATGCTTTTAAAATTAACGTCAAAATGAATATAAAAGTAATGAAGCAGAGACGCGCCCAGTAATTTTATCTTATGTCTGTCAGTTAGCATGTATGTAGTTTTGTCTGAAAATCGAGTAGATATTCAGGTACATGCCGTAGTTTCCAACCAATTTTGACGAAACTAGATATTACAGGTGTATGAGTACAAAAAAACATGAAGGGTTTTTAATTAGGGGACGTTTTACCCCAAATATAGAAAAAAATTGCTGTGCGTATTTACCGATTTCATTAGTATTTGGTATTTATATGAAAAACAACCTAAGATTAGAATTTAAAGTATAATAACAACCATCAAAAGGGTTGTTTTTTTAAATAGGCCGCAAAATTACTGTAGTCTTGTTTTGGTGTGCTATGAACGTACTGCATTGTATCATAGACCACAATCGTAACATGATATCTCTCAAACCACAGTCAAGCTCTAATCAATGCAATATCACTTCTCGCTGACTCAATCAATCACTCGATCCCATTCAAGTATATTAAATCCTAATAACACTACCGACAGGCCGTTTCCGCTGATTTGAACAAATTGTTTTTTTCTCTCTCGGCCGCAGAACCTGTAATTTAAGTCAATGGAGTAATACGGTTCGTTTACAATATTGCCTTGTCGGAAGTTTCAATAGGCTTAATAATAGACAAGTAAAAAGTTGTGGTAACAAATTGATTAATATCGGATTGATCTGACGGCGACAGAGGAGGCCAGATATGGTCACCTATCGATTTACGTGTACATTAGACATTGATACGACTTTGAACAGTTTTAATCGGTGCTTGATATTTTTTTGTCGATTTATAATGGACTCTTTAAGATTACATGGAATATACTTCCGTCTACTTGTCTACATCGTTATTTTAAAGTACTTCATCATTGTCATCGACAGCTTAATCGATATTCTGCAGGGCACAAGCCTTCTCTTCTATGTCAATTTATCCTGTCTTGTGTTTTAGAACATTTCCCAAACGCGTAAATGTTGCCCGAATATCACCATTAAAAATAAATAGAATCCTGATACATATTTGAAAAAAAAAAACACAGATTTCTTCTTGATCTTAGGTACCTACGAACAGTTGTAAAATTAATTACCTGAGTATAAAACGCTAATGAAAAACGACATGTTCCTTTCCTTTATAAACTAGCAATTGGATATGCTTGTATAGGTTTTCAGACCTAAGTATAACTGTTTTAAATATAACATTGAAAGGATATTTTATGGTCCACATTATCACAATATTTGGTGACCTTGATCGTTATCTCCGCCATATGACGTGATGACACACCGTTATCAGCTATCTTGATTGAAAGTCTCTTTTCTCTTCTTATCATAGCTGTATGTATGTGTACTTGGTGTTATTCGACTGATAGTGTTAAGATAAAACGCAGATCGTCAGCTGTTTTATTGGCATTGCCATAGGTTTTTAGTATGGGTACACCATTTTTTTTATTCTAAACGTTTGCTCTATAAATATAGTATGAGCTATGGTTAAAATGTTTGTCAACATGGATTTATGTAAGAATTCTTAATTACAGAAAATCAAAATAAGCTGCGATATCCTAGTAAGCGAAATAAAATTAATTGTAATATGCTTTAAAGGTAAAGAAAACATGGTTTGGTAAACCAGTCTGTCGACATAGGTTAATGAATGTTGAGATTACTGAAATTCCCAACCGGCAAAGTTACCTATATCTTACACCCCATTTGTAGGGATAACCCGTGCCTATTCGGGCGATGGGTTTATGTTTGATACGTCGTATTTAAGCAAAAACATACGATTCTTTAAGGAGATAAATAAAATACTAAGATCAGGGAAGAATCGAGGTCACATGTTAAACTCTTTTACAAATTTTACTTAAAAATCCCTAACTGTATTTATCTTTCCATTCAGATTTTTCCGTAATTGTTTTACAATCACTTTGCGAATTTCTACTTTATGAACCAGTTTTATGGTATACAGCTAGCGGTATGACCAGTTGTTATAAACACAGGAGGACTGTAAATAACTTTTACTTGTGTCAGTGTATTTTTAGATATTGCATACACCATAAAATTAGAAATATAGAGTTGAGCTTATGTCTCATCTAAATCAATGCGGATGCCAGTATGTAACTGTTCTTTGGATTAATTTTAGATGTATACATTATAGACTGTATTTTCATCATGTACTGGCTGCCCCCGCGGTGAACTATAGTGTGACGTTCTCATATCAAACATCAGCAATGTAAATAATACAACCATCCTTAGTTTATATGATATACACTATGAATTATTATTCCAGAATCTAAAACGAAACTAGCTATAACTTTAGCCGTATTTTAAATTACTCGTATTACAAATAAAGCAAATTTATCAGCAATGTATAACAAGATGTATGGAGTAGGTATATATATCCTCAAAAAATGGCAGTTCATTGAGTTTGCAGTTGGCTGAGACACTAGTTCCTCTTTTAGTACATCGGGAAAAACAAAGCCCCTACCTACGAATTAGTTTCTCTAACCGTACTCGCTTACATATCTATAGTTCACGTGTGACCGATTTGTCTCATTGTTGTTGCAGGTAAAGACGGACCCCGCACATAATATTCCAATCACGTACGCAAATAAAAATAGATTGCCGAACACCGAGGTCAGGAAAGTGATTATGGGTTTCTAATTTCTCTAGTGACATCGCTGCCTAGTTTTGGTGTAAGGAAATTGAATATAAGTCAAAAATAGAAAACAAGGCTATCCCTTCCGTTTTCAAGTTCATACTTCCTCTTTTCAGCCTTTCTACTCCAACACTCTAGTTCTTGCCCGACGGCAAGAATTATGTTAGTGAAAGTGACAAGTTCATACTACTATTTAATCATGAATCAGGATAATCACGACAGAATATAAAAATATTTTGAGGACAGTAAATTTTGCACCAGTTGGAAATCTCATCTAGACAAAATACCGTTAGTAAAAATAAACAAGTCAGTAAATCTGGGAAGATTGAATGAAAATTGTCCACGAGAGTTTTGAAATTACAATAACAATACCATGTTTTGATTTTCATATTATTTGCGTCGTCACCACCCGATTCGAGACTGGTCGGAATAGAATAACAATGATACAGGTGCCTCTTGCGTAGCTGGACATCATGAATAAATAAAATGCAGAACTTTACTTATCTTACGCTTACAGATGTGAAGTGAAATAAAGATTTATAATTAGAATGCAAGTCATGGATCTTCGACTCATTAGATCGATTCCAATGTCCTTTTCTAAATTCAAAGCAACCAATGAATGCATCTAAAAGTTTCATCTGGGAAATTTACAGTAGACAGACCAAATATTCCTTTTGCGCAGTTCAATGTACTAAGGAAGAGTTTGGGCTTACTTCCATCTCTAAATTCAAATTAACCACGGACCATGCATAGCATAATAAATATTTCTCTGCGAATTTTACAGGAGCCAGACTCATGTTCAGTTCGTCCATCACTCATTGTTTTTGTGCAATTGAATCTATGGCACCTTGTATAAAAAAATTGTGATTGTAGGTATATATCCTAATTAGAATTATCTATAGATCTAATAATTGCATCGAAACAGATTGCGATGTTTACATAAGTCAAAAGTTCGTCGTTCATCGCTTTTTCATTACGTAAAATGGAAATTTCCATCCCTTAATTTAAATTACCCAAATATTGGATCTAAAAAGTTTCGTCTGCGATGAAGTCAGCTCATCATTCATTACCATTTCTTTGCGTAGTTAAGTTTGAAATCGTGTGAGGAGATGCCATTTTCCATTTCCTAATTCAAATTACTCAAAGATTGCATCTAAAAAAGTTTTGTCTGCGAAGAGCACAGAAGCCAGACGGTCGTCGTTCGATAAAGCGCATCACTATTCCTCTAGTGCGGTTCAGTGCACGATTCTGCGTGGTATCGTGCCGGCAGTACGATGCCGGTCGATTCGCCCAGTCACCTGCAGCGCACCTCCACTGCAGCACGCGATATGCCGCCTTCGCGGACCGACACGATCGATTAAAAAAAAAAACTCACGCGCGAAATCTTTTCCGTGTTCTTTTTTCAATTTTGCGCGTGCGATTATTTTCTTTTTTGATAATCGAACATTTTCGCCTTTAGACTGCTAGTGTGGCCAGTGTTGTATATTTTTTTTTGTGTGCGAGTTTTCCTTTTTGAGGCTGGTGCTATTGGGATGCTTAGTTTTTGAGTATGGTATGGTACACTAGGAAAATAACTAGTTAATTAATTAGTTAATAATTTGTAAGTATTTTGCCCGTAATTGATCTAACATGTTGACACAATTTTTTTGTAGGCTTTGAGGCAGGAAAATGTAGTGGCCAATTTTCATATCATGTTTGTTATATAAAAATGTTATAGACAAAATACATCGGAGGCATCACTAACAATTAGCATAATAACACTTGAAACAAAGAAGCGAAAATAGCATCATATAGAATAATATTAGCATTCGCATTAAAAACAAGTATCTCAATGGTGAGATAAATGTCATGTTAACCATTTTAGTGTGTATTAATCTGCATAGAATGACAACTTTTGTTATACAATGCAAGTTGCAAATATTTTTCTACTTACGAGTACATTGTGTAGAATTTTTAATGCACAAAACTTTATTTCGTAGACAATTTCTTCACCGTACTTATGGTGTCAAGTGGTTCAGAATATTTATCACTTAATTAGAAACTAAAGTATTTTGTTATTTCGAGGCGCTAAAAGCGGTATAATGAGTCTGCATAATTAAAATGAGTGTCGGTTTAAAATTTGTTTGGCAAGCCATTAGTTAAAAATTGAAGTTATTTTAACGTAAAACTATGTATGACCTATTTGCATCTTTATCATAGCGAAACTAATTGTAGTTTAAATACTTGATTAAATGTGAAAAATGTTCCGAAAATAATATTACGAATGTACATTTATTTTGTTTTCTCAGAATTTGAGAATATTTAAAACAAAGTTGGAATAGCATTATCTGCAACATTGTTAGTGTTTATTATGTACTAGCTGTGCCCCGCGGTTTCACCCGCGTAGTTCCCCATTGGATTGTCGAGATAATGGAGAACTACTTTTTTGAAGTCGGTTAAAAAGTATCCTATGTCCTTTCCCGGGGTCCAATCTCCACCAAATTTCATGGAGATCGGTTCAGTGGTTTTGGAGTGAAAGCGAAACAGACAGACAGACAGAGTTACTTTCGCATTTATAATATTAGTTAGTATTTTATATATGTGATAACAACTTAAGAAAGATCAAGACTGATATGATATCCTAGCTATGAAATATTTTTCCGAAATATCTTTATTTATCAGTTTTTGGAATCACCTCACTTGCATGGCTCGCTACCCTATCAGATGTCAATATGAATAATTGTTCAACTTTATTTAGTTTGTAGGGGCAACGACAGTCGGAAATTTAATTTTCTCCATTCCATTTAAGATCACATTAACCTACATTTGAGTTACATTTCATTATTGGCACAAATCTGAGCCAATCCGACCGCAGGATAGATAATTGAGTGTATTGAGTGTTAGCACACCACTGTAGATATTATTGACACTCCCGCCTAATCGTAAACCATAGTCATCGAGTATAACTCGAATATTCGGGTTTTCTGACATATTTTCTAATTTGAGATTGAACAGAGGTCGAGAGACCGAAATAACAGCAATCAAAAGCAATTAGTTTTCACGTTACAACACGGCTGGCCATTTGTAAGGAAATACGAATACATCTCAACGGATCTTCCGATATTCTGCATCTATGGTCTTGAAGTTCTCGACTACCTCCAGTGCAGTTTCACATTCACACTAAGGTTTTGTATCAAGCACCCTAACCTTTCGACAAAGGCGGTGTGTTGCGCCACGCTCTCTGCAACGCCGACATGTATACGCAAGTGGGGTAATTTACACGAAACGCCACTTATTGTGATGGCCCTAGTCGTGGTCGTGTCATCATTTGCACATGGTTACAACTGCTCGCATGCAAAATAGTGACAACTACTCAAAGTATTGAGATGCGTGTGCAACAGGTGTAAATAAGTTGGAATAAGTAGTTCTAAAAATGTAACAGCAATTGTCAATTTTTCTGGGATAAGGTCTGGAAGTCATTGATGTATAGAAGGCATTATCCCACATTCAAAGAGTAATGGGAGCAACATATTTATACGTATGTGTTCAAATTCTGTAAGTTTAGTTTTTCTCTGGCCATCAAATAAAAATCTAAAACGATAGCAATGACCTTCTCTTGCATATTTAAATCAATTACAGTCCATTGTCAAATTTTCAATTTTACAGTCTCATTTTCTCACAAGAATACAGCTGCTGGTTTTTTGAAAGTTCCTTAACCCAGCGCTCTAAAGCCTAAAACATTTCGAAACTGCTTTACGAAATGCCTACTAATTTTGACATGGCTGCGGTAGCTTCGACATTCGCCGTGCCTTATTGTCGCGTCGGATCCAATTATGACTGCTGTGCATTCTTATGGATAATATTTAGTCCTGAATAAATTTCTGTATTATGAGTTAATTTCTTCTATTTTGTAGTACCTTGTGAAATTAGATCTCACTGTTTATTTACCGATGTCAACGTAACTATCCAAATATCCCGTATAAAAGTCCAGTATTTAGATCCACACTAGAATGCTAATTATTCAGTGGGTTTATGTCGCTCCGATGAAAAGACGCATTTATTTGCAGTGTAGGCACATCGTGGGCAGGCCAATGAAAGTGAGTTCATTTGTACTGATCACGTCCAATTCGCACCTATCAAATTAAAATTGGCCGACCTATGAGAAAAGCGCACGTCCCATTAGTAAGTTAGTGAAAGTGATCTCCAACATTTCGTTTAACATAACAACCGAAGGCATGTTTGCTTGTTCCGCGCAAGCTGTGCTTGTGCTTGCTGTCTCAAACTAGAACCTGCCCGCTTCGTAATACTTTTATTTATCCTCATCTTTGGTCAAGTGGTCTAAGAATTAAATAAATATTCTTGGTAGCTTTGGTTCCATATGCCAACTGATTAAAACGACTAGTTTCAGTACCATAAAACTTCTTAGTATAGTGTTAATTAATAGGATGAAAATTCACCATGTTTAAGGTTTAGCTTTAGGTGCAATATACTTCCGTGTCGTATCTATTTTGAGACGTGCGTCACTATGAATAGAAAACTGTTTGTGAGCCGCCACAAAAATATTTGAATTGGTAAAGATAACTTTTACTTTCGATAAGGTTCCGGCCGGTGGTATATCCAAATTTTTATCTCATTAATTTATAGTTATTTATCATTACCATTAATCTGCGTCGAAGTGCTTTTGAATTTTAATGATTTTGTTTGATATTTCTGTTCCGCGATTTTTCTCTCCGTTGATTGAATTGTCATTGATAGTTTGGATAAATGAATGACTTTTGTTATCTTTTTTTTTATAATAATAATGAATTTTTTAATAAAAATCCCATATGTACTTGTTTTTAGGCGAACATGGTTTGACTGATTTACGTTCTTGTCTAAGACTAGGCACTACATTTTATTACAATAAAATGTGAAAATATATTCGTAATATATATAAGTATTACATGAAGCTTACCACATTTTTCATACCGGAAAGGAATAACCAATAAATCGTCGGGTTGAAGATGCATCGATGAACACACGTTATATTTTCCGCAGTGAAAGTGCGTTTGCGCACAAACATGACGTACATTAATTATTTTTACTTTATGTCAGAAGGCAATGTATGTTTATTTATATGTATAATTTAAATACATTGTTTTGACGTATATTACAAATTTATTTCACAAAAAATAGGGTAGAAGAAGAGATGATTGGTAGAATTTTTTTAACAGCCATTTATGACGTGAATAGACAAGTGAAAATTTCAAAATTAAATTAACAATTCTTGATTAGTCATATCTAACAAAACATATTAACCGGTTCTAAAACAGGAATAAAGCTGTGCTAAATATTGAATCCAACATGAAGATAATAAATACGAACTGGCTCAATTTTTCTGCCGATTTCCTAAAAGGAGCTAGTACCTACTTAATTCGACTGTATGTTTGTTACTTGATTTGTCAGAAATGGCTGAACCAATTTGGACCAATCTTTTTTGTTAGAAAGGGTTTTCTTCGAGTGATGCCATTTAAATCAATCGGTCCTGACAATTTATTTTTTAATCGAAATAACTGAAAGATTTCTGTTGACGCCTGCCGTAATGAAAGTGGGTAATCACCTTTTTTTAAAGAACTTGTTATTAGGCCACATCTGTATGTTTCCTTAGCTTCTTTGGGCTATACTTACTTTAATTGAAAAAAAAAAAATTAAGTCGCAATTTTGAAATGTGACAAGTCTAGTCTTAGTCTAGTTCTGCATACTCTGAGAAATATTTTACTAATCGACAGGTAAATGTAGTCGTAGCAAACGTCCCATTCTTTGTCGAAATTATCCCGTAATCAAATATCCCACACAAAAAAAAGGACTTTGTATAAGTTTATTCAAGTTGTGTTTAAAACCACGACCTGTACGCGAGTACTGACTTCCAGCCAAACATACATACTGACTGATGAAAAAAAAATTGAAGCAGATTCGAATTGCTCGCTCGGTCAATAAGTCTTCGAATCTGAATCATAATTCATCTTAGATAGCAGTACGTACAGAATCTTCCATCGTCCATCACTCTCGCTTTCGTCGGAATGCGCCTCAAAAAGCACAGAAAAACCGCAGACCGGTCTGCGCCTAATGTTACCAACGTAACTACAGCGGACGCAAAAAACGCTACCATACCTTGTGTAATCGATATATCGATAAGTTGAGTATTACTTAAAGACCAATTTGCATAAATAAGTACATTTTTTAACAGATTAAAAACGAGGAGATATTTGTTTCGTTTGTCGAATTTATATTCTTTTTTTATGTGGGATTTTTTCTGAAATTTTTAAGTGTTATTGATTTTGTTTTTTATTGTTCAAAATATACTTACCCGTAATTCCCATCTAAATTATAAAATAATAAAATCGCACCTAAATATGTCGGTTTGCAAAACCAACTAACTGTAAAAAATTATAGACCCCTGTCGAATTGAAGTTCATTGTATCTTTTAAAGTGGTTTGTGATTTCGTAAAGTTTGATACACTGAGCATTTCGTTACTTTACACTTGCTGTGTTTTTTATACCCAAATCGTGATGATATAGTGCCATAATAATAATACTTTGTCTATAGTGGTATAATTAATTTACATAATTATTATGTATAATGATAATACACTGCATATCTTTTTACTTAAGTTTAAAACAAATTTTGTATAATTAGAAGTGATTGTTTGACCCTTTCAGTCCGGGTCAAGACAAAATCTCGGTAATGTACATGTAACGCAGAATCATTTCATGCTTGTCGGGAAAAATATAAACACTAGGTAATTTATTAGTTAGTATGTTACTTTATTCATTTTAGTGCCGGATTTCCGATTTAGTTTATTTCATTACCAGGACAGCGAGGTTTTTCAATTATATGTATAGTGAAAATCTTATGAAAATATTGAAAAGCGTTCCTTTACAGTTTAGCTAAGCATTCATTTAAATTTCAATCTTATACTCGTATCGTCTACAAAATAATTTGGAATTTGTATTGTAATAATTTATCCAAGGATTTGTCATTTGATACTCTTTTATATTCTCCTTTAATGACTAGAAGAATTTTGTCTTGTTGAATAATATCATAAAATAAAATTGTTACATATTTTCCGACTTCATGCCCTCCGATACTAAAATCGCCAGCCTTATGTATTTTGCTAGCTCGTGCCAGGTATTAATTTCTTAGTGGTCTTATATCTTTTTACACGACTGCACAAAAAAGGGTACTAATTGACGTGTAATTTTTTGTAAATTAGTACGTTTGTATATTTGTATGTCTCATTACTTGTGCCCTCAGCCTATACTGGTAGACCAATTTTGATGTGCGAGGTGACAGTAGATTTGTCTGTATCTATAATGGCAATGGGCCGTACTAATTGCATTCTTTAACACACTTTTTGCAGCCGGGTCTTTGAAGTTTCTTTTTACCATTGGTTGATAGTTTACACTTATTTAATATAAATGTTTTGTGTTGGTTGCAATCTAGCACACATGCAAATCAAAACAATCACAACAAAACATTTCACCGTCACGTCGTTAAAATCATTCATATTCATGATGGCAGTGACGTGCATATTTTGTTGTGCCTCCTTAATATATGCGAGAATTTGGTGAAATTATTTAAAAAATGTCGATTTCTCTGTCGGGCCGACTCTAAGATTAGCCGGCTAATTGTTTACGAGTATTCGCATATGTGTAATATTGTTTTCAATGTATTATAGCATCATGTAAGTCAATAATTCGAGAGTTCTTGAACTAAACTAAAACTTTAATACACCCGGGTTAGAAGAACGTTATTCCTTGTCTATTGACAGTTGAGCAAATAATTTCATTCATCGGAATGTCTCCATGCGGGTGCAGTTGATGTAGGAGCCGTATTTAATTAAATATGTCACTTATTTTTTTTACTCGTATTATAAAATTCTTCTATTTATTTCTATTTATTACCTTGTATTATCTTTAAGTTTCAAGTACGTACTTTAGTCGTTTTCGTTCCGTAGTTACCAAAATGAACGCACTAAAATTATTTCACCTATGTAGCGAGGTTTTACCAATATCAAAATAAATGACAATCTTTACGTTTTTCAATTAGCAGCTTGTCAAAAGCAAATTGTATGGTTACAGAGCGATCAGTAACCAGCCGATTGGTTCTTACCAGCCTATACCTACTTTGAATACATTTGCGATTTGTAATGCTGTTTCGTAAATTTCATTATTAATCGTAATTAGGTTGCTATCGATCGAGTTGTGATTGTTATCGACATTAATAGTGCATGTATGCATGTTATTACTACTGCGAAGGATACTACTAATGATCATTTTGCCGAATTACTTCGTTAAACAGCTCAACAGTGTTAAAATAATTAGCATGTTACTTAATACGATTGTAAGATCTTTGAAAATCAGTAAATTAGCTCGGCTAATAATGCATTGTGATCGTTCACATGGTTCTTGTAGGTTGCCTGAGATATTTATAGATCACTTTGGGTGTCATCGATCTATTTATATTTATGATAAAACGAGTTCTTTTTAGCTTCCGTTACGGCATACGCTTATACAACTTTTTCAGTTATTTAGATTTAAAAACAAATCCATGCAGAGATTTTGATAAAATATTCCAACAACAAATGATGTTTCGTATTGGTCCAACCGTCTCCGAGAAATCAGGTAACAAACATATAAGTGCCTAGAAGCGACTTAAAAACCCGGCCGCTAAATCTTTAAACCTGTGTATCTTAGACTTGACACTTCCTTTTCCAAACTAAAATAAAACTTATGAGTTATATATACAAATATATTCGCAATCACCGTTATAAAAATATATTTTGATACCACACTCGATGTATTTTGAAAACATAATTTGTTTTGAGATTACTTTTTGGCGCCAAATGGCTGTAATTTATTTTAGCAACATAAAGTGTTGAATTACTGAACATTTTACCTTTTCATGTCTCGTATTTTTGGCTACATTCCTAGTATTAGTCTCAAAAAGGGAATATTTTTAATCGGTTTTTAGCTGAAACTCTAACGACGGTAACGTTAAAGTGCTAGATAAAAGTGACTCAGAAATGTGAAAAGTATCAAATAGTGCCAGCCACCAACGAAACAGCAAAATGTGCAGCAAGGATCAAATCAACCATATCCTCGGGAAGATCAATGTGGTAAGTTCAAAGTTGAATTGAAACCATAAAAAAGATGAATCTGAATTGTAATTTCCTTTAAAAGTTTACCTGAACCAAAAGTTGCCTAGAAGACATCACTTTTTGCGATAAGGCTGCCTCTTGAGCCTTATCGCTAAAAGTGATGTCTTCTAGTGCAAATTTTAGTTACTACATGTAAAAATTATATTTTTATGTTTTGTGTGACTACGGTAAGGCGTTCATTTATTTATTTATCATTTTGGGCCATTTTTTTTGAGTGTCTAATTTATTTAAAAATACGTTTTAACTTTTTATTTGTATTACTGTCAACATAACTGTATCTTTTTTTTTTAATTTCTTATTTTATGCAATGCTATGGAATGTGAAGATAATTTATCTAAAAGAAAAGTGATTTATTAATACAATAACAATTCTAGGGTAATATTGTTACATTTATTGCGAGCATAAGCTAACTTCGAAGGTTTAAGATATATTTGGTTTTGCTACTGTATGTTTTATTGTTTAGCCATTCAGTCACAGTATTCCTAGTGCACCCTCAGGTGTTACACGTTGGGAATAACCCACTATATCTAATGTTTTATATGGCAAGAAAAAGTAAAGGGCGAGTGCCTTTACTAAGAAAAATAAATTAGTAATCATAATTACGGTTGACAGATAATCCAAATGTTGTTGCTCTTTAGATATTTTATTTCATTTCAGTTACTAATTATAATTCAAAATGAACACACGCAATATGGTAATATTTGATGATTTCTGGTTTATCTTTTCGGTGATATTTTCGTGCGATCTTCCTGCTCAGACAAGCTATTGTATTCGATGCATAATTCAAAATAGAATCAAATCAAATATCAATTATTTAATTAATCGTGCTGAGGAATCTGTTTGCTTCAAGTGAGACATTGTTTTTATCGAATTATAATAGAATTAATTCAATCGAATTTATTGCATTCTTCCATATACTGATTGAGGAAGCTCTATTTTTAACCCTGACGGAAAAAAGACGGGGTTTTATAAGTTTGACGTGTCTGTGTGTGTGTCTCTGTTGTAGCTCTCGAACGGATGAACCGATTTTTTTTGTCTGATAGGAATTGGTCCAATATGGCTGCCGCCACAAATGGCGGATTACATATTTTTTCACAATTATCTCAATATGTTTATCTACTATATATACTATATACTAGTAGAATACTGTACACTAAGATAAATTTTTAATCTAAGATGGCAGCTAGAACAAAATGTGGATGTCGTCTTAAATTTTAAATGTTAGGTACTTGTGTTGTTAAAAAGTTGTATTGTCCATAACCATAAATTAATGTTGATTATAATGTATGTATTAATGTAAGCTACATGTGCTGTTTTTTGCAACTAGATATTGAAACAATAAGAATTAAATAAATGCCGTCAAAATAACAGCCATAAAAATAATCTTGACAGACTAATTACTCGCTAATTACTCAAAATTATGCAATGCTAAATCAAATAAATTAACAATCGTAGGTTTAATGCCATAATCGAAGGTTGAGACGAAGCCTTGTACAAATACGCAACGTTTAAGATTAAAAAACCCACTGTGTTTGGGAAAGGTGAATTTGTTTAAGAGAAAGACAATGGAAATGATTCAACTTCCTTATATGGGATTTTAAATGCCAGTCAGTAAAAGTTATCATTGTTTTATTATTTATATATTTATTTATAGTAAAATATAATTTATATATATTTATATCAAATAAGGAATAATAAAAAAAAGTAAATTCTAAATGAAATGGAGAAAATATTACTATAAGTTAATTAATTGTATGAGGCGTTACGTTACGAAAATCTAATCCCATTATGATGTTCTCTAACGGATCTCTGGTGTTTTTCTTTCGTTTTGTTGTTAGCGCGAGAAATCGTAAAATATTTTTGTTTTTATAGTGTGGTTTCACCTCAACACTTCCATACGTCTCCATTATTATTACCAATGTCTCAATATATAACTTCCTCGGAAAATGTATCGCCTTAGCACAAACATGACTTGATGCACTTCGACGCTTTGACTTCACACGTGCATTCGTCTCAAGAAGAATAGAAATGGACAATGATATCTTAATCTATGCATATTATAAAACTGTGGAGGCGTAATTTCTCTACAATGTAAAAGAAAGATAAAAATTCGAGTCAGGGGGATGTAAGAAGTTAGATGGAACTTTTTTTTTGGTTTTTTGTTTGTCTGTCTGTTTATTCGGGCTGATCAAGAACGATTTGACCGATTTAAATGAAATTTTGTATGATGGTAGGTATATTTATTACCAATGTCTCAATATATAACTTCCTCGGAAAATGTATCGCCTTAGCACAAACATGACTTGATGCACTTCGACGCTTTGACTTCACACGTGCATTCGTCTCAAGAAGAATAGAAATGGACAATGATATCTTAATCTATGCATATTATAAAACTGTAGAGGCGTAATTTCTCTACAATGTAAAAGAAAGATAAAAATTCGAGTCAGGGGGATGTAAGAAGTTAGATGGAACTTTTTTTTGGTTTTTTGTTTGTCTGTCTGTTTATTCGGGCTGATTTAAATGAAATTTTGTATGATGGTAGGTATATCCCTGTTAAACATATAGAATATTTATGAAAACGTTAATTACAGAGAAAGAATAATAAATACCACGTGGATGAAGTCGCGGGCATCAGTTGTTATTTATAAATTTATATGCCTGTCTACTTTATTTATAGGAATATAATCACCTTTAATTTATGCTGAATGACATTATAATTTTAATGAAGGCTAACTCCTGAGATATTGGAACAATAAAAACTAGCTGATCGTTGAATGATCTAACTCTAAAACTAAATAAATTTATTTAAGTTGCAAACCTTTTGCTATTAATGGTTACTTCAAATATGAATAGACAATGAAACCGTATCGCTATTATGATGTGTCAATAATTTTATGATGATTGGAAAATAGTCTATAAGTTTGGATTTGAAAGGTCTTCTGATTCTGACACGATAGTTCGAGAATTGGAAGGTCACTAATTTCGATGTGTTTATTATAAAATTGTAAATAAGTGCAAAGATCAGTCACCAAATTTTGACATACTTACACTAGGTACTGTCCAATGTCCAATTACCTGTAGTGAAATACCTGGTTTAGGCCATGTGACTCTACCTAGTGCGAAAGTAGGAGTAGAAGCTGATGGCCTCTGACTTTGTTTATTACTATCCTAGGATTTACAACAGAGTCCTATAACAAGTGTAACGTGTCATGCCATTAAACTCATCATCAGCCAGCAGACGTCCACTGCTGAACATATGCTTCCCCCTTAGATCTCCATTCCGAACGATAAGCTGCCGATTGCAACCTTTGCAATCTGCGACTTTGACTATGTCGTCGGTCCACATAGTGGGAAGCCTACCAAGGCTGCGTCATCTGATTAGTGGTCGCCACTCAAGAACCTTTCTTCCCCATTGGTTATCGGTTAATTGGACCGATATGGCCAGCCTCTTCAGCTTTCAAATCCTACAAGCTATGTCGGTAACTCTGGTTCTTCGTTCCATAGCCTGCTGAGCAATTTTGAGCATATCCTACAGGCCAACAGTCAAAGGCCACCAAAATTCATTATCACTGGCTTAAAACGGTGAAGGAAAACATTCTGATTTAACCTGCTTGTCGGTGAAGGTAAATAACTTTCGAAGATAAGTGAAGTCTCCAACCCACAATTTGGTGTAGTGAACTATGCCGTACATAGGGAAAAGCCGTGCCAAGCAGTGAAATACTGTGGGTTGGTACGTTCGATATGAAGTTATGACATATTTTGTAACGGTTTTACCCTTTTTAGTAGAGCAGAAACTGAACAATTGAGCTAGTAGCGGAAAACTGTACCAAATGACATAATATCTGAGCGTTACCAAAATGCTTAGCATGAATAGGAAGCGCATAATGATATCATTACACGTGTGTGTAAGCGTGAAGATAAATGTCGGTCCCAAGATATTCATTTTTCTATATATGCTTTGCGTAACCAACACGAAGGAAAAATACTTATGTAAATATTTCTTAAGTACCTACCTGAGTACAATGAAAACAGAAGCAATAAATAACTTTGCGTTCAAAATTGACATTCCGTATCTTAATAATTGAAAGCTGACGCCAACTGATATAGTGCATATAGCCAAAGGCTTTGTTATTAATATAAATGACCAAAATAATAAACAGGTGCATAAAATTCGTGTAGATAGTATCTGATATAAATAACGTTATAGTAAAGTTGGCGCCCGAGATTTCGAAATTCTTATATAACGATAAGAACGATAAGAGATCTAATTTTAACTGCTTCACAGGAGACCCATTCTTAATAAATTTTGTTGTGAAATATCACGCGCTAACAGTATTAATGGCGTGTTTTGTTATGATTGATTATATTTCTTCACATTTCCATATGTCATGCACTAAGTAGCGACCAAGTTTTTACAAAGATACCAAATACAATTAAGAAAAATATTATTTGTGAAAATAAGAAAAAATAGAAACCGCAATTTTGTTTCAAAGTAAACTTTGAAACAAAATTGCGGTTTCTATTTTTTCTTATTTGCAATGGTAAAACGACGTTCGTTTCGAAGCGCAATGTTAAGAAGTGTGTAATCTAAATTGTTATTTTTATTCTCAAGTACTAATTACTTTTTACTGGTTGTTACAATAGTTACATACTGGCACATCGTCACGACTTTTGCGGTTTACTCCGCACACATTCTGCGGTCAATCTCTTGCATAACTCTTGTTTATGACGGTAGTTATTTTCAAATGTCCTTTTATCCTCAACTAGACACCACCGCATGGAATAGGGCATGCGCCCACGCTAAAACTTACTGTCCTTGCGATCACTGACGGTTCACCTGAGCAAAACCAACTACATTAGTAAAAAATTACTGAATTAAGAAGATGGATAATTATTGGTGACAAGATTTTGTAATGATATTGAGTTTTTCATACATAATTTTTATAGTAGAGTATGATAAACCGTACAAATAGTAACTAAACAAATTTGATGCTGGTCTATATATTGAGTTTTTGTTTGCCTCTCTTCATGAGTTTTTACTATTATTGATGAAATAACATGTTTATAGAGATTCCGCTTCCGGATAACATTATTATCAACGAGGATAAGAGATGATCAATATTTTTCAAATCCGCATCAGTTATTCTCCTTACATATTCATTTATCTCGTGTTATCTTATCAGCCACATTATAATTTTCTTCACTGGTTTCGTCATCATCGTTTTGCTACTTTCCTTTGTTCTCGAACCTTATCTATTTATAATATACGGGTACATTATACATTTCAGTGGTAGGGTTCACCTTCCTAAAATATATTCGCTAGACTAGCTTATATTTAAAATCTCAGTTTGATGACAAAAGCTTTTTGCTAACCAACTTTTCACAAATATTCGTTTAATAAAATAAACGGTGTCATGAAGAGTTAAACTCAAAAAAGCACAAAGTAAAAAGGCGCGTGTATTCGTGCGTGACGCCACTCGTCGATTGTCGTGTGGGGATTGCGTTCAGCAATAATTGCTTCTTCGATTGCTACTAGCTTCCGTTTAGCTGTTGTATCGGTGCCAATGGTTTTGTTGGGTACTTTCTTATAATGTTTGGTAACGTATACTGTATTGGTAGAGTATGGTAAACTTTTTCCTTTTTTACCTTTCATTTTCAAGTTTTTCTGTTTTATTCATCAAATTTGCTCAGGTGTTATTTCTCTAACTGTTGTTTTATTGATCACGCCTTCGTTTTCAATATATAAAATAATATACAAATTTATTGCTCAGATTTATTGATTTAAAATGTCAGCGCTTAGAGATACCGGTTTATATTTACCGTGGATAATTGTTTGCCTGAATATTAATTAAACGTAGTTTAGGCAATCAAATTAACACCTTGCCTAAAACAATTAAAGCAAAGCAAAATGCTCTATGTTATGCACGTTCTAAATCAGCCTTTATTTCCTTTAAGGCAAACTTTTGCGTGAGTATGTTCGTCGTCCGTGAAATATGCGTGCTTTTATTGATTTCTCGATTTCATGCCGTAATCTTCATAAATTTGCTTAGAGTGTTTCTCTTGCTACATTTGTATAGATGTCAACATATTCAATGGCTACTGCTAATTAGTGAACAATAGGTGTATCTGGAGGTTTGATGATATTATTAAAGTGCAATTTAGATTTAGAAGCATTGTGTACTTTGTCTCCTCATTTTTGCAGCATTTCTAAAGCGCGTCTATAATATTCCAAATCGTGCAACATTTGACAATGCTCACGTCTGATTCATATTCTGCGCGATTACCATTATGAACCGCACCTATATCCGTAGTCCTCATAACTCCGTAAATATTTTGACTCCACATACTTACGGTCTTATTTATTAGGTACCTTGCCAACTTTTTGTCTGCGTTCACGGCTCGATCACGAAACTAATTCCCCAAAACAATAGCTTAACTGGCACATTAATTAACACGTGTCATTTTAGTCGTGATGGAATTCTCTCTATACATCACGAGTGTACTTGTGAAGGTGTCACCGATGTCAACAAAGTTATCTTTTCAATGGAATTAAAGCGATGCAAGTGCCTTTACTAAAGAAAATCAAATTGTTATCTACAACTAAAATGAGCAGTCAGATCACCCATTGCTTTAAGCCAGTAGAATTTGTAAGTTCTAATACGAAATAAATCGGCCAAGAGTATGTTGATATACCGCAAGGTCATTGTATCATTGATGTCAACATTTAATGATTGTCATGTAAATCGATTGAAGCAGCGATAGCTGTTAGTCACAGCATGGTCTGTATCAGATTGTATAGGATGTAAGTAGGTGGTTATTTTACGGATAATGGTTAGTACCGGTAAGTGACGCATGTTGATATAGTGTAATGGAGCATTCAGGATTCGGTGTATCATCCAAGCGCTGACGTCAATCGTTCTGACGTTGTATCCTAGTAACAAATAATAGTTGTTTAGTACTTACCCTCTTCTGTGAAGATGCTAGACAGAGGGCTAGGTCAGGGCGAGAAAGAATCCGTTATTTAACCATCTAGCAATAGTAAGTAGATGTTGCAGTTTATAGTTATTTTCACTAACGCAGGCACGCGGAAAGTTGACCTAAAGATTACAAATAAATTTTCGCGCAAGGGAAAGCGAATTCGAAAAATTGCCTATTGAGCAAGTCTTTGTTGAAACATTGCTAACACTTAGATTGCCTAACCGTTGCTTATCTAGCTTCCTGTGACATTGAATGCTTTTACCAGCCTGAACTAAAATGGTAATTGTATTAAAAGATCGTTAGAGTTGATTTTCGGCTGATGGAGTTACACTAGACCCATTAAGTAGTAAAGTAAACTGCTGTGCCTAAGTGAAGGCAGATAACATTTGACTGAACGAGCGAAGCGTCTCAGTTTCGTGTCTGGCCTAATTTTCTTCTCATAACTGTGTTTTTAAGTTCTAAATATTTAAGGGAATAAGATTGACCATAAGTAGTCGGAAAAGTAAAAATAAGACAAAGGAGGAGATCATAGGATGTGTATGAAACATTCTAAAATAAATAAATTACCAAATTAGACGCAAGGAAGTTCACAATTAGCTTTTGGCTGCACGTGAAATCGGAAACAATTTCAAAACTCATGGTTTCAGTATCTTACTATTATAAGACAATTTAATGAATGGGATTCTGATAAAGTAAAGTGAGGCTGTCAACGATCGCAACAAAAGATTTATTTGGTTCCATTGAATAGTTAATAAGATTTGATATCTGTCAGAAATACTTGTTAGTGGAAACGACCTTAAAGTGATCGATGGTTTCATTATACTCCGATAACCAGAGGTTAATGCAACCTCGCATCTAATGCACGGTATCTGTTTAAGTTTGTTTATTTCTTCGCTAAGTGAGTTAAGTAGTTCACAAGGTTGTGTTTTGAAATAGTATGATCGCTTTAGTGACGACTTGTGATTGATATTTTGTGTCAGTTTAAGTTTTGAGCGTTTTTTACCGAAACTCCGAAAGGAGGGTTATGTTTTTCGAGTGTATGTATGTATATTTCTTTGGCACGCCTCGGAGCCCAAACTGCTTCTTATATTTTCAACGGTGTCAATAGATTCGTCTTCACCTGCAGATGGTCTTTATAGCTGCATCCCGTTATTTCACTTGTTAAGATACGTGAGTCTAAAGTTCTTGCAGTCGGGCTGGCAACACAATATTATCAGAAATCATTAAAAATAATTTAACATGTCATTACCGTTTTCGTTTATTTAAGAACAAAGCCTGAGTATATTAGTAACCAAAATGCTAAATTACATACATATATATGGTTAGCGACAGGGCGATGCTACGAGAACCATAGAAAAAATTGTGATTGAAAAGTAATCTAGATGCCAAATATAACATATAAACATTGTCGAGCCAGTCGATATTAGTTTTGTTCTTGTTCTTGCGACAAAAATATTTGTCAACATGCTAAAAATTATAATGTTTTAGATAAACGTTGTAACAATCCGTTAGGGTTAACCTTTTCTACTTTTTGACTTTCTAGCAATCCAAATACAACGTTTTCAGCAAGATAATGAAATTAAATTGTGGTCATTACCGACATGCAAAACCGCACTGGCACGCGTAAACTCGGTTGACACAGTTACCGCAACGATACATTTTGAAACATCCACACTGCACAAGCTAATCACACAGTGCAAGCAAATTAATTACTTATTGTATGTCCGTTGCGATGTGTACTGCCCCCGTTTGGCTTACTTTTTCTTTAAGGTTGACACGCTATATTCTTATAACATAATCATAACCATCAGCTTTTGTGTAGTTTCAATCACGACCGTCTACTTTGACAATAACTGAGTTACTTGATTACTGTTTATAATGTCATCTAAGCCGGAAGTTGGTCTTTGCCATATGGTATAACTTTGGCATTATTAGTTAAATCCCATAATTGATGATTACTGAGTGTTGTGTAATAGAGTAATTTAACTATTATTAACTAATAACTTTGATGTAGGCTGAAATCTCTGCGTTCGATTGTTTGCTTTGACGGTCGGGAGTGATTATTAACTAATTACAATATTAAACCTAAAGTTAATTTTCAATAATACCATTACTGAACTGAAACTAAACTTCAACAAGGGATTACCTAAATGCTTGCTATAGTATGTTCCAATGAAGTATTGAAAACTGAACATAAACATAAAAATGATACTAGGAACACATACCTACGAAGAAATGATTTCAGAACAACAGCAACAAAAAATATAATAATAAAATTAACACGGCACGTAATTTACAATTATGTAAGCGCGCTAAACCTGTAACAGATCTTACGTGAAATCTACAACATCTAAGTAATACATAATAACAATTTCTATATATTAGACACGGGGGTGATAGCAAATTCTATAACGAACCGAACAAACCGCCTGTCTGCACTTTCTATTTCAATGTCGACGTTCAATGTTTATTGTCTATTCGCAATAATCAATCACAACAATTCGTTCTGTTGGCAATACACAATAGTGTACACAGAAATTTATTTATTTCAGTTATAAAGTATTATTTTTATCAATTTAAAAACACCAAATCGCTTGGGCGAAAACGAGTACGCTCTGAGTTTACTTTCATCTTATTTACAAATTTTAGATCAAGCAGCTCAAAACAGGCGCCCGAAATGGTTTAACTCTATACATATTCCAATCTCTAGTTAAACAATTTATTCTGATTATCTCGTTAAACCATTCATTGGATATATTATACTTCTTATTCGTTTTCCCAACGCATGATTTTTCCTAATCGTCTAGTATCTTCGAAGCAGTAAGTTACACAATGATGAAACGTTTGTTATTAAAGTAAACTAGTTTTCTTAAATGTGAAGCGCTATTTGGTAACAGTTACGATACTACGTGTGTACGCCCATGTGAAGTCATTCTAACACTTCTACATCACGACCATTTGTTTAACATTCTGATTTCATATTCATTGCATTGTCTTCAGCCAGTAATGACTACAATACAACTGCATGAGCAATAAAAGCTATTTCAATTGTTAACATGGCTATTACATTGCTTATTAATGCGATGTCTGGTAGCTTTTTCTCGGAAGCTGTTGGCACTGGAACTTTCTGCATTGTAGTCTGTAGTTGTTTACAATAATTTCAATCAATGCACCTGTTAAATTATTATTCAGCAATTCCAGCATTCATATAAGTGATTTCAGGCAGGTGAACAATTATGAATTTATTATTAAATAAATAAATATACTTCATTACGTACTACAAAACAATGGTATTACATTGGACAAATTTGTTGCCAAAAGCAATTTTATCCCGGCACATTTTAGATGGATAGGACAAAGTGAAATACGTGTTTGATAAAATTGTTAATTCCTTTAAATGAAACAATAATCAATATCACATACAACAAAATATTATGTATTGATAAAATGCTAATCCATCGGACAATAATGTCGTAGTTTTAAACAGCTCTAACAAATTACAACTTGTAATTCAATTTGTTCATAGAAGGACGAGCTGGGGTCAAAGCGGTTTGTCAATACAATACTGAGGTCAATCTTGTTTGCCCAATTATTGACGCGTGTTTGTTCGGAAGGAAAACCGATGAAAGGTCAAGTGCCCATATGGGATGTGGGTGTGATTGTTCCTTCGGGCCTTTTGCATTCTAATATTGAAAAGTTGTTTAAACATCGCATTGTATAACCAAAGTAAAAAGCTGTTTTTGAAATGTCATATACCTAAAGATTTATGCTCTAGGGACTTTTTAAAATTGATCAATTGTATCATTAATATACCAAAAACATAAGTAGGTAACAATAAAATGCAGAAACAAATATGCACCCTTTGCTGTTAGATAATGAAATATCTGATAAAAGGTGTAGCTGAGTGGACATAATAATTTTAGTCTTAAATAAGCTAGCTGCACTCTTAAAATGAATAGTAAAAAATATGAATTAACTACTTAAATACTTTAAGACTAGTCCACCAAGAAGAAAACTCCTAATTAACAAAAAAACATGGTAACTCTGACCCCACTTTTAGAAAATATTGGTATTAGAACTATATTTCTTGATGAGAAAATTTCTAAAGCATTTGACTGTATGAAAGTTGCACATACATTTAAAGTTAAAAGTCAAGTGCACTTGCTCATTGTCTTGAAAGGAAAGATACAACATTTGTAAGTTGTTCAGCTTTCGCCGGTACATGAAACGCGTTTCTTCACGACTTCACCCATTCATCCGTTGAAACTTAAAGCATTTGGATGTCTGTAAGTAGGCAACAAGGTCATTGGTCAAAGCACTTGACCTCTACATTGTTTTGTGCTATAACTTTATAGCCCTCTGTTTCTTGATAATTTTATCTTCTTAGCATACAAGATCTCTCTAAATAAAATGTATTTATTACTTGTTGCATGAATATGCAGTTCGAAAGATACTACGAAAACAATTGTATTTCTTGGTAAGGAATAGCGTACCGACAAATCAAGCACACATAGCAGCATCAGTTTATCAGTCGTCGGATCAACCGCAATGCTTTTAAATGCCGCATGCAAAGTTCAGGCGAACAATACTTCGTGTGGCGAAACCCTTATCACATTTAATCAATGCTTCGACGAATTTCAATACCATTAGAATTTGGAGCGGGAAAGGATTTATAGCTTAGAAAATTGATTAATGGCCAAGGACATCTCACAACCTTAATTAGGTCTAAGTTGGATTGCGGCTCGAATTTACTTCGTGAATATTACTTATGAGTAATGCAATACATATTTTCCGATTCAGATCATTGTTTATCAGAAATTCCAAAAACCTCTGAGTGTTTAATAAGTGAGATTTTTTTTAAATACGATAGGTATGTGTGATATCACTGTCAAAATATTATTGTTTCTACAACAAATCTAAAAATCGCTACACTATTATAGGTATGTGTGATATCACTGTCAAAATATTATTGTTTCTACAACAAATCTAAAAATCGCTACACTAACAAAAATCGTTAAAACAATAGAAGCAGAAGAGATAAAAAGTGTATCAGTCACAATAGGTATTGTACACTTTCGTGCGACCGTGAACGTAGTGACCGTCACTGTGTCAGGAGGACACTATTGTGATGATGATCACGTAAACGCAGCCTAAGGTGACGCTCGATGAGGATGTACCGGTGAAAGTGAACAACTGCACTCGACCACTTCAAATGCGAATACAATTCCACTTTTATTACCTACCAGTAAAGCGTTTGACCTGGCCGTTCCAAAACTGAACTACATTGGTCAGTTGACTGTTTGTTTTACTGCAGAAAATATAGAATCGTTTGAAGACTCAAAATTTTAAAATATATTCTATGTGATTCCAAAAGAGGTGGTCATGTTGAATATAGTTGTATGCACAAGCATTCATAGCAAGTGGTCCTGAATGTAAAACAAGGTCTCGTTTACACTGTTTACATTTATTTATCTTTTTCTTAAAATCTAGACAAAAGTAGATTCATTTCTGTGAAATCTGAGATTATGCAGCTTTCTAGATAAGAACGATGTCTGCCGGCCTTCAAGCTTTTGTTTTCACCTGTGCCCAAACGTAGCAATAACTGTAAAACTATAAAACTTTAAACAATTAGCAAATTGTCTTTAATTATCCTTAACCTTATATTGGTATCCTTGACATCTTGACATCGAATTCCGAAAGCAACTAGCAAAAACATTTGGGACCGCTATTAGCATGCTATATACTGTTTGATATTAAAGTTATGCATTAATCATCGTCTACATGCTTCGCTCAGGTCAGATGCTAATTGGATTCTGTAATGCAGTTCAAAGCTACATAGTCTTTAGTTTTTATCTAGGTCCATTATATATCTAACTATCGTCAATAAAGCCTAGTCTAGAATTAATATGCATATGTTATGTCAGTTCATTAGCTTTTAGATCATCAATGATGAAATTAAAAACATTACTATTCAAACTGATTTGCTATAATCTTTAGTAGCAAGTTTTATTGCATCATTATTAATTTTCTGTCAAATTCAGAATTATATAACGTTTCCTTGACATCGTTGTGGAATTCTTGCATATTGTTGGTCTCAATATCTGGTTAAATTTTATTTAATAATTATCGACCGTAAAATTTTAATCATATTGCCCTAACCCAGAAAATGCATTGCATGTTAATATAGTTTCAAAATCTAAATATTTAATTCGACTTGACTTGGAAGAGATAGATATTCCTTCATAAATAATATTTAAATTTGGGTATTCTACTCCCAATGTATTAGAATTTAATATTGTGTTTCATTTTCTACCGACTTTCAAATAGAGGAGGTACTCTATTCGACTGTTCTTTTTTAATGTTTGTTATGCGATTTCTCAGAGAGGGCTGGATTGATATGATCATATTTTTTTCATTGATAGGGTATATCCCATGTAGCCCCATTTTAATTTTATCATCCATTCCGTCCTATTTTGAAAATAATCCGAACCCGAAATAATGAAAAACTTCTATAGGCGTCTGCCTAAATGGAAGACGGTAATACATTTTTTTTAAAGAACTTGCATTCGTTATCATCTACAAAACCATCATTATTTCTTAGACTCAGCTTGTCTATATTTAAACATAAATTGTTCCTACGAACGTAGATCCGTGTTCTCACTAATAAGACAAAAGTAAACACACTATAAAATTGTGATAAGTGTAACGATAACATCAACCCATAATAAAAGAAAACGATGTCTTTATATGAATTATTCACATCACATACTTAGAGACAAATACACAGTCGTCGAAATGAAGATGACGAGTAATAAAAGTGCACTGTCTATTTACATGCAAATTACTGGCTTTAATGCGTGTGTCGAAGTAGGACTCACGTTTTTGAATGATGATATAGATTTTAATATTATACAAACTGGTTGATCTTATATTCGTGAACAATACGGATTAGAAGTATGCTGTCTCTATTTCGAAATAAGCCTTGAACTTTCAATTTCATAGGAAACCGATACCCATTTTTTATTCCACGCAAACTAGATTGATTCTGATCTTACTGGATAAGGCAATTGTTTCAAGAATACAAACAATGGTTAAGTTTAGGTAGCTTGTGTCAAACGTAAATCAGTAGTGTGTCGTAAGCCTATCTTACGCCGCAATTTGGCTTTGAACCCTTTGGCATGCGATCCGTTTTGCCTGGTTATGTGGAAAAATAATTTCTAGAACTTGATCTGTGAAATCAAATACGTTGATAAAATATCTAAGTATAATCATATAAAATATGCCTTTACTCGTATTGCTAACCATAAAATAAATACAATATAAACAAAACATTGCCAGTACGTTGGGAACCCTTATCACTTAAAATGTTTATATATATTTTGATAGGTCATTTTTACATCGAGAAAAATAGTGCCTACACATTTTCAGTATGTTAAGTTATAAATCGAGCCCAGTTTATAGTCGATAGACTTACGCGTGACTAGAGTGACGATGCGGTCTAGGACGTAAACGCGCTTGCCTAGAAAAAACCGATTCGATCGCGATTTGAAGGGACCGATATTATAGCTAACGAGAAAAATGTTATCATCAAGTTTTAATCTAACTAACCCTTGAGTCGTACAGCTCTTGTGTAAATTATAGCGTAAACTTCAACTATGTCAGCTACACAAATTATGTCATGCAGTCACAGGTCACGCTAGTTTAGCGAGCCCATTAGCTAACATGCAACATTAAATATCTGCATTAAACAAATCGACTTAGCACTTGCACTGTGTAAACTAATATTCTAATGCCACTAATAATGCCGGACCGGTTTGAGACCGGGTCAGAGAATCGGAAACGGCAGCCGGATGCGATACTATATTGTTGTGTTACGTCACGTAGAGTAGTGATGTTTGAAACGTATCGATGGTGGTCCATTTTTATTAAAGACATCGATAAATATTTTTAGGAAATATGTGACGAGTAATGCGATTATGTCGAGGTTTTACTGAGCTACTATAATCCCAATATGAATGTAGAAATCAAAAAGATAAAGATGAATGCCACACGGCATGAATTTTTATAGTATTTAGTCAAGAGTGGAACTCAAAGAATAATAGGCAGTACAGAAATTTATCATAACTGATAAAAAGTGATGGGTTCATAAAAGTCTATGACAAAATATGTAAGTTGTCCCGAAGAAACATTCACGATAAAGAGTCATGCGAACCGAAACATCTACAAATATGAACATCCACTATCTAAACCTGTACATCAATAGATGTAAATATGGAAAGAATTATCGAAGCCAGACGTATGTACAGTACTCATCATTTACACTAAGTATTCTGTTCCGAAAATTATCGATACATTCTTCACTATGCTAACTAACCTCGTCTACCTTATGTAATACTAATAGAGCATTGCCATACGTGACTGGGCTGTTGTTTTGATGTGCACCTCGCTGGTACTTTGAGATGAAAGGCGTTAGAGAGACGAATTTATGGTAGCGATCGTGGCTTGCTTACTAGCACAGAGAAGTAACAAACAGTTACCAGTTAGTCTGGACAATTATAGCGAGTACTGGCTTCTCAGTAGTTTATTTTTTGGAATGATTAGAAAAACGATGAAAAGACTATAAAAAAAGCTAGATGAAAAGCATGACCAGCAGTCGATACCTAATTGACATTAAAAATAATGATAATTGGTATTGATAAAAGAAAAACGGGAGAGTGTAGCATAGAGAAAAATTAGTAGTAAGTTATCAGGTCGTCAGAAAATTTTATATTATTATAGTAAATATGTTCTTAGGTATTTACATAAAAGTAATTCATATCCATTTGCTTGTAACAGCGCTGTGCAAAATGACACAAAGATTTATCAATTCAAATCGTGTCTATTAGGTTATTGCATGCATTATGTATTGAATTACTGACCGCGCATTTTCATAATAGAACTGTAGTTGGGTTGACTGTTATTACCCTGTTTCACACAGAAGGAATGCATGAGAACAGCCCCTTAAATGTCGTCTGAGATATAAATCCGAATGTTTACGATTCGTACACTGGTAAATACATTGTACTCGTAGGTGCAGGGCAGGCTTCTGTTTAACAGATTTGTTTCACTAGCGATGTGAGTGTTTTTTATGTCTATTATTATTATTATTTATGTCATACGAGTAATATTCTTAGAAAGGTATTTTTTTCTGATGTGTATTGTATGTCTAACTTGTGGTGATCCTCTACAGCCTAAACCAGAAGTCTTATTTTGATGTGAAAGGTGTCATTGGATTTGTGGTTATCTGCAGATATAGGTTATGCTTGTTGCGTCCCTCAATTTCACTTGCAAACATACAGCATAAATAATAAAAAATAAATATAATTACGAGGTCGGGGTTTATGAAGTTGCTTCAAATTACTGGTACATTGCTGTGCTGTCGGAAATAAAATGAGTGAAAATAATAACATTCTTGAAGAAGAAACGTGGCGTGTATAAATTTACATACGAGAAGAAGCATATTAACCATGTAAATAATACTCATGTGTCTAGATCTTAAAAAAAAGCAAACTTCAACCATTTTCGGGTAAAATAAAATGTGACAAAGCAATAACGAGACAAACAAGTCTTAATTAATGTAATTTAACAGACTACGGTTTCATAAGAAGAAAACAGAAAATAATTATTCACCTTAGGCGTTAAAAAATTACATTGTTAATGTAAAGTTTGATAAATTGATCTTAGCTGTCATAAGCTGACCATGTCCATGACTTATTGTACTAAGAATTGATATTACCAGAATTTAAATAATAGTAATGGATACAAAACAAATACGATTGCGAGTTTCTGTGTTGCCCAGCTTATTATTAAAAAATAAGTGATCATTTAATTATAATTGCATTTATTTACGTCAAGGTAATTAGTATAGAGAATGTACAAGTGTTAAAAGGTTAACTAATGGATTCAAAGCTTATGCAACAGAATCACGACTTAGATGACTTGTTTTTTCATCAAGCTAAGCGGGTTAAGAAAATTTGGTTTTAACTCTAAGGTCTTGTTAGTTTGGACTAGTTGTAAAAAGTAGATAGTAAACTGAAACCACTTAGCAATATGTAATTTGTTGTACTACATAATACGAGTAAAGACTTTCGTCTTCATAAAAATGTCTTTACACTAATGAGTTAATAAATCAAATCACCCGTAAAAAGAAAACTTTTGTACCCGATCATTAAGATTTTTGTGTTTTGTATACAATGTATTGTTCACATAATATACAAAAGTTAGGGGTAGCATAGTTGGCAATCCCATGTCAAGGTATGCACCTCTGAGTTTATACTCATGTTCGTTCGTTCGAATTGATTACCGCTTGCTTAAACAGTGAAGGAAACCATAGTGCGGATACCTGTTTGTCGTTATCCGATAAGCAGGTATCCTCACTATGTTTTTTTAAATTATTATTGTGTTAATAAATGGCTTTCGAAGATAAGTGAAGTTTTCGACCGCAACTTGGTCAGAGTGGTGGACTACGACCTAAACGCCCTTCATAGGAGTCGTATACAAAATATACTTGATATGAATCTTCACTGTTTAAAACGATGCATTTATTTATATCATCCAAACGTCATAGTATAAACCAGAATATTTCTGCGCGTGCAAGTAAGTCAGAAAAAACAAAACAATCAATGTTTCTCAACATTAATATTTATAGTATTCTGTCGAGTTTTTGCCCATCTGTGAATTCCTATTGGATGTACTCGTAAGCGCTACTGTTTCCGGCAGTTGCGTCATTGCCTCCGTAAAAGTTTTTTTCATTTTACTTTACTGAGTGCGTTGTTTCCCTAAATATTCTAGATGTTTCACTAAGCTTAGATTTGTTCATTTCGATTATATTTCGATTGTGGTTAAGATTTGATGCTGTGCCCAGTAAAAAATTAAATGGAATATCCACTATCTAAGCCTAATTTGGTATTGATAATTGTGGATAGGTATATATGAAACATACATTTAAAAAATAGTGCTTCGAATTTTAATATCGAACGTAGAATACAACGCGTTAACTGATTTTTTCTACATTCAAAATTCTTGTAAGAAACGTTGTAGTACCTCTATATTAAGTTTTGTAAAGATTGGTTGGACATTACAACATATACTCGAGTACCAGTATTCAGACATACAAACAAACTGACAGACGAATGAAAAAATTGAGACGCTTCACTCTGTAGGTCGGGATGACGCTGCTCTTTTTCGAAGTATGTAGGTTTCCTATTTAATATGATCTGATGATCGTTTCCCTTTTACTATCGCTAATTCTAACGAGAAATAACACTCCTTCATCTTCTATTACATGAGGTTGCGTGACGTGAGCACAAACCGTTCGCGTGATAATATGCTCTATCGGTATCAGAAGAGTCAGCGTCCTTGACTGAATTACATTTTACGGTTTGCCGGTTGCATGTGTTCACTTCACTGTTTATGTTTTGTTATGGTAATCGTACGAATCACCTGTTGCTTTGGTTTTTTGTGAGAATACGAGAGCTTTGGGCAAAGTGTTATTGCCTCTATGCGATTGTGGTGATTCTTATTTTTTTGCTTTGTAATGTTATTGTTTTGAGTTTGCAATATTCTGAAATCATTTTATTTTTACAAACTTTTATTGCACTACTCACACTCACATTTTTGGGTTCACGTATGTATGTGAATTTTAATGTCTAAACCGATTTGTTCAAATACGAAGTTTGTGCTACCGTTCCACTCTGGTCTCTTTACACGATTACGTTTCTTTCTTTAGGATACTAAAAGGTCCTACTTCCATAATTAAATCCAAAGATGTTGGTATATTTGTAAAAGAAACTCATTTTACTAAATCTCTTCTCTTTCTTTAATCTTTAAGAACACGCGTTTTCTTTTTCCACAGGGTCTGCCATGATCCTTCATGGACATCAAAAGCCGATTTACCAAAATCAAAATTCTGTTTTCGCCTCGTTGCCTAATCTATGATCAGGCATTTCCCTAACCCATGGTCCAAAATCAAGTATTTAAGGTTGATATTTCCAAGCTCATATTTTGTATCTTCCCCAGGGTCTGCCGTCGTGGTCGCGCGGGCTGGAGGCGGCGGAGGCTGCGCGCGCGCGGCTCGTGCGCTGGGCGTGCGGCGAGCCACCGCCGGAGCCCGACCCGCCGCGGAAGAAGATGCCGCACGCGCTCCGACGGAGGTGGCCGCTGTGCCCGTGCCTGCAGGTGATTTCACCAGACTGGGTCTAGACTATGATTTTATACCCGACTAAAAAGAGAATTATGCTTTTCGAGTGTATGCTTGTATTTAAACTTCGTAACCATTTTCGGCAAAAACCGATATTGAGATGTCATTGGTTTCACACGTATATTTGATATTGGTTTCATACAAGAATCTAAACTTTTTACAGTCGGGTTTTTTTTGTTTCAATTTATAGTTTGCTATGAAATTAGGAATTGGGATCTGATCAGATTTCCGCTTTTCGATCTAAAGATGACTGATTAGTAGTACCAACTTTTGCCTATTTTTGTTTTTTCTGATCTGAGTCCAAGTTTTCTCTCTCGGCAAGTACTCTTGTTCTACCTGCATGTAAATAAATGTAAATAGAGTTTTCACATTCATAAACATGTCGTAGAGAATTGTTCCGGAACGTATCAGTTAGCTAGATCGAGACCAGTATCTCGAATCTAGACTTGTAATCTAATATCTCAGTATCGGGTTCTGAAATCGTTCGCAGGGCAGATTTGTGATACTTTCACCGTTTTCTTGTCAAGGACTGGAAGGTCTACCTTTTCCGTTACTAGAGCTATTCAACATTTTAAATTATTTGCATATACAATGGTCATAATGAAGGTGGAAAAATATGTTTTTTAAGTTTATAATAGTTTTGTCCGGGATTTTAATTTCTACAATCCGGCTTGTCCGCCGTTGTACCGATCCTTTTATAAAAAGCACCGTTGGCTAGTAGTAGATAGCATCAAGAGCATTCGTTAAGTTCTCATTCCCCTTAATAGAGTATTTGATATAAATAGACTCACTCTTAGAAACACAATATTTGGAGGAGGTTTAAGCTCAATTGAAATAACTTATTAGCCTTAGGCTAGATTGTAATAATATTATTTTATATTATTAAAGGATACTTAAAATGCTGTAACTCTTAATCAATGGAAAAAATAGCACTCTTTCTCGAGTTTAGATTCTTAGTCGGAATAGATAAGTTGGTGAAGGTCGAAAATCTGTTTGCCATTTTAGATGTGTTGTGTGTCAAAATTGTATGCTAGCGGAGAAACGATGAAATCCAGAGAGAGGTTTAGTTTGTATGTATGTCAAAGGTAGAAGCTCTAATACTACTTAAATTTATTGCGTTGTCAGTATTTCCTAACTATAAACCTATTGGCAAAACAATCCATTAAACTTCTGAATATTGATGCTAGTAATCTCTATTAAGTCTCCCCATTTTACGTATTGATGAAATTTCAATCCGATACATAATTATGGTAATTAAAGCATCCGACACTCCTAACACTGTTCTAAATCCAACAGTGTCAGCAATAATTTTGTCATCACTAGAAATGGCATCATCTCTTTCATGAATAATTCATGATATATGCTACTGCGTACGCATTTTAGCATCTAATGGTGATATATCTTGAAATATTATACATAAATCAAAGTAAACTCTGACCCGTAACGTCATGCCTGCTAAGTATTGCAAATGAAATATTCTCAAGAGAAAAGAGTTGATTTCATTAGATGATACATCCGTGTCAAGAACCAAAGTCTGTTTCATTCAAATCTATTTTAATGTATACAAATTTGAATGAAGTTAAAGGATGCGTTTCTTTTACGGTAGGTCAGTTCATAGGTTATATATATTTATTTATATCAATATTATTAGCATCTATAGTTTGATATTTAGCATCGTTTATATTCCATAACGTTAAGATAGGCTTTCGAAACGAGTTTCTTTATTGATATATTTGACTCCTTTATTAATATTTTTATGGTTTTCCCATAATATCTCTTTAGATTTTAGTTTATTTGATTGCCTATAATATTTGTATTAAAATTTTGATGTAAATTTAGACGCAATATGCACAATATGAAGCATGAAAATATTTTTTAAGAGTAGTCTTAATACAATCTCTGTAATCTTATAACGATGTTTAGCAAAAATCAAATAATGATTGATAACAACGACCACGTTTTTATTTATGTAAAATACGAGTAAGAATATCAAATACGAGTACTTATAGCCGCTGAAGAGATTGTTGAGACAAAAGGTCGTAAGGGCAAAAAAGAGGAAGGTTACCACGGTGGGCGCTTTTACAACTTCTCTGTCAGTAGGGATATGTAAATCTGTCGGCAATAAGGTTTTTACTCGCAAGATAACTACTATTTAAATAATGATTTTATCCATCTTAATGATTCATCCGACCGCGATGACCGTGATCCCATCAAGTGACGCGGAACGTGACAGCTGTATCAACTCTTGTAATGGTAATGTGCTTTTGAACCACACAATCGATCTGTAACGATACAAAACAATCTACAGTGTGACTAGTACAACACTCGTCAGTATCGTAAAGAGTATTCGGTTTTCGTTATTATGAATGTAATGAAATTGGGTATTTTATAGTTGGGCTGATTGTGTACAATATTACTAAAAATGGTCCAGGATTTCGACCTTGGGCCGTGGGCAGGTGAAGGTCATTCTTACGCACTTTACACAGTTCTTAGTATCTGTCTAAAGTTTTGTAAGATTTTGATTGTTATTTATCGGCTTTTTTTATTTTTTATACGTATTACCAAAAGCGCTAAACTTTACCAAGCAAGTGCCTTTATTTACATAAAATAAAGATATGATATTGCGTATTTTTTACATTACATGATTGTGATTTTTAATGTCTCATTATATTGCAATAGAGCTACTAGTCACCCTGTAGATATATCCATTAAACTGAGTAATGTCAGTTTTATGCCAAGTTCAAGAGTTGGGTCTATAATGCATCTAATTGAAAAAATAACGTGAGTCCGTCTGTCAATACAACAATGAGGATACTTACGAAAGCTACTAGATATTTCTGAACCGTTTTGCAACTTCGCACTGATTGTATGTTTGAAAAGGTTATCGGAAGTATTGGGAAGATATATAGATAGGTAGATTAATTTATTGCAGACACAGAAAAAAATAAAACTAAATACAAGAGAAAATTCTTACAAGTGGCGGCCTTATCTCTTCCAGGCAACCTTAGGATGGAGACAATTGTGAAAAAATGAAATGTAATAGGACGGGGTATACAATAAAGAATATACTTAATTAACTTAATACACAAAATATTATAATCAATATATACATACATACATACATACATACAATCAATACATACATACATCTACTAAATAGTATAATAATATATGATAGTAAAATAAAACAAATAAGCAAGGTAGACAATAATACATACAGCAGACAACCAACGATCACACAGATGACAGATAAAACTTTATCACCTTATCCTAGAAGCTAGTCAATGATGGGGCTTTTCTTACATCCACATGTAAAGCAATCCGAAGCAAGACAGACTGGAAGCTTATTTTAAAAAACTTTTATTTATTGGTTCGCTTCTATTCATCTACGATTTTGTAGCTTTTGATTCTTTAGAACGGTATGAAGTTTATTGAAAATAACTCAGCCAAATGTTCTACGAAGGCTTCCGTAAACCTGAGAAAATATAAGTAGTAGTACCACCAACTGTCGACCACGATATTCTTGTTAATTAAAAAAAAAAACAACCACTAGTCAAGTGGTTGTTTTTTTTTTAAATTGTTGTTCTGTGTTTTAATTTAATTTTCCATTAATCTAAAAGTGGTCTGGAACAGTTAATTATTTAGTTATAAGAGTTTTCTTTTGCCAGTTTTAATTTGTATTTCTTTAATGTTGTATGTTAGTGGTGCCTGTAGAGAATTCTTGTGTTGTACTGTATACTTTATATTCACGAAACTTAATTAATGTTGTGTTCCGCTTGTCTCTACCAAATTATTGAAGTCGATTATAAATGGTGCCGTAACAAAGTACCCCCGATTGCAATAAATAATGGACCTTGACGAGTTATATAAGATTATATATTATAAAAAACATTTTGTTTTCGAAAATTAATGATAAATATACTTTTTTATGCATTTCTTTAAAATCATCCAAATATTAAAAAATTTAAATGCATCTTTAGTTAATTTACCTACCCTAACTAAACTACTACCAACCCCCCACCACACCCTACCCCTTCCCTACTAGCGGGAAACCAGCGCTGGCTTATGTCGGGTTGTGACAAATACACATTATTATGTTTATTTGTGTTAAATGTTAAATGTAACTTAATACTTCAGCTTTTTGACATTTTGGATTATTGTTAGGTTTGTATTAGATTATTCTAATTGCAACAGGTCTATTTTTAGACTTGCTGATTTATATTTAAAGATGTCCTCACAAGATATAAGTAACGGTCGTCGTGTCCTCTGGAAGCTCCCCACTGACTCATTGTCTACTATTAACTATCGATTAATTGAATGCAATTAGAGCGAGACAGTGTTTCAGATAAGACGGGAAGTAGGTGATTTGTCCGCAGGGACGTCTTGACTTGTCTGTCTTTGAACTATATTGACGTGGACTATTAGAAATGCATTGTGTCTCGTTCTTTAAGATGTATTAGACGTGTTTATTGTGAAGAATTTATTGCTTTAATTGATAATTACGTTCTTGAGTTGATCGGCGCCACGGGACATGTTGAATTTAATGACAATGGTACTCGTAAATACACTATTATCTGAAATTGACATTCTGTTACCCGATGTGTTAGTGCCTATTATCTTAATGAGTGATGTTTGTTGAAGACAGTCTCAGGATTGAAGTTTTGGGAATAAAGGGAATGTTTTAAACAGCAGATGCGATTTTAGAAATGCCGAAAACAAACAAAGAGAAGCGTTTCCATTTCTCATTTCGTAAGAAAAGTTTGGCGATTGCGAAGTCTAACGTAAGTGTTAAAGCTGACGTAAATCTAAGAGAGATGTACCTGTAAGATCTCGTTCACACAAGGTGTTTTTTGACGAATTGTAATTTTTCTAAATTAGAGGTGTTTGACGGCGACAATGCATTTTTTTTATTGTTTTTGACGTACACGTGTTGTAAAAATCTCGTGTACGTCAAAAATACGAACTGTGAAAGGTTTGTAACAGATAATAACCCCAATTCTACCAGTCACACTGACTAAACTAAAAGTTCCTAAAATTATATCCATCTTTTTCTCACCTGTGGAAACAATAAGAGAGCTGACCATTTTAAATCTGTCTGTCCACTTAAGTTAGTTTAGTTTAGTAAGTTGGCCTGACCTAATCGGGTCATTATGTGCTTGAAATCAAAACAATACGGAGATTTTGATAAAATAAAAAACAATTCTGTATGCAATGTTAACGGTCAACCGTCATGACGTATCGTGTTTACAACATATAGTCAATGACTTATTCCGCGTGAATGAGCCCTAAGTGTTAAAAGACTTGTTAGCGCATAGATAGTATCTGCAAAATTGCTTTCCAAAATTGTACAGACTGATGTTAATGTTACCTAGTTATTTGGTTATGGTGCAGAGAAGGCGTGCGTCTCCTTATAAAGATACAGTATGATGAATTTAGTAATCGTAGATAAAACTAGTAATCTAATAACTTTTTAAATAAAAAAAATAACCAATGACAAAATTACGCGAAAAATCCATTAAGAGTTTGTAAAATTTGGCCAAACCACGAATACCTAACAACTAGTGTCAGTTTCCGGAACTCTCTGATGATAGTTATAACTATTATCAGATAGTTCCGAAAACTGACGAGCTGTATCTTTTAAATTCATGCTAAGTCTCTGTATTTCGATTTATTAAATTGTCCCTTTTGCAAAGTGTTTCTTTCGTAATACTAATAGAAAAATATCTCTTTCTTTTTCTTTCGCAAAATTAGATATAGACAGTTGAAATTAGATATAAATATTTTGCTTTACGTGCACATTATGAACATTTTACGTTTAGCGACGATGCCCTTTTAGCACTGCGTTTTGCTTGGAATCAATAAATTCTCATGAAACAGCTCTTGTCTAATAAGTTTGTTCATTTGTCTGGAACCGAGTGGTGAAGTCATCGTTGAGAATATTGGAGTTCCTTGTCCGCATAGGGTTACCAACGTAGTAAGGCTCCTCCGTGGGGTTACCTTGGTAAGATCGTGGTTTTTCTATGGAAATTAATTTTTTTTCAAATATTGTGACTGTGTATGAAAAAAGCGCTCGTAATGTTTATTTTCATCAATTATTTACACGTACCTACTAAAAAAATAAACAGTTTTCAGTTACAAAAGGTATATTTTCAAATCAGTTATGAGTCTGTGAATAATCAGGTATGTACGAAAAAGAAAAAAAAGGTTGCGAAGAGTTGAGTACCTTTTCCTCTTTTAAAGTTGGGGCGTTATGCGGTATAACCACAAAAAATTATAATTTAAAACTATTATTTTGCTAAGGAATGTCGGAACTTAAAAATATACAAAAACAAAATAATAGAATCGAGATCGAGATCAAAATATAAAAGTCAAGATAGCTTAGGTTGAGATTTTGTGGTTGCATAAACCTAAACGTACTGGTTATCTCTAATCAAGAGTGATAGCGGCGGATTTGTATAAAGTAATGAGCCGAAACAATATGTCCTTAATAGGCATGTCCAAATTTTTTATGGTAAGACGGTTTATATCTATTTCTCGCATTGTTGGACATAGTGAAACTATTTGATGTTTGCTAGTGCGGTTCACTCTCAATAGATCTTGTGGAAGGGTTTACAATGTATCTAAAGTGTGAAATGTAAATAATATTTAAGAGTACAATTTTTATTATCAGTAGGCATTTAAATGAATTGTTTAAATTGTTTAATTTTATTTTTACCTGTTTTACAAGTAAATATATAACGATATCAAATCTAATACTTTGAAATAGTGACTATAGACTTCAATTCAGCTGTTTTTTTTTATTTCGTAAACCAAATACTCAACTGATTTTGATTAAATTTATGTGGACCTGTGAAGAACTTTTAATTTTGAATGTGCCCTTATAAAATTTATTTAATGCCATACCCGTATTAGTATAATTGTTTTAAATAATGTCGCTGAAAAATAGAGTTAATATACAACAAAAAAAGACTCCGACGAATTGAAAACCTTCGCACTTTTTGAAGTCAGTTAAACACGATCGTATTTGAATTGGCATTTAAACCAAACCATAGCAATATACCTATCATCCGCAGTTGCGCAGGCTACGAGTATGAAGGAAATGCTTAGTGTGATCTAGTGCATAAACTCAACAACACAAATAAATTACGTTATTGCCTGAGAGCTATTTTCTGTTATTACAATTTTATACGATACATTTTCGTAATAAAGCAATAAAACTCGTCTATTTCTTTGGTTTGGGTAAATATTTGTTGCACTGCTCGTGACCTGATTACTTTATTTGCTATTGTATTACGTACACTTGTCTTGATATGGATTTGTTTGTTCCTGCATATTATTGTCTTGTTGATGCTTTCTAACGATCTTGCATTCATTCATATATGAAGAGGTTTATTAGTTTCGAATCTCTTGAATGTTAACGATTGTTGTTATTATCTGGTACGTTTTCTACAATATAATTGGGTCTAGAATTAGTATTAATACTTACTATTAAAAAAATTACAATGGCCTTCACTTTGGCAGGCGAGTAATAAGATCAGTTATTTTGATTTAAAGATGAAAGCATACGTACGATTTTGATAGGATTTTGTTTTTGGACTATTCATGTACAAATAACATGATCAAAGCGATCCAGTAGTCCTCTCTGAAAAATCGGATGTAACATACAAAAACATCACTTGAATAGAAAACCTCTTTTTTAAGTTGGTTAATAAAAAAACTTGATCTAATAGATTTACAATTTTTGTTATGAAGAACCCATCATATGTCTTTAATTCCACTTTCTTGTTTCATATTTACTGTCAGCCCTGTGTTCAATGAATTCGCAAGACATTGGCAGAGGTTCACGGAGCGAATCATTGCTGGCGCCATCAAAGGTTACCATGACGCATACATCTTGTGCCCAGCCCTGTATCAGCGCAGTGTAACTGATATGTATGAGATGAAGGAAGATAAAGGGGTTTTTAATGTTGCAACTGATTTGATACACAATTGTAAAACATGCGTTTGACGTGACAAAGACGACATCCAGTACTGCTAGGTTAGAGTAAATCAAAGGCTGTGCTGATCTTATCTTGTGAAACGAGAGCAGTGGATAATTCTTCTAGCAACTAGGTATGCTGCTTTTTGGAAATGGGTATTTACATCTTAAGTGGTCGATGGGTGATGTAGTTGCCAAATTTTTGTCGGAGATAGTAGTTATTATTCTCAATAATTATGGCAGGTGATGAACACTGTAATTGACGATATGATAGATCTTTTATGAGGTACGAGTAGATCAGAGGTTTAGGTAATCTAGCTTATTGCAGAACAGCGCAACGTTTGTTTATCACACTAATATTATAAAAGTGAAAGTTTGTATGTTTGTGTGTGTTTTGGCCTCACTATGACAGCTCGCTCGATAAGTGTGTTTGTTCCTCCTTCACGCTCAAGTGGCTTAGCGGATTTGAATGAGATTTGGCACGAAGGTTAGCTTAGACTTCGGATTAACACAATGACTATTTTTTATCCCGGAAAATTGAAGTGTTCCCATGGGATGATTAAATTACTATGGCGGGTGTTTTACCGCGCGTAGATATTGGATCCCGTAGTTTCCCCGCTCGCAGCTAACTTATGTAAAAAAAATATTAGTAAAATTAATTAATAAGCTAACTAACTAATTGTTTTTGCTTTGTGTCATAAGGCATGTTTGCTTCTTTTATTTAACACTTTCATTAGCACACGCTTTTACTGTAACCATTTCCTCCTACCGACTTCCAGCGCCGGTACGCCTATAAATAGTCTTAACACGTTTCAAATACTTAGAAGCAACGTAATTAGAACATTCTCGTCAACAAACCCGCTAAGCGCTACCATTCCGTCTGTAATTGCAAATTACATGTCAATTATCTTCACTTGGCATAAAACAGCAGTCAATGCTATTTTACGAGGTTTTTTTCTGCCTGTCCGTTTCCTCGTCGGCCACATTTACCCGTCCTCTTATGGAAGGAAACCAATGGTTTCCTCGTTTCGTTTGCAATTTAAATTGCGATTGTAATACGCCAAGTATAAATGTTACAGTAACTTAAACTTTTATATTATTATTATTTTTGTATTAACGCTGGAGTAGCAAATTTGCTGTATTTTTGGATTGTCGGGCTCAAAATTTGATTGGTTGTGTTTTGTATTTATAGAACTAGATAGGTGGAGGCGGTGAATTGGAAGGTTGCATGTGATGTCTCTAAAGCCAACTAAGGAATCGGTTTGTCATTGGCTGTATTTCATTTTTAGGTAGTTTATTGTATGGTTTATATTGTGGCCTTGTGGTTGAAAGATCCTCAAAGTTTAATTAATTATGATGACAAAAGCATTTATTGATGCATTGATGCAACTAAATTTGTTCTAATTTAATACATACATACGAAATGTATGCGCAATGCGTGTATGCCGCATGTATGTATGTGCGTGTGTGACGTGCATTTATATTTTGTGGTTATGCATGAATCTTCATGCATATGCATTTATTTGATAAATCATAACCTACCGAGTTGATTTACTGTCCGTCGTTGTATGCATCTCCCAAGCCATCTTTCTCCAATTGTATTTTCATTCCGAGATTATGTTCTCCCTTTGATGAATGTCTTTAACGAAACAAAAACTCTTGACAGTTTAATGTGCGCGGGGTGTAAGCGATTCCGCATTTATTCGAGGTTATTTGCATATTTTTATTGCTTTATTATATTCTTCATCGGTCATTCTACATGGCGGATTGGTAAGATGGATGTCTGAATGGAAAGTTAATGGAAACAAAATTGGAGAAATGTCTTGTTCTATATTATAAAAGTGATGGTGAAAATGCAATTGTTCTACTGTTGGACAGTTTTGTGGGTTGCAATACATTTAGCGTGGAGGGTGACGTAGATTTTCATATTGTAGATACAATAGAAGTTAAAAGTCATACGATAGAAGTCGGTAATTACCGTTAGAGTTTCAAAAGTAACGATAAAGTGTAGAGCTTGCATTTTTGGACGATTGACTACAGTTGCTGTTAACTACTTCCTACTTGCAATTTTTTGAAGCATTTCCTAATATATTTGGACTGACATGCCTATACACTTAGATCACCTTACTTATGTTGGGCTAATTCCGTCCTCTCTTTAATACGAGTGCTTATAAATTCCTTTAAATTTTAACGATCAACCAATTAAGATTTTACAACTTTATTATGAACAGCGGTTATGGCAGTAAACTCGTATAATCAAATTCGCTCATGTCACAGAATATCAAAATTATATATATTAGCGTCACCTCACCTCAGATCAACGCTGGTTGTTTAAACCAGAGTAACCTAGCGCTACCGTGGTTCCGATGATATGTTAAATTATAGGTGTCGGTTGTTTGTTCTCGGAGAAACAATGGACGGAGGAGCGGAGGCCATGTACGAGACCTAGAAACTAACACCAGGGAGAAATCCGCCTATAAGAAGATGGTGATAAAGAACTTTTTTTGTAACTGACTTCACAGAAGAGAAGGGCCTCAATTCTCCAGAATCTTATTTTTATGTATGCTCCCTAACATCTCAGACCGTTTGAACCGATTTGAATATTTTTTGGGAACCTAGTAGTTTGATATAGATATATATATTAAAATAACTAAAATATTTGTGTGCCGAAAATAAATCGACTTTTCGCTTTTTTTTAGGTATTATTTGATTATTTTTAATATTATTTGTTTGTATGTTCCAGAATGACGAGCCCCCCGAGATCACGTACTGCGTGGTGGGCGGCGAGGGAGGCCTGGCGCTGCAGGCGGTCACCCCCACGCACCCCATGCCGCCGCCGCACGAGCTCGACGCCAAGTTCGCAGAGCTGGTGGTGAGTATACTAAACATTATCAAACTGGTTTTTCATTATTATTTCTCATAACTTAACATGAACAACTCTAGTGTAATTTTAGTGGACGTGATTAAAACCTTACTAGGACGTATCTGACACCGCAGTAGGTCAAGCATGAACAGTGGATGTAAAATCTTTTATCCACCTTCAAAGGTCAAAATTAGAAATTTGCAAACGTAACTCTTAATAAAAGTCGTTATATGCGGCCTGAAGCAAATGCCACTTTTGCAAGTTACCTTAATATATTTGTCTATTATCATTATTTGCTGTCTATTCTTAATTTTGTCTCCTAAGGCTTTTATTAAAATAGCGCCAAGAATATATCTACGAATTCCGTATTCAGTTATTTTTGTATTCTACGACCTGTTGGCCGGTTTAGCTATAGATGTACCCTTACTGTTGGCAAAGAAGATATAATACTATGCTAATGCGGTTATACGGTGTAACCCAGTGTTTAGTGTGATTGTTCTCGTTACATGCCAATCTAAAGATCAGAACTAGCCTGATTCTGAGATTTATTTCATACATTTTTCACCATCTATTCCATAACATTCGCACATCATTACCTCATCAATTACAACAGTTGCAAACAACCACTCTAATTAATTAAGGAATTTTAATAAAACAATTAATGTCTCATAATCTTATTATGGAGACTTTTCATCATTTACCGAGTTCCCTCGCTGACGATAGAATTTAGCGTTCCCATCATTCTGTGCCTAATTTCGTCATTGTAAGACTAGGCTGCATCAGCTTACGCAATGACTGTCTGTCATTATATCAGGTAGTTCGCTGAACTTAGTGATTTTCTTGTCAAGTCTAGAAAACGCATCAGAAGCGTATTTCATAATTATATATATCTATCATCATTATTGGTGTCCTCGATTCAGCGCAATTTCCCTGGGAAGAGCTTGTCGACATACGCTGCAGCAATCTTTGCTAAGTTTATGTTTTCGATTTGCATATCGTTTTGAGAATCTCGCTGTTTTTCATGCTCATGCGTATGACAATGTTCATTCATGTTAATATTATTCTTGTCTGAGTTAACGATACATGTTGCATGTAACTTATTTATTTGGTTCAGCTTTAATATTTCATTTCGTGAAAGTAAAGCGAAGTCTTATTGTAGAATGCAACTTTGTAGTGATATTGAAAGCAGGTTTTGATTTGAACTAACCATTTGACTAGTTTACTAAAATTACAGTTCCATTTTGTTAATAAATTACCCGATCACACCCTAGTATTTACGTTGCTTGTCGTAATTGACATATTTACGAGCATTCGATAAACTTTAATACGAGTACCTTTATTTACGACGACGATAGCTTCTCATTAAATGAACTATAGATTAGCGCCCGGAACAAAGGTCCTATTCAGAATTGTAATTAACGAGCCGTATCGCAATTTGTCTGTATTTATATTACATACGAGTAGTTACAATAAAAGCATTCTGATAGGCTTCTTTATAGTTATTTTATTTATACAAAATGTTCGACCTAAATAAGTACCCTCTTTGGGCTATAAGGGAACAGATCGAAAATGGTATTATTAGGTCCTTACGTATGAAATTGGCGTTTTGTCGTACTGGCCATTTTGATCTCAAATATCTTTTCTTTGGTTAGGGATTCCAATTATAAATTTATACAGCTATTTATTCATACATTTGTATTTCGTAAACCGTAATTCATTTGTTTTGTCCTCGTTTGGTTTTTTCTTTGCGTCACGCAGTTTACAAAATGGAAAACTTGAAATATTTACGAATACGAGTTCCACCGTGGTACCAGTGCTGCAGAAACGGCTCGAAGGATTAATGATGTGTATGGCGGCGGTGTCGCAAAAAAAAAACACAGTGCGTTTTTGGTTCCAACGTTTTCGTTCTGGAAATTTCGACCTGCAGAACAAGCCCCGTGGACGGCCGGAGACTAAAGTTGCTAATGAAGAATTGAAAGCTATTATGGAAGCAGATCCATCGCAAACCACGTCCGAGTTAGATGCAGGCTGCGGTGTTAGTGATAAAACTGTTTTAATACACTTGAAGCAAATTGGAAAGGTGAAAAAGCTTGAAAGGTGGGTACCTCATGAATTGAGTGCAGCAAATCCGACAAACGGCGCGTCAACTGCTGCGTTACATTACTCAACCGGCACAATAATGAAGGGATTTTAAATCGGATCTTTCGGATATTACAAGTTTTTCCATTTTGTAAACTGCGTGACGCAAAGAAAAAACGAAACGAGGACAAAACAAATGAATTATGGTTTTCGAAATACAAATGTATGAATAAATAGCTGTATAAATTTGAAATTGGAATCCCTAACCAAAGAAGAGATATTTGAGATCAAAGTGGCCAGTGCGACAAAACGCCAATTTCATATGTAAGGACCTAATATTATGTTTCGGATCTTCTCATCTGTCCCTGAATTTAAAATCGGGGCAAATCTCACTTGTATTACCATCTGTCTTCGAACGGGGACTGAGGCTCGGGGACAGTTATGAATAGGACTCTTTCCTTAAAGAATAAAGACTAGAACAGAAGTATTACTACATGTTTTACTAATAGCTTTTGTACTTGTTGAACAATATTCGGATCGATATTGATGTGGTCCTTGCAGACGATAAACTTAGGTGTTAGTGGTTTCCCATAAAACGAGTAATAAATCAAGGCTTGTAGGTGTTGTTGAGACAGATGAGGCGTAGTTACGCCTGCGGAGGTCTTGACTATCGGACTGCTTTCACAATACTGCCGGCCATTTTAGGGTTGACACTTTCTTACTAATGGTCTTCTTAGTTATTGTGAGTATAAGGTTCTCAATTCGTCGCAATCTTTTTTTATATAGGTTCCCCGATTTCTCCGAGACGCCTTAACCTATTTAAAAAAACGTTTTTCTATTTGAATTTGTATACCTTCAAGTTGCACTCAACACATTTTATCTAAATCGGTGTTGTAGTTTGGTAAATCAAAATAATTGTAAAAAATGAAATTCCACTTTTCACTTTTTTTTTAAAGTAATACTTGTTTAAATTTGATTTAATATGATGATATAGAGCCTAACATTGGTTATGTGCTAAAAGCAAATATCTCAAGTATATTATTTTTTGGATTTTCTCAGTTTGGAGTGATATCTTTCTGTAAAATTTAATGTTATGTAGTTTTGCGTAATTTACTTTAACGAAAATAACTGTTCTATAAAACATATTTGGTAGTTGAAGCCCTAAAACCCAACCGATCAAATACCCGATACCGTAGGTGGTGCTTAATTTGATTTACTACCTGTTATATCCTCACTGCCTAGAAAATTGCTCTGTTTTATGTACGTTCCGTTATATATCTGAGGCGTCTAGCGTCAGATATTCACGGAGACTTATCGAGATAACAGATCGGTTTAGTTATGTCTGTGATAAAGAGTCTTTACTGGCGCTACATCCGAGATAATCACAATAGCATGATTTTGTAAACATGTTAATACCACTGTACGAGAACTACAGCACCGTAACTCGTACATGAGCTGCCAGGAAACTAAGTGAAGCACAAAATTCATAGCTTTCTGGCATAATTAAAATAGTTTCACGATCACCGACTACCACTGGTTCAACTGCAGTAAGCTGTCCGAAACAACTTCAAAGCTAGGGTGGGGTGAATAGATTAAATCCTTATATTCTTTTGTGTTGCATACACAACAAAAATCCACAAACGAAATTTTTACGTGTACACACTATAGTTACAATTGGAATTGCTTTATATAAAGTTCCATAGACCCCGCTTTGGAACTTGTAGGACTCATCGACCTACGCGTCTAATAAATAACAATATCGACGAGTAAGGGAATTTTATCCAATGATAATAAAATAGAACACATTGAAGCTAGAACATTTTGAGCGATACGATAGTAGCTTTGCCGATTAAAACCTACTATATCGCGGTAAAAAGTCTTGAGATTCAAAACCAAATATGAATAAATATGTATTTGTAGTATTAAAGATAGCTAATATGTATGTACGAGTAGTGGAAGCATTTATCTTTATTATCAGGAAGTAGCTGTACTAATTAAAAACAATTTGTTACTGTTATACAAGCTGTCTTACTTTTGACTAAACATTAAGATCTATCCAATCAAAGTTCAGTAATTTAACACTAGTACTAGTTATTAGGATACAAAATATACTCACAAATCAAACCTTGAGTGCATTTTCACATGGGCCTGCGATTATGCCCAGAAGGCTTGTTTTGTTTGTTTAATGTACTGACCACATAATCGTATCTGCTATCAATTTGGCTCGATTAAGTTATTAAAATTATCGAGCAATAAAACATCAGAGTGACCGTTGAAAACATTATTAAATTAGTCGTTTTATCGCTTAATATTTTTTAAGCGGCAACATGAACGAAATTTCACTTAGTGCAGCCGAAACCGGCTCTGACAGCAATGTTAATATGACCGTAATACTTGTACTCCAAACACATTCATATAATTGCTGTACTTTTCTTCTGTATAATCACAAGTATACAAATTACCATTTTAAAAGGTTGATTCCTCTGCAAAACGGAAGTAAAAGTTATTTTTGCTCGATCGCTTCTGTGAACGATGGGAACTTGAGAATAGGTGGCATGTTCTTAAGAATGTTTTGTACTTTTTTTTCGCTGTCATCAACAAAATGTGTATCGTCATTCCAATTTGGATGTGCCATAATACAGTTACCTAACACAATTAAAGACGGGATGAGGGTGATGTAACCTGTTGACGACTTTCACCTCTTGTGTCAGATGACAGATGTGTAGCGATTCCATCTGACGAAGATGAACTTTAATTCCGGATGACATCCATTACTCCGTCTATTGCCTAGACGGTTGATAAGATTAGAATAGCAGATTATTCGGGTCAGTATGTTCACTACAATTTCTGCGCATCCTTATCTCATATTCAGATCAAATGTTCATTCTCATCCAAGTTTTAAAAAATAGGTACACATTTATTATTGGTTGGCATCAAGTTTGGAGTTAATGGACTTTGAGAGACAACAAAACTTACGTAGTTAATTAAGTAGGTAATATGTTTCTATTACTTTGAATTACCTACATTGTGCTATGTTTCGTCCTTGTCTTAACATAGCTGTTAGACACGCTTGCCTGCCTATTTTTAACATAATATTCTTTCGACGGGGAATACAATTGCATTGTCATCAACATTATAAGATAGAAGAGTCATCTCAATCATGATTTCTAAATCCATTTCAATTGCAATGTTGGCAAATACGAGATTGTAGTCAATCCAATATTTCTCATCGTGGTAATCATAATCCATGCCGATGATATCTCAATTCGCATTCACATGCTTGTGACTCAGCGGTTCTTGAAATGACTTGACAGCACCGAACTGACCATACGCACTTTCTCCCGACCCCTGCTGCCTTCGTAGACCTTGATTGGCATCGCTACAATCTGTTGGCTGGAGAATATAATTATGAACTCTCTAACCGAGCTTACTCATAATCGTACTTGTGCCGTTTACCTAAGACTTAGTAGGTTTAGGGTATTTGAAATGTATGATTATCATTTTAGTTTGTTTTATCATTTACCGATTTACTCGATTATTATTTTCAAGGCACTGTCTGTTTTCTATAATCAGCCTTTAATATAAAGTCAAAGCCTTGAGTATGTTTTATTTTATTTATGTTGAATTCATGCTTTAATAAAAGTTAAGCTCCGATGCGTGGATCTGGACTGACCCTGACGACCGGTCACTTGCCGAACAGGATTCTTTACTCCAACAAAGGTTCAGTCCAGTTGTAACGTATGAATAGTATTTGCATTTGGCTTTGAATACCGATCCATAAACGAGTTTACATTTATTTTCTAGCGCATTATCGAGTGAATTAATTTCTGAACAGCCTTCGTCTAGTCACGATAGATCGCGGACTCAATCCCTTTTGTCGTGGTATATCTAGATTGCAATGCTAGACTACATAATACAGTTGCTAGTAAGGTAAGAGTATTTTCCTATTCACTACACATTAAAACAAAACTAAAGTTTTCTTACCACAATACGATTCGATTTTGCCTTTATTTTTCTCCATAAATTCTGTTGTCTGTGAGTAAAGCAAGACAGATTGAATTAGTTAATATCGAGATGTGTACTCAGTATAAGTGTTCGTTTCATACAGAGCGCAAAACAGTAAACATAAATGAAAATACTTAAGCATCTAATATGTCTATCTCATAATCTAAGATCACTTGCTAACATCTCTCTACATCTTAATCATCAAATCTTTGTTAGGATATTCTAGAAAGTGTGTTAACTATAAAGTCTTTTGTTTAGACTGTCATCTCCACTCAGCGGATTATTATTTCAAAGCAGCATTAATTAATCCGTTTTATTAACAGCTATATATAGTCATATCAATAGTCAAGGTTCCTTCACGAAAGCGTGAGTTTTTTGACAAGTTTCGATGTCGGACACGTGAACTTTTCACTCGTCGAGGTGTCAAAGTTCGGTGGCGTTCGCCTGTCGTCAGCAATCAGCGCACGTGCGCCCGCGCCTGTCACTTCGCATGTCAAACTGACGCTTCGGATATGTTTCAATGTGCAGCTTGCGTATGCGCAACATATTTGTGTTTTATTTTGGACGTCTTTTGTTCCACGTTATTCGTAGTAAATTAAATTCTTATAGAATTGTATTGCTCTGAATATAGTTTAATATTACGTACTTTTATTTCGAAGCTAGGGTGTTACATATTTATCTTAACGGACTGATGACGCACATATAGCTATTGCTATTTAAGTGTTAAATTTAGTTTATATAACAATGAAAATAAATGGAACAGATAAATCGGCTAACTCCCACCGTTATCGCTGTTAGGTCAGCAAAGATACGTGTTTGACATTTACCTCTGCGCATAATTTCTTCGTATACTTGTCCGTCGTCGTATGTGAACATAATCATCTTGATTCGAAGCTTATTTGCCTGTTTGTTGGCGGGAAACCTGACTCACTCGCAGCTAATCCAACGAAATGTTATGGAAATCCACTCTCACTAACTAATGCGTTGCTGGAGTCAATTCAATAAACAGTATCTTATCTTCGCGACTTACATTACACATAAACCTAATCAATGAAAATTAATTTTCCAATCAATTTATTTTATCACGTCGAAAGTAGGTAATTTACCCTACCCCTATGTCATTCGTATTTTAAATTTCTTTGAGTTTGTATGATGCATGAGTAGATAATTAATTGTTATAGATACACGTTGCCATATTGCCACCAATGGACTTTGATATAAAGACAAGAAGATGATAAATAAAGATTGTATTAAAATTGTGTTTTTAACATACAACATGGTTCTCGCTGGTATGGAAGAAACTTAGCTTGTTGGAGAAGGTTAATTAGCTTTCGAAGATGAGTAGTCTGCAGTCCGCAATTCGGTCAGCGTGTTGCTATGGGCTATATCCGCCATCGCGGGATGATCAATTTAGGTAGTATTTATCCTTCGTTTCAAAACTTTAGTATCTGTTTCACACGCAGCCAGCACATCGACGCTGACGCACCCTTCCACTATTATATACGAATCGGAAAACGTATTCATTTGTATGTATCAAGTAGATAAAGTAGGCGCTTACCACCACGCGGCGGCGGGCGGTACAGGGAGATTGAAACATTCTCCGCTTCGCACCTATCCATGAAGACTGGTTGAGAGAGTTGCAGACATTGAGACAGAAATCGCGTATCAAATGGCTTTGCATTCGTATATGCAATGGATATAACCAACTTTTAAAAAACGAGGTTGTGAATGCGTATAAATCTTCCCATATTTTTAAATAGAAGCTGTCTCGCGACAAATTAGAATATAAAGACGTTTCAAGTTTGAAACCACCACTTAGTTAAAATAAAACAGAAAAATTTGTAAAATTAAATCTGAAAAAATTGATGTCCGTGTGGCAAAGTTCAAAAGAATGCTGGCAGTATTCACGCGTTTTATATTCCCATTTATTTGATCTCTTCCGGGGTTTCCAAAATTTCTTTTTTAGTACACCCCTACATCCTATAATGAATACGAATACTCAGCTTTTTAGGCTCTACGTTGATTCCTAGCAAATATCGGTCAATCAGGATTTACTCTATTATATTATACAGATAAATGTCAGCGGCACCTTGACTGATTAAGATTTCATTGTTATGAGTTTGTTTTTATCAAAATCAATTTCGAAAAATTATGCTTTCTATTAAAGTTGATTCTAGGTATGGGTACATCTTCTTAGATATCAACTCTTACAACTTTGACAAAAGAGTTCATGTTTTGTTTCTCCATCGGACAAGTAGAGATACGGCCATATGCTACCGGTACATGGTAGAGGTTCCACGGGCTCGCATGAAACGCTTTGCGTCAAATTTTATTGTGCAAACTGTTGGATTGTGAAGTTCGCAGCCGGCTTCCTTATTACCTGATAGCTATAATCTGAGTCTTTTCAAGTCACTATAGGATCAGTTTGTATTAGGTAAGCGCGCCCTATCTTAAACCTTCACATCAAGCGAATTCTTTCTTATATAGATGTGAAATTTATTTATGTTATGTTCTGTGTATCTGCAACACAGAGTTCATTTATCTATCTAATAACATCATTATCAGTTTTAGTACTGCTCGAAGGCTTTTGGCGTAGCTAACGTTTGTTGTCAAAGGATAAACAACCGTTATGAGTTCTTACGTACACATCTTATAAGTCTAGAGACGCATTAAATTACTTAATAACTCTTAAATTATTTAAAGAAATATAAATACTCTTATGCATTACTGTCAGATTGCCCTGTGATCTCGCTTTCAATGACCGAGTTAGTTAATCGCGAAATGTCTATTTAACTAAACGCTCATATGAAGTTTAAATCGTTGTAGACGCTAAACGACATACTTTGTGTGTTTAAATGCACGTTCAAAATTACTACTGGACTTATTAGGGAGCTAGTGATGTTATTATAGCCCCTTATGCTTTATAGCTACTTATAAAGTAATTTGGGATATTTTAGTACCTCTAAGATTTATAGTAATTCTAGTTTACTAATTCTAAAGTGTTTGCAGACATTTAACTAAAATGATTAAATATAGGCAAGTTTAGACATACTTATGTTATATACAGAGAAGTAAGTGCGAACTAATTTACTAATTAACGCAGATCCTAAAGCGCTGAACCTAGAAGATATATTTCTTCTGGATGTAGGGTTGTACTAAGTTTTTTTTAAAACATCTCGCTTGTGTTATTACGATTCGTGTTAGGCGTGTGAAACCCCTTGGTAGTACGTTCGTAAGTCCTAGGACTTAATACTTGAAACGAATGAAGAAGAAGAACGAATAAGTTTATTCTTTTATTTACTGAAATTTCGTTGTTCATCTGAATCTGTTCAAATGAATCTTTTTTATTTAAGACTACAAAACTATTATGAATTTATTTTTACATATTATTTTTTTGCCGTCTAATATATATTAGCTCCATACGCTTTGTTTCCAACTTCGTATCTTTGCCATGAAATAATCTAAGTTTTGCGTTCACTTTCAAAGAAATATAAGGTCATCTAGTTTTCATTATGGCAGATACCTACTGTCGTGATGTCATCGTCTATTCCTTAGTATTTCATCTGAATTTGATTAACCTTACATAACTCGATATTATCGTTAGTGCCCGAGAGCTGTTTGTTCTGTTTCTACGCGAAATTGTTTGTTTTTGTTATGATCTTGCAATCTCATTTTGTATGTATTATGAAGTATTTACCGTTTTAATTCACCTTTTTAATAGTTTTTTTACTTTTATATTAACGTCTAGATAAGTTGGGAACAAGTTTTAAGGTTTGGAAAGTTCTAAGTTGACTTTTTATCTAGGGGCGACTATCTCATTAGTTTTATAGCGTATCTTGAATCGTCTTCATAATCTAAGTCTGTAAGCGGAGTTTTTCGTCCTGGTGTCAGAGTTTCTAGGCCACCAGAAAGCCTCTTGTTTGCCTTCGATTGATTTCAGATCATAAACAACTGAACAACACGCACAATTTTATATGGTCTCAAGTTTGATTCCCGACCGTGGCAGGTGTTTGAACGATGAGTTTGAATATTTCTCTTCGGGTCTGCGTGGCAAAAATGATACAGGCGAAAATCTAGTGGAGAGCTATAAGTGTGAATTATATATACGAGTATTGCACACATTCTGTTAGTGCTTGAACACATTATATTATTGTTCGTCTTCTATGTGTGATGCCACTTATAGAAACTTTCATATGGGAAAGCGTAAAAGCCATTTTTATAATGCCGATTAGCATTAACATCACATTTAACATCATTATTATATTTTCAAAACTCGTTACGGCATTTCACATCACGACTTTTCTACATTAATCTCTCCTGTTATAATTTTACGACTTCTACGACTGCTATACATAGAGTTGATTGATGCAGTACATTAAATACTAGAGTTAACATGCTCTAAATACTTTGAAAAACTATTACTGATATGCATCAGTAGTGCAAGAGTACTTATGAGTACGGACATTTTGCTAAAGGGACGTTTTGCGAAACTTTGATATACTACGAAACCCTTGCATAGAGACGCAAGTTCATTCTTTATCATTACATGTTGGTATTATGGGAGTTATGTTTTGTTTGGTTTCTTGTGCAATAATTTAGCGTGCCTTGTAAAGTACGCAGATAACAATCACGACACATTTTCATAGAAATTACATCTTCGCAACTTTCTTCACGTAAAACATAATATTTATAGTATTTGTTTGGTTTGTTTAGTTAAAATAATTTAAAACTGTTTATGTATATATATCTAAAATAAGACTAATGTCAGTGTAAGTTTAACTGTGTTTTAAGGTGGACTACCTAGAAGATCTCTAATGACACCCGACACCACATGATTACAGCAATTTCATCTAAACACCGCTCTTATATGCACTAGAGGCGCACAAACTATTAATATAAATGGCGCCCTAAAATCTAGAAAATGTTTCTTGTAACGACCACCTGAGAAGTACAAGAACAGTCGCTATTAGGTATGTGAGCAATCGCGATTATGATCATAATTAACCACGGTTATTTAGATCTGGAGATTGGGCTTTGATGTTCGCCGTATAATATATAATTTATGAATCTATACTTACTTGTAGCTCTTATGCACGTATGCACTTACTTCCCGACGAATAATTATTTACAAAATAAACGAAATTAAGAATTTCAAATTTCTTATTAATTCATTAAATCTAAAGTAATTTTTAATGAGTTCTCATAGCTTCATATCTCTTTTAGTTAGATTATTCTCAATAACTACAATATTTTCTGATTATAATTATCAATGACCCTTGCCCGAACATATTTACCCAATAACGAAACATAAATCAATTGCTCATTATGGACATGTCACACATCTTAAAACGCCATAAATCTGCGATATATGTATTAATCATGTGTTTGTGAGTCTACTAAGATCAAACTGCCTCCTTGCTTAATTTGGTCAAAGTTCAAGCTCATCACACGGATTAGACAAGTGTTTAACGAAACCCACTCCAGACCCTGCTTACCTACTTTCATCCTGAGCCTCACATCCATTACGTCTTACGAATAGCCTTTCTTCGTAGCATTCATATTCCTCATTATCTGTTTACTAAGGCTTCTAATGAGCTCAAGCGGGTTTATTAGAAAGTTGTTTACATGTGCACTTCCATAACCGGTGTCTGAACAAAGAAGCCCTTCTTGTGTCCCTGCGTCCACAACAAGACATTTATCATCGTCGAGATCTGTTTGTCTTACCATATCGTGCTCGACGTGTGTGACAGAAAACGTGCCAGTTAACGCGTCTTTAGAACTTTAGAATGGTTCTTCTTTGTTTAGACTTCAAACAAAAACATTATAAAAATATTTCTCTGAACTTATTTACTTTTCATATATTTCACTGACAAGAGGCAATAAATGTGTGAAATAGCTCAGAACTGTACATAGTGGTGTAACAAACTTTATGTTAATGAATAAATTCAATACACCACTCCTCTTGCCTTAAAGTAGTTGTACCTCATAGTGGAATTAAATATAACCTCGGCAGCGTCAATGGGCAAAGCAAATCATTCATATCAATCATTTAATTGAATATAGAAGTCAAGACCACCTGTCCGGCCGTCCATAATTTAACCGTTTAAAATGTTAAGACAACCTGAGTTGCCACTTCCGCCAACAATGGTAGGCGTTACCAGAGTTACCAGTATCGCGGTGATTAGCGGTCCAGCAACGCCTGAGGCGTCGTAATAGCAATTATACTATCTGCAAGCACGCTTACTTGCCTTTCTTACCAGGAGAATTATGCTATTACGAAATATTGTCTGGTATGAAAGTTATTTCGTTCTGAGAAGTAGTACATTTATGTTCTTCAATAAGTTTCCTCATGATGACTTTCTTAAATATAAGATTTTTTATTTTATTTTTTTGTTTCAAAGTGTTAGATTGTTACTTCCACCGACTATAAAGGTGGGCGTTCCGCTTCAATCACACCGAAATATCTATGTGCCTCCCGGGCATTGTTAAAAACCATTATGCTATCTACTGCTTGAAACGAGAAAACAGTTTTGAACAAAATCACTTGGTTGATAGCAATGTTTGCGTGGCTGGACAAGTAATATATCCTTAGTCCTCACTCATACTTGTTACACTTTTGTATGGTTTTGTTGTTTTTCTTTTAATTTATTTGCCTTTCCTATAACCACGAACGAAGGATTACAGATCATCTAACTTTTTGGATAAATAGCATCCTAGTTGTCTGTATGATTTCATGTCTTCATCTATTATACATATGTGATAAAGCTTTAAATTTTTATGTGAAAATGCAATCAATTGTATGACATCGCTTTATTTCACTACTTAGTTATGTGAATCGTTATTATGTGCAATTTTGCACATTTTATTTCTTTATCATAAAAATATTCAATTTCATCTTATTCTTTATTTGTCATAAACAACTTTACGACGCAATTAACAACGAATTACCAAAGTTGTCCTTCTACAAAAAGTGCTTTAAGATATTCGATAAAAATAAGTTTATAGCTACTGTTTGGTTTCTTCATTGAATGAATGGAATTACATTTTTATTACTTAACTCTAGCTTATTTAGCAATCTTAAGTTACACATGACTTTGCGCTTCTTGCGCTAAAACTTCATTACCATTATACTTTAGACTGTAAAAGAAATGATTATACCTACTTTAAAATATCTATGAATTGTTGTTTCTATTCTTATGATGCTAAGGTTCAAAGTATTGCTGTCAGAGATTGCTTCTCTCTGCTTTCAGTGTAGTTCATAAATTCGTGAGATTGATCGGCTTTCTTCGCCGGGAAATCCGTATCTGTTGAACTTTCAATAAATCGTTAGCTAATACCATATTGGATGGCGCGTCACTCACCTTGTCAATTATCTCACTGTCCAGTTTTAAATTGCACTAACCATAACTTTGAAGTGGAGAAATTTTATGAGGATTCCTCGCAGCTGCCTGAGGCTCGTCTTGGCACGGTTTAGAAGGAAAGTTGGAGGTATACCTATTAGTTTTTCTTCTTTATTTTGTTTAGTCTTCTCTTCTCATCATTATTTCTTACGGAAACAGTATTTTTTCTTTTGACATATTTAGTAGCGTTTACTACCATTTGTAACTATTAAATAGACAAAAACGTTATTGGCCGTTATTATTAGCATTTGGTACATCGGACCAGTAATTTTTAGTGTTTTACACTCAATAAATCAATGTTACAATATTAATGTTACATCTTTAACTCGTAATGACACTATAAAGTAAATGTCAAAATATTATAATTTGTTATTTCGGAGAGGAAGTTACAACATGTATTTCGCTAACTCGTATAGTAGATATTACCTTCAAAAGGAATGGCACGGTAAGACCTAGATTTTTTTGCATCGTCGTTTTGGGAGTTCCACATGTTTGCCTAAATAACTACATTGAAATAGATTCGAATTTCGATATATTTATTCGAATAAGACTTATTAGGTAATTTGTCCAGATCTTGAGTCCATCTGTGTTTCCGTTCTCAGAATAATTAATTAATCGTTGAATAATAATTACCGTGGTACATTTAACAGGAATTTGTTGAACATTACAACAGAACAGACAAAAGCCGTACACAGCTTTTTATGTGTTACAAAATGTTAGTTACGCTTAATTGAAAAATAATAGTTAGTACATTAATTTCATGAGTATATAATAACTTTTTTCGAATTATAATAAATTTTACGTAATTTAGGAGTATTTTTATCTATAAATTAGAATATGACGTAAACATGTGGTAAATAAGCAGCAAATTTTGGAAATCCGTGTCTTATTTCGTGTGTGCCAAATTGGTTGTACATCTCGTGATACCGATTGAAGGCTATATAAGAGGCATCCGAGAAGTGTAGTAACATATATAAGAAGAACGGCAAATTAATGGCAAAGTCCTCTCCTATTTACATAGATTTCTCTAAACGACTTCCACTAAATTCCCTATCTCTTGTTTACAGGAGGAACTGGACCTATCGGCTGTAAACAAAGCGGCTATGATGAACCTGCCAGCCGCGAAGAAATGGCAGATATACTGCAGCAGGCGGCCTCCGCCGGGACAGGTGCTGCCGCTAGCCACCGCGCCTCAGGTCGAAGAGTACATCAAAGCGCTCAACGAGATTGCTGATGTAGGTACCCAAGTAATGCATGAAATAGAAATATATGTATTTGCAATCGAAAACATAACTTGGACAAAAACTCAACTTATAATATTTATTACTAAATGCTTTCTGTCACAAACCAGTCCCAACTTAACACAGAGCCGGCTGAATCAGCCAGCGTTGATCTTCCGTTGGAAACTGGGACGCGACGTCACGCACGTCGCAATTCGCAGAGTTACTTCTGTCAGTGTCACAAACTAGGCTACTAGTAAAAATCCAATATCGACAAAACATCAACGAATCAATTCAATTTTCAAGTTTTCTCGAAGACTACAGATTTTAAACAAATACTTCCAAGCTCTCTAAACTATAACTTGCAAATAGTCATCGTGTACGATAATAATAGTAAAGAAGTATGCAACGCAGAGAAGTAAACACTTCTCTAGATTCTAGAACTTAAATTGACTTAAGAGTTTGGTAATCACTTTTCATTATGGACCGAAGAATTTATAGGTATGGATGAGAAAAAAGCACGAGACAAAAAGAACATTGAAAATTATGTTAAGCGCAGCTCCGTAATAGGAAATGAATGAGCTGTGTAAAGAAAGAGTAAATCATGAGATGACATCTGATAAAGCTAAAGAACGAATTTCGTGTCGACCACACATAGCGCGATAAATACAAAAATACCATAAATACTCTTACAGAAACTACATGCTGCCGATCATACTTTCAATATTTTAATATACCTAATGTAACCATTGCATACATTTTTTTTTCGAATTTCTTACTTCATCAGACTGGTGCCTTTATTGAGAAAAAAAAAATTAAGCTTCTAGTAAGCTTAATTTTTTTTTTCACACACAAACACTGATCAGTTGGATTACCTATTGTCAACTAAATATCTTAAAAGTTGATGTGTCATGCATCGTATCGTAATATAATTTAAAGTAACTCTTTAAGGAGGTGAGTAATTCAGCCACTAGTAGTACCTTTACTTAACTGTGCCATGCACTCCATCTGTTCGATTCTAGGTGGATCGAATAAACAGCGCACTGGCCTGCGTTCTATCTCTCTGCCAAGATAGCGTAGGCACTACTCGAGGATATGTTTCCATGATTACCTTCGAACCTGACATAGCATATGGAAATGCCAGAAAAATTGAGTAAAAGCGTAAATTTCGTAAATATTGCCTTAAACGTAAACCTCTACATATTCCAGGCATTCGCCTCATCCGAGGGCATACCACCGGTGGAGGCGTGCGCTCTAGTCGACGGCCTGAAGACGGCGCTCCGCACACGCGCCCACAGCTTCGTCATCCGTTTCATCAAGCAAGGCGGTCTCGGCGCGCTGCTGGACGCTTTACAACGGGCGCCGAGGGACGACGCCGTCACCAGGCATAACCTTATAGCTGGCATCAAGGCGTTGATGAATAACTCAGTAAGTGCATTGGTGGCAGTAGCTACTTTATTTAGTTAGTGGGGTAATATATAACCTGGTTTTTATATGAACTCCGGTTAGAGGCTACTGGAAGGTAACAGTGAATTAAAACTCAATAAAAATTGACTGTTTTAGTCTCTTTTTTCGGCGTATATGAAAAATTGCACTTTGAGTGCAGTTTTTGTGTAATACTCGTATAAACTACTATTTTTCACTAAGCTTCTGTGTACTTCTTTAAATTTGGTACCTTGTAGCACGATGTTATTTGTCAACCCATGACAAGGTCATATTTCAAGGTCAAGGTCATATAGATTAGTTCCAGACGTATTAGATGTATTTAGAAAATTGTAGTACCGGTGTAGATTCCAAAATGGTGTATATTTCTCCCTTACAGACGGGTCGAGCGCACGTCCTAGCGCATCCGACCAGCATCGATCTGATCGCCCAGGCGCTCGACACTGAAAACGTGAAGACTAAAGTAGCGGCTTTGGAGATCCTCGGTGCTGTTTGCTTGGTGCCCGGAGGACATAAGAAGGTTAGCAATACTGTAGATGAAGGAGGAGGAAAGGTTGTTGGTGTGATGTAGATTTCATGGTTTTGATGGGTTGAAATTGGACGATACGTATTAATAGATTAGTTTCCAGTTGTTTGTTTCGTATAGCTAGAAGTCCGGTTGGTGGCGGAAAAAAATGTTTCCACTCTTTTAAAGGTCTAGGTCGTTTTTGACATAATGTTAGTGTATACAACAATGTAATGATTATTCAGAAAAGTTTATTTCTATTATTCCGATTCTATATAGTCTGAAAAATTTAGTCGAAGATTTGTATAGTCTGAATTCAAAACCGTAGTAGCCAAAGCCATAATTAAAATTATAAATGGTTTCAAATGTAAGTACGAGTAAATCGTGTAGCCCTTTGTTATGTTATATTCTAGAACTATAATCACTTACCGATATTGGACTTACCTTAAATTAAAAGTTTAACAAAACCCGTTTTCGGTTATAGAGTTAAAAAATAAATCTGGATATTAGACCTTTAAAATTAAGTTACATAAGTAATCATGTTTTGACCGAATATGGATAGTTTTAGTATGAAAGACTGCACTCTGTAGGTCTTATTGGTCGACGGCGGCGACGTATTCATAAGCGTCATGAGTTTGTTTGATGATTGAAAATCAATACTGCTCTCTAGCCTCGCATTCTAAATCGTAAGATTACTCATACGTCACATTAATGTTATACACCAACATTTCAGGTGCTAGAAGCGATGGTTCACTTCCAAAAGTACTCCGGCGAACGCGCTCGCTTCCAAAGCATCGTTAACGAGCTGGATAGAAGCATCGGCGCGTATCGTGACGACCTGGGACTTAAGACTGCCATCATGTCCTTTATAAACGCTGTCCTGAACTATGGACCAGGAGAAGAATCTTTGGAGTTTAGGCTACATTTGAGATATGAGCTTCTCATGTTGGGGATACAGCCAGGTAGGTACTTATTTGTTTTAATTGAGGTATGACGTTGTTTGTCTGAAAATCCCTAGCCTTTACTAGCTAACCGACCATGAGTATGGTTTTTTGATGCTATAAATCGTAAACTTCATCAGTTTTTTTATTTTCTCGAATTTGACAGTTAACTGTATTTAGTGTAAGTCTTTGACTTAACTTCCGTTTTCCAATTTTCAGTAATCGAAAAACTTCGCAAATACGAGAACGAAACTCTGGATCGTCACATAGAATTCTTCGAGATGGTTCGCAACGAAGACGAACGTGAATTGGCGCGACGATTCGACAAAGAACACGTAGACACTAAGAGCGCCAACTCGATGTTCGAGTTACTGAGGAGGAAACTAAGTCATACTGCCGCCTACCCACATTTACTGTCGATGTTGCAGCATTTACTGCTCTTACCATGTAAGTTTTATTGTACAAGCGAGCGAAAGTCTGTGTTTTAAAAAAGTATTAGGATTAATTTGGCGACACATATGTGAATGTTGAATAACTACAAAATAGCTTCAGTTTTTATAAATCTATCATTGTGTCTTTCTGGATGTTGGTACTAGTATGCAGTTCTTAGATGTATGCGGTGGAAACATCACTTATAATTTTATAAAATCATGCCAGAGCTGAATATAATTAAGTGATTAGTGATGTCCATTACGGCAGGCGTCGATAGAACTTTTTCATTTATTTCGATTTAAACTTCAATTCTCTTTACCGATGTTGATAAAATTAAATCGTGTGACCACACGGGAGATGTACTCTTTCAAATAATAAATAAGTTTTTCATATCGGTCCACCCGTTTCCGAAAAATCAGGTATCAAACATTAAAGAAATACTGGCGACTCTTATTGGTAGTAGGTAGAAAATTGGTTGACTTCGATTCGACAGCCGCCTATACTTGTACTAAGTTACTTGACTTACAATTTAATGTATTTCATTGATTTTATTAAAATTGATATGGGAACGCCTGGGAACTATGTCTAGGCGCCTAACATTTGGGAACATGCATAAAAAAAAATCTACGGTAATTTGAGAACTCCTCAAACTCTTGAAGTCTGTGTCAAAAGGACCTTGTTATTATTTCAGTGGAATACAACCCGCAAGCGCAACACTGGCTGCTGTTGGACCGTGTGTGCCAGCAGGTGGTGCTGCAGCAGCCGAGCGCAGCGTCGCGTGCGCCCAGTGACCAGGGCAGCGAGCAGGGCTCCACTAACGAGTCTACCACTAAGGTAATTACAGGAACAACAGGAGAAATGCAAATGATGTTGGAGAGCTACGACTGTGAAACGAAAAAAAAAATACAATTTCACCACACTACTTGACACACACACTAGTGACAGTTACTCTTCCAATCAAAACCGATACATATCGTCATAATTGGCTCAACGAATTCTGCATTGAGCAGAGCTCTACTTGTGAATCTACTACTACTCGTAGGTTAACAAGACTAACGCTATCACACTTATGACTCACTTAGTGTTTGGCCAAACCAACTCGTTCGCTTGTGCCTGCGGTAGCAAATATGTACGTGGTATGTGTATATATATGTGGTGTATGTTACATCTCATTGCCACAAGGCTTAAAAGTAAAATGTCGACATCTGCCACGTTGGAGACAACATTACATTGCGGAACAATTTGCTTTCACACGGTAGTCGAATTTTCTGTGGTCACAAATATTTCAACTTAGGCTTAGACTTAATTATAAATGAGATTGTCCTTATCTTGATGATTGTAGGATTCCAGACTGTAGAAAAATATCTTCAAAAAGTGGTGTACAATGATTTCTATCTAAATTTTCAGCAAATCTTCGACCCAGACGTAGCTCCGCTGGAGATAAATGTCGGTGAAATAGTCCACCTTCTGGCCAAAGAAGAAGAACTAGTCGCGGCCAGAAGTAAAGCTGACAATCTTGAACGAGAAAACATTGACTTGGCTACAGAATTGGCCAAAAAGGTATGACCATTCCATCTTTATATCGAAGGTTTGGGTTATAACCTGCAATGATCATCAGATCACAGAGTGAGGTCATCAAATCATTTATATCTGAATTCATACTAAATTTAGTTTTACGAATAATGATTTTACTCGTATTGCCATAAATTGTTAAGGTTTTCAGGAAAATGTCATCAAGATAACAACAACATGGGTAAAAAGGGATACTGATTCAGATGGTATATTCGCAGCTTCGCAATTGAGTTACGGATAAAATAACCATTCGCTAGGTAATGGCCAGATAAAATAAGGTTATCATCAACATAAACGCATCGAAAGATTATTCATTTTTAAAAATGTTTACACATACAATACTGTTCTTCTGAAACCTAGTGATAAGTTTTTGGTATGTCGATAAAGGAAAAGTTCTCAATGCCCTGCAGATCAACAATGGTTGATACGCAAACAAACAAGCTTATTAGCTTGTGTTTTAGTTGAAAATTAATATTTTGGATGAATTAATCGCCACACCATGTATTGCCGACTACGACCTAACCATGATACCAGTAACATACAGAGAAAATTATATCTACCCAATTTTTTCTAAAAATTCAAAGCTAGAAGAAGCAATTACGATTGAGAGTGTTCTCTACATCTAAATACAGGGCAATTATTTTTGTCATAATTATAAACATCGATTATAGTATTGGATTTATAGCAGATATGTTTATAAGTATCAAAGACCCCATTACTAGTCACGAGTTGATTGAATTGGTCAACTGACCAAGTGGGAATAAAACAACCGATAACTTTGATATAGACTCTTAAACTTTTCTCGACATGCCATATCACTTAGGTTTCGTGCTTCTGGCCTAATACCATGCATGCGCTAACCACTAACAGGAAAAGCAAGTGGACCAGCAGTCTCAAGAACGCGAAGAGTTGGAAGGCGTTGTTTCTCGGCTAAAGGATCGCCTTGAGAAGGAAACCGCAGCGCATATGGAGTCAACGGAGCGAGCGCGGGCCACGGCCTGCAGGGCGCATCAGCTTGAACAACAGGTCAATATTATTTCTAGGTTATTTTTTTTTGGTTTCTGATAGGTTTATTTCGGTCTACTTTATTTTGCAAAATACTACGTGTTTGTGAAACATAGTTGGTCAATTATGTACGAGTAGTTTATATTTTGTAAGCATAGCTACTAAGATCTACGCGTAAGTTTTAAAAGTTAACATTCGGCGAGACTTATATCTGTAATTTTTTTTATGGACTCGATTGGGCATCGGATGTCTAGGTTGGCTAAAAAAATACCACGTTGTTATAGTAGTAGACCCCAATAAGGGGTCTTCACTAGGCAAATTTTGGATATTGTTTTCTTGCAAATAACCTTTTGCCGTGATAAAATAGCGTGAGAATTTCGCAGTTAAGTTACAATGAGAGTGTGGTTATCCTGCTGTCATCAATAAACTAAAATCAGTCTGCAGCAAGATGGCTGAGAAGGGTTTCGAACAATACCATTTGTAACTTGATGGTCGATGTTTGATTGTTGTCACAATGTGCGCCAGCTTAAAACGTAGTCAATTTTGGTCAACTTTAATCTTATCACAGCTCATATGCATGAAGAAAGCCTAAAAGCTTCTCAGCTGCAAAATATCGCCATTATAACAAATAAATTACCATCAACATCTCATTACGGTGATTAAGGTAATATTCAAAATACTAAGGTTTTTGATTTAGTCTTAGGTTATGTAAAGCTTAAAAGGCGACATGCTCTGGTAAGTACGATTTAAATATTTTTTGGTGTATTTTGATTTTAAAGTTGAGTTTTGATTTTCAGTTGAACCAAGAGAGAGCAGAAAGAGCGAGGTTTGAAAAACTAGTCAGCGAAGGAAGCATACCTGATGACGCCAAGGTATGTTGAATACAACGTACACCTTTTATATAATTTAGAAAAATGGAAGGAGTAAGTTCTTAAGAGAAGCTAAGTTATATGGAAAAGAAACTCGAAAGTTCTTGGAAACTAGAGTGAGAATCTTACGAAAAATATACATTTTAAAATCTCACCATAGTTATGACGGTTTATAGATCGAAGGTGTTTGAATAAAATCTCATTAAAATTGAATGCGGATTGAATTATATAACATTCATATGAGCATCATACGCCTTAACTACGTTATTAGGTTGCTTATTACATGTTACTAGCAGAAATTCCGCTATTCCGCAGACGTTTTAAAGCTGACATCACTTTCTAAATCACAGGTCAGCAATCTTAAGAGCGCCGTCATCGAAACCTGCGGCGCACCCCCACCCCCTCCCCCGCCTTCCCTTTGCCCCCCACCGCCCGCCGCGCCCCTACCGCCTGCCCCGCCCCCCGCACCCCACGCACCCCTTCCCCCCACTGCCCCGGCAGCACCCAAACAGAAGAAAAACGTACCAACACCCGGGAATCCGCTAAAGAGCTTCAACTGGAGTAAACTGCCCGATACCAAACTCCACGGCACGATCTGGCAAGAGTTGGACGATACTAAATTGTACAATGCCATGGATCTGCACACGATTGACAAAATGTTCTGCGCTTATCAGAAGAACGGTGTTCAGGTTAGTAGAAGTTTTTCACAAGTTATGTTATCATATTGAAATTGTCACGAAGCTGCATGTAACTTCGATTTCAATGTAGATTCTTAATTAGTTTTCTTCCAGATGATTAATTTAACTAAGAGGGAGCGAGCAATGTGTGAAGCAATAATTATCGAAGCTATTGAAAGCCGGTTTTGTCCCCTTTGATGACCTAAAAAATCAATACCTTGTATTCAAGGCCATTTATTGGCTCATGTTACTTGGCAAGGATTATAGCTTTTCACCCGGGTACTCTAGCTGTTCTCTCTCGTGTCCAGAACGAAGGTTCAGTGGAGGACCTGCGGCAGCTGGGTGCCAAGCCGCGCACCAAGATCCTGTCGGTGATCGACGGGCGGCGCGCGCAGAACTGCACCATATTGCTGTCCAAGCTCAAGATGTCCGATGAAGAGATCTGTCGGTGAGTCCTATACTGCATTTATTTTGAAAATTTTCTCCATCGTAAGGTTACCTAGAAGAGATCGCTTTTAGCGATAGGGCCGCCACATGTGACACTGATGTAAGATTTTTCCTGTATATTTGATGTTTGTATCTGCAATAAAGAGTTAATTCATTCATTCATTCATTCATCTCTTTCTATACTCATTTCAGAAAGGAGACTGATCACAGAGAAGAGGAGAATTTTTCATGTGTTTCCTGATTTGTTACGACGTCTGATTAGATTTGGAAAATTATATTTTGTCTGAAAGAGATAGATAGATCAATTCTACACAGACACACAAAATAATTAACATAAAGAGAAAAATTCTTACAAAATATATTGCTTCATGTGGCGGCTTTATCGCTAAAAAGCGATCTCTTCCAGGCGATCTTAGGATGGGGACAATAGTGAAAAAATTTAATGAAATAGAACGCCTAATACAATACAGAATATACGTAATTAACTTAAAACACAAAATGTTATAATTTAAACATATACTTACTAGATAGTATAGTAATATATAATAAAATAAATCATATGAGCAAGGTAGACAATAATACATACAGCTGACAACACACAGATGACAGATAAAACTTTATCACCTTGTCCTTGAATCTAGTCATTAAGAATTTACCTGGAGAATTGCAGTCAGGTTTTTTTAATATTAACTAATTGTTGTTAAAAAGGAATTTCCACCGCGTTAAATAGCGTATTTGTTTTCCAGCGCCATACTCCGCATGGACAGCGGCGAGCAACTCCCCATAGACATGGTGGAACAACTGCTCAAGTTCACTCCCAGCGCTGAAGAGGCGGCGTTATTGGAGGAGCACCAGGACGAGCTGGACAGCATGGCGCGTGCCGACCGCTTCCTATACGAGATATCTAAGTGAGCACCACTCACATATACACCACTCACATACTAGCTTCATATTCTTGTAATTAGACTGGTCGGTTGGTGCAGTTGGTAGCAACCCTGCCTCCTGCGCCGCTGGTTCCGGGTTCGATCCCTGGACAGGTTAAACATTTGTATTTTACAGAGTTATCAGGTTACCATAGCACAGGCTTTGTCTAGTTTGGGACCTGAAGACCTTTGCGTGGATGTCCCATATTGTTATTATTAATAGCATAATAACTACCTTTGTATCGGACACATTAATAATTTTTAATTTCATCCATTTGCTGTGGCTATTTGATGAGATTATCGCCATCCACAGCAGCATTGTTTTATCGTACGGCTGAGGACAGGACAGGCCTCTGTCGTTTACCTTCTCCCTTGTCCTGGTTGCCAAGTTGGTCCGTTCTGTTTTAATCAACGCTTTCGCCTTCTTTCTAAAGTAGATGTTAAATGATTGATTATATGTAGTATGTAAAATATGTTGTATTTATGTTTGAGCGATTCTGTATCTTCACAAACCTTTTTGGTTTTTAGACATTGTTTTTAATTAAATTTATGTTTTGTTGTTCGTGTACTTAATAAATAAATAATTAAAAAAAACAAGTCACGTTCAGGTCGTATTGGAGACTGGGACTTATTTTTAGATGCATTGACGTTAAAATTTCATTGCGTCATGAAAAGAGATGTCCGAAATCATTTCGTGTGCGGGACGTGTCATCGTTTAAGACACCAACGGCTCGTTTCATCCCTGATAAAGTTTACCGAATGCGAACAAAACTATAGTTGGACCTTTGCAACAATTAGGTACGCGTGAAACTCGTCTTGTTGAACAATGTAAGGCAGTGGTCGGTCAGCCGGCGAGAAAACGACTAACTATCGGCGATTTTCTTCTCAAGAAAGGGACGATAAATGTACATTATGTGTAAACGAAAGAGATAGAGAGATATATTAAAAGTTACTCTCTGATTGTTCACACTGCCGGCCACGACTCGCTTTACTAGTTTTGTCGCAGAGCGACGAGCTTTCAAAAATAAACTCCCTCAGCGATACTCGTTCAGCGATACTCGCTTGTAAACACGTGCAGGTTTGCTCAGGACTGAGCGACCGCATGCGAGTGGCGCGAGTAATCTTGAGTTAATCGAAACTACACACTCGCTTCCCGCTGATCGCCAACTCGTTTTTAACTGTCTTAATCATTCAGTTAGCTTATAATAATATATTTTTATATCTCCCGCCCCCGTAGGATCCCCCACTACCACCAGCGCGTGCGTACCCTTCTCTTCAAGAAGAAGTTTACAGCCGCAGCTGCTGAGGCGACCGCGCGTGCGGCCGTCGTGCTGCGCGCTGCCAGAGACATGACGCGCTCTAGAAGACTGCGCGCGCTACTGGAGATCGTGCTCGCGCTAGGGAACTATATGAACAGGTATAGAGTTAGATACATATTTTTTAAATAAAAATAAAATTAAAGAATGAGACGAAAGAATAAAGAGTAAAGAAAAAAATAAGAAAGAAGAACTAAAAAAAATATAAAATAAAAATAATAATAATTAAATATAAGTAGAACAAATAAAGTAACAAACACATTATTACTTTAATTATATGTGTGGGGATGGTTGAGGATTGTGGTTTATAATAAAATCAGTGTAACCAACTTACATACATATTGCTAAACCCATTAGTTTATTTTTGGGTATTTCAGTATGTAAACGTAGGCTAAGATTTAGCTGCAATAAAGAACTGAGTAACTAATGAAGATCTTTTATAATACCAGTCCAACGCTGGTAGTTTCAACCACTTATATTGAGTTAAGACCGGTTTGTTAGAGAAAGCAGTAATTTGTATCTTTAGAAATTTTAAAAATATTTAGATGACAGTAATAAGTATGTTCGTTCCAGGGGTGCTCGCGGCAACGCATCCGGGTTCCGTCTGTCGTCACTCAACAAGTTAGCGGACACAAAGTCCAGCGTGACGCGGAACACCACGCTGCTGCACTATCTAGTCGAAATGCTCGAGACACAGGTTCGAAACACTAACTAGTTGGACCAATGACCTTGAATAACTTTTTTTTGGCACGAAGTTCCTTATCGCGCGCGTAGACGGAAAAAGTTAAGACCAAAAGTTGTAACGACACTTTTTGCTATAGTTGTAAGCCGGTGCGGTGTTTCTCTCTCTCTCTCTCTCTCTCTGTCTCTCTCTCATAGAAAGCAAGCCAGTTATTTTCGTTTCGTCTTTCTATTTGAATATAATATATATATCAATAACATAAAAAAAATTACAATACCTTTAGTAATCTATAATTAAATAAGGGTGTCCCTTGACACCTCTCAAGTTTTTTTTGTTTGTGGTGGTACGGTTCACAGATGACATAAACAATAATATTTTTTTATTGGTGGCATCTGACGATCTAAGCATAAATACAAGAATTTGTTTCATCAGTTATTGTAAATAACTCGAAAGAAAATGGATATAAAAATCTGGCATTATTAGTATGAATTCTTCATTAAGTTATATCGAAATGGTTTTTGAGTTTCCATAACTTTGCAATAAATAAATGTTGTCAATTGTTATTTTCAACCGTTGCTACGAAACTCGTACCTATGCATACCTCTTGTGATGTGAAAGCAAACGAAATTAGGATTATAATATAAAGCAAGTTCATAAACTAAATACTTATAAGTAAGTTTTGTTGGTTTACAAAATCCTTTCTTGATTTTTATTTTTTCCATACATAGAGAAATAAAACTGTTGTTTTTATCGTTTCCCCAGTTCAAAGACATCCTCTTATTAGAGGAAGACCTCCCTCACGTGCGAGCAGCGGCTAAAGTCTGCGTGGAACAGCTAGAAAAGGACGTGACCGCACTTCGAGGAGGCCTAAAGGAAGTGGCCAAAGAGTTAGAGTACCACGCCGCCCTTCCTGCACCTCAGAACCAAGATGCCTTCCTGCCTGTGATGAGGGAGTTCCACGCACATGCTGTCTGCACCTTCACGCAACTCGAAGATCTGTTCCAGGTCAGATATTTAATAAGTGGACTATACAAGACTTAGATGTTCGATTTGTATAATTTAATTCCTTCAACCCCACCAAGTCGCCGAATTCAGAATGGCATTTTTTATTGTGCTCGCTGCCATATTGTGAAACAGGTTGCCATCGCGCTCAGTTTCCTTTTAATTATAATCTGGGTCATTTTAAGTCGCAAGTGAGTTCGTTCCTCACCTTTCTACTTTTTGTAGAGAAGCATAACAAATTGATTGTCATCAGTAATTCGGTCGAAATCTTGCTTCCTTCGCCCCTCATCCAGGGAATCAATTGCCACACGCATTACTACTACAAAATGAATGTAATTATCCAGGACATGAAGAGTCGTTTGGAAGCGTGCGCGCACGCATTCGGCGAGGAGCCGAGCACCTCGCCCGAATTACTGTTCGGCGCCATGGACTCGTTCCTAACGCAGCTCGCTGAGGCCAGAGCTGAGTGCGACGCGATCAGACGACGCAGGGACGAGGAAGAGAGACGGACGAGGCACGAGCAAGAGGTAAGATAACTTACTAATAGGTACTACTCACACATCTGATATTAAGGATAACCACAGAGTTCAGTAAATAAAGTCATTGCAAGCGTGTCGGCAAAAACGACTGAAGACTCAATAGTAACTATCACTATTAGCTATGGTTGCTATGGTGACAATGGCAACTACTGCAGCAGCTACGGAAGATATTTTTCTTCGCTTTTCCTGTTACAGACACTAAAACCATATCGCACGATTCTCTACAAAAAGTTTCGTTCAGATCTTTACACTTTTTATTACTAATATTTTATGGATAGGGATTTCAGATCAGATAAATAAGTTAAACTCAATGTTTGTTTAGCACTTGATGTGCTAAATTTTGTAAAAACGCTACGGAACAAAAAATCTGCCGCTCTGTCTCTTTCATTTCGATGGACATTGTATATCTGCTGCCTTGTTATAGTGTGACTGGGATGGCGTGTACCCGTCGTCTATTTCTTTCTCTGTCTACGGGGATAACGAACCAATGCTTTCTCGTCACAAACTTAATTATTTTTTATGGAGTCTAAGACCGTATAAGGCCTGTGGGGGATAACGAACGGTCTTCTATTGACTTTTGACACTTTTCGAAACAATGAACAACGTTGCTTTTCCCAACAGCTAAAACGACGCACAATGGAGCGCAAGCAGTCCAGCCTGCTCTCTTCAGTCGGCAAATCTCTAGGGAAATCCAACGGAACCACCGACACTGGCTCCGACAGCTCGCGCGACGGAACCCTAACTAACGGACAGAAAGGAGAGTTTGATGACCTCATCTCTGCTTTAAGAACCGGTGACGTGTTCGGCGACGACGTAGCGAAGTTCAAACGTTCACGAAAAACTTCCAAAGTCAATGTCAAAGGTAGAGATTCACCTCCCAGAGGCGTTTGTAGGGAAGATTCTAGGGAAAGACAGAAGAATTGAAGAACAAGTTTGTGTTTTAGAGGACTTTAAACTTTATTCTTGGGAGTGTAACGATGGAATTGATTTTCCAAAAATAAAAGGTTAGTTTTGAATGATTTCGAACTATTATTGTTGAAGCTATTTGAAATATGTAACATCATTTCTGAACGATGTTAGAACTTGTATTGATAGGTTGTACTTGACTTTGGGATGTGTTATGTATATGTTTAGACCATAATGCCTAATCTATATTGACGATGTTTAGAACTGATTTTAAAGTATATGTGTGTCATAAATAGGATATCGGCTAAGGTTTAATTTAATAACTTTTTCTTTCATAGCTACGGTTACCTATTGAATTGGGGCTACGCTCTTATAACAGTTCTTATTTGAAGCATCAGAAACTTGAGAAAATATTAAAAGTAATTAAAATTTAGATTAAATACATACGTACGTAAAAACAATTGTGAAAAATGCGCAATATTATAACGTGAAAAATATTCACAAATTTGGGCTTGAATAATTATAGATAAATTAAAGAGTATTTCCAGACCTAAAATAACATTGGCTTATATAACATGGTAAAATCATTAGCACATAATAATATACCTATGTATAGAACTTGTTAGTTGGACTGTAAGTTGGTAGGCTTTAGGGTGATCGTATACAAGTGATATTTTGGATGTTTAGTGACTTTAGTCATATGTGAGTCAAAAAGAGTCACAAATTAAGAGATTTGACACGATTTGAAATTTTAATTATTAAATAGTACTTAGGGTACTTAATATATTGAATTAATAAAGTAATCGGGCAAGTTGCGAAAGATTTAAAATACATTTATTTCAAGGAAAACCGTTGCATAAAAAATTTAGTGGTTGGGGGTAACTACTATATTATTATTTTGTAATTTTCAAAAACTACATTTTTGAGCCGTTAAATATATATATACAGTTTATGATGTTTATAGCGACAACGAAACATTTGCTGCCATTTTTGGATAACTTTTTTTCTAATGGTTTTATTTGTGCTTGAGAATGAGGTGCATATTTTTGATAGAATTAAGTTTAATACGAAAACTTTGCCGAAGAATCGTATGATTTAGCGCAATAATGCTCAGCGTAGATTATTATCAAATGACTTATTTTAATGGGTTAAAAAATGGAAGGTTGTTGCAAGCTGTTGTGAAGGCGCTATGATTTGCTTATTGTTTTATAATAAGCTTACTTTTAGCGAGGTTTTGGAAAGGTAAAGATATTATAGTTTGAATATTTGGTAGAATAAATTTCGTACATAGTAATTTGTTTAATTTTTATACCCATTAACAACAAACATAGTGATTTTATCGTAGCGTAGCGTATCATAAATATATTTTAGTTCAAACGCGTAATTATGAATTAACATTTCCTATTTGAATACATGTAGTATAAAATCGACCAACTAGTACTTGATACAAAATTATTATTTAATTCTACCCCATACGACTATGAGAATTTATTTGAAATTTAATAAAACATATTTTTAAATATTTTAAGAACTATATTTGTTGTTTATGAGTTTAATATTAACGTAAATATGTTTGAATATAAACTCGAGCTTATATGAAAAATCTTTAACATCCCACTTAAGATTCATGGAATATTTTTTTTGAAGGAAATTTACAATTAGATGCTGGCTGCATCTAATATACTATTGACATCGTAGAGAAATATTGTCGATTATATAATATTTACACGCTGAGCTAATTTTGTCCTAAGTCTATCAACACATACCCGATCTAAAATATTTTTGTGCTAAAACTGACTGAGTAGTCGAAGACTGCGTGCTATTCCATACATGTTTTTTTTTTAATTTTTTACTATATTTAAGCGATGTGTGATTTGATTAACCATAGATTTACTTTTCGTAAAAACACGTAGATTTATCTTCCGCATTTTGCTCACATAATATTTGGTGGTTAACATTGACTGACTGTAACAATGTAGTGGGATGATGCATAATTTTAACATATCTCTTGTACCTTTATTAGTAAAATTGAACTCAAAGTAAACACGCATAGAGTTGTTATTACTCTGGGATGGTAAGAAACGTTGTAGAGTGAATTTCATACGGAGTTGTTTCTATGAACGATTTTTGGTATGGAATCTTAGAAAATGTTGTTGCGTGAATGTATAATATTGACCATGTAAAACGCAGAAATCGAGTTAGATAAAGTTAATACGGATGTCTCTTTCACTCACGTATAAAATTGTGTTGGTGTCTCATTTTTGAAGTGTGTTAATAACGGCCGCTAAATTTACCGAATATATTGTAATGTTATCAACAAATACTATAGATTAGGAATTGATACGAACTTTTGGATTTTTGTAATCACTTCATGAATATTTGCATGAGTAGCTAGTTGAAGGTTTTTGATGAATATACATACATTTTATAAAACTCCCCTCCTCCTTAAACTATACACTATATTATTTTATAAATGTAAATAAATACCTAAGTTTAGTTTTTCAGCCAAAATTTGTTACCTACCGTGGCAATTTAAATGCGATAAAGGTTTTTTTTTTCAAATAATTTTATATGAAAATTGTATCGTATGAAAGTTTGTCATTTTGTAAATGTTTATTGTTTTGTTCAGTATTGCTTAAGCTCATAGTATATTAATATAATTATTACCTATAGACCTATTTAATAAAAATCTGAACATTATAATAATTTTGAATTTTATTTCAGTTATCAAACTATCGATACTATACAAATCCAGTATTATACTAGGTCTAGTACCTGGTATAATACTAAATCGGATTAATGCAAAATCGGCTTCGTATCCGTTTTTCTCCCGGAGTCTCCCTTAAGGGAGACAAGGGGATGATGCTAGTGTTCATGTCTTAAAGAAAATTACCAGTGTTGTTTGTTGAAACTGATACCAGACAGTGTAGCCCGAAATCAAAATAAATCATCCATCATACAAACATGGCAATAATAAGGCGTTCCTTGGCGCGCCCTACAGCCTTAACGGCTGAATGGCTTTAAAAAACGAGTCGTTCTCGTATACATTGGTATGACATATAGGTACAAACAATGGTAGGTAGGTATGATACGATAGGCATAGAGCCGCGGCAGATGGCATCATATAGGACAGGTCAGCACCCACCCAGCTGTGGGATAAAGAAGGCTGTGGATGATGATGATGGACCTATAATTTTTAATTCGCCAAGAAAAGAAATAGTCCCACTTTCAGTCTATTATTATGTTGTTTCAAATAATTTTGCTAGGAAACAAGACATAGTAACTATACCTACCCAACATTACGATCAACTTTTCTATATGGCGAATCTTTTGATTCATAAAAAACGACTGTTACTTGTAAGGACATAATATTTTCTCGAATTTAGCATTACTCCTTTCAAATATTTATTTGGATTATCTCTACATATTAAATGGGATTGTCTATTGTTTGCCCGAAAGATATATTTTTTTACCCGAATTTTACTTGCCAGAATTTGATTTGCCCGAATTTTTCGTTTACCATAAAATTCATTTGACATTTTCTTGTTTGCCCGTACATTATATTCTATAATGATACGAGTGCCACGCGTATTGTTATCAATTTTATTAATTGCAATAATATTATTTAACAGAATATTTCAACGCCATACTAAATTAATTTCAAATACATCCCAGCCGTTCTAGTGCACTTCGCCGGCCGCTGACGCGGCACGCTCGCTTTGTTCGCTCGGCTCGTGCGTTGTTTTTCATGTTCTAGTAAACAATGAGTATGACATAATAATATTATGTCTGTTGACTAGTATAGCAGATAGAATTATCGCAAATAAATTCTGGCTAACGGGTGTACCCTCTTTAATGGTATATAGCTAATCTTTCTGCTATATTATTTTTGTTATTGTAGTTAATAATTTTGTTTATGTTAATAAAGGCCAAGTGCCTTTATAGAGCCATTATTTATTACGATGAATGAATTATACCTCTTTTCAGCTTACTACACCTGTAGCCGATAACCCTGTAGTCTGAGATGATGTCGAGTAAAGAAAAGAAAGACACCGCTCTCGTTTCAAATCGAATTCAATTGGGGACCTCCGCTCCGTGCCGTGATCCCGAATTCAATTCTATCGGAATAGTCGAAACGTGCGTCCATTCTGTGGAATCGAATGAATTTTTATCAGTTTATCCCACATGCCATGCTTGTTCAAACTAGTGATGCCGAAATAAAGTTTTCTTTCTATATCCATATTAAGATAAGACAACTCTTTATTCAAAATCCAGCCTATGATAACATAATAATCAAACTATGATAATAGAAGTTTCTCAACATATACTAGTATTTTACTAGCGGATTTATCGCTTATAGCAATTTCTGCCGGGTAACCATGCACGTACATGATGACTTATATAATAGAGAGATCGTGAAATATTACACCACCAACTTACTATAAATAACAATGAAAAAAACCAATACTTATATGAATACACATATATAGACAAATTCACTACTACTTATTACAATAAACAATTTATAGTTCTATAGCGATAGACGATGTATTAAGACTCGATAGATATGTTGACGAAAGCACACGCCTAAAGTCTAGTATTATTAATAACTAATTAGTTTAGAAAAATCGGGAATAAAACCGTCCAGACGGAATACATACCCACTTAGCCCGCATAATTAGTGTTTGAACACTGTTCAAACCATTTAGATACAATTTATGTAGGTAATTAGTCCTTCCACAAACGGTCAGGCTGTATAATCGTCCCTAGCCCGCTTTAGTAATAGTTAAAAGTGATATGCGACAAAATTTCTTGATATTATAGCGATATTATCCATAAAACCTACATAGTTATTAATCTTAGTCAGATATCGATAGCCCGACTATCGATAATTTAGCTTCACTAGTTCATGCGATGTTTTAAATGAAAAGTAAACAAAGGTTATTGTTTGATCTAGTATTGATGGTAGGAATTTATATGTATACATAGATCGTGCAGTAAATGGGAGATATACCTATTATATTTACTATTTTTTCTTTTCTTCTTCCTCTAAAGTTGACCTTGAGATTTGTAAAATGACGTACCGTAACTGCTATAATCTGTTCTATCCTGATATAGGTAGGTACAGTTCCAATAAAATAAAACAACGATCCACGATCGTTTATTCTATGTTATTAATATTTACGAGTTAGTAATACAGAGTTATCACAAACCAGTGTTGCAGACTATGGCCTACACTTCCTTCATGAGGAAAATACGTGCGTGTCATTTTGTGTTGCTTTCAACATATTGATTACATTTACAGTTAAAAATCTACATTTTGTTGCTGAGTTGCTTACATTGTGCTATTGATGGGATATTTACGTGTTCTAACACTTTAAATTAACCATTTTAGTTCCATTTTTAATTTACATAAGGCCAAACTCTATTCCTGTTGTAGTGCCATATTTCAGCAGCTAGTATAATGACACAGAGTACGTAAGCTCCCATTAAAATGAACAAAGGTTGAAGGATTTGCTCGAACTGTGTCTCGACGCGACGCGGCGGAGTGCATTCTGTAACATCCTCACTGTAAAAATTGTCGATGAGACGGCTCAGTATACCGGCTTCTTTAATGCGGAGAATACTGGAAAAATTAGAGAATAATTATTTTACTTAATTTAATTTAAAGTCTAATAATAATTATTATAAGTCTGAAGGACGTTAGACAGAAATCCTGGCTTATATTTTAGCCAAAAAATAAGTATAGCAATTCAGCAGGACAACGCAGCCAGCATTTTGGGCACTTTGTCTGAATTATAAATTTTATTTACTCGAATATTTTGTTTTAATTACTTTTGTATATATTATAACATTAGTTAGCAAAACACAATTATTAATTAAGTGCTACTTGAGGTTTTAGCGAAAAGGTCTAACACACACCCTCACATGGATACACAGGTTATTACACTCTTCTTTCCTTTAGGTTGACTCATTAACGTACAGGTGACCAAGGCTGTTATTTGAATTGTCTCAGAATTACTATTATATTGTACCAAGCTGGCGGTCGACATCTACTTACAATAGATCAGTTTAAATTCAAAATTTACATTTAGTTTAATACTACTTCATCAATACGACCATTTTAGTCCAATATGAGACAATAATAATTCTGAGACAATTCATATAACAAACTTGGGCTCTAGGTATGTAAACAAAACAATAGTTAGATATTTGAGAGCCAAATTAACAGCTATACTAAGAAATTCTATATATTTTATTCAAAATGGCGATTCTATTGATTCCAGTACGAATAAGATTCATCGTCTTGCAGTCCCTTTCGGAGCGTCAACGGCGCGTGAAGATTTTATCTAGACCTACATCAAGTTAACCCTGCGATAGTTTCGTTTTACAGCCTTTGGAAAAGCGAGACGATTTATATCCAATGACCAATTTATGTCTCGTGTCAAAGGGCATAAAGTGTATTTTATTTAGATGAAAATGGTAAACGACTCAAATGTTGCGATCGTATAGCTTAGAGCTATGTCGTTTAGTAAAACTACTACTGTAATAAAACACTGCCAAAAATTGACTGATAAATCAACAAAACGGTACACTGAGATAATTTGAAAATATTATAACTAATCCCCAAATTGAACACGACGGGAAGTTTCATCAGTTGCACGTGTCTATGTGTGTGTGTCAGTCGTTGACGTCATAACTCCTGAACGCATGAACCGACTTTTTTTTTGTTTTTATGGAAAAGGAGAATAAGTTGCAAGTGTTCGTATTCTTAGCTGTCTTTAAAGAACCCCGTCGCCACGCCACAAAATGGCAGATTACTTACATACGTATTTTTTCACATCTCAATCTATATGGGTATCAAATGAAAGGGCTTAGAAGTTAGAAAACTTATACACTATAATAACTTTCAAATCAAAGATGACCGTCACTATGAACCTATATTATTTATTTAGACTTGGTGAAAAAAAAAAAATTACTTGTTTCTGTATAAATGGCACCTATATTATCTTTTGTTAGACCATCACAGAAATAAGTGATGGCAAATCAAAAGGCCTAATGTGTGAAAGTCTTCAACGTAGTTTTATATTACGTACTAAGCTTTTTGCGTAAAAATCATTTGTAAAATGTTTAGTATATTAAATATTGTTCAATTAGTAAAGAAAATAAATACGCAACATCAAATTATCTTATTTTCTTGGAGCCGACTATGTATGTTTTATAGAAAAATGTATTTTCTGGAAGGGAAAACTTCACGAATGTAATTGAAGAAACTTAAGCCGTTTGCCTACGGAAGGGAATAATGAAAGGCCTCCTACCTGAACTTAGATAGGAATACAGTGGTAGTAATTTTCTTTTAAATTTACTTCGTAAATATTTTTTTAACTAAGTTAATTGACCTATTATCTAAAGGCTAATATTTCGAGGTTTCGCTTCTGTCTTCAGTAATTTGGTATAAGATAACTTATAAGTAAGTAACAGATTACTAAAGTCTGGTGTAAAAACGCATATCATAGTAGATTAACTTTAAATTACGCAGTACTTTTAAATAAAATAAAAAATTAAAAAAATTAACGTCTTCATAATCATGATTACATACTTACGTTACTTTGTAAATGTCCAAGAATGGGAACGTTTTGGATACGAAGAAATATTTTCTGATGTTTGTGACGACGTCTACCTGCACCAGGTTACAAATTTCGTTGCTGTTGAATACTGAAATGAGTAAGAAAAATAATTACAAACAAAAATTACAATCGTTTTTAGTTTTGCAGGCGCTTGAATATTTTTTGTAGGTACCTACTGGATCTTGACCTCGAATTCCCATTCAAAAAAAGATAATTTACAATTGGTCTGTGTATAATTGGAAAACAGTCATAATAAAAAATAATACAATATACGATCAATTGAAAACACACTTCTATTTTAAATTCGTTTAATGAATTCTTTTAGAAAAGTAATTTAGATATATACAACTTTTTAAAATATATCTGTATGGCAAAACCGTTTTTGATCCTAGAGTTTAAAGCATATATGAATCAATATATATATAAGTCCGTACGAGAGATTTCAGGTATCGGGGTCTGATGAACCCCGTTCGCTCCCAGTTCTAGTTATTATACCTTGATGTACAAGTACGCTGATTGAGTTCTATTGTTAACTCCGCTAGGGTGTGCCTCCTTTTTCAGTATGATTCTCGAGCCCTGTTTGTTTTCACATGATTCCTTGTTACACATAATATCGACTTACATTTCCGAACGTACGGCGCTATGGTCGCATAATCAGACAGTATTGCTGTTTTGGTGTTTTTGACAGCAGTCAACCCTTCCTCCATCGACACAGGCCTGAGTTGCAGCAGTTTCTGATAGTAAGCGTCCATATCATCACCCTTGTAGATGCTGGCAATCTGTGATGAGTAAAGCTGGAATTTTATTATGTTCATTTATGTATCCCACGAATTTAAAAAGAAAGTTCAGAAATTACAACTCTAAAGAAACTTTCGGCCAGGTCTAGGAGGTCTGTTAGCACTACTTAGGTCATATTTGTTTGTTCTAGGAATTCAACAAGGACTACAATTTTGGGTCATCTAAACAGCCTGATACAAGAAAAACTCCGCCTAATTTTAATCAACAAATAAACAATTTTGTATCCCTAGGCCAGAAAAATAAGAATATAATTATTCTGTGTTAAATTGGAACTTTTTAGTACGTGATGTTTTTATTAGTATTTATATGAAATTATCATACTTAGTAGGTAAAAAACCTCTAAATAGTAACGTAAAATCGTAACGTAGTAAGTAGAAAAATTAGCACGTAAAGAGAGTCTAAAGACAGATCTAAAAGCGGGTGAGATTGAAACTCTTCAAGATAAAGGGATTGAAGTGTTTTAAGTACTCACTACTAAAAGTTTTTAGTACAATAGGAAAAATATAGGCGTCAATATCTTTCCCATTGTTACAACGCACAACTAAAGAAACATATACAATATTTTTGCATTGGCGTTTATCTTGGGCAATGAACTACAAATTCGAAAAATGCTTTTCAGGATAAATCAATGGAGTGAAAAGTAGGTGGTTATATTTTTAATAACAAAGATGGCTCAACCTTCAAACTTTTTGATCAGAACCTGATATCGTCTAGGTATAGAAAGTTTATTTATTTCCAAATAAACAAAATAAGAAAAACACTTTATAGTGGGCACCAAACTCGGCGCAGCCGGTCTTTTTGTAAATAGCCGTTATTGGCTTGTCTATGGTACACTTGTGCCTATAAAATTAGATTTGGTGTAATACTTAAACATTTTACAAATAAAACTTAGAGAAGATAGAGTCCAAGTTGATGGGTTTATCTATCGGTTTAGTCTCAATATTCCGTATCTATCATCTCACCAACTCCATGCAGCACACCAAATTGAGTTCAGTTGGACAAAGGAAATTAGTTTAATTTAGCTTATAATATTTGATTACAAACAACGTCACAGTAATACTCGTATATATTTCTATACACTAATAAAAGCTGGTACAAATATATATATATATATATTTAAAAACTTTGACATAGCCATTTTTTGGTGGCGTTCATCTTGGATTTGAAATTTGGTATAGTATATAGAGAGTTGTAAAGATATATATATACCGCCATTTTGTTTCGGTAGCCATCTTGGGCCGATTTTCATCAAACATAGCTTACGAAAATTCCTGACTAATTTACCATTCAAACAATATCTATCTTTATATACAAAAATTAATCCCTATATCCCTTTGTCACGCTATCACGCGTGAACGCCTGGACCGATTTCACTATTATTTTTTTGTTGTGTTTGTTATTGTCAGGAGAAGGTTCTTAAGAAAGACAAAAACTGAAAAAATATTCGCTTGTTTCACTAAAACTCTAGAACAGCTGGGCCGATATAGCTGATTTTAGCCTTGAAATGGTTGTCGTACTTCAGGGAAGGTTTAAAAGGTGAGAAACATACATAACTGTCAGGCGGTACGAAGTTTGGCGGGTCAGCTAGTAAAATATAAAATCAACATCGGATCATGCGTTCGGGAACTGCGATGACAAACACACATGTTAAACTTATAAAACGCCGTCGTTTAACGAGTGTTTAATACATAAAGCTACTCACGTTATTATTAACAATAGCTTTGACGTTCTCAAATATGACACATTCGATATCGCTTTCAAGGAGCTCTTGCAGTGTGATGGCGTTATTTGCATCGTTGACGAGATGCGAGAGTAGATTAGACGTGTAGTACGTATACACTATGTATGCAAATAACAAGAATACTAGGTACGCCGTCCGACGGGATAGTATCCGAGCTTCTATTGGAGGGACTGGAAATAAATATATATAGAAAATTATTTGTTTGTCACAGAAAACAAGCTTTACCTACCTAACTATTTAGCTAGGTTAGCTTTCATCTCTAATTTACAATACTTATGATGTACAATTATTAAAAATAAAAAAATAAAGTACGTAAGTTAAATAATAAGGAAAGTCGTAGTTATAAGTTAAAATGATTGCTATTTAGCTACGTAGCTAAGTCAATAAGGTATCTCGGAGATACATGAATCAAAATAATGTTCTTTAATAAAATATTGCACTTTTATTCCAACCCGTGACGCAGAAGGTACGTAGATAGTAGTGTTTAGTTAAAAATATATATTTGTTTCATACTTAATATAACTTAACCTCAAAAATTAAACGTTACATTTCCATACAATAACCAGGTTATAATTTTAGCTAGGTTATAATTTAGCCTATCGATTAATACTGAAATCACCCAAAAAATCGTCCCGCAAGATACTAAGGCCAACCCAACGTTGATCTTCCGTTGGAACCGAGGATGAAGACGAACTTATGTAAACGAAAAAATCATTTCGTATGCAGAAATTCGTATTTGTGATTACGGTACAAAGTTTGCCGAATGATTTTCCTGTGAATTGACCTCGGGAGCAACATAAATATAACTTTGAAACTAAGATATCTTGACCGAATTTTATCATATCATATTTGGACTCTTTTTAATGATGTGTGTTATATCGCCAGTAAATAATGGAAATTAACACCCTAATAAAAAGTCTTTGACGGCAAGAAAAATGTATTTATACAAAGTTTCATCAAGATTTCAAAAATAATATTGCCAGCAGTGTGTTTGGTAAATTATACTTACTGTGCTGACAATAAGCACCGATCACCATCAGCAGCTCATACCCATAGCTACACTCCCTGGCATCTTTCTTTACTTTATTTTCCCATTTTTTCAAAAGGTAAAAATACACGCTGCAGAAGAAAGCCATGCCGTAAAGAAAGTGCCACACTTGACGGGTAAAGGGTTTGCTATAGAAATGACCGTACGACATATCCGGGTATGCGATTGTGAAGCCAAAACTGAAACGATACAACTTTATTTATTTATTAGATTCTCCCATATTCACAGCAACACCAAGGCACGTGGCGACTTATATGTATGTATACTAGCTGCGGTTTTTATATCAAGAATATCAATTAAAGAACTTTTGTAATCTGTTCAGGCGTCTCTTAGAAATCAGGGACCTTATGAAGGTCGACAGTGAGTCGGACTCGCTCACTAAGGGTTCTGTACCACTATATATACCAAAGTAGTTCAAGTTTCTACCTGTTCTCGTTATTAATATCGAACAAAAAACGGCAAAAATCACATTTGTTATAAGTTTCATTTTTTTTTTAAATATTTCTCGTTATAACGGCAATAGAAATATTTCACCTGTGAACATTTAACTGCTAGCGATTTCGCTTACGGTAGCGAAGATACAGCCTGGTGACAGACGGACGGACGCACAGATGGATGAACAACAAAGTCTTTTGCTCTATATTAATAACGACAAGAAGACAATAATGGTATGAACCCTTCGTAAGTGACTCGCACTTGGCCGATTTGTATCCTTATAGAGAAATAATATGGAAAAATACAATTTTGTTAAATAATTAAACCAAAATTTGGCAGGTAAAGGTCTCATCTTGTGACCACCGTCACAATGAAGTCACTTAGCGACCTTTCGGTGGACTTTCATCGGATACATTTCGTAAAGTGAACCTTGGAATTAGATAAATTTATTGCTCCATCCCCGTTCAACAATTGTAAAACTCTCTTACATTACAGTTCTGTTTCTTGACAGCTACAGTCTTAAAGTCACAAGTGGATTGCTAGCTTTTATTCAAAGGTAAACTATATAAGTATGGGTATAACACTATTACTAGTTACATCTTGATCACTATTAAGAAAGTCAAGTTATTCTTTCCAAAGTAGAGAATAAATGTGTTTTGCGTGTTTTATTATTTTTACAAAGTAAAATAGAGGCAGAATAATGTGACACATAGTTAAAGACAGGGAATGTTTGCGATTCGATGATTTATATTAGGGTTTTATTTATTAGCTAAATACCAATAAATAAAAAAACAAGTCAGAGACAATAACATTAATTTCTTGTTTTTTTTTCTTAGGGTAGACCCGTGGCCATCAATTGGAAGCTATGGGTTGGTAGAACATATTTAGGTAACCCATAGCGTCATAGCCACGCGACAATGAAATATAGGTATTTAGATAGTAGTATTTTTTTAAAGCTCTAATGACAACATTTCAAATTTTGACAGCCCATTTTTATAAAGATAATTTAAAGATAAATGAAAGATAACGTTATAATAACGTTTAATAATTAATTTAATTACGCCACGGTTAGTAGCAAGTACTCTGCGGAATATTCAGAGCGCTGGTAATCGCGTTCGACACTGACACTATTCTCGTTAGAATGTATCATATTCTTTGACCATAACAAACAACAGCAATACAGATAAATTAATTGCATAATTTTTACGAGCTAACATCATTCAGAACTATTCTAAGATTTTCAAATATCTCTAAAAACGTTATTATTACATTCTGAATGAAATAAAAAAATATTGATACGTTATTTTTCATGCATCTTTCCAGTATCTTAATAAAAATGGCGATAAAAAATTTGAAATGTTGTTAATTGTTATGTTTTGATAGGACCAGATTTAGGTTCGAAGGTTGTTCCTTTTCGAACCGTCGTTGGCTATAAAACGTTATTTATTAGTTGATAATTTAGAGTTAGATACGTACTCCCAATCGAATATAGCGGAGACGGGGTAAGCGAGGGGCAGCACATCGGCCCGCAGGCTCATGGGGCGCGCGAAGAGATCAACTGACGAGCCGTTCTGATAGTACATCTCGATCTCTGTTGTCAGATCGCGGTCCATCACTTGTTGCTGGTACACGTAGTTTATTCTAAAACAAGGTATAAATATTTTAAATGAAATTGAAAAACCGCCTTCAATTCTGCAAGCAAATTTTGCCACTAGACCGATTAAATGTTAAAATTGACAAGTTATCAAACCTCTGACCGATTTTGATTAGAGTTTTAGTAAATAGGTCTACTCGAGAAGTATAGAAGTACTACTTTCGAACAAATATCTTATTTTTTTCAAATCAGTCCAGCCATCTCCGAGAAATCAAGTAGTAACAAATATAAAAAAATATCATCGGATTGAGTACCTCCTCCTTGGGTAGCCGGTTAAAATTAAAGTGCTTCTTGTTGTACTACTGAACCCTAAACCGGTGAAAAACTGATAAACTTTTCATTTATTTGAATATTTTGGACTGTTTTTGATAAAATGTATGTGGAACCATAAAATATGTTCTTTATGATAAACGAAAGAAAAGAAAACTTTTATGTCGGAATTATATCGAGTAGAGATAGCGATGAAAGAAGTAAAAGAAGTGTAAGCACGCTTGTTTTAATTTTGAGAGATCGTCACTATGGGTAACTCTCATTTTTGTAAATTAGATCAGGCATCGCTGCGAAATCGAGAAACATACATAAAATCTTCGACTATTTGGAAAATTCCTCGTTACGTATAATTTTGTATTCGATTTACGGAGTCTCGTGTAAATCATCATGCTATTCTCGACGCTACTATTTAGAATTAGATTAATTTTCATTAAAACAAAAAATTTAAAAATTGACGTCGCTCACGAATCAGGGACACAAATAGACAAAATCTAAAACAATAATGCGATGAAAAAAAATGTGTTTTGATGTAAAACCTCCTTTTTGAAGACAGTTAAATATATCCTGAATCTAAATAACACGATAAACTCATACACGTGTTCTATATAAGAGACGTCCTAAAGAACAGTCGTATTTGCTCAGACGAGCGCATTTCGACGGCCTTTTGAATTTCACATGTTAATGAAAATAGGTTTTCGCTCGGAAAACGCTGGAATGTATAATATTTCAGTTAATAATATAAGCAAATTTCCGTGTTAAGTAGATGGACTACGCTCGCAGCGTACTCGTATTATTTAAGTTATTATTCGTTACTAAAAAAGGAGAAGATACCAATCAGACGTACTCAATCCGCACTTATTATGTTTTTTTTATTTATGTTACCTGATTTCTCGGAGTCAGCTGGACCGATTTATTTTATTCATATTTTTTTTGGTTGAATAGTGTCCATTTAAAATTTTATAAAATTCGATGAAGGTTTGAAATCGATATAACTGAAATAAATATATCAGAACAGCAGCTGCCGTAATGTAAGTGGGTGATTACTTTTTTTCAAAATTATTTATATAAATGTCATTGAACTTTTTCAATTTAAATTATAATTATGTACTTAAGTACTTAATCTGCTTTCAGTTGTTGTGTAGGTTTACTTTAAAATGGGTAGGTACTTTTTAGTTTCAAAGTTCAGATATATATTTTGACGTTAAACAAATCTATAGCTTAAAAAAATACCTCATTACAATACAATACAATATATCTTTATTGCACACCAAGAAAAATATATACAGCAAATATAATTATTATAAACAAAACATTGGTAGTACATTGGGCGGCCTTATCGCCTAAAGCGATTTCTTCCAGGCAACCTTTGGATGGATCGGACTAACTGCAAATAGTAACGTCGGTGGTGTACCAATAAAAAAGGAAAAAAAAGAGATGGTACAAATACTGTACCATAAAAAAAAACAGAAAATACATACATATATATATATATATATTTAGTAATATTAAGCACATACAACAGCTACATACGTCATACTCGTAATAATAATAATACCACACAAGATGTTCCACTTAATTAAGAGAAAGATAATTCATTCTCATTAATATCTTAGAAAATTACTTTGTTCATATGTAAAAGTTATAGTGATTACCGGTTAGAAAATGAGCATGGTGTGTTAGCTACTTTTACAGCATGCACACTTATTAGATGCCCATGCATATTTATTAAATGTAGTAGTCAAAAGAAGCTAATTAGGATCTCAAAACTAAAAACCAATATTAAGAATTATTAAAGAAAATTACCGTACCTATGTTTTATTAAAAAAAGTCAAAGTCGACAGGTAAGCTTTAGATCACTGCATCTTAACGAGAGAAATCTCAGGGTGTAACCATTATAGAATATAATCATCTGCAGATGACACGATGAGACTCATAAATACATTCTACATATCAAAATTCTTACCAGTTTCAGCTGTGGAAGGTCACATAGATTTAACAAACAAATAAACAACACAAGTACAAACATACACTCGAAAAACAGTACCCTACTTTTACAAGTCAGTTCAGGAGGTAATGGCGCGCTGGACGATGAATAAAGTCTTGGTTACGAAATATCCGGCAATGGACAGGATTTGCCAGCATACAAGAACTATTTCGATTGGCACAACACCGAGATCCATTCGCTGAGCTGACGGCCAACCTCCAGTAGTGGAGAGGTACCAGTAGAAGAAGAAAAAAGAGGTAACACTTACTTAAAGCCATGTACTTCTTGTATCAGCTGAATGATCTGACATCCCAGCAGGGTTTGCCTCCACAATGTGTTCTGGTAATACAGATCGCTGGTCAGGATATCTTCGCAAGGGAAAAGAGTTGCTACATTGAATGTGGCATTTGTTCTTATAGAAAAATGCTGTTAAAAGAGAGAATTTTTCGTTTACTTGTTACCTAACACTACAAGTGAAAATACGCATAATATTTTCTACATATTAGGAATCTTTAAAGAAAAGCGAAAAAAAGGAGAAAGAGAAAAGAAAAGCAGCTTTACTTGTAATGAAAGCAGTTTAAAATAGTCATGTTAGCCGGAGTAGTCGCTTTGCAAGAGTTATTTAATAGTCATTCTTTCGGTAGAGCTCTGCCTATAGTCTCGTAAAAAAAGGTTGACATCATCGTTAAATAATTTTAATATATTGCATCTCAATAGCATTAACTATTATAAAAATATTATGGCGTATGTGCAGGCTATTATGGTTTATTTATGGTGTCATTATATACAGCTACTTTTTAGTTTTATATTGTAAGGTCATGTTTCTGCGTTATTGAAGTTGCGACCCTGAAGGTATGAGTATACCTTTTTTTATTTAAACAATTTCATTAACTTATTAATCAACCGGAACTAGGCATCTATTTCCGGTTTAATTAGTCCGTAGTCAGAGACCCAAGGGATCTGTGAATTTTCCGGATTGAAAAGTTCGTTATCTTTTCACACAGGTAGGGTAAAATTTTACCCGGTTACCGGTACCTTTCCGGTATTAAAATATTCCTACAATAAATAATAAATATGTACGCAGCTAGAATAACTTTGTCATATTATTTTAGGTTCATTGGAGTTCAATCTGTACTCATTGTATTTGGTATTTAGTAATTAATAAAAACTCCTAAAACGACTTGAAAAAAGCACCATTATATTTATTATGTGTTTTTTCTTTTTTTTGTTTGTACCGTCCCGGTTTCGCACGGGTGGACATTTTTGTGTCTATTTTTATACGCCTTGGGTTGGTTTTAATAAGAATTTTTAAGGATCTCTTCTTATTTCTAGTATAAATTTAGCTTCTTTTACTCAGTGATAATGTAGCTTTCTAGCTAAATTCAAAAAATACAAGTCTTTCCTCTTTATTACATTAGTGTAGATGACAACTTAGATTTTTATCAAGAAATGTATACGTGTATTATGTGTTCAGTCAAAATTGCATTCAAAAAATCACTCAAACATGCAATGTAATGTGATCTTTATTTTGACAACTTTCTTCGATCAAAGTCACCGTTGCTGGTCAATTTAAAAAGCGGCCAACAAAATTGTATATAATTTCATAACCGTCGTGTTTTTCGGTGACAGTAATTTCTTTTGAAAATCCATTATTGTCGAGTTTTAGTTCTAAAGAGTGTAGTCCAAACATATTTTATTCAGATCTATCCCGCGATGATCCATGACCGACTAGTTTTGAATAAAAACAAACATTGAACAATTAAATTGAAAATTTTGAACAAACAATTTTGTTGTGACATCCATCTTGGATTTGAAATTATCATAATGTACAGTTTTCTACTAGTGTAGATCCCTTTCATTTGATACCCATATTGAGGGTATGTGCGGCGTCCATCTTTGACCGGTTTTCACCAAAAATAGCCCCGACATCAGCAGTATCATATATTATCGACTAATACACCTTTCGTACAAAAAATCCAAATCAAAATTGGTCCATCCGTTTGGGAGCTACGATGCCATAGACAGGCAGACAATTCCTAACTACACAAACACACCCTGACCCATTAAACTTATAGCACTCCGTCATTTATGCGAGTTAAAAAGAAATAAAATTAGCAATTGAAAATGTATATTATCATCAATAATTAATCCAAGTACGATATTAAATAATTGAGTACCTATTTAATATTTTAATGGCAGTAATTTGCATTGCTCTACTTACCTTCATCTTTTACTTTATCACTGTTTTAATGAATGTAAAATTAACTTATTTATTCAGTTTTCTTATTCCAATTTAAATTAATATCTCTCAGCTTTCGAAGCTAAACTAGTATATTGTTCAGCTATACTGTCTTATGTAATTGCTAGTCAAGATAGGTTTGCTTTTGTAACAAAATATTCGTAACCAAAATGTTTTCGTAAAGGCACGGAGGAAAGCAAATTACGTGCAATGAATATTTGATTCCTTCGTTAACGTAGTTCAGGGGCTGTACTGTCAATTCGCTTAAATGGTTAAAGTAATATTTTGAAATAGTTTTTTACGATAGTAGAGTCTATTGCGTCTGATTAAGAATCGTGGTGTAGTAAGAATATGGTTGTGCAGAAATTGAATCGTTTATAAGTGATGACGGTACTACGCCCCTAAGGTAGTTTGAGGTTAAAATAATAAATTAGTAAATGTTTCAAAAGCCCGAAGGCTTTATTGCTATTGCGGCGATGGTTGAGGAAATGTTTACTGTTACTTAGCTACGCCTTTTTTAGGGCCCTCTAGAAACTAATATGTTGATATATTTTACAGTGTCAGTCCGTAGGTATGTCATAGTAATCTTTATTATTTATTTATACACGGTGTTATCTAAGTAAAGCCCGTTAACATGTGCCAGCCGTTTAAGAAATCAAAATAAAATATATTAAAATGGTACGTTAGCTTTTTAAATAAAATATGAAACTTCCTAATTTACTACTCTTTAGATACAAGAAAGCTGTAAGAGGAATATTAAAAAAAAAATAAGACAACGAAAGTATTTTTATTTAATATATAAAAAAAGAGAAAAGTCTATGTAACGTCTGACTGACCGATATTATTAATTGAACCTAGGAATCCACGCAGAGCTTAAACCGCTGAACTTAGAGACATTAATTTTGCGTGCATTTATTAAAGGGTGTTGGGGTGTACTACGAAAAGATTTGTGGAAATTAAACCCCTAAATGTCAAATAGGTGAAATGGGGGTTCAAAGTTTAATTTTTTTTTATTTCCATTGTATGCCGCGGGCAAGGCTGCGGGGATAGCTACTAGCCTTAATTTAATTTGTTTCACCAGTTGGGTTTAAAAGCGACTACATCACCATGTACCTACTACATTAAAATTTTAACTATGCAGTTTTTCCCTTTGAAAAGTAATATATTCGCTAGGTTTCTTCGATTTTAGTAATGGTGTTAGAGGATATGCAGCAAAAATTAGCAGTGCATAAAATATTTGAGAAGGTACATGTCAAGTTTTATTTTATAAGTTGAAGTTTTTAAAATGGCCTTTTCAGTTTTTATAAAGAGTTTAATTTTCGTAAAATAAAATAACTATTATAATATCATATATAACTCGTACAAATTGAACTGTCTGACACTGAATTTGATTTCTTATAAAGTTTTTATCTACATCGACAAATATTTACTGATCCTTTTACTTATAATCACGTTCTCGGTGTAATTACTATCCCTCATTATGGACATTCTGATTTCTAATTATTAAGCACAAAATTATTTTACTTTTGCAAAGGGACTCTTTCCGAGGCTTTTCTGAAGACTTTTATTTTTGGTCGGACACCCGTCTCCGAGAAATGAGGTCACTAGGTTTTCTCTTGTGACCGATTTGAAAAAATATTTTTTTAAACGAATTATAATACATTATTTTTAGGGTTTTTGGTTCTTCTAAAGTAGTGCCGTAATTCATAATCAGGCTGTATCTTATATTTCACTCACGCCAAAAACACTTATGTTACAAAAGGCAAGGGATAACGATGAGAAATCTTGCTAGAGGTTGCTAACAATAGAATTGTCAGCCGTCGTGCGAGTTATTCGACGAGGGGCATTATTTTCGAAACGTTCGAATTCATTCATTACTCGCTAATGAGAACACTTACAAAATTGCAAAAAATCGTATTCTTGAAACTCATACCCTTCGCTAACAATACGAATGATCTGAATCATCTCGTATTTGAATTTATTGATAGAAAAAATGATAAGGCCAACCGTAGACAATAAAGATATTCTCTATTTATTTTTAACTTACGTTTCTTTCGACGTTCTTGATATTACGTCAACGTCAAATGCCAAAATGTAGTATTTGATTATGAATGACGTTATCTTATTTCTGCGTAAAATTAAGTATTTTAAATATTTCTGTAAAATGTGATAACCCAGCCTATGGTTTTCGAATATGGCCTTGGCACTAGATTAGCAGAGTTTCTAGCACAGTGTGAGGCACTCAGCGACAGGCAGTACGCCTACCGTAAGGAGAGGTCCACAACGTCACTGGCGAAGGAGGTCGATCGGGAGATCCTCGAAGCGCGTGAGAGTCGCAAACAGGTTGCAGTGATTTTCTGTGTGATCGTAGTAAGGGATGGAGGCAAGGTGAGATCCGAACCACGCAAGACAGTAATAGGCGTTGCGCAGGGATCATCCCTATCAAACATTATGTTCTCCCTTCTCCTCAATGATTTACCCACTAATGTTCCAAACGGAAGCATATATATGTATGCTGACGATGAGGCAGCAATTGTCACAGCACCAACTGTCGACCAATTCGAAATCTGTATTTCGAGTTGGTCGACAGTTGGTGCTGTTAGTGAAATAAAATGTCTAGTGGCTTGAATATGTGGTTTAAAACGAATGGACTGATTTTAAATTAGAGCAAAACTCACTTTATCCTCTTCAACCTCGCGGGTCGCGCCTACAGGCCGTTGCAGGTGAAGGTCGTGCCTTCAGAATGCAAAAGCGAGCTATAGCACGAACGCCGCAAGATACATCGGCTGAGGAGTATTTCCGGTCCATGGGTATACTGACCGTGCCGAGCTTGGTATGTATGCAGGCCGCGCTGTATGGCTACAAACTTTCCGAAGTGAACGGGCACCTAGGAGATGAGCGTCAGCACGAGTCACGCTACCCGCACCGACTACGCGTCAAGTGTTTCAAGCTGGAGAAGACTTGCAGGCAAGTTCATGCACTCGCGTCACACGTATACAACCGAATGCCGCCTAAGATGCGTGACTTTAAACGACGTCTAAAAGGTTGCCTTATTGAGCAGACATACTCGTATTATAATTTGGATGACGTGATTCCGGTTAAATTAAGTAATTGATAATATTATTTTTTTCTTACATGAATTGATCATAAGTAATATTGTAATTATTTGATGAGGTTCTTAATTTTTTTATTGTTTTAAATTTTTTAATTATTATTTTACTTAGTATTTTAAAATACTGTAATTATTATTTATTTTTGACTTGTAACAATTAAGTCGTTATCAATAAAAATGACTATGACTATATTTATGGCTAAAAAGCGCATCTTTCGTATGCGAAAGTTAAATTTATACAAGCGATTTCAAAAATAAGGCTTCCAGTACCTACACAATATTCGTCTTGTTATTCTCTTGTAGCTAGAATGTTGAAGCTTTGGTACGAGGTACAAGACAAAGGTTTCTGAAGTTATAATAGACCAATATGATCAAAATCGTGACAGTTTTATTACAAAATGAATACATATATTTGCCAATGAGCTGTACCCGCGACTTCGTTCGCGGTTGCTTACCTTTCATTATTATGTCAGTGGGACTTAAAAATATGAGAAATTATTTCAGTGATCCATCTTAAATCTTATCATTGTAAAAGATACAATAAGATAGCAGTGTTTTAAACCGTACGTTTTATTAATTAAAGCGATACAGAGTAGTTCGCATAATTATGTTCAGCATGTAAAGATTCTGCATATCATAAATGCCTATTTAATTTTACGAATTCTGCACTCATTTTAACCTGCGTATTTATTTTTTATTCAAGACAGCTAGGCTTTTGACAATCAGATCGCACGACTAAAGAAACCAGCGACACTGTGACCCCTAGATGAAGCATGCCTAGTCTGGAATACACTGGTTATCGAAAAAAAGCTGCCACACACACCATTAGCTGTTTGGCAACAGATTTTTCTAGTTGAGAGCTAGCTAGTTAGCCAGGCAAGTATTAAGATTGCCCTTCCACCATGCTATGGTTTCCACACGATGTTATCCTTCACCGGAGCTCAGGTTCTTCTTGCGTATTTAGTGGGATCGAACATCTTACCTCTCGCACGGCAATCTACCCCCTTTAAATACTCGGACACCATCGCTACAAAAAATTGTGGACGCTATGTGTTGACACATATGTGTCATGTGTGTACTATGTGTTACATCTAGGGCTACAGTATCGCTGATTTCCGTGGTCGTGTGAACTTGTGGTCAAATGCCTAGTTGTGAAAAATAAATATATGTACAATCATAATCTATGTCGCAACTATAAACTAAAAAAAAAAAAGAACTACAATACCGATGTCTTATTTTTTGCAATACAATAATTTCAGATAAGCCTTTCAAAAAAATAACTATGCAAATTAAACTTCAATAATAAAAACTTCGTCCAATAAAAGGTTTATTGTTGAAACTAAAAAAATGAAGCAGTATTTTTTTGGTACAATATTTTGAGTTAATCATTACTAACAAAAAAAATCATCTCTACCGAAGTACGCGTTAGCAAGTTATAATTAAATATGACTATTATCCCCTCTCTCACGGGTACCCCTACAATTTTTTTGTATAACATCATTTCAGGTACACCTTTCTAACAAAAAAAGGATCATCCAAATCAAAGCACGCGTTACCGACTTATAGCTAAATACGACTTTCATGCGTACCAAGGGAACCACTTCTAATTTTCGAGATAACATCATTTCAGTTAGACTTTTGGAATAAAAAGAATCATCCAAATCAAAGCACACGTTACCGAGTTCTAGTTAACTACGATTTTTATCCCCCCTCCCACGGGAACCCCACTAATTTCTGGGATAACATTAATTTTAGTTAGTTCTTTCTAACAAAAAAAGAATCATCCAAATCAAAGCACGCGTTACTGAGCTAAAATTAAATAAGACTTTCATCCCCCCTCCCACGGGAACCCCTTCTGAGTTTCGGGGTGAAAAGTAGATAAGATCCTAACTCATGGTATAAACCTTAAGCATATCAAGTTTCATTAGAATCCATTCAGCAGTTCCGAAGTTATTGAAAGTACAGAAACAGATAGACATACAGACAAAAATTTAGAATAATATAGATTTGGGGTCTATATCGTTAATAACACCCCCGCAAAAGATTTTTTTTAAATATATTCAATGTACAGAATTTGATCTGTTACAGTTTTATTATTAGTATAGATTATACATTCCATTTCCTCATATGGAAGACATTATAGGAAAAAAATATTTTCTTATTTTATTATTTATCTCCTATCGGAGGATGAACAGCAACAGGGCAATAGGCATGACGAAAGATTTTGAAATCCTCTTCGGTGGGTACACGCTTATTATTAACGAAAACACTAATATTTCGGTAATAAACTAAAGTTTAACGGAGTTTAAAGCCATTTTTCTAATATATTTTCAATAGGGCGCGAAAACAGCTCAGTGTCATGGCGTCGGTTCTGACGTCACGCCTAGGTAAACATCAAATGTGTCTTGTCTTGTTATAGGTTCTAGCGTATTTTGTGTGTTAATTTAAATGAATTCCAAAGTTTATAAGTTGTGTACAGTACCTCAGTGTAAAAACAAATCAATAAAAACACCCCATTAGGTGTTTGTACCTACATCTCCCCAACAAGAAAATAATAAGATATAAATGGTTAAAGCTCGCACGGCGGAACCCAAACAGAGTAGTTACAAATTGACCGCTTTATTTCTGTGAAGATAGATAGATTGATTCTTAATTACAGACAAACAAAAAATTAAATACAAGAGATAAATAAAAAAAAACAAATGCTTACTCACTGTCATGTCACATCAAAAATATTAATTTTTCAAAGAAGGCTATAATTTTAGCATTATTTGAACCGCCACTGAAGCACGCCACGCAGAGCTGACTTGATTATCCGAAATCATTGTGAGTAACAATGCTAGTGAGTGCTTTCTAGTAATAGATTTCACTCGTTTTGTCGGGTATTAATTCTAAAGTGTTATAAGTAATAGCAAACATTTATAGGTACCGCAAGGGAGCAAACCTCAAAAATAAACAATGAAACGTTATGTGAAAGCTATCATATTAAATTAAAATAAAGTGCAACTTTGAATAGTTGTTTGTACTTGTATTAGTGATAGAGATAAGTGTATGTACTTACACGGAGGCTTTCACATTTCTAAACTCAGACGAGCAAAATTCTTTATTTGTTGCGAGGAAGTCGCCCAACATCAATATATCAATCCTGGGCAAATTTGAGCTATTTGCTTTAACAAAGCCTAATTCCATCGTTATAAATTCGTGTTGTAGAATCGAGTGGAGTCGACAAATCACACATAAACTAGTAAAAAATCAATCTAAATGCGTAATCAGTCGTACAGTTCACAACAAAACACTGAGTGTACATAGGCGTGACGTCATGCGCTGTGATTGAGGTTTCAGTCAAAATGGCCGATTGAGTATTTTAGCTGTTTTATTTTATTGAAAACCTTATTAATCTCAAATTTATAAAACAGACAAATCAGTATTTTCTGATGAGTGATGTGGTGCTGCAACCGGACCATTCCCGCAGATTCTTATACAAGGGAAGATTCTTGACATTCTTGATGTCACGAATCTTCCCTTGTATGATGAATTGGAGCATTTTGTCTTTGTATTATATTTATGTTTCCCAAAAATAATTCAAAAACCATCCTTGTACAGATATTCTCATATCTTTATATTCCTTTTATCTCATAAATTATTTTTTTGCAGTAATTATAAAGACTAAATAAATGTTTAAGGATTAATAATATCTTAACTGTGCCAAAAGATAACATTTCCTTCCTTTGTAACCGGTATGAAAATGCAATTACATAGACGGGTATCCAGAATCTGTCCAATAGCGAACAATCGGTTTAAAACGCATATACTATACACCTGCCTTCTTACCTGCAGCGTGGTGTGCTAACCCGGATATAAAATATATGTGAGATAAATACTCCGTGATTAGTTTCGAAGACTTGCAAAATAATAAAGTATACTGAGCATATCGCAATGGGAGACGAGCTTAACAGTTATCAGCGCAAAAATGAGAAGAATATTTTTGTCTCTTCTGTGACATATTATTATTACTTGTGTTTGGGTGTTTATTATATATATAAGTATGTATATCAGTTATCAGGTTCTATATCACATGCTTTGTGTGGTTGTTGTCCCATATTATATTTTATTATTATGATGACTAGGAACTCAACTTCCTTGGTATATTAACATAAAAGCTTACAATAAGTATATTATAAATCTGTGATCAGCATAAATGAGTTTTCAGCTAGCTAATTTCATCTAGTAGGCACAGACGTCATTCATTTATTGCTTTTGAATAACATATATTTGAATTATACATTGTTTTTGGTAAAAATGGCAAATAAGCTTATACCTAAAAACTTTCTCTGCCGTTATGAGTTGAAAGTAGGCGCAACCGCTTACGGTATACTCATGATCGTAAGTTATTCAAATTTTTCCTATTTATTTACTTCAATGAAGACTTTATAAAAATCGCATCATACAGCTTTATGTTTAAAATGTTATGTCAGTTTAATCACGACAGCCTATACCTAAAATATACTATTAGGTACTTCAAGAAAGAAAATTTTATTAGTTTTTAAACTTTTAGTAACTATGGTTTTCTCTCAGGCCTTATGATTAAAATAATTAGACATTTTTGTAATTTAGTTGTTTAATTCTGTAAATTGTGATTAAATAGGTCTCCTCAACCTCATTAAATAGGTTACATGTTATGTTTTAGAACTACAATAAGTTAATAAATTATATATAGCAATCATTAAAATACCATGAAAGTGCCTTTATTAATAAAAAATAAATAGATAAATAAGAGAAATTGAAACTAAAATAAAACTGCAACAAAAATAAACAGTCAAATTATCTGCAGACCACTTGAGATCTACCCGGAATGCTACCAAAATACCTGAATGCTTAGCTTAAATAAATAGCTGACACATAATTATATTACATTTAAATCCATAATATCCCACTGCTGGGCCCACGATGGCCGAATTGCGGGTTGGGGACACTTATCTTCGGAAGCTATGAACCTTCTCCGACAAACAGGTTTCCTAACAATTTTTCCCTAATCGTTTAAGCTTGTGGTAATTAATTATAATATGCACATAAGTGAAAAACCTAGAGATGCATGACTGTACCTGGGATTGCACCCGCGCCCTTAAGTTAGTGAGGCAAGGCGTTTACCGACTAGGCTACCCCCCTAAACTTAATTACTTAACATCCATTACAATATAATGAATAAATTCCAGGTGGTAATGTTAGCATGTATTATAGCAGCGGTGATTGACTTGGTTTCGTATAAATCGAGTAAAGAATCCTACTCGGTCAAGCGCAGTGCTTACGCGTTTAGCATCATCATAATCATCTACTCAGGACTCATGATCGCCGTGCATCTGTGGTTCCTGTGGGCTGTTCGAAAGGTAAAAAAATATTTTTTTTTAAACTCTTTTTATAGGGCCTAAAAATTCTCTTGTCAAGGTTAAACTCCCAACTGAAAAGTAACTAGCCTTTCGATTTTTTTATTGGATAAATTTCATAATTCAATTATTAGTACATAATTTAATTTCTCTATCTCTGTAAGATGCCACCGGTAAGGTAGAGGTATGGTAGAGGTTCCATGGACTCGTACAAAACGCATAGCGTCAACTTTTACTGTACGAACTGCCAAATAGTTATCAGAAAATAGTGAAGCTTTACTATGTATGTATGTATGTTAGTCTTTAAGGTTTATTGTATGGTCCTAGTTGCCCGAAGTAAATTGCTTTTTTTATTATTATTTACTATTTTCTGATTATAATCTATAATCTGGGTCTAAATCTTAGACCGCAGCGTCGCTTAAAATCAGGCAAGAAGCAGTCTTACGTAAGCCTTATTACTATTGAACATTACGCCAGAATCTTGACAAAAAAAAAATGACGGAGATATTAATAGTTTTCTGTAGCTAAAAGTATAATATGAGCTCAAAGTAACAAAGTAATGTAAGTTTTCACAACTTAAGCAGCAGCTTTAGTGCCCGTGAGAGGAATTACAATCTTCCGTACACGTAAATATCGAATTCTTTTTGATAGCTCTTGACTGGATTTCGTAACCTCCATGGGATAAGGCGTTATGTTACAGATATCCATGGAAAAACCTTCTTAAATATTAAGTAATTTTACGCTTTATTTTGGAGTCATATTTCGAAAATAACCACACTAAATTATTACAAATTTTATTATTATTTAGTTAGGGAGAATTAAGTGAATTTCAGGACCCTCTGTTGAATTACTTTAATGTTGAACTGCGTATGCGTTAAAAACCCAACTATGAAATATGGTGGAGAACGTGCAGTTTGCTCATTCCAAGCGTATAGCGAACCAACAGCAAGAGAGTTTTGACAATAAAACCCAGATAAAACAATACAAATATTAAACAATTAGTTAAAATGTGACAACTGAATATTAAGACGCTTTAGATTCAGCTCCGAAAAACCCGATGAAGCCAATCCTCATAAAAATAATTTTCTGAATTGCAGCTATACATTAGTTAAAAACATTAAATAAATATCAATAGCCCGTCAGTAATTTACAGATAGATAAATTAATTAATTTTTAGCACTACATTAATCTATGGTATTTTTAACTTTTAGTTGTAATTATTTTTTGAGAAAATTAACTTCCAGGGAAAAGCGTCGGTAGTCGTCGTGTGGGTTGCAATGAACGGGCTCTGGTTGGTTCAGACCACGTTGTTGTTTATCGTACTCCTCTGCCTCTTCATACCCGACTCAAACTTGATCGCCTGGATCATGTGCCTTATCTTCGGGATTATCGCTTTCGGTGAGTTAATCATGTGTCCAGTCTTCGGGATTATCGCTTTTGGTGAGTTAATCATGTGTTTAGTCTTCGAGATGAGAAAATCATGAGCTTTATAGTTGCGTTTCTTTAACAGACTTATAAATAGATATGTAGACTTATATATAGAGCAAATTAATTTAAATTCATAGCAAACGTTCATCAATTTCTCCAAAAGGCACACATCATTTTTCGTTTGAAAGAGTCTTATATTGACTTTTTAGGTAATGGTGATATAAATATTATCAAAATCGGTTTAGCAACTAGGTTAGTAAGTAAAAATTACTGAAAACTTTCACTAGGCACATGCTGAATTGAAGTCAATTGATACATTTATAAGTACTAGCCGAGAAGCCGAACCACGGACCTCTGATCGGCCATTCATTTGTGAATTACAATTAGATTGAACCGGATCAGTTGTAATATACCAGAAACGGTGATTGCAAGGACTCCTACTGAAATTGGAAGTAGTATGTAGTATGTATATACGCGACATAGGTATTTAATCCAGTATACAAGTTATTTATTCATGCTAAAACGTCTAAACGAATTGAGCAGCGCACGAATTTCGGTTCAGTGGTTGAGTCGAACGATAGATGGAAAAATAACCATTTTGTAGCCATGAAAAGTAATATTTTATTATTCTGTAATCTCAACTGTAATTTATTATAAAACCAAAAACAATATATGTAGGTCTATTTATATCCGTCAGATCCAATTATCTATGGTCATATCAAAATATGTATGTGATTATAACTTTCAACCAAAGATAAAACATACCAACCATTTCCTTAGAAGAAGGATGCTATCTTTACGTTCAACCGCTTCAGTGCGAAATAACTTCATTATCATCATCTGCAGCTTTCCTTATCCCGTTGTTGGGTATATGCCTCTCTCATTTCAAAACATCTGCCTCGGTCCTTTGCTAATCTTGTCCAGGTTGGATCCGCGACATATTTTTTGTCGTTAACCCATGTCGGTATCACACACAAACTTTTGCATTTAATACAATGATTTTTATTATCAAGAAATATGTCAAAAGTAGATGCAGATGAGCGTTTCATTCTATTTAATTTTCACTATGATCACGTTGTGGAAAACCTATATAGCTAATCCCAAACAAAAGTGTGTTTGTTGATTTTTTGCTCATTTTTTTCCTCAGCAACTGAGTGATGGATCGAGGTCTGAGGATTAAACACAATTAAATAAACGCGGGCGTAGCCGCGGGCAAAAGTACATACATACAACTCAGTAGGTACTAGAATAGATGTTCCTATCAATTCAAATAAGCCGACATCTCTCATCGAATATCCTGTCGGTCGCCGTCCAATCTAATTAAACGCGACGAGCCTAGGCTCAGCAGAAAATAGCACTTTAATTCAAGTACAGTAAAGAGCACATAAACATTTCAAAATTTAACCTTAATATAGTTGTGCAGAACATAAGAAGTATAAACCATAATTTTGACGATTTTGAAATATTACTAAGCCGTTTCGATCTATCACAAGATATAATTGTGTTGACTGAATGCTGGTTGTCAAAGGTGCATAACCTACCTAAAATAAAAGACTATAATGCTCACAGCACGAAGCGTAACTATAATAAAAATGATGGTGTTGTTGTCTATATTAAAAATGATCTACCAGTTAATGTATACGAGCCCACGAATACTGATGAAATCACATGTCTCATCGTCACATACACAAATGAATATGCTTTTATATGTGTCTACAGACCATATTGCTTTAAAATTTATGACCAGTTTTTGAATTCTATTGATAAAATACTTAATGATTTAAAAGGCTTTAAAAATGTGTTTATGATCGGGGATATGAACATTGACATAATGAATGAGACTGATGACGAAAAATCATCTTCTAACTACCAAAATTTACTCGCTTGTCATGGTTTACTGCCGTCACATACTTTTGCCACACATGGCAAAACTTGCTTGGATCATTGTTTTCTTAGATCAGAAATTACTACTACTACTATTGTTTGTGACTCTAAGGTCACGGATCACTGTACTTTGATTCTGTCAGTAGATACTGAAAAATCAAAATGTACTCGTAATACCTATAACAAAATGTATAAGCAAGTGAATTACACTGAAGTTACAAAAGAATTGAGTACTATTGATTGGTTTGATTGTTTAAAGAATACAGATTCAAATTCCGCGACGAACTTATTTATTGCTATATTACAAGCTGCTATCAATAAGTACACGAAAAAAACAACAGCAACAAGAAGTAAAAAAATTATTAAGCCCTGGATAACTAATGGATTACTAAGATGTATTAGGAACAGAGATAGGCTGCACAAAAATCTAAAAAAGATCCACAAAACGTAATTCTTAAAATAACTTACTTGAGGTATAGAAACACGTGCAACAAAATCCTAAAAAAATTAAAAAATGCATACTTCAGCTCACAAATGAAAAACTTCAAATTAAATATTAAGAAAAAGTGGGAATGCATTAAAAACGTGTGTCACATGGGCAAGACTAAAGAATCAAACACTCAACTACTTAACTTAAAACAAACGCCCATTGATTCAATTAACGATGTTAATAACTACTTCGCAAATATAGGCTGTGATTTGGCTACCGAAATAATTAAACGGAACCAAACCCAAGTAGAATTAACTGATTCCAGCAATTTGGATTCTTGTGCGGTTACCTATAATCTTAGACACTCAAGTTCTTTCGTTCTACTCCCAACTGATGTATTTGAAGTCAAACGAACCATAAAGAGCCTCAAAAATAGTTTCAGTACGGGGTGGGACGGTATTCCATCAATTGTATTTAAACTTGGCATCGACTCATTAGCATATCCCATTGCAGAAATATCCAACAAGTGTTTTGAAGAAGGCAGTTTTCCTGATGCTCTCAAAAGATCATTAGTTATTCCAATACATAAATCAGGGGACAGAGGCCGTGTCTCTAATTACAGACCTATATCACTTTTGCCAACTCTCTCAAAAATACTAGAAAAACTCATTAACACAAGATTAAAAAGTTATTTGAACAAGTACAATTTGCTTTCAAATAACCAATTTGGCTTTCGCAATATGAAATCTACATCTGACGCAGTTCAAAAATTAGTTCGTTTGACAGTAAATAAGCTTGATAACAAAAATAAGTGTCTGGCTATATTTTTAGACTTGGCGAAAGCTTTTGACACAGTCTCTGCCCCCATTCTTCTTAACAAACTGTACAAGCTTGGAATAAGGGGACAACAACACAAACTTTTTGCGGACTATTTTTCAAACAGGAAACAATCAACAGTCGTTAATAATGTTACTAGTGATGAAGCAAACATTAAATATGGTGTACCGCAAGGTAGTATATTAGGTCCAACGCTGTTCTTAGTATACATAAATGATATGTGCAATCTCAAGCTATGGCAAGGTAGCGTTGTAACTTTTGCGGACGACACAGTCTTATTCTTTTCAGGCCGAACGTGGTCAGAAACTAACCAATATGCTGAAGAGGGCTTCAAAGTCGTGACTAAATGGTTAGATGCCAACCTACTAACACTAAATGTACAGAAAACAAAATACGTTACCTTTAGCATTAACTCAAACAACCGACAGCCTGCGTCATGTATCAGTATTAAAGCACACTATTGTAGCAACTCTAACGGCTGCAGTTGTTTGGAGCTGAAGCCAACTAATGAAATAAAGTATTTAGGTGTCATCTTAGACCAAAACCTGAACTGGAAAGCCCAGATTAAAGCTCTAACTGGGCGTATCAGAAAACTACTCTACATATTTAAGACCCTCAGGTATGTGTGCGACAGGAATCAGATGATAAGCGTGTATTATGCTCTTTGCCAATCAATTATTACTTACTGTATACAATCTTGGGGAGGTTGTCCCAAATCTACCTTGATTACAGCAGAGAGAGCTCAGCGAGCTATACTGAAGCTGATGACGTTTAAACCTCGACACTTTTCTACCTTTGACCTATACCAGGAGTTACCGGTACTAACTATTAGGCAATGTTATATACAGAAAGTATCACTAGAACAGTATAAAACTCCGGTAATAAAAAAACAAGGTCATCGGAACAAAGACAGAGTATACTCCACACCTTCATGCAGAACAAAATTTGCCCAGCGTTTTACATACTTCATAGGACCATATATCTACAATAAAATAAGCAAGGACATTAACTTACAATCTTTTAATATACACAAATACAAGAAAGTCATAAAAGATTTCATTAAATCTAAATCTTATAATGAGATCGAAGCCTTAATACGCACTCCAGTCTATTAATTATAGCACATTAGTTACTGTAATTATTTACTTACATCAAATCATATGATCTGTACAGCTATGTTAAAATTACTACTAAAGATTAATATTACACATAAACATATACACATACTCATTCAATACATCCATATGTACCTAAACACCCTCATACACACACCCGCACACACTCCTACACACACCCACCCACTAACACACATACACCCACACACACACGCGCGCGCACGCACATACACATACAACAAACAATTTGTAAAAAATGGAAAAAAAAAGCTATGTTACATTTTAATTAAGTTCTTAAATATATTATTTGAACCGTACGAAGAAGTTGACTATAAAATTGTTTCTGGCTGATAAATAATAAATTAGCTGAAAATATATGTTTATTTAGAGTACTAAAGAGTAAATACTTTTCTTTTTTCTTTTAAATTCTGCGTATTGTTACTAAAATCTTAACATTTTAAAATTGCTGTAACTCACTTAACATACAACACTGTAAAAATCATAATACTTCTCGTTGAGTTAAGGCTACTAACGCGGTATCTGACTTATGCAGGTTTACTGCATCTTACTCTTTACCTTTCTTTGTCTTGCGTACGACGCGCCGGCGAGTGTGCGAGTGAGAGGATCGCTGCCTACCGAGATACAGTTTTTAAACTAGTTCGGAAGGTAGGGAGAATTGCACTCAATGACTAGCCATTGTATTTTTTTGTTTGTTTACGATATCTAACCTACTGTTGTTATGTAAAATTTAAAACCAAATAATGATTACACAGAACTTCCTAATGTACAACTTAGATTAAATTTGGAGCTTGTAAATTAACTGTATCAATAGGCTAAGGTTTGTTTAATAAACTATTTTCAATTTCAATTTCAATTACAAATCGAATCTCGCTAACATAATTTGTGTCGGCGTCACGTCCCCACCCGGATGTCGATTCCTCAGCTACAAGGCACTACAGAATTGAAACACAAGCAACAGCATTTTGGCAAAAAAAACCTATAAATCAGGCCACTTTAATTATAAATTCTATTATTTTTGACCTAACGGGCGTAGCATTCCTTGTTAAAGCTTGGAAAAAACATAGGTTTGTTTTATGTTTTTTAAACCATTCATTTTTTACCGAATTTCCAAAAACGAACGAGATACTAAATTCTACGGTTTTTTTTAAATGTTTGTTACCTGATTTCTGGGAAACGGCTGGAACGATTCAAATTTTTTTTGTCAGTGGATACTTAGGCGGTCATCTTTTTTAAAAAGATCTTGTTATTTTAGTGCTGTTTATCTTCTTGCCTAACAGCCTCAGGCATACCACGACGTGGATTAATGCAACATCCGTGGTAGATCTCAGGTTGTTAAGGTAGTTTCGTTCGGCGCTTATAGCCACCACGAAAAAACAGCACGAAATAAAATTAACAGTGCCAGTATGTATATTAGTTCATGTCCGGTGTGTTTATGTGGATTATTCGGAACATATCCCATAAAACAAGCTACACAATATCAACAGACTACACAAAATCTTATAAAATAGAGTAAAATCAACTTAAATTTAAAGTAAGCCTTAAGAAAAGCAGTACTAGCAGATACAGCTTAGATTTATTGGAAAAAGTTCTATCTCAACCACTTCCTAGTAGATTTAAATATATCCGAAAGCGGAAAACGGTTCAGAAGGAAAATAAATTTTAAGTTAAAGTAGAGCCAAGAAAGTCTTTCTACTTAATGCTGAGAGATTCCACGTATTTACAAATCGTTTTCTTCGGTGCCACCTTAATTTCAGTTGGTTATCTGACAGTTGAAAGTGCGATTTGCAAACCAAAACAAGGGGAATTAAGTCAAGACGTTTTTATCTTAACTTTTACACAAATTAGCTTACAGTGTAAGGTATGAAATGTATCAAAGAGAATAAATGAATTTTTACCCGACTGCCAAGATGAGACCAATGTTTGGTTCTGTATAAGAGTGTATGTATTTAACCTAATCTAACGCTCTGTGGCCCTCTATAGCTTAAACTAAATGTACCTATTTTTATGTTCAAGGTGTCATTAGATTTGTCTTGAACTGTAGATCGTTATAGGTAACTGCATCCCGCGGTCTGACTCGTTAAGATATATTGATATAAGTTTTTGCAAAAAAAAAATAATGAAAATATAATACAAAATAAGTAGGTACCTAAAACTAAATTTCATCCCTTTTTAATAAGGGTTAGGTACAAATTCAAATTTCGTTATTTCTCTATCCTTTCAAAGCTCACATTCACTAAGTGAATTTAAAGCCTTTTTCATAACTTTTTAAACTTTTATAGCGTAGATTTTTACTAAGCTTAATCCTAACAAGCAGTTAACAGGCCCTCAACATTTTAATCCTTTTTTAAACAAACGTGAGAAATCCTCTTTTCAAAAGCTAAAAATATCGTCGTAACTAGAAGGTTTCGGCATTTCATCCGGACTAACGATGCGTTAGTCTGGTTCCCAGTTTAAGCTTTAATCCTCGGTATAACTGTACATACCAATTTTGAATAGCCTATGTCTGTCTACTGTCAACCATAGTGGCATTCATGTAACATTTTTTACTGACTTTAAATAAGAGAGAGAATATTATCAATACAACTGTTTCTTATGTGTGTAAAACGGATTTCGCAAAGACAACAAAAGTGGAAAAGTTTCTTGTTTTATTTCAGACAGTACGGTCTTTAGATTTGGTGGTCCAACGAATGTCGAAAGAATCTAGATCCTTAATCTACATTTATCTGATCGCTCACTGAATCGATATCATGACCATCTTGTTGAAATCTGATAGACTTACAACGGATTACGTTCCTACATACAAATTGACTGATTTTATTCTCAATTTTGCAAACTGTTGTTCAACGAGGACAGCCAATTATTTTCTCTACTTTTATAATTGACACCATTATCAAAGTTTTTCAAAATTATACAGCTATATTTGAATAATAATAATTAATATTTATCGTCATTAGCCACTCAGCAGCTCATCATCTCGTCCACAGCTGAACATAAGTCTCTCCCATGACATGCCACAAGGCCTTATCCCGGGTTTCTCGTCTCCACCCTCCGCCTGCTATCTTTTGTATATCCTTGCTCGACCTAGTAGCAGGGCATTCTATACTACGTTTACCTGTTCGCGGTCTCCATGCATATATGACCGGCCCACTGACACTTCAGCTTACTAAGACGTAGACTCTGGTTCTCTGGTTCCTACTTCATTTCGAACACGAATAAATATAATTAATAATTAAAACCAACTATATATCATTGCAAAATTATTATCTTTTTAGCTCCTTTTAGGTTCAGTGAATTATTACCCCTTAACGATTTCCCTTTATACGATAAGTAATAAAGATATAGACGAATTAATGAATGAAATGTTTCTTGTTTCAGTGATTTGTATTTATGGAGTTCTGATTGGTTACGGGTACTGGATTGAAATAAAAGCACGTCAAAGATTAGAAGCATCTTCTTCCTAAAACTTGATGGCATATGAAAATGTATCTGTATACTTACTATGGTCTAACGGGCGCTTCTTCGTCGAAGCATAATATAGCTATTACGATTATGGATTTTTTAACTTACTACATTTGTTGTTAATAAAAAATAGACATTTGCTTGAATTAATAGCAAAACTATAAATAAACACTAATCAATAGAATCGTAATAAGACTTTTAGAAAGTTAAGAAAATTCTTTTTTTTTACAAAACTGTGTATATGAAGATTAATCTATTGCCTACTCATATTTTTGTGACGTCATTTGATGTATTCTGTTCTCAAATATATTTTTAACCTTATGACGCGTTTCAGAGTTTCAGCAGATGTGTCTGTTAAACAAAATTCGAATATATAAATTCTGCTTAGTCTATTTATTTCTCTTGTGCGTCATACACAGTATTGTATTATAACAATTTCGTTTGTGCAGACAACAGGCTATGAGGTTGACATTAATCTTTTTTTCATATTTTATTGTATAAGTCAAAATGGGGTTAGAAAAAATTAATTATACACAAAGTATCCGTTATACCCTTTTTGTATAAAAATGGCTTCTCAGTTTTAATATCTCCTCAATATTTATGTTTAATTAATTTGTTCGGTGGTTTATTAAGTATTAATGTTTTGAATATGTGCTCGAGTATGGGCAAGTGATATTAAGACAGAATAACATGTTTTAAGTACACACAGGCAATTTTTATTAGAATCTATCCACCACTTTGATAGAGTATATTATATTGCGAGACGATCGACTTTGCCACGAAGAAACTTTATTTGTCTTGATATTTCAGGCTCGGATTATTTTTTTGAATTAATTTAATCTTTACCTGGACATGATATATTTCTAATAGAATCTATATATACGAGCATACAAATTAGCCTACTTAAATATAACAGAATACATATTTCATCATATATCTAGGCCGCGTATTAGTTGATCATGATTTAGATTGATAAGACATTGCTTACGTTACAAGCGAAAATAAGTACAGCCAATAATAAAAATACAGAAAATAATACTTTACTGTAATATAAAAAAACCTTCAGAATTGACTATTAAGTATCTACATAGCAATTATATCTTTATAACCCACATTTTGTCTGATATTAAGTTGCAGGATTTCGCTGGCTTTGCTCTTTCGAAGCAGTTCTTTTCTATAACTGTTCACCACCAGTATGAAGTAAATCGTCACTGAAAGTAAAGAAACAATGCACGGATAATATACTTGATACACATTTTTTCTCTATCTGTAGCACTTAACGATAGTCCGTTATTGAAGGGCATCAACTATAACGCGCCAATTGTGAAAGTTAGAATAAAATAAATATTTCGTTTTTAGTTTCTCCACTACTAAAAAGAAAACAACTTTAAATCACAAAAAGATTGCAATCGTAGTATAAGCACACAAATTTTACATATTAATTTGTAGCGCAGCGTTCGCAATAAGTAGATAAAGTTAACCGCGTCAGTCATTGTAGCATGCCGTTATTTCATAACAATCGACTAACATTCAATGTTATCGACTAGCAATCGACTCATTTAGTAATAATTGCCGTAGTCTTTTGGTGACAGTGCGCCAGCAATGTACGCGCGCGACCTGTTACTGCTCACTGAGGATGCGGTTTTTTCACTTTATGCGAAAAGTTTCTTTAGTATCGCGGCAACAGCCTAATGGGTCTTTTTGTTGCTGCATCTGGTAATCTTTAGGTTTGTATCTACGGATCTTGTTATCGGACTATAGACGTGACGTGACGTTTTAGATAACTTGTCCCCTTCGGTCTCTTAGTTCTTCTTGACAAGTTCAAGTTGCATTGCTACGAGAATTAAATCAAGTGTCAAGCGCCTTTGCACCGATAGCATACTATAGTAGTCTGAGCGCTGACAATTTCGATTCGTTTAGTTTAATTTTATACATTCAATATAAAATTGAAAATTCAATATATTTTTAAACGCTTCACTTGCAAGTTTTTATTAAAAACGTCATGTGTGAAAGAAATTAATTTAGACGATATAGATATAAATGTTCTAGCAACGTTTTTTATCTGTATTTTGTTGACTATTTTTTTGTTGAGTTATAAAGATTAGACATACGCCAATGGCACAAAGGAGATGAGACTGATACCTAGTAGTGGGCTGACGATGATGAAAAAACACAAACATGAATACTTGAAAATTAAATGAAGGTTTTTCAAATATATCGCCAACGTTAAGACACTTTAATGAAATATAAGTGTGATCTCCTTGCAGTATTCTTGGTCATGTGACAGCTAACTCTGTAGAGTCTGAACTAAAATCATCTGACATTAAACTAATACCTACTACTAAAACTAAATCTTCATCCAAAACATGTCATTGAATAGCAACTTTTAAAGCTTTTTGGTCTAGATTTAAGTTAAATGCGACAAGGCGTAAATAAAACGTATACTCACACATATACCAAAGCATGCCCACAATGACTATAAACACCCTGTTCCTCTGGTGCCTGGAGGTGAACACCAGAGCCAGGAGTATCATCATCATTAGCATCACCACCACGAATATCACCGCATACCACACCCATATGGCGCAGAGGAAAGCGTCGTCCTAAAAAAGATAATAGGTATCACAATAGACTTATTGTCCAAGCCATATGGTCCAAGCGAGCAAAGCGTTTCTGCTTTGGGCCTGCCAATTTTTTTTTTATTCTGTTTTCTTCTTTTTTATTCTGTTTTCTTCTTTTTTATTCTTTTTTATTTAGTTTGTATGTACAGGACATAGTTTCTATTTTCTACTGACTGTCAAAAAAGAGGAGGTACTCAATTTGACGTGTATATATTTTTTATTTTTGGTACAATAATTTTTGGAGACGAATGGTCTGATTTAAAAAAATCTTTTTTCGTTTGTAAGGGTTCTCGAGTGACCTGATTAACATTTATCTAAATCCGCTTTAATCTGGTATCTGATCTACACCATTGCGAGCAGTATTCCATGCACGATCAAATTTGTGCTTAATGTAAAGTGAGCAACTGTTCCGACGTCAAGCAACGCCACACCTTCCAAAGGACACCGAGCTTTTTGGTAGCTAGTTGAGCTTTAGACTCAGTAATTACTTACAATAAGACTCAAATTGAGCATTGAAGACATCTAAAACACAAGTTTAGGGGAACGGCTACATATCGGAAAGTAGGTGCCAGCTGGAATTTTTTTTTAGCGGAAATCACTTGCCTGCTTATCAAAAGTTATGCCATTCAATTTCTGGCTGTGTGGTTGCATTTTGAGGCTATGCTTGCAAATCACGTTTTAGACCTTTTCTTATCAAAACAATATTTTTATACAATACGGCCAAAAATTACATCCAATTTACACGAGCTATTTATTTTATAAATTCCCAAAAAATACTCAATAACCCTTTAATTAACGAAAATATTGTTATTACCTTAGCGAGGCCGCAAAATAATGTAATACTAGCCGCAAAAAACAAAGCAACCAATATCCAAATTGTAACGAGCAAGTAGCTCATAGGAACAAAGAACGAACACCCGTAGGCCATGGGATGGATCTGAAATTATAAAGGAAATATTTAACGGTATATTTTAAAGCTTTTTTTTTAGATGTTGTTTGAAAGGGTTAATTGAAGGTGAGAGGCGATAGAAGTAAAACAAAGGCAAAACACTGAAATCCGACTACAACTTAAAAAATTAAAAACCACAATATGTAATAAAGTATAAGGTATTACATGCGATTGTTTATAATTTAAGTGAATGTATTAAGAAAAACGAAATGACTACTACAGCAAAAAAAATGTTGATAAATTACCTATAGATTATTAAAATCTAGAGATAATTCAAATGAACCCACTACCAGAGGGCAGCGTGCCAGAATGCTAGCCGCATAACCACGCTGAATGACACTCGTCGGATCGATCAAACGATTAGATAAATGTTGGAAAATAAGATGAACTCCCGATCCACGGCTTTATAGTGTCAATTTAATAAAATACAGATTAGAATTAGAATATTAATTAGTAACTTGGATATTACTTCAATAAAATAACTTGAAATAACATTTTTTAATGTATAATCTATTTCTACAGCTTGAAAAGCTTTACTAGCTTATTAGCAAAATAATTTAGCTTGAAAAGCTAAATTATTTTGTTTCAATTACAAAGGTTTCTCAGTAAGCAGAACAGCACGTGTGTTTAATATTAAACAAGACAATACGTTTTACTTAAGTAGAATAGAAATGTAATGCGCTTTGAAATGCTTGTAGCGTCTACGGCGTAGAAGTGCTACGAGATTCGTAGAAGGGTTACAATACACAACTTAATTTTGTTGATTAAAGACTTCCATTATCAACACCCAAAGTCTGGGGTTCAAAATAATGACCAAATGATACTTTATATAGAAATGACATGATTTATGCGAGCCGATTAGACATATTGTTATACCTTTTTAGATCCAAGGTGGTCACCACCACAATATACCGATGTCGAGTATTTAAAAGTATTTTCTTGTAAACAATAAATGTGAAATAAATATAATCGTTCCTAGGAGAGTGATTTTATAGAAAAGTAAACGTCTCAGGAGTGGTTCTGTTAATTATTTAATTAGGTTAATTAAATCAGAGCGTTTAATTTTGTTAATTTACTTAAATACACCGTTCCGGTTTCACCTACAAAGTATATTTGAATACTCATAATTGGGTGTATAAGAACTCGACGAAAATCATAACTGTAATCAAAGTATTAGGTTTTAAATTTAAATTTAATAATGTAGTATCCTCTTGTCTCTCTTAAGAGGGATACCGCACTGAAGCCTTTCGCAGGATTTATAAAGTTTTTACCATCTGCAATAATGTTCCTAGAAAATATGTCAGAAAAAGGCAATCTTGCTTGCGAAACAGGGGTGTTATAAATCTGACGTGTCGGTGTATGCATGTGTGTATGTCTGTGCATCGAAGTTCTTACGTGAGAAGAGTTGAAGATTTTAATGCTGTTTTTGCATGAATACCGAATGTGAAGAAAATTATTTAAGGCGTTTGATCATAACGTACTTCCTATTAAACATAAGGGTCTGATTTACTAATTTTCCTTGAGTTAAGCCTAGTTTTTGTTTCGATCTGTCACTTAGTTGCTGAGGAGGATGAGGACAAACAAAAAAACAAACACACTTCACTTAGTTAGTAGTTTACTAGCTTTTGCCCGCGGCGCCGCCCGCGTTGCTTCTGTGCAAAAAATCTAATTGATCCGTAACTTGGTTGCTGAGAGGATAAAGAACAAACAAAGCAACAAACTCGCTTTCCCATATATATATATATAAGAAAGTGAGTTTGTTATAATAAACTAGCTGATGCCCGAGACTTTGTCTGCGTGGTATTATTATTACTTTTACAGGGATATTAGCTACCTCCATACCAATTTCATTTAAATCGATCCAGTTGTTTCGGAGATTAGCCCGTATAAACATACAGCATCTCGGTTTTTAGCATTATTTTTGAGTGTACAGAAACTCGACGTCTATAATTGTATTGTGTATAGATGTCGAGATAGATGGTACTTACAACACCAATGGCAGCTACTATCATAGACCCAGTTTTCAGATCAACGCCAAAGAATGAATCAACAAGCGGTAAATCGTCCAGTAAAGCCATTATTTAATTATTTACACTTTGCTCGCAACAAATTAGACGTAAAAGAACTCAAATACTATCTGAAAAAGAAGGTTTTCATTTCAAATTGGAAATATGTATTTGTAAAGATTTTGCGACGAAAAGTTGAATTTTAAATTCCTCTGGTCAAAATTGTTTTCTTACCGTTTTGGTTCTGTCATTGTCAACCATTTGAAGGCGGTATAATGACATCAGGTTTTCGACATGAAAGCATTTTTGTCAATTCTGAGAAAAACCTCAACTATACTCAATTTCACCAGTGATTATGATTGCTAATAGTTTTTTTTATGTCCTTCCACTCTAAGTCGGTTACGTTGTAACCGACCTACTATGTGCAGAATGGTAAAATAAGAAAATAAAACATATGGGCATCGCAGAAACAAGTGAATTGCGAAGAAATAAGTGAGCACCACAGATACAAATGAGCATCGCAGAAAGAAGTGTATGTCGAGGAAATAAGTGAGTATCGCAGAAACAAGTAAATATCGAAGAAATTAGTTAAAAGAGTAAGTCTCGATTAACTGACTGACTGATATTTGCTAAAAATCAACGTAGAGTCTAAACCGCTGAACCTAGAGTCCTGAAATTTGGAAGGCATATTCATTATAGCGAGTACTAAGAAAAGACTTTTAGAAATTCAAATGGGGATTCAAAGTTTTTTTTTTTTATATTTCATTTAATTTCACGGGCAAAGCCTCGGTACTAGTTTTCGCATAAGATTTTTATCGTACTACGTTTCGTTTGTTATGAGGAAACGAAGTGTCTTCGTAGGTACTCATTTAAAGGTATAAAATAAAAAAAATTACAAATTTTTGTTTTACTCGTATTATGTCTCAGATTTAAACGAAACTCTTAATAAATTAAGTGAGATTTTATGGCTTAATGCAATATGTTGTAACTTAGTTTTAACTATCTAGTTAAGCTATATAGGTAATACCTCAACCTTCCCCCGGAAGCCGAAACACAAGAGAAAAAAAATCCTAAGCGTCCCCTTACTTCTAAAATTTCTCTGTGGGATATTTCCAAGGAGACAAACAGATTAATGGCTATTTTGAATCTGGGTCACTATAGCTACATTTCACGAGAGTTCCAACGGTACAAACTAATTTAAAAGTTTCTAAACAGCACGGGCAAATACTATGCGCACTTTTGTTTCACTTTTGTCAAAGAACCAGTCCTTTAGTAAAAGGAACCAATTCAAATTGTAACCAGCTACTGATAAAAAAAAAAGATTCAAGACTGAACTTGGATTCTTATTAAATATATATTTAAAATGAATTCAAGAGTAAATAAACTATAATAAAAAGAAGTAGATTTTTTTTTATTTATCCGGAAGTAAATTTACCAACGATAAGTTTTATATCAAATTTACATTAGTTAGTTTTTTAAATAACAAAGTAAGAAACATATTAAGCATATGTGCTTTACTTACTTTTCATAGTATTATAAATATAATAATAATAATAATAAATATGTTTTAATTTGGAAACTAACGAAAGTTGCTCAGTAGCAGCTTTTTTAATGTAACTCCGTTTTAAATTATCAATTCAACTTCAATTGAGTTCATAATATAATAAAAATGAAATAAATATGAACACATACGTAGAATATATAAGTTTTTTTTAATTACCACAACTCACCAGATGTAAGATGTAAGTGACGATGCGGCCTAGGATGTAGCGCGCTTGCCAGAAAAAATCTATTCATTCGCGATTTGAGGAGACCGAGATTATAGCTACCGAGTAATAGACAACTTGGCAGCAAATTCTACACAACTAAAGTAGACACGAAGCGCTTTGTGCGAGTGCGTGGAGCCTCTACCATGAACCGCGCTTTACAGTATCTCCACTTGTCCAATAGTAGAAGGGGGCTGGGGGGTTAAATTCATGTAATTAAAAAGAATAAATGAATTTTAGATAGGCATGTAGATTAATAAATAATAACATTATCAGACGAGACTAAATTTCATAAAAAACCATATCACATTCAGAAGGGGTGAACATAAATATTAACTAAAACACAAAAATATTCAAAAAACTCCGGTTTTTTAATAAGCATAAGTTATATTTCAAAAGTTATGGAATAACGTATGAAATTTTAGTTTGGAACTGCTTTTATCCGCTTACGCTCAGCTGAAAGTTAACTGACGCTTTCAGCAAATATGAAATGTACCTCTGATCAGATCTGACAAAGAGGATTTTTAATTTAATGTAACTTTTTCCCGTGCGATAAAAAATGAACTGTAAAAAGCTTGATCTCTAAACGGGATTGGCATTTTTTTTGATAATTCCTTCTAAGGGCCTATTAAAACTTTTAAGTATGGAAAATTCAGATTTATTTCATAAATTAAAAGAGAAATGAATTATATGTAACTAGAATTAATGAAATACTTTATTTACCAATCAAAAAATAAATTAAGGATGTTACATAATGATAAGCACATACCTAATAGATAATCAGATTTTTTATCTTTAGATCTAACGAGCAAAGCGTGTCTGCTTCCCATCTGGTATTTTTTCTTTTCTCTATCAGTGCGTATGTTTGTGTGTTTGTATGTCTCCAGATTTTTTTTTACACGCGTACACGTCGTAGTTTCTAACAAAAATTGACGATAGTAGGAGTATGACTTCTACGAATTTTTAGAATTCAGAAATTGATATGGTGTAACCTTATGTAGTGTACTAGTAGCTCTCACCCGCGGCGTTGCCCGCGATAAATGAGAATATTAAAAAGTTTAAAATAGTGGACCCCCATTGTGAATTCATGGCGAACATTAATAATAGTATTAATGTTCGCCATGAGTTCACAATGGGGGTCAACTATTTTAAACTTTTTAATATTCTAATTTATCGAGTAAGTTAATTTCTAAAAATCCTTTCTTAGGATTTTTAGAAATTAACATCTCTAAAAATACTTCTACATTCTATATTGAATAAATACTTCCTCCAAATGTCATATCACTAGATTAAGAAGCTTAGGCTCTGCGTTGATTTCTAAAAATTATGAGTCAGTCAGTCAGAACTTGCTATTTTATATACATTAGTCTGTTTTATTTGTTGCTGCTTATTTGTATGTTTGTGTTGTGTATGTGTGTGTTAATCGGTATAATTTTCATATTTTTTAAATATTATTGGACAATAATCATAGTTTTTAATTTTCACCGTCCAATATAAATGGTAATGAAATAATGTAGAAGAAAATCTTGGTTTTCTAATATTCGGTTTAATACTAACCTTCTGATACCCAGCCGAGGCAGCTTCGAGCGAAGTGAGTTACTATCTACAAATTTGTTATTAAGTTTAGGTGTCTTAGTGAAAGTTGCATGCATCACCGGAAAAAAATCGCAGTCGTGAACTTTAATTGGGACAGGTTATTTATATTTAATTATCGTTATAAGAATCAATTGCAACATAATAAATTTGCTTGGTGCGTCCTTAAGGACGCAGTTTACTAAGGTCGGGTTATTATTCTCTGCGGATCGATTCCGCCCGCAAGTTCTGAAAGTGGCACTTCTTAATTGAAACTATTCTCATATTTATAAAGAACAGTAAAGCCGCAAGCGGATATTATACTGGAAAATATGCTTCAAGAGTTCTGTATAGTTATGGCAATGTAATCTATAGACACGCACCAGTTTTCCATTGACATGGTTAATTAGCACGCTTGTTTGATTATGGACGTGTCAAATTTCCCCAGAATTAGAGTTTATAGCGAATACCAGCATTTCGATATTTAAGTGTACTTCAATTTTCAACCTGGTTGTCGACTTAATTAAAATAGTTTCATATTTAGATTCATTAATTGTTGAGAGCTAATTTAAAATAATTATATATTGCGCATGGTTATTGATAATATATAAATATATATACAATATTAACTATACTACATATATATTCAGTATAGTTAATATAAATATATAATATAATGAGTCCTATAGTTGTATCAACTCATCTTAGCATTTTTTTTTTCATATACAAAGTCATTTATTCGTTATTACGTGATCCGTGTTAGAGAACTTCTTGCTTCTGATTATTAAGAGCAGAAAAACATTAGAATAACCTGCCATTGTCTGTACTTTAAAGTTATATACAAGGAAGTGTTGTAGAGACATGTAATTAGGGGTTGTATTCATTATAGGGTGTGTACCAAGAAAAAATGTTCGATAGTTCAAGGGTATGATGGGGGTACAAAGTTTAAAAGTTCTTTATATTTTATTATGTCACATAAAACGCCGCACCGTGAAACGCCGTAACAGCTCTGGTGTAATTTATCTTTCAATTTCTTTTTGAAACCCTATTCAAATATATTTCTTTATTCTAGGGAATACCTTTACTGATTTTCAGAATACTTCTTCCCCGTTTTGAGCCATAATCCTAATATTGCGTACAATATTTAACTTTTTCATTTATTTCCAACATTGTCCCCAAAGCTTTGAAGAGATTTTTGAATGGCTCAAAAAGTATTACGCTTGTAAGAGGATTACCTACTTCTGTCGCAGAAAATAAATGGCCATTATTAAGTGGCCGAGGTAAAAAAGATTCTTAAGGTAATAAAAGATATCAGGGCATTAAAACGCTAAATATATTTTATGCGAATGTACCTAAAATGTAGTATTTTTGAATCTACATAAAAGATCACAAGTAATAGGTATCATAAAAATATTATAAAAATATATATATATACGAACATAGAACCTTTTTCTATTCGGAAGTCAATTAAATTGAAAACCGATTTCAATTCAGCACATAAAACTTACGTTACAAAAATGTCATCTACGTGTGGTCAAAGAAAATTATATTAATTAAAAAAGAAATTTCTGAACCGATATCAAAATAAAAAATAAAATTTAATTGGGGGCCAACTAGAAAGTATAAACATTTTGAACAGAAATAAATATTTTATTGAAATCGGTCCAGCCATATCTGAAAAATCGATTAATATACATTAAAAGAGGCTCCGACAAATCGAGACATATCCCTTTTGAAGTTACTCAAAAAATGTTTTCGGACAAGATTATCAGTAATGCTACATTCTCAATATTTTCTATAATACCCTTTGCAATACCACTAAAACTGATCCTAAAAAATTGAGATAGCAGTTGAGCCACCAGTTGTCTTAAAAAACAAAGTTCTCCAGCTAATAAGTTGGAACGTCACCCGCCTCTACCTCTACCAAACTGTCATTGTCACCGTTCTATTTAAAAGATTTCATACTTATATACATAACTTTTATTTCCTGTCTATTTATTATTTTTTTGCCATTCAACGAGGCAATGGGGCCAGCATTTTGGGTACTCTACCAACTGACAGTGGATTAGATTTAAGTTAGTTTTAATTTTTGGATATTGCTTTTGTACATATAGTTTATAACTTTGTATAGTTTTAGTTAAAATTTTATCATGTTTTACAGACTATATAATATTTTATTTCAGACTATATAATATTTTACTATATAGTCTGAAATCTCACTGTCAAGAGAAGTAGCATAATATTTTTAAACGATCTTTTCACTGTGTTACGATAATGCTTTGTTTTTGAATATTAGGATAGTAGTTGTCACCCGTGGCAGGCGAACAAATAGAATATAAAGAATGTTTAAACTTTAAACCCCGTAGGGATTGAATTTCTAAAAATAATTTCTTGGTACACACAGACACTATAATAAATATGCCCCCGAATTTCCATATCTCTAGGTTCATCGGTTTAGGCTCTACGTTGAATACTAGCAAATATCAGTAATATAATATAATAATATAATATATGGTACAACATCCACACAAAGGTCTAAAGGACCCAAACTAAGCAAAGCCTGTGCTATTGTAACCCATATGATATCTGAGATCTATATGATATGATATATGGTTTCAGTCAGTCAGGGCTTATTCTTTCATATATCACTAGTATTTTATTCTTTCAATTTGTTTTGTATTTAACGTTTATTTAGTAATACACAAAAGCAAAGGAAAAAATCAATGTTATAAAAACGAATTCCATAGTATTAATCCCTAGAAGGAGGGAAATTATCACAAGCCATTTTTATAGTGAGCTGATAATTCGCTATCCTATCCTATTTGTTTTGTTACAATATGATAATACTTAACTACTAGCTGCTATAGATATTTTTTTTCCATACCATTTTACTTGACCAAAAAAGCGAAGCGAGAAGGGTCTGGTGATGTATGTATTTTGTTTGTATCTCTCCTGAAATTTCGTGCTCGCTTACAAGTCGTACTTATCATCTAATCTTGTCGAAATTTAGTGTGGTTTCTACGATTATTTATGATGCGTCAGTTTTCGGGGATTTTCGATTGAGAGAGTATTTCTCTTAAAAGGGAGGAAAGTTTGCTACGGCTCCACTTATTGGCCGATGTTACAGGAACTATGAGTAATACAATTTGGTCTTTTCCTCAAAACCGTAATCTTGGGGTAAATAAAATAGATTGTTTTACAGACTTCCAACATTTTTTAGTCTATTCCCACATATCGCCGATATTCTGTCCCCAAATCATCACAAAATTATTTCTATTTATGTTTTGGGTTCACGTTTTCAGTAAACGTGATCAAGGAGAAGCCAGATACTCCATACAACAAAAAATGTGTTTACAAATGCTATTTTCGCCAAAAAAAAATTAATTGAGCAACGTGCTTTGGCTGATATAAAGGGCTCCCCCAGTCACGTTCGTGAAACCACAAAAACATTCTTGTTTTGTAACTACTTGAAAAAACTTTCAGAATGTTGTACCCTATTGAATTTTATTTGTGTTCTGTTTAAGTTTACCGTAAACATAATTAAAGTTGTATTTTATTTTTCTTATACCGTTATACAGGGTTTAGACAACTCAAGATAAGAGAACACATTATTAAAAAAAAAACAGTATAATAAAAAAAATTACAACCAATAATAAGTTATTAAAAAAATATATTAGGTTTTTAATTGCGGCCTAATAATAATAATGGGTTATTATTTAAATCTATACTAAGCCTAAAGAGAGTTACTATACTCATCATTACCAACAACTTTCATTATAGAACCAATACGAAGAAAAAGATTGATTTTGAATTTTGAGTAGGTCTCATAGAGAAAGTAGCTTTTTTCCTGCATTCTTTCTTTCTTACCCCTAACCGATAACCCTGTAAAGATTTTAAATTAAACTCTTGAAACCTTCCAAGCATTGTTCGGAACAATTCTTGCAAGGCAAGTTTTTTCCCTCATGTTTTCACTAAAAATATATATTAACTTTACAATATATGGTCACGTTTTCTGAAACCATTTTGTACCTATGTTGCGAAAAATAGGCCACCAAAGTTTTTCCTCTTTCGCAGGACAAGAATAAAGTTATAAATGAAACAATATCCGCAATGAATAAAATGGTTCCGTAGGTTGTTCGCAGACACGATATTTTCGAGCTGCTAAAATAAAATGTAAAAATAAACAGTATTATTACTGATATTTGCGAGATTTTTGTACACATTTTGTTATAAACACCAAGTAATACGTTTAATATTACAACTGACTTTAATTCGGCCAGCGGTTATTTTGATTTACAAAACAAACAACTGATCCAATAAAAAAAAACATCTGGGAAGCACTTAAAGATACACTTAAATAATTCAGACGATTTCAGATATTAAGGAACATATTTTAAAAAGAGATTCCAATTAATTGAAAATCTCCTAATTTATTCAATTCGATTTAAAACAAAAAACCTTGCTGGATATAAATCGAATTTAACAAGATGGGAGAGGGGTACTCTCAGATCTAACCGGAAGGGAGGAACTGAAAGTATTAAAAAGATTACAGATTTCGTGTACACATTTTGGGTGGAACCCTAAAAACGTTTATTTTTATATTTTCGCAGCTTTCCTTTGATTTGCTAAATTTTTCACTGTAACAAAGTAAAAGTTTGAAAACATTTCCCCGTTTAGTTTCTAACGCTTCCTCACAGTTAAACATTACTTAAAAATACGAGTTAATCATAGTACATTTAATGTTTTATTTATAATACAAAAATATTATGTTATGAAAGCGAAAGTATTTATATGCTACTTTTTCGGTACGCTCAAACGGCAGAAGCGATATAGTTTTGTTTTTATTGATACCGGTAAAGCGGAAATTTGTTCTTGTACTCGTAGGATGATTAATTAGCCCTTATATTCACCGTGTGTGAGGCCGTAGGCATGGCTAGTTAATAAAGGCAAAGTAACTATAAAAATATTTACAAAACACATCGCACTATCTGACTTTGTTTGTGTGAATATGTTTGTTAATCCTTAACGCTCAAACGCCTTAGCGGATTTTAATGAAAGATACCAGGAGAGTGTTTTAAAATTATCACTAAATTATCATGAAAAAAGCAATGTTCTGGAGGTATCACCAAGTCACGAGCAACGCCGCAGAGCGAAGTTATTTATAAAGAAAAATCTGACACTAGTGGAAAGGAAAGTTCCCAGAACGCTGGCTACATTGCATTGCCACGTTATATGGTAAGTATTTTTTTGTCAAAAATATGACACAGGATTCCTTACACCATTCGCTTCGAATATTTTAGAAATCTAATGTTATTAAAAATACGGTTCATTACCTTCGAAAATCAAACAGGTGGTTGCAGTAATGTCCCGACTATATATGGTATATAAGAGGAACAGATCCCTATAGAGCTCAGTTACGCGTCAGAGGTCGGTGGGAACGCCCGCTCCGCGTGGCTCGTTGTATATGCTGACTAATTACGATGTTTCAAAGTTTCAATATTTAATATTTTGGTTCGTAGTTAAATACTGATAGTAAATTAGTGTGTGGTTTAATTACTATGTTGGATTAGTCGTGTTTTGTGTTGTGGTGAGTGGTTTATGATTATACAGCAATGAACATTCTGATCTGATCTCCTAAGAGGGAGGGAGGCTATTATTCAATTACGTAATTGCATTCACAGATTACCTCGGCTGATATCGTACATGCTTATCTTTCGCATGTATATTTGTAATTATGTGTGTATTTATGAGTTATTAAAATAAAATATTATGGGAAATTCTGAACACATGTCAGCAAACTTCAAATAGTATGTAAGAGGCTTTATTTTTTATTTCTATTTAGGAGACCTTACATGAAATGAATACGAGTATAGCAATACAATTAATTTGCAAATGGCTCAGGTATAACGTGTTACATTTTAATTCTGCGAACTATCAATTTCGCGAAACAATATATTTTGCAAATTAATAACAGACAACCTCTAGGCATTTTTTTTTTCATATGTCCTTGCCAAATATTATTGATACTGCCCGTTAATTGATGCCGTAGTTTACTTCCTACCTCTTTAGGGGGGTTTTTACTGAGGAAAAGTAGAATAATAGTACTTAGAATATATACATTAAGAGTCATCAAGAATCAAATTAAATTTCGATAAATTGTTGGTCTATTGAGACAGACCCAAATCACGTATTAATAACGCTATCTTTGCCCTATAAAGACATGTATCGAGGGATTTTTAATTGAAGGCTAGGGTAAGCTTTCTACCACAATTAAATTCTTAGCTTTTTTGCTGGAATGTAGATGAGGGAATCAAATCATGTAGGTTTTCGGCGCATTTCTTGTAATAGTATGTTAGATTCAGATTAATTTATCGTAAAGGAAATGGTTCTTTAATGGATGGATTTTCATTGTATTCGTACATTATTTGACGTATTTATAGATTCTAATTTATTATTAATCGAAATACCTTTACAGTTGCTACATAAGAGCTAAACTATAAAATAAATTATATTTATTAATGTAGCTAAGATTTATTTATTACAAGAGATTTAATAAAAATTAGTCACTTGTAATATCATTCATTTCTAATTATTATTTTTTATCAGAATTAGGTACAATAATTCCATAACAATTATTGTAGTATTATATTTTACTAAGTACGTGCAACCGACAGAATATTAGTTCAATATTCGACAGAATATGCGGATAAATTATTTTACGTAGGAGGTCCGCCATTTCTTCAGTTCGGTACAAACTCATCGATGTCGACGACAGGCTCTGAAAATACCATTGATAAGTTTTCACGCCTGTGAACTTTCGTAATTGGTTTTCTCAGGTTTTTCCTATTTTAGGGCACATGGGATGTAGTAAAAATAAACCTTATGTGCAGATATGTAGATATAGGTACTTATAATAGAGTTTTATTAACCGAACGAGCGAAGCCATTTTTCTTTTTTATGTTTCATAGACCTAGTAAAGCGTTTGTGTTTTGACTCCGGCAAAATTGTCGTCAGATGTATGTACGTCTGGCAGTTGGTACCCGCGTATAGTTCGCAGTTTTCATCTTATCTTGACGAAATTATTGTGCAGGTGTGCGATTTTTTTGAATTGCTAAAATGGTCGGGATTTATTTGTATTTCCACCAAAATGGGAGTAATTTGGGACGGTGTCATTCAAACACGTGGAATACAACAGTAACAAGTAAACTAACCTTAAGACCTATGTAATTGTAATTTTGGCAAATAAACGTTTACTTTACTTACTTTACTTTAAGTAAAACTGAAATTTTTTAATAACCCCGATGCTTGTTGTAGCAGGCTTCGGATTTCAAATTATGATAATGTATAGTAGTATTCTACTAGTTCTAGTCAAGCCCTTATATTAGGTAAGACAAATAATCAAGACCATATCAAAAAAAATCAGCAAAAAAGAACAGCAATGTTATTTTTTTTTTCATCTTTTCTATTGCTGATGGCTTTCTTTTGGATATTTGGTTTCCTTCAGGATTTTTAATACATGACAATATTTCAAATCTTTGTGGAGTCCTTTCGGCTTTTTTATTGTCGTTGCATTGGGCAACACTTATTTTCCACATTGCCACAGTTTTGAGCCATCTTATTTTTTCATTCCAGAACATATTCATAACCAACTCTATACAAAACTTCATGTCTTCTTTGTGTGACACCAATATACTCGTAAAATGATTGCTGGCCACGAATTATTTAAGGGATAGTTTTAAAATCAAATAATATTTTCATGTTTGCGACGAATAAATAAATCTTATTATAATGAAAAAAATTAAATTATTATTAGAATCTATTGGCTAAATGCATGAAATAAGTTCATGTCTGAGACAGGTCATGTCTGACTTTAACCGACCGGATAAGCTGTAGCTGTTGCCTTCGAAAACTTCGGCACAACAGACGCCCCTTCCTCACAAAGGCGTGAAGAACTCCCCCGAGACCTCAAAGCTTTGCGCAAGCGCAAGCGCGAGCTAAGGAAGGCATCTATGGAACCGAACCAGATGCCACAGGAAGATGGAGTTGAACGCAGTGTCCGAGAGGCTGTCAGAGAGAGTCAAGATCTAGAGAGGAGCCACCTGGATGAGCGCATATCCCAGTGTGAAGAAGATAAGACTAATCTGTACAGCCTCAACCACGCCTTGACCCGCGCTAAGGAGTCAGTATGCCCCCTTCTTGACGCTGCGGGCAGGAGACGCTACTCAGCCACCGACAGAGCCGAACTGCTGGCCGACCACCTCGACAGCCAGTTCCAGCTGCACCCTATCCCCGACGAGGCCACGGATGAGACGAAGGAACACCATGCACGAGTAGAGGAGGAAGTCCGGGAGTACCTTTAAACGCCACCCCCTCCGCTGGGTGGAGATGACTTCATTTTCCCAGTGGAGGTAGTTCGAGCAGTTCGCAGTCTGAAGTTGAGGAAGGCGCTGGGTTACGACGGGATTCCAGTAGCCGCCCTCAAGCAGATGCCCGCCAGAGGGCTAGTATGTCTAACACGGCTCTTCAACGGCATCCTCCGGACAGGACATTTCCCCTCTACATGGAAAACTGGCAAGGTCATCGTCCTGCATAAACCAGGAAAGGACCGATCGCCTGCCAGCTACCACCCCATCACATTGCTGTCGCACGCCGCGAAGCTGTTTGAGCGCCTGCTGCTGCGAAGACTGCGTCCCCACATCACACTAACTGACGAGGAGAATGGATTTCGCAGCCAGCACTCCACTACGCTACAGCTCACGCGGGTGCTGCACTACCTAGCCAGCGAGATGAACATGGGGCGGTGCTCCGTTGCAATGTTCCTCGACATCGAAAAGGCCTTCGATAGGGTGTGGCACGAGGGCCTGATCTACAAGCTGGTGAAGACAACGGCGCCGCCTATGCTAGTCAGCATCGTGGCGTCCTTCCTCGCTGCTCGACGCTTCTTCGTGTCCGTTGAACAAGCCTGTTACGGACACCGGCCGATTGCTACGAGGGTCCCGCATGGGAGTTGTCTATCGCCAGCCCTTTACGCCTTGTACACCAACTACATTACAGTCCTGGAAAACCGGCTTCTAGGGGAGCGGGATGTCATGCTTGCCCTGTTCGCCGTCGACAGCGCCTTCTTCGCCTCGTCAACCCTACCAGCCATCGCCATTGGCAAGACCACCGCGCTGTTGACCGGCCTCAAACTGACTCGTAGGCTGCCCTCGCTGCAGTATTGAGGACAAGACGTCGAGTGGGAAAGCAGATGCAAGTATCTTGGCGTCACCATCGACCGGACCCTAAGCATGCGCCCGCACGTTGATCGCGCCGTCAATTAGGCCAAGGCCGCGCGCGTGCTGCTACGTCCGGTCCTGAAACTGAAGCTGCCGATCCGGACAAAATTAAGGATTTACAAAACCTACATCCGGACCAGGGCAACCTACGCTGCCCCATCGTGGTACGCCCTATGCTCGGCCGGTCTGCGCAAGCGACTGCAAGCAGTCCAGAACATTGCCTTGAAGATGATCACCGGAGCTGGATGGTACGTGCGCAACGATGTTATCACTAGGGACGTGTAACGAAAGTTTGTGGTGCGGCTAGCGCGGGGCATGTATGACCGCGCCGACAATAGCCCGCACCCTTACTTAAACAACATTGATAATTACGCACGTCCCTCTGACGCGCGTAATTGGAAGGCGCTCCCCCGTGATCTCCGGGGACCTGACTAAAACACCCAACCATGACGACCACGAGCTGACGCCCAGGAGAGACGAGGACTGCTGGAGTGTGAGAATATTCGCGTATCCCCCTGGAGACGACAGAGTGGACGTGACGAAGAAGCGGACCTGTTGGAACAGAATGCTATGAATCAATCGCGGACCCGGGCGCAGAAAAGCACTCCCATCAAAAAAAATCCCTGGGGCTTGATGGCCCCAGCGTCCAGCCCGGAGAACAGCGTGAGCTAGTACCCGTACCTTTGCCGGACCCACGATTCGAATCGAAAACATCTCTGTTCTTACAAAAAAATATGCTATTATAAAAATCTTTGAATCAGTCTTTTTTTAGTAATTATTACTGTAGATATTTTTGCGTTTGACTGTTCAGTTTCTAGTTTAAACAAAATATTTAAAAAAGAATAAGAGTGGTTCCAGTTTTTTTACGGTATCAGTCGCCAGAAGATTCTATATAGCGTCATTATTTTTCTTCATACAAAAATCTAACGGTAAGGTATCTGTGAATGTGAATATCCTGTGAAACTAATTTAATTATGGTTAATTAACAAAGTTCTACTCGGAGATGTATTCATTTAGATAGGTACAACTTAAGAAACTTCTGATCTATCTATCTATATATATAAATAGAGTATGTCCTGACTGACAGGTCTCAGTCAACGTAGAGCCTAAACCCCTGAATCTAGAGACATGAAATTTGGAGTGTGGTTTCATTATAGAGCGTAGGGGTGTACTAAGAAATTATTTTTGGAAATTGAACTCCTAAGAGGGTTACCACTTAAAACTTCTTTATGTAGAGTGTAACAGGTACTCACCAAGAAGTTTTACATTGACATTATACCTAATGTCTTCCATAAAAGAGGAGGTACTCAATTTGTCCATATTTTTTTTATATTTGTTACCCGATTTCTCGAAAGACTTTTTTTTAAATATCTTATTTGTTCGAAAGGGTATATTAGTCCCATTTTTATTTTATCAAAATAGGTCGAGATATTTGATTTTTAAATCGAAATAACTGATACATTTCTATCGATGCCTGTCGTAATGGAAGAAAAAATATAATATATAATAAAAGTGCGGTATCCACTTTTCAAGAATTATTTTTCCTCCGACTAACCATTTCATAATTAAAGCTGAATACTTAGATATAGGTAAATAACGTTCTTCAATGGTTTAAGATATTCCTTTCTAATTGGAAGGTGTAGGTACATTAACGGACTCTTTGAAGTATTCATCAAATCGTTCATAAATAATTGTCACTTGAAATTACTCTAGATATTTGAACACTATTGATTTGTCATTTTCCGAAGGTTTTTAGTGTGCTGTGTGTCAATTTAATATTAAATTATTATAATTATTATTTTTGTCGATAGGTAATCTTTCAGCTATATTTTTTTGTTGTCGTAGTTAGTCATTTTGTTTATGTAAATATAGGCACTTGCCACGTTTATTATACGTGATATTAGAAACTTAACATTTCTTGAATTCTATCTGAACTATCTAAAACTTATTGAAGTATAGTTATTAAAACATTTTAATTACAAGTGAAAGAGTGAGTTTTTCTTTTAATTTAGGACCCTAATTCTTCATCACACTTATATCACAAAAGCGAATGTTTGTATATGTGTGTGTCAGTGTTTGTTTGTTTCTCTTTCATGCTCAAATATAGCTTATACCTTGTTTTAACACATATGCTACTTTTAAGTTGAAGTTTTACCATGGTATGATCAAATATCTATCGCGGGTAAAGCCGCGGTGCGCTGCTAGTTCACTATAATTATATCAAGACCATTTTCGTTTCACATGTAAATACATTTTCGTAAAATTTCAGTTTTACTTGACTGTTATTTTTTAGTACAATAAAAACGATTTCTGAATAATTATATCAATATTCAAATCATTTGTTTGATCAGGGGCTGAAAAAACTTTTTTATTTTGTAATTTGTCCCTATGACTAAAATTCTTTTTTGATCACTAGAAAGAAGTTCTCGACTCGTAAAACCTATTAGCAAGTTTCCATTTTTGCAAGTTTTATGAAACAATATGACCTGATGTTTTTCATTTCTAATCTTGCCATTTCTATCTTTTATACGTAGATTTTTTGTACGTAGTAAAAAATCTATCTTTGCTCTCGCTCCTAAAATAAGTGCAAAAATTTAAAGAGAATTGGGCTCACAAACTAATAAATCAGCAAAGACACTCGCATTCGCAATATGTATCGGGATAACTAGTGGCTATTTACTAAACGATTACGAAATTCGTATACGATGGCATTAAAACTTCAGATACTAAATCAAATTGAGATAATTTTCAAATTCAATTCAAAAAATAAGTTAAAATGAACAAAACATACAAGTACACCTATGACTCTTCAGGTAACACGAGCTTGTTTTATTTTTGGAAGACTGAGGAATTCTTTTAAAAGCGTTTCAATATAACCTTTTTTGTACGTTCAGAGTTAAGAAGCACTTATCCTGAAGCAGAGCGATTGTTGTTAGACCTAAGTGCGGTCGACTCAAACATGTTCAACAATACTCGTACATTTGCAATATCAATAATTCTCAGTGATTACCTTCTTTACAATTAAATTTTAATACGATAACGACGAGACTGATAAAGAGTTTGGGTTGGTATTTATAGAAATTATATTTACCACTTATTACATCCACGATTTGTAGAGCACTAACTAACGCGTCTTAACTTAGAGCATCGTTTGTCTTGTTCTCTCCAATGGAGAACGTCACGCGCCAAAACAAAATAAATGACGATTAAATTTCAGACGCGTTTATTAATAAGGCTGTAAGTCTTTGCGGTAGAGATTTAAAATAGTGTAATAGTATTTTAAAACGGTACCAGCTCTAAATTTCCATACAAATTACATATAAATATTTTGTGCCGTCTTCAAACATTAATCAATCGAATTTAGTTTGCCACCACTGCATTGTTAACGCGGCTTTGCTGGGTGTACAACTATAGAGATGAAGATCAGCACTGATGTTTTCTGCCGAAAATAGAATAATACCTTACAGGAGACATTGTCATTTCCTATTCCTCCTGCGGCGCCAACTTGTGTACGAAAACAACTAATACACCCATTAACTCGATTTATTTCACTTAAGTCGTAAGTAAGGATCGTAATTAATGGACTAATTTCACCATTGGGCATGCCAATACGTACCGAAGAAAATAAAATTACCGTCGACTAAATGTATTGGACTTATATTTTTTTTTTACTGAGCAACGATTCATTAGATGAAAAGCTGAAAAATTTTACTTCCGACAATCTCTTAAAATACAAAATATAAGATTTTCCGCTCTAATTAATAATAGTAAACGAACCCTTTAAATTACCAATTAGAGAACAAAAAAAAACGGCTTTGAGACAATTGGTAAAAACTTAGTTTATATAAAATATGAACTTGTGAAATAACCTTAATCAAGATAGTAGCCTATCTTATAGTAGGCAGTCTCGCTACCTACTTACCAATTTTTCTGTCGGAAAAACGGGGTCTATTTGTAATTCCTACATGCAAAGTCCCATAAGCGTGAGACAATCACGTGCTACTCTTACTTACTTAAAACGCTGGCTCAGCGATCCGAAGTGGGTCTTTTCTTTCGAATCCGAAACAAGTGGAATCCATTGGATCCGATCCTGTGCAGCTTCCCGCCAGTCGGCAATTTAAGAGATGTAGAATATATAGAGATCGCTTTGATCGGACTTTACGGCGTCTTTCAGCGATATCTTATATCCACGCTTACGCTTTCCTGACATTTCGATCTTCTCCCATTCTCTCTAGGTGGCCCATCTAGTTTTTCTAGGCTTTCGCTTCTCCCATGACGTTAGGTTCGGCTACCAACTTTTTAATCTGCAAGCATTTATTATATAAGCTGGATAAGCGTAAGACAGATAAAGATAATCATAGCTTTTACGAAATTAGTCGCAGGTATCCTTGCGCGATACTGAGTATATATAGGCGTGTTAGGCCATGTATTGTTTACCCTTATCATAAAGCAATCAGTCAACCAATATTTAGCTTTAATTAAATCATTCTACCACCGGGAAGGGGAAAAGAATTAAAGTATTCACAGGAAATTAAATTATGAGGCGTCCTTGATTGAAAATAGTTCAATCTTGCATCTTTTTCTTGAGTTAAGGCCACGGATAGATTGTTTCCGGCCTACTTGTTAGACTGAATTGTCTAGAATACGGATAGGTGCTACGTGGGTAGTAATTTCTTTTTAGATTGTATGTAATGTGTCTGCGTAATACGCTAGTTGAGTAGGCAGGCAAATTATTTTTTAATGTACTGAGTAACTAGAGTGGAACAAATTGTTCAGCGTCACGATTTAATTTACAAAGAATGTAAATAAGCTAACAATGCTATTTAAAAGGTAATGCAGACGCTGAAAATATTGCGGATAATTCAGAAAATTACATTTTGGATAATATCAGGATTGGAAAATTAACAATTTGGAATGTTTACGCTGACATAGAATGAGCATAAAATCCTTGTCTTAGTAATGCTTGTCAAAAAGTAGTGCCTAAGGTAATAAATGGTTAAACAAAGCACTGGATTTTTCATTACGATATAATTTAATTACCCAATACCTGTTAGTTTAAAACTAAAGTGTTCCGAACCGCAAAACGTAGTTGTTTCCCTAAACTTTTGTGTAGTACTAATATTCGTAAATATGGCAGATATTCACACGCGCCAGAACTTCTAAAATATCAGTAAGGTAATAAAAATATTTCATTATCCGATAGCTACAAGGACAAATTATGTTTAAGTAAAAGTTCGCAATGCAAAATTACGGATTCCTAATCTCGTAAAAAATTACGAGATATATTAAGAAATTTTGATAATTAATTATTTTTTTTAATAGTTTCTCATGTTGAGTTATAGGTTAGGTAGCTTTGTGATTAAGTACGAAATAAATACTTAGTATGTTTTTAAAATACCATAGTAACAGTTTCGCTCTGTCCTTATTCTTCTATAATAAGATGGTATATACAAAATATTTAGTGTTTTTCCGCCTCGTCTTGATGTCAGCGTGAGAAATCGAAATTGAGGTGTGGCGGTGGTGAGGAGGAACCACACCATAAAAACAAAAATATTTTTCGATTTCTCACGCTGACTTCAAGACGAGGCGGAAAAACACTAAATATTTTGTATATACCATATTATTATAAATGGATTTCCGCAAAGTAACGCCTGACTCTATCAATTATCTTATTCTTCTACTTTGATCGTCCATCTGTCCGTCTCTATTTACTCGACTGCGAAAGAAAGAAGGATGTTTTTTCGAGTGTATGTATGTATTTATGTTTTTTTTTTGGCACGCCGTAGACTCTAAACGGCTTTTGGTATTTTTAAATGCTATGTGTATTATAGGCTTTATTAGCTACACTCCGCGATTTCATTTGTTAAGATACTTGGGTCTAAAGTTCTTGCCACCGGGATTTGGAAGTCATTTTTATCCACTTGTTTAAATTACAGCCTCGTAAGAGGTTTGGAAGTCGACTCCTCTCTCCCTTGAATTTATATACGAGACAAACAAACTTTATTTTTTAAGACTTAAAGATCGTATATACCTCTCTAGGAAAATAATTTCAGCCAAATCGATCTATAACGTTTTTAGTAACTACGGACTTCTACAGTATGCGTGTAGAATACGCACTAGGCTTTATTTAGTGTGCTGGGGCTCTATTCTGAACCACTCGTATCAATTCATCACTAACTATTGACGTCATTTACAAAGTATATGCAAAAGACGCTTTTCTTCTTTCTTTCTTTCTGACGAACTACCGAACGGTATAAACCACTCGTATTTGAATTCGTCAATAGAATGTTTGACAGATGGTACCAAGCGTAGAAAATAAATATTCTTATATTTGGTTAATTAATGATCTTTTTGACGTTCTTTGTCTTACGTCAATTTCAAAATTTAGTACTTGGTTATGAATTACGTAATACTGTTTCTGCGGGAAAACTAAGTATTTTAAATATTTTGTTAAAAAGTGGTAACCCAGCTTTCCAATGGTTGAAAAATCGGCATAAAGAGTATAGCGAAATAGAATTCACCGGTGATTTCTTTCGCATGAGAATATTGAATTAGTACGAGGGAGTTCAAAATTTTTGAGTACAGAACCCCAAAAAGCACCTACATGGTGTGCCGTTACTTATTAGTTAAGTTTATTAATAAGTGATGTAGTTTGTGCAAAAAAAATTTAAAGTGATCTATAATTTGACTTACATTCGCAAATTAAGTCATTTTCCTGAATTACGATTTTGATGTTGCCCTGTCAGCATAGTTCATATCACCGGCCAATCTTTTCAGCGTTTGTCTTTTTGTAACCCACGCGACATTGGTATGATTGCGGGCATACTGCAGAGGAAATAAATAAAGATAGAATAGAATAACTTAGTACACCTACATCTCTACCATAAGTCCAAGATGTTACTACTATTAATGCATTGCTGTAAACGCTGCTTTAACATTTCCTTAATTCATGGTAGGTTCTACGTATTAACAATCACCAACACTTATGCAAATTGCAGATCAACTGAGTGTTGTTTTTCTGTTATTTTGATTTGTTATCCAACCTATTGGAAAGATTTCCATAAAACTCATGGTATGGGTCCGAATGGAATGTTTATAGAAAAACAAAAAAAAAAGCAAAAATAATATTTTACATCGTCCTTACATTTCTACGAAATCACAAAACCTAAAGCATAAAGATAAAAAATAGATGAATTGAGAAACTCCCCCTTTTTTATTAATCTTTTTTTTTTGAAAATACGTAAATAAATGTTAAAAACTAGTGTACATTTTTGTATAGTGTTTGTCAAGCCCGGCCTTAACTCAGCAAATTGCTAGTTTTATACAGTAACCAGCGCAGATTATCACATAACCTTAATCGCGCGCATTATGCGTGGTTAAATCTTTAGTGGAGACGGCGTCTAACTAGTAGCGAATATTCACTTGCAATTGAAATAAGAAGATACCGTGATGTTTACTTTCATTATACTTAATGACATAGAGCTATTAATCATACAGAATTAGTCTTAAGTTACAATGTAATGGCGGCAGTAAAATGGGTACTATGTTCTGTCACGCGAGTTTTTCTAAGTTATTAGGGCAATGATGTCAAACTTACCAGTAACTTAACTTGTGGTTAATAACGACGATAACTTAAAGTATGTTTATAAATGTGTTACATTGTCAACTATAAATATTAGTGGAAGTTCTGCCAAAAGTAGATTTTGCGTGCAACAATATATACAGAACAAAATAGGTATATGAAATAAGTTGAACTTGGCTTGACATGGTTAAGCATAGTCATAGTTTGGTATTGTAAATTATAATATTTTTTTAGTAATTGTATAAGTTTTTTTGTTCTTGTAGTTAGTCGTTTCGTTTTTGATAATTAAGGCACTTGCCCGGTAGTTAAATAATTTATTTATTAGTATATGTATATTTTATATACTTATTATGTATCTTTAATCTATACAGGGTTTATCGTTTAGGGGATTACTAAGCTAAAATTACTAAAAAACTGTAGTGACACCTTTTCAGCTTAGTACTCCCTTAATCGATAACATCCTATATAAAAAGTCCTGATTGACTGACTGACCGATATTCGCTAGGAATCAACGCAGAGCCTAAACCTCAGAACCTAGAAATATGAATTTTGGTGGGTATGCACATACAAAATATATAAGGTATGCAGTCTCTAAGGGGATCAAATAGGTGTTCAAAGCTTAGAACTTTTTTATATTCCATTTTAAGTCGCATGCAACGCCGCGGGTAACATCTACTAATAGTAAACAATAAAGTAAATAATGGTTGAACTTCACGTCTATGAAGTTCGTTTGATCATATATTATCGTTAATAGATAATATATCCTATTAAGGATAATCTCAAGTGTTGTTCTAGGATTATACTGTAAAAATTCACAAGAAAAAATGTTGTTTCATACAAACATAACGTCACCACATCAATGATATTCTTAGAGCCTGTTTGCTAGCTATGCTGTTTAACTGATTGACAGTAATTCTGTGTATAAGATCTGTAAATATTCGAAATGTTTTGTTGGGCCAATAGCTCTAGGAAATTTTAAATAATTTTAGGCCTATTTACCTATTTATTTATGATTGACATAGTATTTTGGTTTGTTGGTTCGTTTCCAATCAGGTCACCCATAGTTTACCTGTTAACATAGAAAAAAAAAAGCTTGTTAGCCTGATATGTAAAAATATATTTTAAATCAACATTCTTCGTCGACTAATTTGAGATCAAGCTTTTTTGGTATGGATTTTTTCAGGTTGAATGATTTGTCGGTTATCGTGAGTATCAAAAGATTCCAATCTTTGCAAAGGCGAGCCACGTCAGTGTTTCGTGAACATGGAATTTTGGTGATTTCTATTATATTTCAGAAGCATTTTTTGCCCTCTATTGGAACACTAGGGGCCGAGTCTTTCGATACATTTTAATGTATATATCTGGTTTACTATGAATAAGAAATCACACCTTACCTCATTTCATCCCTTGAGAACAAGATTCATTTATCTCATGTTATTGGCTTGTTTAGTTTTTACAGGGGATGCCTGGGATATATGTAGCTGACCTGTGAGAAATATATGCCAAAATGATAGTAGTAGCTAATAGATGCCCAAAGATTATTGTTTTCTATTTAGAAAGACAATATTTTCTAAGTTTATTTTAATTTATTACAGGGCTTCCCTAACTTCCCACACAAATTATAAATGCGATAGTGTTTTTGTCGATTTATTTCGTTCATTCGTTCATTCGCTCGGTTCGAAGTTTAAAAAGTATCATAGGTTAAAATATAATAGAATAGTATAGAATCAATTTTATTTGCAACAGCAATCAACAGTATAACACACAACATAACGAATATAACTAAACTTAATTACTGCTTTCTGTCACAAACCTGCCCCTACTCAACATTATGCTGCCTGAAACAACCAGCGCTGATTTTCCGTTAGTACCGTTAGGCCAGGTTTTTTTCCAATAATATGACGCTGCATGTTTTATATAATCGTCCTTTACAATTAGAAGTTACTAGTTTTATTGTAAAATTACGTTAAAATAAGTGGCAAGTGCCTTTATTAACATAAACAAAATTACTAACTACGAGAACAAAAAATTATAGCAGAAAGATTACCTATAGACCATTTAAGATCTACAGATAATCCAAATGCTCCAACCCAGCACCAGAGGGTCAGGTGGTAATGCGGCTAGCGGGCCCAGCATGCTAGCCGTATTACCACGCTGAATGGCAATGCTTATACGTTAGGCCAGATAAAAACCACATCCAATCGATCAAACGCTCCGATAAATTTTGGAAAACAAGATGAGCTCACGGTCAACACGACCCTAAAGTCTTGACTGCAAATGGCTCAAATATATAACCTCTACCGAGGCTAGCATATTTTCTCCGTTTGTACTGATCGGCTAAATAAGCCGCCGCCCCTGCCCCTACTCTGTGTGGTCAAACGAAGGTGAGTTGGCGCAAATGTGTCAACGCATATCGCGTCCTACACAAGAGGCCTATCCAACTTCCAAAGCACAAGCGTCATTCCGTCAGGTCTATTTCCATCGTCACGCGCAAGACTGCTCGGTTCAAGCACAGCTGCAACATTGGCGATGGAAAAAGCCCATCGAATGATATCATTCAGGCTAGCATGGCGACCTATTCTGCCAGCCCTTTTAGAACAAGACAGAACATAGTGACCGAGTTGATCGACTGCAGTACTACACTGGCAGCGATGGGCCTCATTACACCTCGCACCCAAACGTAAGCTGATAGCGAGACGAAAAGCAGTCGGTTCTAATAGGCAATCTGTACTGAAAGAAGGCAAAGCTTGTAACCAAAGTCCCGACTCCCATTCAGAGACAGCAAGTATACGAGCGCGATCCGTGACGTTAGTACACGTATCTAGAAGAGATTACCGTGTTAGTTCACAGTTCGGTCGATCCCAAAGCCTCTGACAAGATGGAGATTTGGGAATCGGTATTTAGGCATTTAAGAATTTGCTACTACTACATTAGAATGGCCTAAAGAAGGTGCAAGGATTTTTCCTACCAAATCATACGTGCCAAGAATGCGGGCAGCGCGTCACTAGAAATTTTGCAGACTCCCAAGCCTCCTAACCTTACAGGCAGAGAAGCTTGCGATCATACTCTGTCATTCATATCAACAATCAAAACCGTAATCAATGTGTCTTTTATGATGTTGTTCAGGCTCTCAAAGAGCTTACTGTGTTGCCACAATGGACAACAACGTAAATATAGGAACGAAAAGACAATATCTGATAATAGTAAACGCCATATGAGCGTTAATTTTGAGGAAACGGCAATTTTTCATGTATTTATGAAATTTTGAATTTTTTCCTCAACGAAGGGAGAAAAATATTCACTGAGAATTGGTGAACCAAGAAGACGAAGCGAACTTTTATGTATTAAACGGATACTGGGAGCCAAAATTTTGAAATTTTGAAAAACCATATCCATGTCCGGACAAGAGTAGCAAACAAAAAGTTTGCATTTTGAAAAATTTAGTTCCAAATCTATTAGACGAAATCATCTATTAAAATTTGTAAATCATTCAAAACTCTGTTCGAATCGCCCCTTAAGTTCCGTCATCCAAGTACCAAACGTTTAGTTTCTATTGGAGACGTTGAATGATGAGATAGATGGCCAAACTAAACATCGCCGGTCCGATAGGGTCGCCCTACTGACAACCAACTGAAGAAGAGAGAAGGTTCTCACGAAACGTCAATTAAATTTAAATTAGTTTTGCTTTATTGTAAACTGGTACCTACTTTAACGTCGCTCGTAATCAATAGGTAATTAATACTGAAGCAAGCTATTACACGAGGTTTCATTTAACAATCATTAAATATCCACTAACGTTCGTTGATATATATTACACTCACATAATTCATATTAAAATATTAATAAGCCCTACATCATTCCCGACCGTATTGACATCTTAATTAATATTTATTACCGCTGACATTAAGAGAACCCTTATCATTCTGTTCGATACGTTAATAAATGGTCTGTTTTTCGTTTATGATAACGGTTATTTTCACTTTTCGTTTCAGGTATAAGTAGGCTACATACATTTGATACGAATGAATGTCATTTAAATATGTTAGTGTTTTTATGTTTAATTTATATATTAAGCTTCTTTTTCCACACAATTTTCACGGGACCCATGAAACAAAAAATAATATTTCTTCGATGGACCCATAATGCATTAAATTCAATATCTCTGCTTTCCAATTTTCAGCGTTTAGTTTTTTCGTAGATTGTTTAACACCAACGCATTATTTGTTTTTCTTCTTTCAAATAAACTTTATTATTTCCACATAGATTGCCATAATCATACCAACCTAAGCTAAAAATTTAAATTAACTGTTTTTCACTACGATTCATCCGGTGTCAAGAATGCCTTGGAACAGACAAATATACACACTTGCGGACAAGATACCTAGACTCAAAAACATCTAATTCGTGTTCATGGCTCATCGATCAAACTCCTTGCCACGACCAAGAATCGAATCCAGGACAGTCGGATCTCGAAGCAAGCATACTAGTATATTATATTTGTCGAAATTGCTGTTTGCCTTCTAACCAGACACACATCGGAACAAGATAAGTCGTAGAACCTATCTTTCTGCGACCCTGCATACCTACTAACATAGACTAGCCGTAATGTGACACTGCCTATCTTGCGGTATATTTGCGGTCTGTCCTAGACTTCTCGGGTAACTAATGGGGGTTATCGGACAAACAGTCCTAACACACATCACTCCTAACTATTTTGTATGCTATCAGGATATAAGGGTGAGTAATTAAAATAGTTTGTTTGCCTAAAAGTATTTAGTATTATGGTCATTCTGAGAACAGTTGAACAGTTTTTGTGACCTAATAAATGTCGGTAACGGTTTTTGACTAGTTTTGTCAATATACAACAAAATGTTTCGATAAAATTGATGCTAAGTTCTTTGAGATATCTTGGGTCGGATGACACATGAATTTTATTTTCAATTATAGATTTTGATTGTCATTCCTTGAAGACTATCACAGTAAGCTAAGATACTTTACCACTCTACAAGCCACAATCCACTCGAATAATAATCTTCTTCATATCTATAGTCAGTAGTGACTTTATTCAAAATTCGATTAGATTAAATTATAACTTTTGACGCTTGTTTACTTGAGTTCGAATCAAGGAATACGAGTACCTGAAATATATATTTTTAACAACATTATTTTACAAACTAAAATGTTTAAAAGTATAGTGTGGAGCACTTTAAGATGAATTAATAGAGTCTAAACTCGGTAGGTCTAAATTAGCTGGCAAGTTAAAAAAAGAAGAAGAAGAAATGCTACATATTTACAAACGATGTGATAGTTAGGTCATCCCAAACTTGAACTATGTTTTATATTAGAGAAAGCTCATCATTATATATATATTTTTTAATTCTAATGTCGTAATTACTTGCAATAAGTAGTACCTATTCTTCTCTAGGCGTATTGTTTCCAGTAGAACCCGAGACCTTCGCTTCGCTCGATCATAATGGCTATATTATTTGATGTGAACTGGTTGTGACAGATATAATGGAATAGGTCGTCGTAAAACTTCCGGTACGCATTGAATGTCTCTTTGTTGATACATTGTACACATTACGAGTACAGTAATGACGTAGTTTGAACAAAAGAAATAATTGTGATAGTAGATAGAGGAGAAATGTATGTGGGCTAATCTACCAGAATATTGTTAGTGAACTTAATCTACTTAGTAAAGATATACCTAGTGGTGTAGTGGCTAGCATGCTTGCTTCAAGATCCGTCGGTCCCGGGTTTGATCAGTCCCGGTCGTGGCATTTATCCAAACGATGAGTTTGAACATGTCTTCGAGTCTGGATGTTTTTGTGAATGTGTTTGCGAATGTTACATGGCATCCTCGACACAGGAGTTTATTCTAGTGAGGAGCTATGAGTGTGAAACGTTATTATTTTTAAGCTTACTCCTGACCCCGAGGTTACCAAACTGAAATCTATATTATTTGAGTAAGTCCTGACTGATATTTGCTAGGAATCAATGCAGAGCCGGAACCGCCTAACCTAGAAACGTGAAATGGAGGGTGAAATAATTTTAAATTATATTATGAATTTTGGGAATTCGATGCCTAAGGAGAGTTTGAATCTTTTTTATTTTGCATTTTATGTCGCGTATAATCGCGCTGTTTTGTATATCTTAATAATTAAGATCGCTATGTTTTTTTACTCGTCTTTTTAAACGACTTTCTCATTTTCTGTCTTTTATATACAAAATATTACTCATCTACACCACTCCCTCCTACTTGAAAGACAAATTCGTTTTTGTGACTGCTTCCCACTCAACTTCCCTGCGATCCTCACGTGATCTTCATCTTTCAGGCATTATTTACTGTGCAAGCTGTCATGTTATGGAACACGCTGAATTTGTCGGTCAGACAGTCTAAATCTATTTTTATATTTAAGAATTTGTTGACCAATTACTATCTTTCTATAAGTTATTAGTCTAATCTTCTATGTTTTTTTTTAACATTTCTCATTGGTACAAAATGTACTCGTGGTATTAGTATTTGCAGATTTATTTTATATTATTAATTTTATTTATATTATTGACTTTCTTTTTTTTGTTGTTATTTTGTCTATATGTATAGTTGTAGCTAAAGGATTATTGTGTATTTTTTGTTAGTATTTATTGTTACACCACCGTCATATTTTTTCTCCTCAAGTCCGTTCCATCCTTAGGTTGCCTGGAAGAAATCGCTTTAGGCGATAAGGCCGCCCAATGTACTGCCAATGTTTTTAAGATGTCTTTATGTAATATATATATATATATATATATATTGGTGGGCAATAAAGTTATATTTGAATTGAATTTGACTTTAAAAAGGAGGATTTATTATTATGCCTGTTTTTTTATTTAAAAAAAACGGCATTTTGTTTATTTTTATATTTGTATTTTAACTGATATTTCAGACCCGCTTGAACCCATCTGAAATATTTATTCTTCCTTTGATGGGAATTGAAGTCTGTAGAACAAAATAACTGAAAAAATTTGTAAGCGCGTCTACTGAAATGAAAACTCGAACTAATAAAGCAAAGATGATGTTTGTAAATTCCCATTGTAGGCACATAATATTTAACGCGGTTGACCGAGCGTCGCGCGTCGTATCGCGGACTTAAAAACAATCTAGTAATATATAAGCACAAAGAAATTAGAAAACTTTCTATGACCTATCTGGAAGAATATTAAGTATATAAATAACTACAGTTAATGCCTCAAGGGGTTAATGCCTCAAGGGGTTTCCAGTCCATTCCTCTCAAGGTCCATTTTGTCAAACAGTTTTGTTTCAGGAACCTTACATCGGTGGATGATAAATAGTAGGCATGCCCGGGGTACGTCCCTTAGGGATGCTTGAGATATTTTCATATACCCATGTTTCTAGGGTCTTCTTATCTTGTGTCATACGACAAGGGTGAGGTCATGGGAGGGTGTTGCTTGCTTGTCCTAGATATTAGAAAGTTGCGCGCATCTCTTATAACTCTTCCCACTAGGGTGGCTCTTGTGTCGGAGAAAGCACTCACAATAACGAGCTTAAAAAACATATTGAAACAATAGAGTCAATCGGACTCCTTACTAAAAAGCATTAGGTATTTGTTAATTTTTATAATCATTTTTTAATATCGGTCGAGAGGATTCTTAGGTCTACAATTGGTGCAAAGTACTATTTTTTAGGATATAAAAAAGAAATAAGTAACTCACTTTCACTAAAATAAGTGATATATGTTTTACAATAAATTGACTCCTTTTAATATATTTTTAAGTAATACGTTGGCGTCACTGAGAATTTTGATTGCCCTATGTGTAAGCTAGGGTTTGCCCTTCCCCCGCTCGTAATTAGACTATTCATGAGAAAGTCAAAACTAGAATAAAGTTGTATAATAGGTATTCGGTACCTCTGAGACCTACAATCTGACGCATGTGTGTTTAAAATAATCAACAAAATCAGAATATCATTGGTCAAATCAAAAAAGAAGAGAACGTGTGCATCACGATTTCTTAGAAACGAATTAGAAAATTCTTTGTTTGAACAAATTTTGTATCATTCTAGAGATATTTTAAATACGCTCGAAACAATTTTCCCAGAAAATATTTGCCACGGTAAATATTAATTATTTAATAATGATCGGTACACTGGCTCGTTATTGCTAATTTGCCTGTAGCAGATATAATTCTTAGAATTCATGACCATTTAAATCTGTGTTTCAATAAATCATAACAAGCTATTCGTACTCCAACAGTAAGGCCATGTCCCCAGGAGACGAATGTTATTTAATAAATTCAATGAATTGTATTACATACTTCCTTTGTTTTTATTCAGATTGTGACTAACTACAACAGCAAAAATATATAACATAAAGATTACATATAGACCATTTAAGCTCTACAGATAATCCAAATGCTCCAACCCACTCCAAGAGGGCAGCGTGCCGTGCTACTTACTTACATAATCGGCGCAACGACCCAGCCGTGTCTTGACCTCCGATACAAAAAGGCACTTTCTCTCTGTCTCTTGCCAGGTCGTGCCAGGTATCAACCCCGAGCTTTTGAAGATCGCACATCACCTCAGTTTTACATTTAAACTTGGAGTGGCCAACGGGTCTTCCCATATAGGCCCCATACAGGCCCTTTTCACAGCCCAATCCCTCCTATCTTTTCCTTTTTTGCTGTCACTGTAAGCTAAGATACCCAATTTTTTTTGTCTTTCATGTCGTTAGCGTTATGGGGACACGGCCTAAGAATAGATAATAAACCCAAGGTCCAATTCTCTCATTAAACGTTTGCGGTTTTGGGGTCTAGCGCGCCCCTTTCATTTCCGTTGATGGATTGTGCTCGGTTTTCCTTTGATATAACGAATAAAATGTCCGTATTGTTGACTTATTGTGTTTTTATCCCCGAAACGAATGTGTTAAGCAAAGGTTCCAGAGGTGTCGCATACAGGAAATGATATGATTTCCTTGTATGCCTGTTTCATACCCCAAGCTCTATTCTAAAGGCCTGAATAAACGAGGGACATTTATTTGTCCTTTTGAGACAAAAATCTACAAAAAATATTTGCTGGAATTTAGTCTCACGCATAATCGCATAAGAAAAATTATATAATTTTTTTTAAATAACTGTCTTCTTTTCTGCATTACACTCGTATACATTTTTTTTCAGATATTTATTGAAACTTGGTGTATTTACTCGTAATTAACAAACACAAGCCTAGGAAAAACGCGCACACACAGTGGAATTGAGAATCTTCTCCTTTTTTGAAATGGGTTAAAAAATATCATGAGATCAGCATCTCTTCGATCAACGCAAGCCTTAAAAGAAACTTTACTGCTGTTGTTTATAGGGCTTGTACATTTAATTTTGCGAATACGATTGTATTTAAACTCGAGCTTTCCGATAAACTAAGTTAATATGACGCAATTGGCAAAACAATGGCGAAACCAAACCTCAGCTCAATCTATTTAGTTCTGTACTAGGTTACTTTGTCTCAAATGCCTCTTCATTAGCAAAGCATAACTCAAAGGACTTTAAGGGTTTACTTTGTATGAAGCTAGACTTTCCTTGAATATACGCATACCTACCGTTTTCTCTGCCGATATTTCAATAATTGACTAGCGAGCAAAGCATCTCTGCTTCGGGTTTTTAATTTACTGGCGGATTTCAATAATATATGGTACAGACATGTGGAACATATCATTAATTAAGATTCCTGATATTTAAAAAAAACGGTCAAATGGTTTTAGTGTTTTTACAAAGTGGCAATAAATATCGAGGTTGCTCGGTCGGTTGGTAGAAGTACTAGTTAGCTAAGTAACGTACTCGTAGGTAAACGCAATAAGAAAACTAGACTCGCGAAGGTACAATCACTTCTCTTACGCATTCGATAAGATCTAGTTTTTAGTGTTTGATTCACCAGGATGTATTGACCTTATTTTAACTTGACTGCCCAAAATTTAATGAATTTTAAGTATATGTTTGTATATTTGTGTGTAAGTATGTCTAACTCTGTGACCCCCTATAGTGCAAAACGGTAGACTGATTTTAATTAGCAAGAAGTCATTGGATTTATCTTTATCTGCAGATGGTCATACTGCTCCTGCGATCTCACGGGTTAAGATACTTTGTACTAAAGTTTTGTATTCGGGTTTTTTTTAAGTAGTTTCTAACCACTTGCACGTCTATTTGTTCTCAGGTGCCTAATGAAGTGGTGTCAGCGTGTTGAGATGAGTGAAGTGCGGTGAAACGTTCACGATGACATCATCGATGACGTCGCTGAGTGAACATATGAACGGGAGCGTGGTCCGTGCGTTCGAGGAGGGGTTTCCCCTGCTAATGCCGCGATGGGGCTACGTGGTTTCTGCCTTCGTGCTGTTCCTCATTGGTTTCTTCGGCTTCTTTCTCAACCTGATGGTCATACTGCTCATGTTTAAGGATAGACAGGTCAGTTTGCTACCTTTCTATCATTTTCTTATTTATTGATTACACATTGATGTTTAAAATATTACACTTAATAGGGCGTATATTTTATAAATACAAAAATAGCGAGTTATTGAACGAAGTCTCTTCGGCGTGTTTTAGCTTCTTTATTCTATAAATAAATTTGTCTAGATGGTGGTACTCGCGTATAGGACCTATTTATCTTCGCATCTAGATAAAATTCGGTATACAGGTTCTACTATATAATCATCGACGAGAAATAAATGTTTGGTCTCTTATTTAATGAATCGACTTATGTAGAGTCAAGAGAAAGTAGGCTCATAGCACTCGTTTCTACCAACTGATTGTACAAACTCATAGTTATCTTAAGAAAAAACGTCTATCTCGACCAATACTAACATTACTAATATCTAAACAAAGCATTCACAATGTATTTAAATATAATACTAGCAACACTCTGCGGTGTTAACGCCAATTTCTTACAACCCATGTTACTCAGTGATAATGTAGCTTTCTAATGGTGAAAGTATTATCAAAATTGGTTTAGTAGTTTTAAGTTTATTAGTTACGTACAAAATAACCAATCTTTCTTCGCTGTAATATTATTAGTAAGTATAAATAAAGAAGTATTGATATGGCATGATAACTTTTAAAGTATTTTACATACTTAAGATTTTAAGGTTTGAATTTTTAAGAAATTATAAATTAATTATTAGTAAAGAATTAATTTTAATTTAACTTTAATATTGTGTAGTGTTTATAAAAGCTAATAATGTATATTTATATACGAGTACACACAACTCACCAAATGCCTTGGCGTTGCTGTAAATGTGGGAGAATTGAATAAATAAATAAATAAAGGTAAAAATATTTCTTTAACCTTTTTATCTTCATCTTCTTATTATTTATCCGTTTGTTATCAGCCTCTACAACCTACGTAATTGCAACCTCAAATACATTTCGAGCACGTCATTCTATCTCCAGGAAATAATACAATACTACATACAAAAGCTTGTATAGGTACGTATATCCAGGTGATATATATTGTTTTCCTTATTTCGTATCAAAACTGCGGAAACACGTGTAACTTAAAGATGAACTCGTTAAGAGGTTGCTGAAACTCAACACCAAAATAGAAAAAGAACTAGAGAAATTAATAAAAATAAGTTGCGGTAAACTGTTTAGTAGATCACGTTTTTTCAAATCAAATCAAATAATTTATTACAAGAATAAGAATAAGAAATATTTATTGGCCTTTAAGTAACATTCGTTACAGGCAACGTCTTGTTGACATTTGAATTATTAATTACTTAAATATTGATAAATGAATTTAAATGATTGTCCGTTACACGACGATTCGACAGAACGATGATTCGACAAGCTGCATTGATATTCTATTAATTATTAAAAAATTATATTCAAATCTTAAATTTTATTTTGTATCTATCTATTTATAATAACTTATTTAGTTGCTAGTCTTTTCTTCTCTATTTATTTATTATTTCATTTTATTGTCTATGTACTAATTACACATTCTTATTCAGGTTTTTAATACGCTCATTTTCAAGTATTTCTGGTGTTTATTTATGTATATATATATATATATATATATATATATATATATATATATATATATATATATATATATATTTTTTTTGTGACCCCGCGCGCCTCTCATCCGCAAGGGTCACGCTGAGAATCAGCGCTAAAGACCAATCCCCAGCACCATGCTGAGCGCTGACCTTGTTTGACGCACGGGACACCGCAACTCGACCTACTTTATTACTTTAAATGTTTGTCTACTTTTAAGTAATAAGTTGTTGTAGTAGTGTCCTGTGTGTACTAAATAAATGTGTTCTTTCTTTCTACATATATGCACTAAGTTTATAAAAAAGATTTCCTTCAAACAGATTACAAGTATATTACTCTCATACATTTTTTGGTAGATATGTTTTAGGTAGTTCACGCTTTGTTGAACGAAAAGTTCTGCACAAAACTTACCATATAAAGTAATTCAAATGCTATTTCTTACCGAGCGAATTTGCAAAAAAGAAATACTCAATTCGATTTTTTTATGTTTAACTAAATTCTCGGAGACGACAAATTAGAAAAAAAAACTATTTTTGTTTGAAAGTGCTTACATTTAAATTTTATTAGATTTAGTTTTTTTGGCACTGATAGACACACCCTGACACATACACATACATAATCCACGCAAAAGTACAACACCCGTCATTTTTGCGTCATGTTTATGTACGCCATGCCTTAGCTATCGCTATACAAAATCTTGCAATATTTTAAACATCAAATGATACGAGTAAAAAATGGCCATTTGCTGTACAATTACATCTGATAACATATCCAGTGTTCTTTTTCCTGTTGGTCACCTTGCGGGGACAGATTGGGGTGACAAACAGGAATAAATCTTTTCTTCGGGTAGAAGATCTATTTTTACTCCATTTTACTAAGCATAGAAGTGATTTACCTGGCAGAAATACTACTAAAAGAATTTGTTACAAAGAAACCGTCGCCATTCGCATCCAATGTCAGACTGATACGCTGAAGGCTCAGTTAGACAGATTTGGGACAGTTACCATAGGATATTTCCATGTTATTTTCGTTCACCGCTTGTATCTTATCTACAAAATAATCTATATCTATAATAGTAAGTCCTGACTGACTGACTCATCATTTTTAGGAATCAACGCAGAGCCTGAGAGTCTGTATTCCAGACTAGGCAAGCTCCATCTAGGACTACAGTATCGCTGACTTCTGTGGTCGTGCGAACTTGTGGTCTAATACCTAGCTGTGTAGGATAAAATAAAAAAAGCCAAGACGCTGAACCTAAAGACATGAAATGAACCTAAAGCTCGCGGCGTTGCAACTTTGAACTTGCAACGCCGCGAGCTACAGCTGCTAGTTTATGGCATAAAACAGGACAGTCCGACATAGGTGATGGTTTATATTATATATTTACTCTAGTGCCAAAAACCAGGATTTTCTTCTTATCTTCCCTCTAAGGAAGATCCGATCTCATCCTGTGAGACGCTTCCTACAGTATTGCTGAGATGATGGGTAAATACGAATCATGATATCTGTATTTGTATTTTCTTATAAGAAAAAATGAAGCTGTTCTTTTTGAATTATTTTATTACAAAATAAATGATAATCCCGTGTGGGTAGAGAGAGTAGACTATAATGCTTATATAACCGCGTATATTAAGAAAGAGCAATTGATCAATATATGACAGGATATATTTAGATTCATAAAATGATATTATTTTTTGTCGTTTAAAGCTTTTTACTACTTTTAGTGTACGAACAAATGTTTTAGTACTATCATTGAGAAAAGTTTCCCATATTTTTTCTGTAACAATTGCTATTCCTCGAGAAAATTTTGGTTCTTACAATTCACTCGACCAATGTTTTTGATAGCTGTCTAAAATATCTAGGTCCAAGCTATTAGCCGAACGTTTTATCTCGGCACAAAGGTTCGGTTCAAGTAATATTTTGAAGCTCAAGAAAAGCCTTCAAGCCTGTTTCAAAATTAATCGTAAGTTTGGATTATAAGAAAAATCTCCACACATGTTAAGGTAAATGAGAAAGTTGACTACCAATATTGAAATATACTTCAAAAGACTTCGGTTTTTTTGATTAGATTTAGATTTTTTCAAATCCGTCCTGCCATCTTCGAGAAATTAGGTAACAAACATTCCCGTCGAATTGAGCGCCGTTTTCTCTTTTTCTAAGTCGGTACAAAAACAATATGGGGCATAGTTATGATTGGTTATAATAAGTATTGTAGGGTAATGATATTTTGATTAGTTTTCTAGACACAAATTCTTTGTCTACAACCTATTTTTCGAAAGCCTTGCAAGGAATTTCTTTGTTAAGTCAATTAGTAGCAATTAATAATGGCCTTGTGAAATATTCAAAGATAAATATGTATTCTTGGATAAATAAACTCCAGTGTCAAGTAAGTTAGTGGTAGCGTCTATAAGTCCCTTGCCTCACAAGCGAAGGGGCGCGAGTTCAATCCCAAGTTCAGGCCCGCACCTCTGAGTTTCTTACTCATGTGAATATTCGGAAGATTAGTGACTTCACTAATCTTGAGGACTTCCTCAACCTGCAATTTGAAAAGCGCAATAGACTATGGCCTACACACCCTTCTTAGAGGAGACTTCAGCAGTTCAGGACGTTGAAGGTTGATAAATAATTTCAGTGTGGTAGATTTATGTACATTTTCAAAGAATTATCATGCACTACCTGACCCGGCGAGCTTCGTACCGCCTAGCAGTTATGTATGTTTCTCACCGTTTAAAATACTCGTATTCCCTGAACATCCAAAACCTAAATCAGCTAAATCTGTCCAGCTGTTCTCGAGTTTTAGCGTGACAAACGAACAACAATTGATTTTTAGATATATAATAATAAAAATAATGTATATAAAATAAATAATAGTATATCATCACATCTATATATATATATATATATATATAATCTTAATTTAGACTAATATTAAAATCTATACTTATATTATAAAGAGGAAAGTTCCCTCTTTTTATTTTTGAAATCGGTCTAGTAGATTTAAGTTTATACGATTTGAAAAAATTCTTTTGCTGTTAGAAAGCTTCATTATCACGGAGTATAACGTAGGTTATAAAAGTAAGAGAGAGTAAACCGCGGAGTACAGCTAGTTCGATATAAGATAAGATTATATATCACGCAAATTATTTCAAGAAAAGCTGGGCTTTTTAATTTCCTAATTAAGCCTGGTACTCGTATGGTTGGAAATTTATATAGAGGATTGACTTACTGTTATATGAGAATTTCTTAGTCTTGGACCACACAGCAAGGCTAGTTAATTGACACTTACTTTTGACAAGCTTTTATTTTTAACCTCCGATGCAAAAACTACAAGGTGTTATTAGTTTAACGTAATTTTTTGTTTGAAAGGTAAATAAGGCGGATGTGTTTTAGCTCTGTTTTGGATTTGAATTACTATAGGCTGCCACCACAAAATGGGGGGTTTTTTAAATTTAAATTTTTCTTGTGGATATCTATCCTGTCAATTGTAATTAGATTTTGCAAGCTAACTTTGCACCCACTTCACGAAGTCCGATTGGACTCCAATTTATTGTACTTATATCTTCAGTGAAATTGGTTTTATGTAACATCAAGCTGGTTTGACGAACTTCTGCACTAACCAAGATAAAAAGGTCGAGTATTGGCTGGATTATTGATACTTCCACCAATTCTTGACCTCGAGATCGTGGTATTTTTTTGTGACTTATTAATCGGCAATCACTTGACTGATTTATTTTTATATTTAAAAATTTTAATAGTAAACGGTCAGTAAATTTCCCTCTTTTTTTGGGAACATGAACTGGCAAACTAAAGAACATTTTGCCGAACTCGTAGGACGCTTCGCTATATGTATAAAATAATAAATACAATTAGGGTCCCGTTCTTTCCCTTTGGGTACGGAACCCTAAATATGAAAGAAACTAAAAAAAAATACTTTCACGGTAAATAACCAATTAACCAGGTCTTCCTGTTTTCCGTTTATCCTAAGTTTATCCTTAGTTTTCGTTAAAACACAAAACTTTATTTTGCAACGCTTTGCAAAAACTAGCTTCGCTTAGCAAAGCTTGTTGTGTGACCACTACTTACGTACCTTACCTGATAATTATCTTTGTTTGCAGAAACAATAAGCCAAATATTTGTTTAGGTCAAGCTCAATTTAAACATACAATAATCAAAATGTTTGTATAGGTCCAGATATGGATGGTAGAAAGTACCTTCTTATTCGGAGTATTATGTAAATATTTGCTAAGGTTGTTTTCGTTTATACAAATTAGGTTAGTACTTTGGACGTTAGGTAAAGTGAAAACAAATAATTCTCAGAATAAATATGAGTCTAATAGACATTAGTAGTTCTGCGAACTGGTGACGGGAATCAATAATTTTGCTATTTTAAAAATATTTCAATCATACAATAAAGTTATTTCTAGAAAGGAGTTGTTTTACTGTTTACTTGATATTCCAATGTCAGCATTTGGTGGTGACAGACATTTGATTATATGACATTGAAACCAAAGAACATCTTAAATGGTCTATAGGTAATCTTTCTGCTATATTTATTTTTGTTATTGTAGTTAGTCATTTTGTTTATGTTAATAAAGGCGCTTGCCCTAACTAAGAATGTCTTCGATTAGTGTCTCTGCCTGGAAGCCACATTATTTTAAAAGTTATTTCATTAGCAATAAATCAGTTTTTTTGTTTCTCGTAGTTTTCAAGTTCGTAGTGCATTTTCAAATTAACTTTCGCTCCGGAAATAACGAACTTTTTTGTCTTCGGGGACTGGAGGGGGCCAAAGAACCCAAAAAAATCGACAAAAGAATCCAAACCATAGATTAAGTAGTACCGTAGCGATTCCTGATTCCATGACCCAAACATACAATACAAACTGACAGACGAGAGAACGTTTTGCCGAACATGAACAAAGACGCTTCTTTTGCTCGGTCATTTATACACCCTGTTATTGATCAAGCACGAAAGTTCTAAAACTACTTGACCTATTCAGATTAAATTTAGCTGGTTATAGGTATAGTTTAGATGAAATCTTTTGAAATGAAAAAATGAAAAAAATTGAGTCTTCGACTGTATCTTTTAATTGCAAAACAAGTGATTCTTCAAGTTTTAATGTTTGATAATGGTGGGTTTTTAGCTATTAACGTCTTGTTTATGTGCACAAGTATGGGCAAGTGATGTAAAGATAGAATAACGTGGTTTATGTGTTCGCGAGAAATCTCAATAAAAGTCCTAGTAAAGTCTCTACAGCTTTACTGGGATATACGATATGACTTTAACTTGACTACGCCGACTTATTACTTGACATTTAACTGTATAACTTGATTAAATTATATATTTTTAGTGTCCTTATGAATTTAATTGTTCTTTACTTTCAATTTGTGTGTGATACATAAACACATACTTATATATATAATAAACAACCAGACAGGTCAAACAGACATGTTCATGCACACAAATGTTTGACCTGTCCGGGGATCGAACCCAGCACTAGCAGCGCAGAAGGCAGGGTTGCTACCAACTGCGCCAACCAGCCAGTCAACCGGTCAGTCAGTAATAGTGATGAATTTTTGTCGTCATTGTCACATTAATCAATTTAAAAAAAAAATTGGTCTATAGAATTAACGTGGGACATAAGACGCAACTAGTTATGTAGTTATTAAGAAGGTCTATTTAGTTAGTTTTACTTACAACAGGTTTAGGAAAGCTCTAGAAATTCATTAAACAACATCTTAATTTATTAGGAATTAATTTTCGCATAATAACGCTTGACTCCATTGATTAACTCAACTAGTTCTTTTTTACTCGAAGCAATCATGATACCTAACTCGCAGGGTTATAACAGTCCAGGGTTATCTCAAGTAGACTAGTATGATTACTTGTCATTGATAGGGCTGGCTCTAGATAAAAAGTTTTTATACAGTCTGGAAAAAAAATAATTAGATTAAATTTTAAGCGGATTCAGAAAAGGAGGTTCTAATTTTGACTTTTTATGTTGTTCCTATGTTTGTTATTTCATCAATAATAAAATGGGTTTGATTGTTCTTTATTTTTGTTTAGCAATTCCAGACGAAGTTTAATTAGTCAATTGATTTTTAAATCTAAAAAAATTCCCTGCCGAATGAAAGTCGGTTGTAAGTTTTTGGAGTTTTGAAATCGTTGATGCGTTATATAATATTAAGATATATAAAAGGATGCAAGAAATTAACAAGTAATACAAAGAAAACATAAATATACAAGATCCGTCGAATGCAGACGATTCTTGCGGCGTACGGAAAAATAAGATTATCTAATAAATTAAAAAAGTTTTCCAATTTGCACTGATAATGAAAAACTTTAGATTTTATCAATTTGTATTAAAATGACATGAAATAAATGAATAAAGTTTCAGAATTTAGTACTGCGAGCAGATGACATCGCTAGCGTACTTTGAGACCGTAATCTTGAAACCATTTCTTTACAGATTGTACAAAGGTTGAGTATCAAATGAATTTGCCATATATACTAGTAGTTGTCACCTGTGGGGTTGCCCGCGACATAAAAAGGAGTATAAAAAAGTTTCAAACATTGAACCTCCATTTGACATTCTTAAGGGTTGGAAATTCAAAAATTCTATAATGATGTAATACCCTCCAAATTTCATGTTATTAGATTCATAGGTTTAGACTCTACGTTGATACCTAGCAAATATCAGGCAGACAGGATTTACTCTTATCTATTGAGGTTCGGTCAGTAATTGAAATTTTTATCCGTTCTTTACACCGCTTAGTATCTAACTTATAAAAATCCTATTTATTAAGTTTTTTTAAGCAAAGAAGTAAAAATACCAGCCAACGAGTACATTAAAGTACTAAGTCAGGCCTAAACAAAACATTTCATGAATGGTTCATTAACGAAAGCCTTATAACATCCCAACAACACGAATGCTAAAGGAAATCCTCTAGTATTCGGTGTTGGGTGGGCGGAAGAGTACATTCATAATTATTCAGATTTTCTACAACTTATAATAAAGCTAACAAAAGTTCTGCTCTTTCAGCCTCTTGTTACTCGTACTTTGAGATTATCAAAGTAACACGAGGCTGTAACTTGGATACAGTTAAAGAGTAGAATTACATATTGCTTTCTATAACTATCAATACTCGTTTTTTGATATAATAAATTGCATAAATTTAATTATTTTTTGTTGAACTAAACTAAAATCACCGACAACAAAAATTACTACTTAAAATCATTAAAAATATTTTGCATTGAGTAATTCAAAGCTACTGTTTTTAAAAGCCAATATAACAAACAAACAAAGTGACGATAAAAGCAATTTTACTATAATAGTACTTGATAATGGATTTAAGTAAGTGAAAGAAACCGATCGCGTAAAAAACATTGGCTTAAATAAAATATAGTTAAGAACTCAATGAGACATCACGGGTGACATGTGACAAGTCGAAACAAACTTCAAAATGGCATAAAAAAAGACGCTTTGCTAAATTGGCCATTTAGAATCTTAAGTTTTGTTAAATCACTATACTCGCTCGATTCGACGGTTTTATTTTTTTACTAGCTGACCCGGCGAACTTCGTATATTCGAATAGCAGAATAACTTCGAATACTTATTCTGCTATCATGCATGGTTAGCAAATATTGTCATTAATATTTATACGATACGAAAACAATTGTGTGACGTCACACAATTGTTTTGCTTTCCAAAAACCTCTCCACTAATATTTAAACTTTATGGCATGGTATTAAAGTTCAAATTGATTTTTAAGTATTATTATAAATCGATTGTACGGGAGTATATTCATTTTTATATTATAGATGTTTGTAACCTGTTTTTTCGGTGACGGGTTGTTTTAATTTTTATTCATTTCATTCATTCTTACCTAGTCTCACAGACAAATAAATTTCATTTCATTTCTTCTCGAGTCCCATTGCCAAATCCCAAAATCGGGCCTGAGGTTTAATTTTTAAATAGAAATGTCATACAAAAAAAGGTTCTATGGGCGCCTGCTGTAATTGAAGTAGGTAATCACTTTTTTAAAGAATTTGTTTGCATTACCCACGTAACGTATATATTTTATTTCAAAATATGGCACGATAACATTCCGAAGATTGCTGAGAATCTTACCTTTCCAGGGCTTCAACATAAAATATAATACTTAAGACTGATGCTTATCGAACATCACTTGACCCTCTCGAATTCTCGATACTTTGATTAGCTACCGCAGCAAAGGCCAAGGAGATTTAAAAAAGTTAGCTTAAAACGCAGTAAAAAAACATTGTTTTGTTTTTCTATTATTTTCGAATGACATTGCAGATGCTTTCCGTTTTATTTTTCTTCACTGTATTTCATTATGCATGTAAACAAAATATTGAATGTGCTATTTTTAGGTAGGTGTGAAAATCTTATTCGGAATACTTATCTATATTTTTCTAAGGAAAAAATCATGGTTTTATTGGTAGACGATGGCTGTAGCAATTATGCGCCTGAATTTATATTATTAATGGATTTATATTATTAGTTCTGGTCGTCCGAATCTAGGATAACTATGCTTATGGTAACCAATTCAGGCTTGAGGGGGTGACTGAACCAGTAAGTTCTGTCTATAGGGAGGGTATGATTTATTAAACTTTATCGCTATTGTAAGCGTGATTCCTGATAGCTGCAGTAGTTAAAAAAAATTGTCTCAAATTTCGTTGGTATGTACAAATTAACCAGAAAAAGCCATATTTCCTTTGCTTTTGTGTTTTATTACATTTTGTTTTGTTATCCCTATAAGAACACAAAGCGTTAATATTACAAGAAAAAAGTAAATAAAATCAAAAGACTGGATCAATATACAAAATTTCACTGTCAATAGTTCGATTTTCGCGTTTTGTACCGCCTGTACTCTGTACTGACAAATTATGGTATAAATATTTGAGGGGGGTTCCTTTAAAACAAATGTGATCTCTGCTTAGCTCCATATTAATAACGATAACAGATGGAAACTTGGACTAATAAATACATCATTATGGCACAGAACTTTTCGTGCGCGAGTTTGAGTCTTATTTATTTAACAGTTCTTGTTTGTTCCAGCTGTGGACTCCGCTAAACATCATTCTTTTCAACTTGGTGTGCTCGGACTTCTCTGTGTCAGTGTTGGGGAACCCTTTCACGTTGGTGTCTGCGCTGTTCCACCGGTGGATCTTCGGTCACACAATGTGTGTGCTGTACGGGTTCTTCATGGCTCTATTAGGTAAGTTGTACTTGAATTATCAACTCTTTAAGGCAGAGGACTGTACTGTCCACGCGTGAGCTCCGAGGAAATAAAAAGATACGTATCAATCCATAAAGTCCTACTGCTGCGCTCGGACCTCACCTAAGAAGTGGGTGTGGCCATAGTTCCCCACGCTGGCCAGATTGCGAGACTTTACTTATTTTCGAAAGTTTTTAACCTGTTCCAACAAGCAGGAAATTTCTTTGGAAACCAAAGAAAACATCGTGATAAAGATAAACAAATAATAATAACGCCATAATGATGTATATATATAGCTACCCACAAGGATTTCTCCTGTATAAAGGATGCCATGCAACATTCATAAAAACACCAAAACTAGAAGGCAGATGTTCAAATTCATCGTTCAAACACCTGCTCCCACTGGGAATCGAACCCGGGACCATCGGATCTCGAAACGAACAAGCTAAATAACTAACTATAAAACGGTGGTCGTGCAAAAAATTGAAATATTCTTGTTCGAAAAGGTATTCTTTCTGATTAGTCTCATTCGTTAGTTTTTCAAGAATGTGCCTTTTTGCGTATGACTACGTTTGTCACGTTATTAGGTAGTGATGAAAACATACGAGCGGTCCAAATGAAATTTTGTAAGCAGGCTTAATAATTATTCTTTTTTTTTTGTCGACCCACAATACGGAATTTTTTCAAAATGCCGGATTCAGGGAACATTAAAATTATAAATATATCATATTGTACATCGATAGCAAAGACAGGCTCGCGAGGTCTACAGCTCACAGAGCCACCACTTTATTCGTTTATATAAAGAAATGCAAGGAAAGTTACAGTTATAAACCCCCGTAGACTCTTGGTAATATTATATTAGTTAATTACTGTAACAAGGGCTGGTCTCTTCCGTATGTCGTGTTAGCTTTCGGCAAGCATACCCTCCATTTTCAAACTTGTTCGTGTCCAATTAACCGCTTGCTTCGGTTTAGTTCAACATTGCTATATATCTTACTCGTTGTGTCGTTCGACGAGAACTATTTTTTGGATCTCTTAGGGTTAGGGGTATATTAGGCCGAAAGAAGGTTGCTGTACTTATAGTGGGACCTACTCGAAAAAATATGACAGTTATTCTTTACATTATTTCGACGATCGTATTTTTTTTGAACATCGGATTCTTTTTCTCGAATTTTGGGCTGATTCTATTGCAAAAGCGGTTCATCATGATAAGTACAGTGACTCCCTTTTGGCTTAGTACACTTCTAGCAGGTGACCATATATAACGTCTGTAAGGGCTAATTATATGTAATGCTTAGTAATGCTACAAATTGTACACTAGATCGCTTTACCAGCCATTCTAAACCTCCGACGCAAAAACGACGTAGTAGTAGTCAGTAGTACGTGGTAGTGCCTAGTAGTAGTTAAGTAAAGTTGACGCTCAAAATTAAATAACAACTACTTCAACGTGATTCCAAACAAGTGGTCAAAAGTGACTTCAAAAAACACTACTGCAAGAACTTTAGACCCACGTATCTTAACAAGTGAATTCGCAAGATGCAGCTAGACCAGCTTATGTATGACCATCTGCAGGTGAAGACGAATCTATTGACACCAGCCGTTTAGACTTTAAAACGTGCCAAAGAAATATACATACATACATTCGAAAAACATAACCCTTATTCTTTCGCAGTCGGGTAATAAAAATAACGTTATTGACACATATTGTACACTAATAATACTGCAGTCAGATATTATCATACTGTAGTTGGTCTCAAATGAATTGATTGGTCATAAATATTCACAATCATGAAATTAATAATAATAATTAATGTTGTAAAGAGGAGATATGTAAAGTTAAGCTTGTTTAACAGTCTGAATTGCATACTAACTACACTGAAAATTACCTAGACTTTAGGTGAGTTGCGTTCGACTACAAGCACCGATACCCTTGTGCTTGTTATAATTGAATATTGTAACATTCTAGGCAAGACAAAAACAAGCTTTGAGCTGTTCAAATACGATTATATCAATACAGTAACGTATATTCAGTTACGTGTACTTATATTAAGTTAGGGTTGTAAAATTAAACATTTGATATTTGTCTGAGTTTTTAGCCTCGGAAAGAGTACATTTTTTAAATCATGTGGAGTCGAGTTCTGAAGGGAGCTCATCTTATTACCTATCCAAAACTTATCTGGTTCAACGTATAAGCATTGTCTTTCACCGTGGGTTCAAGCATTTGGATCAGTCGTTATTGATTTGTCTATAGATAATATATCTGCTATTTTTTTGTTCTAGTTATAGTAGGTACCTTTAGTAAAAGCTCTTGGCCGGCAAAAATTACATAAGTTTAAAAAAAATGCAAAAATGTGTTTTCATTTAATACAATATTTGTAGTGTAAAACTGTGCCTATAGGGTGTGTAGGACTATTTTTACCCAACTGCCCAATAAGAGGGCAATGTTTTTCGACTGTTTTTGGCATGGAAGTAGGTTTGTATGTATGTCATTGGATTTGCCTTTAATTGATTTGCAGATGAACAAGCTATACTGGTAGCATCTCGCAGTTTTAACTATAATAGTATTTTGTAAACATATTTATTCTCTGATATTTAGTGTTTGTCGTGACTATAAAAGTCTTGTAATTGTAATAGAGCTAAGTATTTGAATAAATACACTTTTCTGATTCTTGTATTTACATGACTCTACGGTGATTCCTAGAAAATATCGGGCAGTCAGTCAGGAGATACTTTTATATATATATAGACAGACTAGCTGCGCCCCGCGGTTTTACCCGCGATGGAAATTTGATCATCAAATGGGAACACTTCAATTTTTATGAATAAAAAGTAGCCTTAGCCTTAGCCAAGGTATAAGCTATCTTTATCCAAATCCGTTGAGCCGTTTGATCGTGCAGGAGGAACAAACATACACACATACAAACTTTCGCATTAATAATATTAGTGTGATAATAAAATTGAAATGAGTACGTTTAGATTAAATTCTATGCCTTAATTTCTTATTCATATCATGTTTTCACTGAAAACTGATCTTGCTTGCTTAGAATATGAGTTTTATCTAATTAAAATAAGCGTAGGTATATTTAAATATTATTCTTATGATCGTTTAATAATATTATAACAGAAAAATATTAAAGCATTTACTTAAATTCGTAAATTCGTGTTCACGAATGAACGAACGAGGGATATGAATATATTTATAGATCCCTAAAATAATAAACGTCACAAGATGTTCCGTAAGGCGTACAGTTGTGTAAATGTAGTAGACCCATTTTTCCAATAGCAAAAGATGGAAATGAAATGAAATTAATATTTATTTAACGAAAAATAGTTTAGAAGAACAGATGGTTAGTAGATTTTTTTGTACAGCCTATTTTGCCGAGGCTTGACATGTAAAAATTTCATAATTAATTAAATTAAAATTATATACAATTTAATATTGATATAAAATACAAAAATACAAATAACTCAAAAATGCGGAATTACTAATAATATTTTTCGGTACAAAGACAAATCACAGTTATATGTACAAAATATTTTGAAACATTCAAGTATGCAATAAGTCAAATTATAATTATTTTTGTAATTACAGAAAAAAGACACAAAACAGCACAATAATAATTCTGATGAAGTCAAGTGCTAATTTATAAAATTCTTTTAAACTATAGAATTTCTTTTCCAGTAACCACTTTTTTTGGTTATTCTGGAATTAATAATATGGTAGATTTTTCAAAGATGTGGGTTATTTATTGTACACCGTGATGTAACACCGATGGTTAATATAAAGCCCTCAGAACTCAGAATCTTAGGGCGAAGTGCGTGACGACGCGTCTCGGTCCCAACGGAAGATAAACGCTTGTTGTTTCAGCCGGCACTGTATCCAGTTAAGGCCGGTTTGTGACAAAACATTAAAATTTGTGTTTCGTAAAGTTGTTTTCTGTTACAAATTACCTAATAAATTTATATTTCTTAATTCAAAAAAAAATATTTTACAGATTATTTACAGAGAATTCATTGATTTAAGATGAAGCTGGGTTTTAACCAGGTAATTCAATTACCTGGTTAAAACCACGAAGTATTCCAAAGCTTTTTCACATATATTTTTTTATCCTAAACACAAGTTCGCACGACCACGGAAGTCAGCTGTAGCCCTAGATGGAGCATGCCTAGTCTGGAATACACTGGCTCTCAAGGAAGGCTGCTGGAACATACCGTATTTAAGTTAGTTTTAAAAGATCTAAAAAACAGTGCTGTTCTGGGATAATTTATTTAAATTATTGCATTGTCATCGGCCAATATAAGTGCAAAATTTCGAATCAATTCGACGTTTTGAAGAGGGTGAAAATAACGTTCAGTAATTCCGTTACATAGTTTTATAGGTACGTACCAAGACAATAAAAGTGTGCCGACGTGTAGATTGTAGAGCATACCTTCCACCTTCCATCATTCCACCATATAAAAACAGGAAGCAAATCGAGGAGTACTTTTTTAGAGCTCCGCAAAAACTTGTACGAGTGGAATCGGTCAGCTTATCCATTTGTCTATTTTGGGTAGAATTTTTAAAATTATAAACATAATTGCTTGAATATCGGCGATGTTATAGTAAACGTTTGTTCTTAAACTGTTCTTAAAGTGTAAAGTATTATTTAATAGGTAAATTTTATGATAAAATGTTATTTATATATTTTAAGTGATCCACCACGTTGTCCACCATTTGACAAATTAAATAAATACATTACGTTTTTAATACTTGAACTGACTTAGAGTCATCCACAGCAACTGTAATAGGTCACTAAACATTGACGGTCTTACCACAAACATACTTGTAAATATATTTTAATAAAAGACAGTCAAAAATGTAGACACTCTTCAATACTTGAACAAAATACTATCAATATTAAACTTGATGTTCGATGATCGAATGTCAAACTTGATGTTCGTCAAAGTTATGTGGTTGTATACGAGCACACATTTTTACTAAATAGGGGTGTTTATCTCTTAAACAAGCGATAGTCGCGGATTTGTAGGAAGAAGTAAACAGAAACATCTGATAAATATTTGTCAAAGGCATGTCTAAATTTTTTGAGGCAAGACGGTTATTCGACTACGGGATTCAAACATGGTTCTTTGGACCCATAAACATAGTTGAACCACTACGCTTAATGAAGGCCCGCAATCCAACTAGTTAACTTTTTTTACAGAGCGAGTGCTATCTATTGAGAAAAATGAAATATTTAAAAAAAAAATACCAGATGGACACTACAGACCACTTAAGATCTGCAGATAATCCAAATACTCTAACCCATCACTAGAGGGCAACGCATCCTGAAAGCTAGCTGGCATTACCAAGTGTTAGTTGGAATAAACAAAAAACAGTTTTCTTTACTTATATTAAAAAGAGGATTTTTTTTGTATTTTTGAATGTAAACTCAACAACTACTAGACCGATTTAAAAAATTCTTACGCCGTTAGAAACCGAAATTATCACTGAGTAATTTTGGCTTTAAAATATAGAGACTCGCGGGTAACACCGCTAAGTGCATCTAGTTTATTATATATACATATTATTATTATTTATTTATTTATTTTTTATAGCACGAAGACTTTTTAAATAATATAGATTCGTTATGTTAGCGCTTTCCATTTATACTCGTACTAAGGAAAGTTATGTAGCTAAGGCACGGAAGCTGTGGGCCATTCACTTAATCGTGATTGCGAACGGTACGAGTATAATATACTTTTCATCCCACTATATCGCAAAGAGTATTTTTGCTATTCGATATCTGAGTGCAAAAGCCGTTTTTATCTGCTAGAGGATAAAGTAAATTTGAATTTAGAATATCGTGTGCACTAAATTTGTAAATTCAAAACCTCATTCAACCTATTATTTCCTTCTACCTCTACGGTGCCGAATTCATCATACAATCTATTTAATTTTGTTAAAAACTCAGACTTTTGCTTTACATTTTTTTAATTTGTTTTGAGCGCGCCGTTACCTTTTCACGTCATATTGTTAAAACCTTCTATTAATAATAAGTGACAAAAAACTAAAATGAGTGATTACATTTTTTTATTTTTTATATGTAGTCATTTCCTCGCTGAGGTGGGATGAAAAGTTACGTGTTGCACTCGAGTGCAAAGATTTTTCACCTTGTGCTCTTTTAATTCCTTCGCTAACGCTCAGGATGAACCAGCCGCATCACCTCGTTGATACAATCACTTATCACCTCAACCAGACCCAAACTAGACTTCAGATCGGTTTTTTTAGAACTGTGCAAATGTTGTTCCTACCTATCAATATAGATTAATTTTATAATATAATACAGTGTAACTTTTTGAAATGTAAACTTTTTTTGCCAAGTTTGTTCCGCATACAAAATTTTTGCGTTCATGTCTAAATTCTTCATCTTCCTTCACGCGTCGCCATTAATTTCTAGGATAACTTACTAATAATAAAGGTAGCAATAACTTATTCAGTACGTTACATTTTCTTTAAGTTTATCTTGAGTTCAAGACAACTTCAAAAGGCCAACCAGATTGCGGGAATTTATTGCTGGTTTTCCGTAAATTTAAAGTAAGAAAAATACAATCCTTCACTTAATTAATTGTTTCCAAAGATTTCTTTTTTTCCATCACTTTACTTTGAAAAGTACAAATTTGCCTCGTTATATTAATTTCCCTTAGACTGTAGAGATAAATAACTAGGTACTTTTGTATGAAATAAAATTTCGCAACAGGATAACTTACCACTATCCGTCTTATCACAAAACATTTGGAAATGGCTATTGAGCACATATTTTGATTTTTTTTTCACAAAAATTCGCGGCTATAACTTGTTTTGTCATTACATCAATAGTATTTTGTTATATTATTTTGTGAAAGTTGTTAATATTTTTGACATTTATCAGCAAAATAATAGTTATAAACTAAATTTATAAATGTTTTTTCGTGATGAGACAGTAAACTAGGCCATCGGAAATTCTGCAAGTAGATAGAGCTTCTGAACTAGAGGTGGTAAGTAAAACATTTGCCAAAGCTTTCCCTTAAAAAGTTCTATGAAATATAATTTTAATTTCAAAGGATTGGGTGATGAATACTCCAGTGGGGTCTATCATTCAGAACTTTACGAGTATTGTGCTGCCTTCCAAACGATGGTGCGTTTACTTACCCTATCCTCAATTTTTTTTAGCCAACACAGCTAGGCATTTGGCAATTTGACAAGTTCGGTGAAGCGCCAAGCTGTCAAATATCAGAGGCATTGTATATAAAGATTTTATCCAAATAGTCCTCTGATATGAACGCAACAGCATCGGCCATAAATTTTCTAATGCGAAAGGGACATTGACTTTAATTTTCATAGATCAAAGAACTAGGTTATCAACGTTAATTTTAATTAAATTTTAAATGTCAGATATTCTAAGCAGTTTTGAGACGGCAACTCACATGACATTTACATTTTAGACGCCAATGGCAGTCATTCTCGGTGGCTTTGCAAACGCCGTACCAGCATTCTAGGGATCATAACGCAGCTATTTTAAATTTTAAATGACCCCTTCCTGAATCGTGTAGTCTAAACATCTTTTGGAACTCGAATCGTCGGTAACGACCATTATGTGCCGAAATCGCCATGTAAACGTCAGCTATAGCTTTACGAAGTTTACAATAATTTATTATCGCTAAATCAAGCAGGGTGTACCTTAACGTATAAAGGAAGTGGAAAATACGCTCAGCTCAGCTCAACCAAGTCGTAAACACAATAAATAAGTTTGCCGGAAACCTAAATTTTGTCGTGCATTAACGTGGATTATTCTCATATTTACGACGGAGGAAAATGTTTACCTTGTCGATGGCAATAATTTAATTAAATAATGGGGAAGTTGGTGAGCAAAATTAAGCAACAGCAGAATTACACGAAAATTTCTTTGAATAAATTACTATTGGTGCTGGATAAAATGAGCTTCAATAGTAAAAGGCAGTAAAAGCAACTTGATTGTAAATCTAAGTAACGTAACCACGAAAACGATGCTTATTGTCTGAATTTAATTCATCTCAAACGACAGTCAAAGTAAGTTAATAGTTTGTAAAGAGCTGAAGTCTAAGAAAGAGCAGACACCGTTCTATATCAAGTCAAGACGTACACCTCACAAATAATGACAGAAGCTGTGATGAAAACTTGTCTCGTGCGCTCTAAGACACGGGGCAAAAAGTAAAGAAATTTACAGTACCTTTGCAAAGATAATCGATGATGATTTGAGTAACTATCTAACAAACCGTTTAAAAAATAAAAAATCCTTAAAGAACTTAGGTAAACCTACTGGTTTCTTTAAATGATGCAAGGCGAGATTCATGGTATTGGAAATTATTTGGTAAAATAATATCTTCCTTCGTATCCCGTTACGAATGAATTTGTTTTTTCCATGCAAGTATAATAAACATAACATTATTATGTTTTTACGGAACTCGTTACAAAGATTCAGTTTCATACAAAGCCAAAGCTTTATTCGGTTGAAATGTGGTTCGATGTTAATAATAAACACGAATTCTCCGTAAAAATTGGTTCAATGCTAATTCAATATATAACAGTTTACTATTATCAGAAGTTATAACAATAATCGTTGTTTTGTTCCAGGTATTACGTCAATAACGACATTGACCGTGATATCGTTCGAGCGATATCTGATGGTGACCCGGCCGCTGTCGTCGCGGCATCTCAGCTCTAAAGGCGCGGCGCTCGCTATAGTGTTCATTTGGACTTACTCGCTTGCCCTCACCACCCCACCGCTGTTGGGATGGGGAAACTACGTCAACGAAGCAGCTAACATCAGGTGACACTGTGATTCTAGTTTGTTCCACCATGAATAACAATATCGACAGTGATATCATTCGAGCGATACATGATGGTGACCCGGCCCGATGGTATCATCGCGGCATCTGAGCAAAAACTATGTGTGCGGCTTTTGCCTGTTTTGTCGCTTAACTGAGATACAGTAATTAATGAAGCCTCAAATTCTAGAGAAAATTAGAAAGTTATTAGTAGTCTAGTTTCGTAGTTCAGTCGTAAGTCAATACGATATATATGTATACAACTTTTAGTGGCTAATTAATAATATTTATGGAAAGTTCGCAAAATAGGCTTCGCCAGTTTGGGGCTCGCAGTATCAGTTATTTATTTTGCCTAATTTTGGTTTACTGTGACTAAATCGATGTTACTCGTATTATAACCAAGTACATGATAAAATTGTGTCTTAACTATAGAAAGCTGCATAATATCGAAGTGTGTCACGTCAAGTTGAGTCTAACATAAACCTGGTACAAAGATAGAAATAAATCTTCACCGAAAATATCCGAACTCACGATCCAACCTTGTCTTGTTTTATTTCAATGGAGAATATACACGGTTATTTAGCGATACTGGCAGCTGACAGGGGTTTGTTGAGGGTTGTAGGTAGAGAGACGACGAGAACCGTGAACAATGTTTTGAGAAAGAACAAAAGCTTTACACTAAAAAAAAATATGGACCAGTTTTGACGTTTGATGAACGAATGCCGAATAATGAACAAGTTTTATCGAGCAAATAAACTAATTTAGCAATTAACTTAAATAAGTTTGTCGTAGTCTTGAGTCCTTGTGGTTTGTCTAAAGTGATTATTATTATGCTCTACTTACTATTAAAAATAAATTCTCCACTGAAAATTTTAGGCTCCGTTTATTGCTGCTGTTTATTGATCTAAGATTACCCCTTGTAGTTTTAGTTTTCTGAGATTCAAGTAGCTTTTGTGTCAATCCAAAGTATAGGCTATCTTCGACCAAATTTCATCCAAATGTGATCAGCTGTTTAAGCGTTAAGGAATACTTAATGAACATAGAATACAAATGCGAATCCTCCAAAAGAACTAGATACCGACTTCAGCGCCATCTGCCTGGGCTGATTTTTGAACCTAAACCATCCAGGGATCCACTCAAACGCATACAAAAGAGGAGTTCAATGACATACACACGTACAGTAGAATTATATATATAAAGATAATATTAGGGTCAATTGATTTTTAATCGACTTCAAAAAAAAGGATGTTGTTAATTCGTCGAAGCTTTTTTATGTAAGTTCCCCGATATCTCAAAAGGGGCCGATTTGGGAAAATCTTTTTTGATTCAATATGGCATACTTCCAATTCTTTCAATATGAATTTAATCAAATTCTGTACATAACAAAGTGCTATAAAAAAGACATTATTCCAGCACATAAATGATTATAATAGTGTGTTACTTTTATAGTCAAGTGCGATTTTTAAAGACGCTTAGTATACAAATTGATCACTCACCTCACCAAAAATACACAATCTAGTCTCATCTAGTTTTAGTTCACGTAAAATTCCGAAAGTTTGTGAGGTTATTATTTATTCTGAAAGTAAACCTGAAAAAAGGCAAAACCGTTTCCCTCTAACACCAAACTCTTCAGCGAATTATTAATGTGTTTTTAGCAAAAGCTTTGTCAAAAGTTAAGCTTTACTAAGCAAGTAAGGGAATAACTTAGCATTACGTAAGATGTCTAAGAATTAATATTATACGGAATTTATGAGCGTACTAAAATAATGAAGCGTTTTCTATCTGCTTTAAAAATAAGGAGGTGTTCTTTTCGAATGTTTTCAGTTCGAGTATATTTTTATCGTTTATTACCTGATTTCACGGAGATTGGTGAACCGATTTAAAAAAAAAAACATTTTTTTTTAAGTTATAGCCTTAATGGAAATCGGCAGTAACTTTTATGGAAATAGTTTTTTTAGATAGTTTCATGCTAACCAAAATGTGGTTTAGAAGAAATGAAAATGTTATTTTATTTCTTCGGAACTTATTTACCTTCTCTCATATGTTGGTTTTAGTCCTCGGTATGCCTAAAATAGGCCCGGCCTTAGCTTGTGTAAAAGATTGTTTAATTATGATCAGCATACCTAACAAAACACTAAAGCAACCGGGGTTTAAAGCCAAAACTTTCTCTCGAAACTCAAACATTTTTCTACATCACAGCTAATAGATGCAAAGAGTTCGGTATAAAGTTTTTTTCTAATATTCGTGTCCAAGAAGGATCTGAACGGAAACTTTTCGCTGTAAAAAGTATTGCTACTATCAGTGTGCCGTTTTATCAAACGAATACAAAACCGAAGGGTATAATTTTTAAATCAGGCTTCAAATCTGCTATTCTAACATTGTATTCTGATAAAGTAATCGTTCAATCGAATGAAATGGGTAGAATAGAAATACTTTGTTACCTATAATGCGCATGAACTCGTATTACATTACTACATTACTCGTATTACCTTTTTTATGAATGTAATTCAATATTTTACTTTTTTTTTGTTTTAAGCGCTTGACCGTAAAGCCTACTGAACTTCATGCCACAAATCACGCTTGCAATTTTTGAACTGGCTTGCTTTGGTAAAAAAATGTACCAATATACCAGCAGATGTAAGATACGAAAAAAATAATTATTATACGACTAAATCATAATGACAATACAGAATTTGTCTTCCAACGTTTTAATTTAGATATATTTCTTCAAATTACAAATTTTGACTCATTTTATGCCCTCGCTTTTGCTTGCCCTACTGAGAGTCTCATGATATATGATACTACAATAAAGGTCTGAGTGTTATTCACTTTGGCGTGTGAGTGACACGGCCAGAGGCGCTGTTGCAGAAAATTAAACGGCCCAGGTTTTACTGACGCGTTAACAAAAAATATATAGATGCCGTTATATGGCGTACAAATCAAACCAAATTTGTGAAAATAATTTACCTTCTTATTATTCACATAGTTATTTGTGGTTTTGTCGGTTCGCAATTCGCAATTCGAATTCGCTTCAACAGGCATTTTGTATCTACGTTTTAAAAGTTTTTGACAAAATAAAGTTAGACATTCGTATTAAATTTACATTTCTAAAAAAGGTGACGATGGTCAGGAAAGGTTATACTCGTATCCACTTTGTTCAACTGTTGACCAAATTCAATTAATTAAGTTAGGCTTGTTCAACTGTGTTTTTGATTGAACAAATTTCATAACTTGTCAAATATTTGTTCAAAATTGATCTAATTAGTTGAATCAAATGTGACTTGTTCAATTGTATTATTTATTTATAACGTAATAGTTGAACATTAGACCAAATTATAAATTTTTTAACTTGACGATTAATGACGACAACGGAGTGCATTTAATCGTTTTTTACTTACATGAAATGAAAAACAAAAGAAGATTGCTTTTAGCAATATAAACAGCCTTTGCGCCTTTGTGTTTTTGAGGTGCCAATAGCTTTGTTATTAAAATTTAAAATAAAAAAATATCGATTCACACTCATATCTCCACCTAGGACCTATACATGAAAATAATGAAGTTAAAATGTGTTTGTATTTTTAATTTATTTTCTGAGTAAATAGGCAAAAGATAAGATGGGAGACATCCGCTCCGAGATGTTTCTGGTGCAAAGGTTGGCCATCGCTCTTCAGCGTGGCAATGTGACCAGTATTATTAGTACTTTAGCGCCTGGAACGGTCAGGGGCGGTTTGCTCGACTACGCCGATAGTAGTAGATTTGACATTTAATGTATTTTTATAACTAAATACAATGAAAGAATTTATTTAATAATTACTCATAAATAACATTTTGTTTGTCTGCAGCTGCTCCGTGAACTGGCACGAGCAGTCGATGAACACACTGACCTACATAATGTTCCTGTTCGCCATGGGACAGATAGTGCCGCTCTGCATCATCACCTTCAGCTACGTCAACATCATCAGGACACTTAAGCGGGTACGTGACACTTAGTAATGTATTAAAAACTATTCTTTCTTACCTGACTTTTATAACTTCTTTTTATAAAACAGTGGTCACCGAATTCCATTACGGCATCTGCCGTGAACTTTTTTAGTAATTTAGATTTAATAATTAAACGTCAGGGCTGATTTTGATGGAATCTAAATAGAAGAAATATAGGTTAAATTCAAACAAAAAAGAACGGACCCGCCGTCTCCGATAAATCAAGTAACAACATCATATATCTCCTCCTCTTTTGGGAATTCCGTAAAAAGGTGTAGGTTCTCAAATCTTAAAATAATATTAGAATGAATATTTCTCGATTTGTCGGAGACGCCTAGAGCGATGTAAAAATATGAACCCTGCGTCCGGCAGTTGGGTACAGGTCTCCTCTACAAACGAAGGGTGAAAGCCATAGTCCACCACACTGAAAAAAGGCGGATTGACGTCTACACTTATCTACGAAAGCTATTAATAACTTTCTCTGACAAGCAGTCTGTAACTTAAAATATTCAGCAATTTTTTCTTTCCCAGATTGTTAAGAGAAAATTCAATAACACTTAGACTGCTTGGATTATATGTTTTTTTAATCGAGACAGCTAGGCATTGGACCACCAGCTCGTACGCCTAAGAGCGACACTGTGGCCTCAGATGGAGCATGCCTTGTAAACTGGCTCTCAGAGAATGTTGCCAGAACACACCGTTAAGTGTGACAGATTTTTCATCTTGAGCGTAGTAGCTAGCCAGATGAGCGTTAAAAACACTCTACCACCCATGCTACCAAAATCTGGAAATGTATATGACTTATGTGCTACAATCGCTACGCTTGTAGACGGTCTACGGCGTAGCTGTACTCGTAGCTAGGTAATTTCAGTTCTATTATTGACTTAACTAAATACGTACGTATCAACCCATAGAGTCCCACTGCTGGGCACATGTCTCCCCATGAAGGAGATGTAGGCCATAGTACACCACAATAGCCAAATTGTTGCCAAATGTTTGGTATCTACATAGTTTCTTTGTGGTGGAATATTTCATCAAAACACGGAGGAAGGACACTGCGGTGCTATTTACCATTAAATTTTAATGACATTGGGCTGGAACATACTTATACTATATAATATTAATATTAAATAGGGGAAATATTTGTATTTTTATATACCAATCTATATTTTGTAAACTTAAATACTACTGGAGCGATTTAAAAAAATCATTTTGCAGTTAGAAGTTAGTTTAGCTACATTAATCACGAAGTAATATTGGTTATAAAAAATAGAGAGAGAAAGAAAGAGCCCAGCTAGTATAACACAAAGTTATACAAAAGTAAATTTGAAAAGAAATCCGCAAAAGCCAATAGATTGGCTTTTGCGGCTATAGCCACAAATCATTTGGACTTGACAAAAACCCGACGACAGTCACAGAGCTTATATGATTAAAAAAATTAGGTTTTTTCATAATAATTTTTTTTCCCTCAGAATTCTCAGCGTCTTGGACGCGTAAGCCGGGCGGAGGCTCGCGCTACTGCCATGGTGTTTATAATGATAATAGCCTTCACCATTGCCTGGACACCCTACTCGCTCTTCGCCCTCATTGAGCAATTTGCCACTGAAGGCATTGTAAGTGTCTACTGTTTATTTGATATCAGTTATAGATTTCTAACAAACGCCTGGATGGTTTTGATTTTATTTTTAGGGTGTATGTTTTCATGTGATCCCATATAAATTTTATCGAAATTTCTTTGACAATTATGAGTCCTTTATAAATCTCAATATTAACTGTTAATATTTACATACTTTAATAATGCAAACCTTGTTGCATACAAAGTAACTAAAAATGCCCATCAAAATCTCATCTCTATTTAATCTAATGGCGAATAGATGTCGACTTTGAGTACCAGGGTAATAAGTAATACTAAAAATATTAGTATCCAAAATTTAATGATAATTTTGAAATTCCACTCTACGCATCAAATTATATCGATACTTGGTAAGTTTAGTACTTGAAGTTCTATTCGCTCGATGTAAAATGATGTATACTGAGTTACAGATATTTTGAAGGATTTTTAACATGGTTTTAACGGAGTTTGTTAAACAGTAAATTACGAGTATTTATATGACAAAATCGTACGAACGGCGTATTCCACTTTAAGTATGGGATAGAAAATAAATAGACTTGCAAAAACTTAAATATTATTTATGAACGCGTCCATACAGGAAAAGTAATTCCGTAATACTAAAAAATATGTCAACTCTTTCCATTCATAAATAATTCCGTTAAATTCATTTATGTGCCAATTTTTTACTTAGATAAGGAATTCCAAAAAAAATATATACGAGTCATTTTTTTACGTTCTAACCATCGGAAAACATGGTGAACTCTGTATGGCATATTTGTTCGCCTTATTTCTGTGTCGACGTAGGTGCGTAGTTTGAAAGCGGATGTCTCATTAGAAGATCGCACAAAGAAGATAAATATATACTCACGACAGTTCACACGACGTTCGTAGCAAAATATAGAACTGCTTCTAGCAACGGAAATTTCTTTTCCGTAGGTATGCAATGTTGAGACTTTCTAGCCAAGTTTGTCTTGAAATAGCTTAAAGGTAAAAACCCACTGAGGTGAAGTGAGTGCGTGAGCTTCCAGCGGAAAACTAGCGCTGGCAGCTAGCATTTATGCTGAGTTGCGGTTGATGTGGCATCAAACACATTGTATAGTGAGAATCACACTAATATTATAAGAGCGAAAGTTTCTAAATGTGTGTATGTGTGTTTGCTTGTTCCTCCTTCATGCTCAAACGCTTCAACGGATTTAGTTGAAATTCGGAACAAAGATACCTTGGAAACTAAATTAACACATAGGCTACTTTTTATCCCGGAAAATAGAAGAGCTCCCATGGGATAATCAAATACCTACTGTGGGTAAAACACATGGCGCAGATAGTATTGTATAAATATTAAAGAAATTGTTGTTATATTTGTTGAAATAAATTATTTATTTATTCATTCATTCACTGCACTGACGATCAACAGAGCTATCGGATAGAGTTAGTTGTTTTCATTCTGACAGCGTTAGAACGGCGAACTGTCAAAATGAAACCAAGTTTGCTTGCTATTGTTTTCATATATTTTATGCTCAACTCTAGCAGGTATAAAATAGTTAAAACGGCTATTCAGAATAATGCTACCACCACATCATCTAAATCAGGGCAGACATATTGTACTAAGGCTGTGATTGTGATTCTATAGTTTAACATTAACAAGCTGTGTTGACTAGGGTAATCTTTTTAGAAGTCGTCAAATGAAAAACCGCAAGTGAACTGAATCATTTGAAAGATTTTTAGATAAAAAACTTTTATTTTTACCCGATTGCAAAAGTAGGAGGGTTACGTTTTCGGGTGTATGTATGTATATTTATTTGGCACGCCCTAGAGTCTAAACGGCTTGTCGTATTTTTATGTCAGTGGTTTCGATAGATTCCTCTTTACTTGCAGATGGGTCTAAAGTTCTTGCAGTCGGGTTTTTCGAAGTCACTTTTAACCACTCGTTAGCGATACCTTCATCGCAGTGTGCATTAGCCCTTGTCTTGTAAATCGAAGCCAAATACTGAATTAATAATGATATAGCCCCTTTAATCTTCTACTTGTGCCAGAAGGAGTCTGAAAATAAATAATTCGTTATAAACGTTGTTTCGACCGTGATGTCTAACCGAAATTCCTAAATTATTTTCGGGTCTAGATCAAAACTTGCCGAATATATAATGATATAATATATAATATGGGATAACATCCACACAAAGGTCTTCAGGACCCAAACTAGGCAAAGCCTGTGCTATGGTAACCTGATGACTGATACACATAGTTATCTACATAAATACATACTTATATATAATAAACACCCAGACACAGCACAGCAGACGAATGTTACGCATATCCATTTTTCTAATTCTAATCGTTTCTTTAATACTCAAATAATTTATTTCAAAAACATGGACAAAATACGTACAGATCTTAAATAACAATAAAGGTATGGTGCGGTGAATGTTACATAAACTCCATCTTGTCTATCGCAATAGTGTTTGTGGAGGGTAGCGGAGCAGGCCAATTAATTTTATTTGAAAGTTTTATCATTTAAGTATTCGGGTACATCATAAAACATTTCGTAATCAAAAATATTTAGAGACAATTTTCAAAACTTTTAATCTTATTTTTGCATTTTATATCGTCGGGTAGTTGGATGTACATTTTTATTGCCATTGAACCTGAACTATGCATTAGTAGTCGCGATCTACTTAACTATGCAAACTACTTTTTAAAGTAATTTTTTAGCTTTTACCATTTAGTCGATGAGTTAGATACTTCTTTTAAATATATGTTTATTTATTACACAATATTAAGTAAATATTAGGAATATTAAGGATGGCTTCATTCTATACCATCGTCCAGAAAAAATACTGATGCAAATGTATGAAGCAGATGTATTGCTCTTCATGTCTACGGTTGTTAGAACTCAATGCGCAGTATTATAGACAGTAAAAAAAAACAGAAAAAAATATCGGACTCGCGCAGGGTTCCGTACTGAAATCTATACAACATTACTACAAGTTTCTACATGTTGTCGTACAGAAAAAACGATAAATATCACGTCTGTTGCATGTGACCTCTTCTCATTATTATATTTCAAATCATTATTCTCGTACTATATTTTTATTACTTGTTGTTATATTTATATATACATCATCTGTAAAAATGTCAACTGTCAGACGGACGAACGGACGGTTGGATCGAGATGTCTTAGTGATAAGATCTCGTTTTAACCTGTTTGTTAGTCCCGTTTGTTATGGTAAATGATTTTGGGTACGGATATCATTAATTAAAAAGGATTAAAAAAAAAGTTAAGTATTATCTGTGCAGGTATCTCCTGGAGCCGGTGTTATTCCAGCATTAGTAGCAAAAAGTTCTATTTGCTACAACCCACTCATCTACGTGGGAATGAACTCGCAGGTTAGTAAAAGACATTCAGTACAATGCTCGTTTACTTATGTTCTAGAGTACTATTTTATGTGTATCAGTGGCATGGTGTCTGGCTTATTTGCTTTTTATGTTTTATATAAAATTTCCTCAAATAGAAAGTACTTGAATATTATGAGCCCAGATAATCGAGTGATTAACGCTTTGAAAAAATAGATTATTAAATACTTGATTTAAATAATATTATTTAAAACCTAACGCGTAGGTATTTGATTCATTATGATGCATAAAATGAGTTCTTCGTATCCACAACGAGAGACGCTATCATGAAAGCGAGACGTGCTATCGTTGTGGACAGGAACAACTGATTTTATCTCTGATGAAATTCACCGAATGTAAACGGCACTATAGTAGCACCTTCCAATAATCATGTACGCGTGAAAACCCGAATTGTTATAAAAATTCTACTACATAACTATGAAACGGCGTACAACATTAGTGTCATGTGCTAACAAGATTTTTTGGCCGCGGTAACACATTTTCCACAGTCTAAGTACAAAATTACAAAAACCTTAATCAGTTTCTTTGCGATAAGTTTTGATTTGGTTTTAAACCAAATATTTTATGTTATTTTTTATGGGTAAAGTAACACATAGTACATACCGGATAAAAAAATAAGTATCAGGTGCCTACTCACTGAGAAAGAAAGCATAGATTTTTAACATCAAATATTTATCATGTTTATGCTACGATTAAATTGTTTATCCATCCCGACACTAGGAATTTTATTTAGCCATTATTACGTTTTGTCACGTCCAAAACTTTATTTATTATTATGATCTATCATGCCAAAACAAATATTTCGTCAGTAAACGGATGTTTGGAAAATCAATCTCAATGTTTTAGGATAATATTAAGTCAAGCAGTGGGTATAAACCAGGTTACTTAACAGCTGAACCTATTTCTAAAACGACTTTAACAAAGCTCAGTATTGACCGAAAAGTTAAATATACAAATTCCCTTATACCACTAGAAAATGATGTTAATTCAAAATCAAATTCTTCAAACTAATGAACAAGTTTGGATGAATAAATTTAATGTTAATTTTGTGAATTCGTGAAAACATGCGAACCCTTTTGAAGGTCTTACGTAATATGGTTCATTAGCAAAACATACAAAATGGCTGACGCATACCCATGTTGGGTTCTTGATCTTGATACCCATAAATGTTCAACTATTATGGAATATAATTACTGTATATGTTACCTACATGCCAAAATGATTTAGACTTTGTATCAATTTTCGTACAACATTCAAAATCAAAATCAGTTTTATTTGCCAGAAACACGGTAATTCTTGTACAAGATCTTATAGTAAATTAGAGCATACATGTCCTTGCCTAGTTTGGCATGCAAAATATTAAAATAGGTGTGTAGTTTTATTTCAGTATAGAAAACAAAAAAAAAATCAAAGTAAACATTACATGAAATTTTTTTACTCCTAATCTACATACCAATCCGTCGTAAAGTCAGTAAATTTTGTACAGTACAGCACAATTGCACCACAACAGAAGGAAAATTGCAAAATATTCAGTTACAAAAAAAACACATCAGAGCTTAATACAGAAAAGCCAAAATAGGTACGCAAAAACAAAACAAAACGTAGTGTTACAAATTCTTGGAATCAAAACAATAAAACGCCTACTGACCACAGATAAGATAACACATAAGGCAATATTAACATGACCAAATTCCAAGCACATCTAAACATTGCAAATAACATATAAATTGTGAAAATTTAATTAAATAATTATATAGCTTATAATAAAATAATTATATAATGTCAAATTTTTATGTGTCAAATTAATTAAATGTTAGATTTATTCATAAATTATGTCAAGATATTGTAAAAATTAGTTTTATAAACATATAAAAAAATATGACAAGCACTGTCATTTAAAAACTCTTTCATACTGTCAAATACTTTGCCTTGAAGAATTTTTTTTAATTTCCGTTTAAAAACATGATTAATTGATAAGGAAGTTATATCTTTTGGCAAATGGTTATAAATAAGTTGAGCCATACATAAAACACTATGATTAAGAATTGCTGTCCTTGTCCTTGTCATAGGACCTTTAACATGGTTTTTATATCTTTCGCTATTAAAATTGTCGAACATAGTAACGTTACTACGCACAAACATTGCACACTCAAATATATACAGACAAGGCACAGTTAAGATCTTTATATTATTAAAATATGGTCTACAGCTGTCTCTCTGTCGAAGACTACAAATTGCACGTATACACTTCTTTTGTGCTTTTAGCACAGTATCTGTTTCAGTACTGTTGCCCCAAAAAATTAAGCCATACCTAAGCAACTGCGATGAGAACTGACCGTGGTATGCTGTAAGGAGTGTGTCCTTACTGACTATTTTGGACAGCATATAGAGTGCAAATGAACTTTGATTCAGTCTGATAACTAGGTTGCCAACATAGTTTTTCCACTTAAGATGACAATCAATGTTGATTCCAAGAAATTTTGTGGTCTCTTTTTGCTCTATTTTATGACCATGATAGTTTTAAACATTTTAGCAATCGTGTTAGAAAAAGTATAAATAAATGAATATTAATTATTTTCTCATACAATTTCTTTCTTTCACAGTTTCGCCAATCAATAAAGCGGATCTTCGGCATCCACACAAAAGGCAAAAATTCTACTCGGACTGAAAAATATAACAATACAATGCTATCACCCGCTCACAGAATGTCAAGTCTCAACAACACCCGAATGAATTCCACTGACGCTCCGAGCTCCCAATTTTCTAAAATAAAAGATAAGAAAATAGTATTTACCGACGAAGCATCGGAGGCAAATAACGAAGTTCAACGAAGTGTCACCAAGAACCCCGAACTTAAGACTATTCAGGAGAACAAAACATCAGACACCGAGAGATCCGGCGAAACAATTTATAACGATGACTCGAGCAGCCAGAATAAACTCGAGCTCTTCGGAGCGTCCTGTAAAGTGATCAATGAACGTTCACCCGTTCTCACTTTTATGGACAACGAAAGACTGCTATTTTCTAAAACAAAACACCACCACGACGAAAAATATATTTACGGAACAGGCAACGACGGGTACGAAGGACACCCCACGGACGAAATTGCCAAAGACTCCTTCCTAACTAATAGAGAGTATCCAAACTTCAAAAACCCGAAAGTCTTGCGTCAAAGTTTCTCCTTAGACCTTAGCCGATACTCGAATAACGGAGAGCGTAAGAAACGAAAGATGTCAGTTGAAACTAAATTAGAGTCCTCGATCCAGCCTAAAGGTTTTTTTAAAGAGACTATCAACAAACTTTTCGAGCCTGACACTAAATTGAATAAAGATGGCATTAAAAGTTATTTATGCGATTGTAACGAGAAAAACAGCAACGAGGAATTGTAGTTTTGATCTTCGGACTACGATAAGGGAACAATCTCAAATTAATGTTTAAATTTAAAGTATTATAGGAATGAAACGTAAAATACAGACTGTAGTAAAAGTTTTACCCTGTCTCGGTCGGGTGAAGAGGTGCTTTCAAGTGATTGTAAGTACCTACGTATTAAAGTCGAGGACATACACGTGCGTCTCTATACGCACTTATATACTTTTTATTACTACTAGACCTTAAAGTACAGCACTTTCCAGCGTGTTTCAGATTAAAGTGCTCACATATTTTACTGACGTTGTGTATATTGTCGTATGTGTGTGTGTTCGAATTGAAAAGACGGTTTTAGTCAAAGATCTGTGATATACATACGAGTGCCAAGTTACAATTAAGAGAAATATTTTGAGATTTGGAAACCTAATTAAGGATATTAAGTATAATCGATTTAATTATACACACTAGAATATTTTTAGTGTGATTGTGTGTGGAGTAATTTCAAACGTAATTGTTACTATAGGTTTTTAAGTATTTGTGTAAAAGAGTGCGAAATTCGCACAATTTCCGATTGCTTTTTTCGTAACTCATATAAAACTACATTATGTCATAAAATTTTCTTGGATCAGATACTATCACACCGTGTTATTATATTAGCAATAAGACCACAAACATTTAACTTATATTGTCACTTTTCAATCTAAATTTGCAGCTTACTTCATAAGCTAAGTACCTATCTTAAAAGATTTTATAACAAGGTCTTCAGTAATTTTCAAAACCGAAACTGCTGTTAAATAAAGCTATAAATATTTTTATCGATATCTCTTCATCGTCTTGTTTTGTTATCATTCTGAGTTCTTGACATTATCAGACGGACTCAAATTAAAATTAAGCAAAGGCTTTCTATCGAAAAATGTACTATGGCTGTAAGATTATTTTTTAGAATTTTGGTGACCCCGTCAAAAAAATTTAATTTTTTTTATACCTATCCGTATACCCTGTACCTATAGACCCTGGACTTATATAATTAAAATCAAGGATGCATAAAATTTGAAATCTGTTAATTTGCGCAAGCATAAATATTATTTTTAAATATTAATTTTATATTTAAATTTCCTTCCTGTCGTCGTAATAGTATGCTTTGCTATAATGCTATAGACCCGAGCACTGCACGGTGCATATTTCGCCAAAATAAATTCTATTGAAGGTCATCGTGTACCACAAAACTATAGTACTCTTATTGCTTACCAAAATTGGTCCAATATGTAGAATAAGTTAATTTTTAATTAAATGGATTGTATGTGCGAGTAATTTAACTAGATTGTCAATTAAATGTTGTTCTTCAAATAAATGTTTTAGTGTCTATTATTTACGTATACACTGCCTTATTAATAAACGCGTCTTAACTTAGTGCATCTTTTGTCTTGTTCTTTCAAAAGGATAACGTTGCGCGCCAAAACAAGACAAATGACGATTAAAGTTAAGACGTGTTTATTAATAAGGCTGATAATATTCAAATATTAAATCTGAGGATGTGAGATTGTTTAAAAATTTGTTATTTGTCACATTGTAACTAGTTTTATCAGATTTTGGCACCTACATGGTTTATGGATATCTCTGTCAAATAATTTTTAATGTAAGAAGTATTAATGATTAAGATATCTTTAATATATTACACCAAAATGTTTTAGATTATTGACAATAAATCTTAAGACTTAGTTAATTGTCATCGAATCATAATTTCGTATAAGTTATGGTAAATTAGCGAAATTAATTAATTTCTAAATTAAATATACCTATTTATATAAAGTTGAATAAAACAGGGAGTTAGAGTAAACGTAACTTTAGGTTTGTTAACTTTAACATCTATGGTCCTTAAATATTAAAATATCATGTATTTTTATTCATTTGTTTAAATTTATAACTTTTTCAAGCATTCAAATTACGTAAGTGTAAAATTTATATAAAAATATTTCAAAATTACATGTACATTGCAATTAAAAGTAATTTGTTTTTTATGCTTAAAATATTTCTGTAATAGTTACCAAATACTCATTTTTATCTGTAAATAAATGATATTAATAATATTCTTGTGTCTTTAAACTGCACCTATTAATATTGTGGGTTCGATCCCAGGTTCGGGCATACACCTCTGAGTGTTTTTAACCCATGTGCTGGTCAGAATTAGTTGCCATTTGCTCTAACGATAATGTAAAATACCGTGAGGACACCTGCTTGTCGGAGAAGATTAATTTACAGGGTTGCTAATAATCAATTATCATAATTTTAAGGGTCGTTTCTGGTAATGTTGTATCTCTGTTGTGTTGTATTGATGTATATTTATAGTAAATTAGTAAAAGGCGCTGTAGCAAACTTCGTTTCATCAAGGGAATTCTTACATAAAGCCTGACAACAAAAAAATCTTTAACTCCTAGAGCTTATTACTTATACCTACCAAGTTACCTCAAGATAGGTTAAATAACTTTAGAGGTCAAAATTCTGTACAATAAAAAAAATATGCTAAAAACCGAGTCAGGGGGATTTAAGAAGTGAAATAAAACTATATATATATATATTTCTCTGTTTATCTTTTTGTTTGTACGAGGTAATCTAAGAAACGACTGCAACCCTGGTCAACACATATGATACTTTTGATCCCCGTAAATTAATGAGAGGGAATAATAAATACCACGCGGATGAAGACGTGGGCATCAGCTAATGTACGTATTACTTAAATTTGAAGAGAATGTATATGAAAGGACTATCTTTGAGCTATTGAGACTACTGCCAGTAATATAAGACGGGTATTCATTTATGCCGTCGTTTCCTTTTCTCAAGCCTGACAGCTGTTTTCATTAAGGAAAATTATTCACGTTATATTTCCCCGCTTCTTTTTACTGCGAACCTTTAGAAAGAGCTACTAAAAATTTAGTTTTTACGAAAGTTTTGCAAAATCTAGATTAGTCTTACTCTTAACTCAGGCTCTATCATTGATTGTTTTTACGGACTTTCCAAAAAAGGAGGAGATTCCAATTCGCCTGCTTTTTTTAATGTGTGTTACCTGATTTCTCTGATGCGGGTAAAATTGTTTTTTTAGTTTTATAAGGGGTATAAGCCCTCCACTTTTTATTTTATTAAAATTGCTAAAGATTTCAATTTAACTTAAATTTAAATATCCGTGCAAAGCCAGGGTAGGACGTTAGCCTATGATATATCTAAGCTCCAAACCTTTTGTTATCAATACGTGAAAAATATAATATAAAATAAGGCATATAAAAAGTTGTGTGGCTTCTACAATAATTGATGTCTGCAAACCCTTGCCGTAGGCACATTTAAAGATACTTTCTCTCATTCGGGTCTATTGTGGCAGGTAAGATATCGCCTGATATATTCAGGTAAGCTTTAGTTACGCTTATCGCGGTGAATAGCTGGCTTTAAGGTTGAGTTTGCATTCTCGGTGATAGAGCTAAAGCTTCTAGACACAACTGTACTAACAGACAGTCTGTATTGAGGATTTATAAGCGACAGAAAATAAAATATTTAAAGCGATCAGATATACAATTTTTATAATGAAGTTTCAAACAAAAATGTGTCTATTAAAACTCCGAATAACGAAAGCGAAAACGTGACGATTTTCGATAAGATACTTTAATAAATTGTTTTTAAGTTTGCGAAATATGTTTTTGTCATTTTGGAAGTAAAGAGTATAGAAAATTAAAATTAAATACAAATGAAATTAAAAATGTTATGAAGCCGTCGACGTCGTATTTTGTGGTGGACCGATTTTGGTCAAACATGGCTTCTTAGCCAGTTTAGAGAGTTCTTATCTTCCCGACGGATACACCTTTCAAATAGAAAAAAAACATAATCATAACCGGTTCATTCGTTCGGGAGCTACGATGCCACAGTCAGACACACACATACACTTATACTTACACCCCGCCGTTTTTGAGTCGGGGGTTAAAAACAGTATAATAGGAAATAAACTATTTCTTAGACATCACATTATTCTGGCCGCATAATGGTAATGGATAGCTGAGTAACTATATTCTTTACTAAACTTTGTCAGAAGTTTTGTAGCAGCTACGACAAAGAAACGATCACTACGTTTGCTAAAAAAATCTGAACAAATCTGGGCCAATATTGGGTCTTGAGACAGCGATGATAGCAAAACCTTTGTTTATTTTTATTTATTTTTAAATAATAGGCTTGCATTTGACCGCAACTCACCTGATGTAAAGCGACGATGCGGTCTAGGATGTGGCACGCTTGCCTAGAAAAAACCAATTTACTCGCAATTTGAAAAAATCGAGATTACAGTTATCGGGAAATAGAGAACTCGGAAGGGAATTCCACAACCTAGCCGTACGCACAATAAAAATAGACGCAAAGCGTTTTGTGCGACTCCAGGGGATGGGGGAATAAAAACACGCCTGCGTCTTAACTACATTAAATTTGGCTAGATTAGCATCGCCCCAATCGGAGACTGCCTTGAGGGACAAATTCAACCGCTCGACTATGGCTTGTCTAAGTGACTGAATCTAATCCGCACTGGCACGCGGGGAAGATGTAGCTGATGTAGCTCTCAATAACAGTGCTGTCATCTGCATACCCAAAGGTACCATTTTAGCAACTGGTTTTAGCAGATCGTTAAATGCACCAAAAAAAGAGTTGCTGAGAGCACTCACCCCTGAGGGACTCCGGCGTTTAGCCATTTAGTCTGACGAGCAACCGTCAACGACCACTCGTATTGAGCGGTCCCTCAGAAAGTTCAATATACCACCCACATAACCCAGTGGCTTGCTCACAAGACCTTCGTGCCAGACCCTGTCGAAAGCCTTCGAAATGTCAAGAAAAACGGCTAGCGCTTCTCCGTATTTCTATGGCTTTACTCCAGATGTGGGTGGCGTATACTAGAAGATCCCCAGCGGACCGATATCGGCGGAACCCGTACTGTCGGTCACTGAGTAGGCCTTTCGCTTCTCGATACGCCAGGAGTCGGTGGTTCAGGACACGTTCCATACTCTTGTAGAATAAGGACGTAGTTGAAATGGGACCTTTTAATTTCACTTCCTTGCAATACGGCTGGCTTAATGGACCTGGTTTAGAGCCTTATTTTTAATATAGATTGGCTATCAACGCTTCTTTTAATATGTCATTATTAAGGCGGTGGCAGTTGGTGTATATAAATTACGAAAGTCATCACTTTCGTAATTTATAGGAGGGTTTTGATAAATGAAACGGCGTGGAGTGGTTCGAAGATAACGCTTGCCTTAACTGCTGCTGAAATCAGGGCTACTATCCTACTATCCTGTATCTACAACTTCGACAAGCGAAAAAATAGGATGTTGAATTATGTAGCTCAACATAAATTTTAACAATTTTTGCATGTATCTCAAACTAAAGAGTTTGCTGCGTGTATATATACGTTAAGTCTAGTGACTGTAACCTAATCTGTGATAACTTCTTGAATTATTCAAGAGACGAGGTGAGTGACACGAACACGAAGATTTGAATTTTTGATCTCCTGACACGCAGTCACGTTGTAAAGACATAAACACCGGAACAGGGCTATGTAACGACTGGTTTTATGTGCTCGAACAAGGTAGACGATCCAACCTAACACAAGTTTTATGAAGTGTTGTAACCTATTTAGGGCTGAGATAAAACTTGTTTTTCTTGATATATTCTGTCTGAATTCTGTAGTGTAGTTGTGTACTACACTAGTAATAGCAGTAGTGCGAACTGTTGACCTTGTAATCATTTTTTAAATGGTATAAAAACGACATCTATATGTCATTTATTTTTCATAAATTCGATTCAGCAATTCTTATTTGAAGTTGTGTTCCTCATGTCTCTGTCAAGTTTACTGAAAGCGGCCTGTCAGTTGTCACTGGAAGTGAATCCTTGATGAAAAATATAGAGAAACCTTAATAACTTTTAAATAACATTATCATTATCCTCCTTTACGGCAGTCGAGTACAAAGAAAAAGTTTCAAAGATACCGCAAGCACAACTTCCTCAAAGTTCTTAAAAATGCTTGTTTTCTAGAACATTCTCATAAATCTTTATATTATTTTTGCTGTTTACTTTATATCTCGCGAATACACTGCAAAAACAAATTAGTAAGCGGAAACTTGCACTAGGATAATGAATCCAGAGTCTAATGAGGAACTGACCAGTATACTGTTACTATTTTAATTAAATCTCCAGTTTAATTTATACTCATATTCATTATTTCGTAACACTTTACAATTTTTGGATAAAATTAAAATAGTGTTGTTTATATTTAGTACTAGCTGACCCGGCGAACTTCGTACCGCCTAACAGAAAGTGAAAAGTGTTGTTTTCAGACCTTGTCAGGTAATTTTATTAAATTATTCTTTTTTATAAGAACCGTCCTCATGCTTCAAGGAATATTTAAAAAAGGAATAAGCAAAATCGGTTTAGCTGCTCTCGAGATTTGCGCTTAGCAACACTGCTTATAGGTGCGCGCTGCTTGGTTTTAACATATTATTGAAATTGTAAAACTTTACCGCTAAAGTTCAGCTCTTTTAGTTAGCAGAAAAATAAAATTACAACTAAAAAATACTGAATAATTTTAGATGTTGCCAGTACTGGATGAAAGCTACTCTTTAATTCTACTATGTTGAATTTGTCATACTACATGTACGTGAGTACCAACATCCAGGGAAACATACGCACTGACAGGTAAATACTCTTACGTAAGTTTGTTTCAAGGAAAAAAATACTAAAAAAATATTAAATGGTAGGTAATATAACCATGCAAGTAACATCATATTATAAAAAAAGATATTGTCTTAAATAACGTCTTGTGCCATTATAATATTATTTTTATGATTATTTTCATAACAAAAGCTATGTGCGAAATTCACAAAATTAATGTGATATACGAGTGAATTTGTCATTTGCGTAAACAGTTTGTCAAAATAAAGTGGCAATTCTGGCCACATTCGCAGCACGTAGAAACAGCGACTCGTATACCATGTGTATAATGGGTATCATAAAACGAAGAGAAAAATTAGACTTGGAACGAATCAATATCAGCAGTGTATACCATATTTTTTTAGTCTAGAGGTTTGACGTCGAGCGTCGTTAATTGCCCATTGATAATATTTCCCCATTGTTCAACTGTAGGTCGTACTATTTTATGTAAATTTGGTGTCGTATACCTAAGTTACCTGGTTGAATTAAATTGCTTAGGTAATTTAATGATTAAGCCGTGGTATAAACCTGGACACGATTGCAGAGAGGCATATAGCCTGCAGTGGGATAAAAAAAGCTGTGGATGACGACGAAGATAATGGGAAAATTAATTGAACCAGGAGGAAATTATTCCTATACTTACTTCTTACGATAGTCTCTTGTTGTATAAAATGTACGTAATCCCTTTCCTAATACGCTTTTCAATAATTTTGTAATATAAAATGGTAATATAGTCCCACCAATATTGTGGTGCGTTTTTTTACTCCACGGTAACATTACCTTCCTAAGCTAACAAAAAAAAAACCGAATACTATCCTAGTGGCGACTACTGGACTTTATTATATTATAAATTTCTTACGACGAATTATACATACACCTTCATAAGCTTGAAAGATAAGTAAACCATTTAAGCACAGCTGAATCGTAAACCAATTTATCATATTAAATTCAGTTAAAAAGTTACACAGACATTCTCACGCTGGTTGTTTCCCGTAATTCCTTATGGATTTACATTCGAGTGAGATACTCCGGAAACATAAAAAGGAAATAATCTATACTCGTTTAAAACAGAGCTGGTGTAAGTGATGGTAAGTGTGTGGGTATAGTTTCAAAGTATTTTACTTCAAAGCAACATGTTTTAAAAGTTGAAAATAGTAAGGGACGTCACTTTAAGGGAGCTCTTTTTGTAGTGTCTTTGCGCGATAGGAACCGCAATGAGGATGTTTGCCAAAGATCCAAAGTTATATAGGTCATAGGATTTGCAAGCTGAAGTGGCAATTAATTGGCCACTTTGCTAGAAGAATGTTTTTTTTTTTTTGAATAATTAATTTTAATTATGATTGAATAGCTGCTCGATCATAATGGCGTTCTAAAGGGGAGGTTTATGTTCAGCAGTGGACGTGTTCTGACAGATGATGATGATTTGCTCCTGTGTATGTATGATCTTGCATAGGTGAGATAGGAATTAAATATCAAAATGTTTGAGTCTTAACTTGTAACTTTGTTTCAGTTGTCGTTCTCCATTTCATGAAAATTTACAGTCATGAGTCAGTCTCAGATTTTTTTTGTGTGGTTGGTGTCAGCGACTTAAATTTTGTAAAATTTTGTAACCGCAACATAGTTTGCTATCTGGTTTTACCATCTACGCCAAATTGAAGTGAAGGAAGAAATCAGTCACTTTTTAAAGTATCAAATTATTCCGTCATTATAGTAGTCCGTAGGTAATCAAGAGTTGTGCGTGAGTCTGAGTTTTTCAGAATCTTCCGTAATGGTTAGCCAGACTTGCGGCCGGCCCTGTTTTCAAGCTGTCTTCTCCCACACAATAACTGTCTAATACAAGTACCATTGCGTATAATACGAAAATATGCCCAGACGGGAACTGTAGGTAGCTCCCAGCCGTGTTTACACAATAGGACAAACGGAGAACAGTATTCATTACTGTCAAGTAAAATATCTTGGATTTTAGCTGAAATTTTATTACTCTCGGTATTTCAACTCTTTTTTCCTCTTGCAACAAAATTTCACTCGTTTTTCATACAACGCGAAATAGGTTTTGTTTGAATAATGTACAGAACAAGTAAAACAAAAATAGCAGATGGTTTACCACCGCCACTGTTACCCTATTACCATTTAAGTTCTAAATCCAAATGTTCCAAGCCACCACAAGAAGGCAGCGTGCCCAATTTGCTCCAAAAAACCGGCATTCTGGTCGGTGTGACCAGTTTTAGGGTATTGTGACCAGAACTTTTTATTTTTATTTTTCCTAGACATCTAGACATTTGGCCTAAAGCTCGCACGACCACGGAAGTCAGCAAAACTGTGGCACTAGATAGAACATGCCATGCCATGATTGAAATACACTGGCTCTGGTTAAGTGCTTGGTGACAGATTTATCATCATTAGCGTGATAGCCAGCCATGCGAGCATTAGAAAACGCCCTATGACCATGCAAACCTCTTTTGTATTTTTTGTCATACATGTAAGTTACAAAAGCAATGCAAGTTTATAACTGCAAAACTTTTTATTTTAGAGTCTGGGGATCGATTGACGTATGGTAAGTGCCAGCCCTCGTAATAAATGGTTCTAATTTGTCTAGGCATATCTATGAATATGATAGTATATATGTATTTCAAAACTCAAGTAATATAGCGACTAACTAAATCGCTTAATTCCTTGAGTGTTTTTTTTTTCATTTGCCAAATAGATAAGCTTTTTATTATGTGACATCCTCGTCTCCAAGTCTTTATTGTTCGTTACTTTATGACTTTGTTTGGTCCGCGTCAGTTACGAGGTAAAATAGTCCATTAATATCTTGAGTTTTCTTGGCTTAGAACAGAGATAACAAAAGCCTTTTAAACTAATCAATAAAATACTAGTAGTGTTTCTACGTATGGATTTAATTCGTTATAGTGTCAGAGTTTGTAAGTTGTAAGCAGTAAAAGAACTATTACTTGTATAAGTGCGAACTTTTGACCTCGTGACCGCAAAAACTTTGGAGCTGCAAAATATTTTAAGGTTCCCAATTTTGGAACAATAACCTTACCTAATTTTCTTAAGGCCAAAAAGTTTATTTTACATAGATTCAACGCTCACTGCTCCAAACGGCATTTCTTCATATATTCGTACTAGCTGTCCCGGCGAACTTCGTACCGCCAAATAATTATGTATGTTTCTCATCGTTTAAACCTTCCCTGAACATTCATAAGCATTGACATTTTAATTAAATTTTATAATTATGTGATAATACTTACACACATATATTCAAATTAAATTATAAAGTTTTGATCAATGAAGCACAAATAAGTAAAAAACAGGATTAATTTCACTGTATTATCTTCATTATAATATAAATTCAATTTACACTTCAGTCTAAGTAACACGTGGCCGGCTATGCTAACACCAAAAATTTTAAAAGTGGAAATAATTGAATTATACGGTATTTCGTCCACTACAAAATAAATTTAATAAATTTTATAGCGTCAATAACACGTGGTAATTATGCTGTTAAAATGTAGCTTATATGACACGTTCGTAGATTTACCATAGCAGCGCCATCTATTGATTACTTACTCAACCCAGTCGAAAGGTATCGACATCTATTAGAATCATTTGGAGATAACAGATAATTGTGACTGTCAAATAATAACAGACAAATAATTAGCAATAAATTAAAATTGCGACTATAATTTGAGATTTAAACTATCCTATCTCTCAAGTTGGATCGAACTGCACATGGTGTGCGAATTTTATTATAATCGGTTAAGTGGTTTAGGAGTCCATTGAGGACAAACATTGTGACACGAGATTTACATATATTAAGATTAACACGGATTCACAGTACTTTGGTCCTTATTTCACGAGTAATAATATACTACTCGTATTACTGGTTCTCGTAGTTTTTGCACTTTCAAACAAACTTCTTCGTTTTAGGATAAAACACCGACTTAATCGAATATCTCTAGGCCTAAATAGTTCTGAAAATTTGTAGAATCCATACATAAAGTTACGTCAAGATTGCATGGAAACTACGACGTGCACGCGAGTATGAAATTGCGCGCGTACAAAAGTCCATACATACGTAAGGTATGTATGTTAATACATACCTACGAAAAAAAAATTTGCCGGATTTGAAGCAGAGACGCTTCGTTCGCTCGGTCAAAATCTTTCAAAACACATCTGGGACCTACAATTTCTATGAGATTTTAACTACCTACGATACCTTGTGCGATGATACGATGCTACAACGTGTCACGGACATCCATCCAAGTCTTGAGCTTCGCTTAAATTCGTGAGTTAGTTAAAAATAACTAAGATGACTATGTTTTACACTTGTAGTTCTAAAAACTGGTAGTTTTATGAAAGGTAGACCTCGCGATTACAAGCATTTGATAAGATTGAGCACCCGCTTTAGCAACTTTCCACTCTTTTGTCCCTACGACCTAATTCAGGCTTATTAACCTCTCTAATGAATATATGAGTTAGACAGTCTTATTTAAAATTAATACAGCTGTAAACATTTCAACAGACGTTCCGTTCGGCCATTTATTAAAATTTAAATTAATATTTTACACGAGCTTATTTGGCGCTCGCTCGACTGACAGGTGCTACTACAGAGCAGGTCGGCTTCCGCACGCTTCGCCATACACCAGTCCGACAACTCCTCGGTTTCAGGTAGATGTAAGTGAGTGGTACTCACATAACTTGGTGAGACCTACCTACCGCACTCCCATAACTTAGCAGAATATAATGTGTTAGGTATAGTTAATTTAAAGTACATACTATGGACGAAAGTCTGGAATATATATATAATACTTATATCATTTTATTGAAAATGTCTCTTACTATCATTATATACACCTCTCTTTGACGTGATTTCAATACGTAGGCTTCGAATTGATTCGATTTCAGAGCCTATTTTTATCGCCGATGTCAAAATAGACTAAAATGCCTAATATGACGCCTACCTCAAATATTTTTTACCTGTAAAACCTTCGATTCTATGGAACCTAATTTATTATTCCTTTACTATCACATAAAGCATGTATATATTTATCAAGACATATAATTTCAGTACAAATTTAATTTAAAGTCTTATATATAAGTACTAGCAGCTGCGCCCTGTGTTACACGAGTTAATACAGGATAAAAAGTATCCTATGTGTCAATGCAGGGTCTAAGCTATCTAATAATGTATATAGTTTTTTAGTCTTATATACGAGAAAAATTTGATCGATTAGTATATAGTAGGAAGGATAATAGGAATAGGATTATACCTGTTACTTGAATAAAATTAGAATAGTTATAAATGTATTTAAAATGAATAAAATGCTCACTCAACCTCAAAGTGTAAGTAAATGAGTCCTACGGCGAAATCAAGTAAGTCATTAAATCATTGCACCGCACAATAACCACAGTCGAAAATACTAACTCCAAGAATTTTGACATTTTGGAAATTTAAACAAATAAAACATGAGAACTACTTAATACATAAAATCACAAAAACAAGAAATACGAGAAACAGGAAACGCTATTTCACTAAAATAATAAAAAGTAATTGTGACAATGGATGATGAAAACTTACATGGCATTTCCTCACTGGCGTAGTTATGTAGGTATAACCATAGAAAATATAGAAGTCTTTGGTATAACGTAGTATGTACTTCCACCCACTTTGAGAAGACAATGTTTGCATTTATAAGTTCAAACACAACTCGAGCACAATGAAAGCCAAACAGTAAATATTCCATGTTATGTTTGATTAAAAACTTTCGAATCTTGAGGTACGTAAGCTCTGCAAAGTTATCCAAGGCTTACGAAAAAGATATTTTATACAGTATGAAATTATGGGGGAAGCGGGTAGGAAGTCCCGACTGAGGTTTTTTAGCCTCTGTATTTTTATTTATTTTAAAATAATTTTCCCGAATGTTTTGGCATTTTTGGGGTACGATCGCCTTCTTTTGGGCACATGTCTTATTCTCTTGCATTATCCAGCAGTATCCCGGTCAGATGAAATGTTGAAGCTAGAAAAACTGGATTACTGTTTGTTGTGACAAGTCATCGTGCTCATTTTGGTTTTGCTGTGACCAACGATACATCATTTTCCGGCTGCTTCCAGTGAAAAATAAATGATATGTGGATTGTGATGGTATGAGAAGGTGGAAATTTGGGAAAAATATTAATATTTCCGAGCTTCCCTTGCCTCAAGCTATAAGTAGCGCCATCTAGTCCTGAGGCGGTACACTTGGCTGCTTGTTAGCGACCGTCAGTCGTGCGGTTGCTCACTCATCGCCGGCGCACATAAACTAGGGCTACTTGGTCAAGTTCAAGATCACCAGAGGACGGGACCAGCTAGCTACCTTTCAACTTTTTTTTTATTTTTATAATCTATTTATTTGATCGAGTGAGAGATACATGTGTTATTTTGTTGTAATTGCATCTTAATTTTATAATCTTTTCAGATTTGACATACCTATTTAGTATTCTGGTTCTGTGGTTTTATTTATAAGTATTTGACTGGACTTTTATAATTTACCTTTTGATTGTAATATTTCCAGAATATTACTCCACGGTATATTTTAATCTTATTGTGTAAAAAAAAATTAATCATTGAATATTATTGACTGATGTTATTGAATTTTGTTATTATGTTATTTTATTTAGTATTTGCTTCTGATATTTTATGTATAAGTAATTGATTGAAAAGTTTACCTTTTGATTCTAATATTTTCCAAATATGACTCAAAAGCATATTTTAATTATTTTTTTTCGGGAACATTTCGCTTTTATATAATTATTTAATTTAAGAATATTATTGAGTAGGAACTCTGTTATTATATCATTTATTCTTGATTTGTTTAAGCTTTTTTTCGTATAACACCGTATTATTGTATTGTATTCTTGGAATTTTTTTAGTCTTTTTGTGTATAAATCAATACTATTTAGTTTTGTTATTGTGCTTAGGCCATTCCATTATTAAAAATTCTACTGTCACTCGCAACTATAGGTTTTGTAGGTACCTATACTACCTAGATTATTAAATTCTTGTACGTAATAGTTAAGTAAGTTTGTTCATGACTAAAATGAGTTCCCTTTCATCACCATTAACTTGTCACCACTGCTCAGGTTCTTCACGCACTTTCAGCGCGCATGGACTGAAGGTCCACTTAGGCCGTATTCATAAAGAGATCCGTCAAACTTCGACCGCGTCACAGATTACTCCTCCAGTTCCTCAGCCGCCTAGCTGTGAAAGTCGGGAGCCGGAAGCTGCTAGTCCCTATCTGCTTGAAAGGCTCTTATCTTTAAAAGCGAGTACCCCGGTACTTCGACACATCCCCAAGGGAGCGCGGAACCAGGCGGCCGGCAAATTGTGTGAGGTTGTTGATAAGTGCGTTAGTTTAAATCGCGTTGAGGAATGGGGTGTACTTCTTACCTTTGCTTATGGTGCTCTAAGAGTCCCTTCGAAGAATGCGCCGGGAAATGTAACAACAAAGGTGAAGGAAAACATACGGTGTTCCGAGCCTGTTCAGCTAAAAGACGAGTCGAGTTTGTCAGAATTTTTTAGGTCACGCGGGAGTCGTAAGGCAATCGAGTCCAAAGTTTACGAGGGTGACCTCCGTGGGGCTGTACGGCTACTTGTTTTTGATGATTCGTTCGCGCAGCAAAATCATGATACGCTTAGCGCCCTTGGGCTTAAACACCCAAACCCGTCGCGTCCTCTTAGCTTTCCGCCAGCGCCGGATACATCGGTTTCTGCTTTGACCGTATCGGCAGAGGACGTCGCACTAGCGTTGAGTACATTCTATACCGGCTCCGCGGCGGATTTGGATGGTATACGTCCGGGGCACTTAAAAGAGCTTACGTCCGCGTCTACGGGAGAAAATGGCCAGCGTTTACTGGTTAGCCTGACTAAGCTGGTAAACTGCCTTTTGAGTGGTCAGGTAAATACAATAGTGTGCCCTTATTTGTATGGAGCATCTCTTTGCGCGCCTAAGAAAAAAGATGGTGGGATTAGGCCCATAGCCATTGGCAGCGTATTTTGCAGGCTGACGGCCAAGCTGGCGTGCCGGTCCGTACGAGATGCGATATCGGAGTACCTACAGCCGCACCAGCTGGGTTTTGGGACACAGCGGGGGTGCGAAGCCGCAATTCATGCGACACGTGCGTTTGTCATGGACCCCAAGCACTCAGAATGCGTGAAGCACTTAAAATTTATATTCGTAATGCCTTTAACACACTGGAGAGAGACGTTCTTTTGAGCGAGTTCAAGGACCAAATTCCATCTCTCTACCCCTTTCTCTTCCAGATATATCATTCCCCTTCTAATCTTTTCTATAATAAAAGTCTTATTCTTTCTCAAGTAGGTGCACAGCAGGGAGATCCACTAGGTCCCCTCGTCTTTGGCTTATCGATCCAAAAGATTATTTCAGACCTAAAATCGCCTCTGAATGTGTGGTATCTGGACGATGGGATCATTGCGGGACCACTGCAAGACGTTTATGGGGACCTGGAGGCCCTTATTCCTCGCCTCAAAGCCCTGGGTCTAGAGGTAAATCCCTCTAAGTGTGAATTCTTTCCCTGCGGCACTGAGGGACATGTCCACTTTTCTCGCTTCAGTTCTCTTTTGTTTGGCCTCAAAGAACTTTCTACTGTCTCTTTTACCCTTTTAGGGTCACTTATTTTTCTGGAAGGAGTGCCTGAGGCTTTAGTTTCTCGCAGAAGACTTCTCCTGACAGCTCAAGAACGTCTCAAAGATCTTTCTACTCATGTTGCAATCGTGTTATTATGCATGTGCTTCGCTCTCCCTAAGGTAATGTACCTCTTGCGGACTGCGCCTACCTGGCTTCGTCCATCGGAAGTCTTGGATTTTGACGAGGCTTTAAAGAAAGCTGTTGAGGCAATGCTCAACGAGCTGCAGTGGAGGCAGGCGATTCTTCCTATAAGACACGGAGGAATCGGGGTGCGTTGCGCTAGAGATGTGGGCGTGTCGGCTTTCCTGGCTTCGGCGCATGGAGTGTCGGGCCTTGTCACTATAATTCTACCTTCCAATGGTGACGAGGTAAGTGTACTCTATGCGGTTGATGCCAGGTCAGCTTGGTCGAATCGCAGTTCTGGTTTAGCAAGCCCTGATTTGCCTCATGTTCAGCACGCTTGGGATGACATTACTACTAAACTCATCAAAGAACAGTTAGTAGAAGGGGCCTCGTGAGCTGATCTTGCCAGACTTCGGGCTGTATCACAGCCGGAATCAGGAGCATGGTTACAAGCACTACCTTCACCCCATCTGGGCACTTTAATGGACGACAACTCTTTGCGTGTGGCAGTGGCTCTTCGCCTGGGCTGCAAGGTGTGTGAACCTCATCGATGCACCTGCGGTTCCATGGTGGAAGCCGATGGCCATCATGCATTATCATGCATGCGTCGTTGTTCAGGTTGGTTTTGTCGTCACCATGCTCTCAACGACAAAGTCCGAAGAGCTGATGATATCGGCTGATGTCCCGTGTTTGCTCGAGCCGTCCAGCCTTAGCAGATCTGATGGAAAGAGATACGATATGACTTTGGTGCCATGGAAAAACGGCAAGTGCCTTATTAGGGACGCCACGTGCGTCAGCACTGTCACTCCCAGTCACCTCGGTCGTACTGCCCTTTCTTCCGCCGCAGCCGCTGAAGATACAGCTGACAAGAAGCGCAGTAAGTATGCGGCCTCAGGGGTGCAGTGTTTATTTGTGCCCTTTGCAGTGGAGACAATGGGCAATTGGGGCAGTGAAACGAAAATATTTGTAACAGAAATGGGATTAGGGAAAAATCTGGAGAACCCCGCTCAGGGTCGTACCTGGTGCAAAGACTTGCCATTGCTATCCAGAGGGGCAATGCAGCCAGTGTGATGGGTACTTTTGCACCAGGTACAATCAAAGGCGGGCTATTTGATTGCCATTTGATTGTGATTTTATTTTGACGAAATGTATTAAAAATATTTTTGTGATATTAAAAAAATATTTTTGTAAGAAAATAAATAAATAATAGTATGAAATTGTGTTTAAATAAACAAGGTACAAACAATATAATAGAACTTCACTAAATAGTTCTACTATTCTACTCGCGAGCACATTACATGGCCCATTTTCCAGCGATTTCTTGATTTTTTGCTGAAAACGTGTGATATTATTAACGTTATAATGTTGACGTAATACGTTGTTCTAATGTTGAAAAACGAGATCATTCAATGCCACGGTACGATATAAAATTAAACATTGGTTTAGTAAATGGCCGTTCCACGTTTTTAGGCTGTGGGTTGATTTTCGTGGGTAAGTAATCCCTAGCCGAAAGCCAAATCTATTGTTTTTGTTACTTTACAATAAATAAAATAAAAGGAGTAATTCTCTATCTAAATGATATTTGTTTACGAGGGCTCAAAACGTACTTGAGAGTGGGTACATTTATATTTAGAGGGAAATAATATTCATAGTATTTTGTTGTCTATAGCAAACATAATATCTATATATAATATCTATAAAGGAATATAACCCCGCGACTTCGCTTACTCGTACTTCTTTTACCGATGGTGATGATCCGTAATTGAGTAATGAACTTACCGTGTCACTCCCTACATGCTCACATCTTCCATTACCCCTTACGCCTTCACAAGTCAATTCCTGTAATTTGCTCCAATATATTAATTTAATTTAGGTTTATATGTTAATCAATTAATAAGGTCCTTAATTTATACGAGTATAACCATAACAATTCCTGCTTTCCTTTTCTTTTGCATTGTTTTCTTTTATTTTGTTTACACTAGTGTTTCTGAATGTTAAATAATAATTGTAATACAAGTGATTTTCTTATATTGTTGTTAATACGTGCGCGTATACCGTAGAATTGGTAAGTCCTAAAATGGGTCTCCAAGATACCGGCTGAGCCGAGTTTGGAACCCGCTACTAACGCCTGAACTGATTCTTACATTTATTTAGAACTAATTCTTACATTTAGTCAACCTATATTGTAACACGATGTATGTTTTAGGCTAAGTTGAATATGTCAATAAACAATCATTTATCATTATCACTCCTTGGCTAGATATCCACAGACCCACTACTGCTGGCTGTAGCGTTATGGTTACGCAATGATAATTACCCAAATGTCAAAATAAATTTCTGTAAATCGAGTAGTTTATGACTTTCATATAAATTTATGTACCCCTTTTACCAATATCGATTCTTGTCTGACGTCTCCTACCTATAAACTACCCATATGCCTAATTTTAGCTTTATAGGTCGAGTAGTTTTCGAAATTTAATGTTTAATGAGTGACCTTTCCTTTCTAAATGAAAGAAGAAGATAGAATAGAATACATTAGAATTACAACATTACCTACATTACATTCCTACATATTGCACAGACCACACTTTGGTAGATTTTTATAACAAAGTACCTATACGTTTGTGTATTAAAGAAAAACAACTGTAATGTACTGGCAATTTGGTGGTGTGTTTTGCTATTGTTTTTTTTTCAAACGTTTCGATAACTATTTACTTTGAAAGTGTCCACTTTCATCTCTTATTTAACCGTTTCATGTTTTTTCATGCAATATAACCTACATTCTCGGCTTAAAAGTTATAGCGCCACCTGTGTCGAACCGTCATTGCATTACCGTGGCGATCACAATGTACTACCGTGACCTAATTAAATTTGCCATCATTTGGTGTTTGACATGACGAAAGCTTACAATTAACTAAAACATAATTATAATCTGATTCAATCACAACACAGTTTTATTCATAAAGCTAAATTTCCATGCAACGGCGACCTCGCCTCATCATGTCAAGAAAGTCGCGGCGTCGAGCTCGTATCACTTTGATGTCAGTGTGTCACTCCCGTATCTTAGCATTTGCATAAGTAACTACACATTTTGCTCGAGGTTAGACCACTCTCTTATTCTCTCGGGGCTGCATTTGGAAGCTAGGGATGTCTATAATGATTCTCTTCCAACCTCCAAAAACATGTCTGTATGCATTTTTTTAAACAAAATGGCTGGCAAATTCAATTCGGCAGGTGCCGATACAATAACTTTAGTAATTTTGATTTAAAACTTAAATACTATACCTATTTATAAGAAAAAAATATAGGACTAGCTAGTGGTAGTCTAAGCTAGTCGGAAAATCCCTTGCCTCATAAGCGAAATGACGCGGTTTAAAACAAAGTTGCAGGCATGTACCTCTGAGTTTTTTAACTACGTGCATATTATAATTAACCATCAAAAACTTAAGCCATGAAAGAAAACATTGTGAGGAAACTTGCTTGTTAAAGAAGGTTTTGAAGATAAGCGAAGTCAACCCGCAAAGTCAAATTGGCCAGCGTGAAAGATTATACACCCCCTTCATCGAGGAGTCTACTCGTATATATTTGTATGCAACGAATAAACTTTAAAACTACGAGACCATTTTTTCTTTTGTCGTTAAGAATATACATTATCACTGAGAAACATAGACTATATTTAAAATCAGAAAAAACCTACAGCTAGCAACGCTTCAACAACCTTCTTTCAGATATTGTATATTATTTCTAGCCATCCATATAAATTGCGCAAAGTTTGCAACCCTAACTATAGTTTGCTCATAACTGAGTTTATATTCAAATGCAGCCCCGGCGAATCACTTTAAGTTTCTTAATATACCTTGTAACAGGTATATTTCAATCCTCTAGAGAAGGGAGCCATTTGAGTTGCTTAGTTAATACGTTATATGATTTCCCACGCGACGAGCTGAAAATGAATTAAATTAAGGACTACAGTGGAACCTAGGATAAGATTACGGGTGAGTCTAAATCTAAAATTAGCTTTTTTAATCCGCTCTGTAAACACAAGGTTTATTCAGTTAAGTATATAAACATAACGAGACGATGGAAATCTTAGTTTGATTCACGGAGTACCTAGATATCTAACGGAAAAATATTTATACATACTCAGTATTCAGAAAAAAAATAGAAGCTTACGTTAAATACCTATCACTAGCTATAGTAACAAAGTGATATTTTGAAGTGAAAAACTTACTTTAAAAAAGTGAGAACTGACGTTAATTCGTCAAACACCCATAACCACACTGATATTCATAAAATGTTACGGAACGTGGAAAGTATAAAATCGATTATGTGAAAAAAAAAACCTAATCTTCAATGAGTAATCGGCGAACATATACTAAAAATATGACGAATAAATAATCCCCCTTTTTTAAATCGAGTAAAGTATATGCAAACGACTTTGCTCAACCACTTAGTTAAGCGAAGTCGTTCTTGTCCACACAGAAAGTTCTATTCTTAGACACCCATCTATAAACAAACAAGTAAACAAAACAAAAGCCAAGCTGGTCCGTTCCCTACTCTATAATCTGCTGTGTTGAGGATAGATACGAGTTACCCGGAACACAACACAAAGAAACAAACACTAACACTATAGTAGGTATACAACTGATCTCAGAAACTGAAGGGAGATGTGGTGAGAGGGCAAAGCGGTTGTCGCACAAGTATGCGAAAAAAGTAAAATTGAAAATTTTGAAAATCCAACGACGATATCTTGTGGCAGCTATCTTGTATTCAAGGATCATAATGCATATAGTATTCTACTAGTCAAGCTCATTGTGAAAATATTAATTCTTCGCCATTTTATGGCGGCGGCCATCTTGGACCGAATTGCATCAAATATGGCTAAAAATACGAGCGCTCTCGACTACACCTATCATACAGAAAAAACAAAATCGTTTTATCCGTTTGGGAGCTTCGATACCACAGACAGACACGCACACACACACGTTAACGTAACAAACGTTTGACACGTCAAACTTATAAAACCCGTCATTTTTTTGTTCACATATGTATGTAGTTTGAATGTTTTATATGCTATGAGTATGGTTTTTAATGTTGGCTGAATAAATTATAAAAATACCGTATTGTTACGTGGTAATTTGTAAAACGAATTTTATTACAAATAATATGTTATTGTAATAAAGATTGATACTCATTACTTCCGGAAAGTCAAGAAAATGATGTTTTTACTAAAAAAATGTGTGTGTGCGTGATTAGCTTCATAGCCTACGCTTTCTAATGCGACATCAAGTTCAATACCAAGCGCATGGGATTGGCATCTCTCCAAGTCTCTATTTCTCTATACTCCTACCTACTACCGTCCTCACTATGAAACTTATTTCAAAGCATGTCATACATAGTGATATAACTTATTATTGATTGAAAATACATCCGGCAAAGTGGCTTAAATCGGATTCTGCAACTGTAATCGAGACTCGTGCACAACTACAGGAACAAAGACTAAGAGGAATAAGAACCACTACCATGTATTAGGCCCCACTTCAAATTAGCCTGAGCGTTTTGTATTATTTAGTAATAATAAGTGAAGTAACATCTTTGAAGGGTCATGCTGAATCAGCGCTGAGGAGCAATCCCCAGCATCACGCTGAGCGTTGACCTTTTTTAAACGCACGGGATACACTGCAACTCGACCTATTTTAGTATTTTATTTGTGTATTCCTACTTTTAAGTAATGAACACTGTGTGTACAAAATAAATGAGTTCATTATTTCTTTTAGGTATTATTATATTTTATGTTCGTAGTCATAGTACCTTATTGTATTTATTACATTACATCATACCCCGTCTATACCATATTTATTTTTGTAAATTCTTTACACCAGATTTTGCGGACGAGATTGCGTTTAGCGTTATTGCCACTTATTTTCTCACTATTATGTATGAATTATCTCTTGTGTTCTATGTTTTATGAGTTTGCAAATCTTTCAATCAATGCTTAAAAACGCCTGATTAATTTATTTTAGCCCTCTCAGTATCTTTTTTGGGCAGGCGTTAGGGACATGGTCACGCGCGCCGCGGTGCCTTGACGTCTATGCAATTGGACTTTTGCATTGAATATATTTAAAAGATATATTTTACCGAGAAAGTGAAGTTCTGCGATTTCTTACTGACTGATATGGAAAACTTGTAGTTCCGCAAACTGTCCACCTCGCGACCACGATATTTTTGCAAATGTATGAAAATACGACAAACATATGTCGATTTTTTTTTAATATTCAGTAGTCCTAATTAATTTTGTGATTCGCATGTCCAACAGTAAATACAGACAGTGAATAGCACCGTAGGAAACCTCCATTTTTGTTAGTAATACACAACCAAAAATTCAACATTAACAAAAATAAAATAAAAATTTGTATTGGGCTATACACCTAGTTTCGTAAAGTTTGATGGAAACCAGAGCTGTTGCTATTCGCGTGTACGTAATTTCTTGTGTACAAACATCCAAACATACAAATTGACAAACGAAAGAACATATTGCCAGACAAAAAAGTCTCAAGAATCAGATTTTTGCAATATCGGGTTTCATGTGATTCTAATTCCATAAGCAATAATATAGACAATGAAACTCTATTCAAGTTTAATTATTAACTTTTTTCAAATTAAAAACCGTTTTTGAGTTATTTCCTATACATTTTAGTATTTAACCGCGCTACATTCACGGCATGATCGTGATGACGGGCTGATACAAAATAACGATTGAAAACTATTTATTAACACTAAAACATTAGTAGTTATCGAGCACTGCCAGCAGCTCCCAAGTTGTACGGAGATGAAGACCCAGTAGACAGGAAGTATACTCCAGGAGTACCACTCTTGGAGTGAAAGCCCAGGTGTGTAACTTCGTGCTTCCGACACCTGCCTTCTTTAAACATAGTCCAGTTCTCACACTTTCGAGCTGAAACAATAAAATTCAATCATATTGACTTTTATTTGAGTCTTTTCAAGCGGCAAGTGAGTCGGTTTTTTAAAACAGGCACCTTAGTTCGGAACCTCGCTTTCGCAAACCTCTAAAGTATTAAATATTATTCGTCTGCAAATAAATCAATAAAACCTTACAAAGGCCCGATTCTATCATTTTAGTCATCTCATTACCTGCCTATAATTTTTTGAAAGGTGAATTTTAAAGACAAATTTCAGATACAAAACTAACTAACCGAAGTTAAAAAATGATTGAAAATTATTGACAATTTCACATAGCATACTCGCAGTCATTAAAAATTTAAAAAGTATCGTCGAATTCTTGTTCAAAGACATTTTCGACTCACATTAAAGTACCTAATATTATTTAATTGAGAACGACAAATGAAAACCGCTCAACGTCAACTAAAGGCGTGCATCGATTCAGTTGTAAGGGATGTCAAAATAATGAAGAACCATTTTTACTGGATGACAAACCCAGAATTGAAAGAAAAAAAATCAGCTATTTATTTCGAAGTGCCAAAACCATGAAGAACGAATAAATCCTATTCTGCTCTTTTCTGCTCTGCTATGCCCAGCTCTGCTCTTCTCTGTTCTGTTAAGTTCCCGGTCCCACGGCCCTAAAGTTTCGATTCCAAATGGCTCAAATACAAATATATCGATATTTACTATTTCATGTTTCGTAGTAAGGACCGTCGTAATATTATTTGTATACTACCATACAAGTCCCAACATAAATAGACATGTGTAAAACAACGTAATAACAAAAACCATTAGACTATATTCAAGCACATATTTATTTCATGTACCTAGTAGAGTATTTTTGCAATCAATGACACAACTGATTCTTTTTCCGACTTCCATTTCGTTAGGCGCCGCCGTTAGAACACTCTATACAGTTTCGAACAAAAAAAGATTTTTTTATATTTGGTGCACCTATACCAGAGAAACCAGCCAAGAAATATTTAAAAAAAACAGTCGAATTGAGTACCTCCTATATTTGGAAGACTGTAGAAAAACATGATAAAGACTTAACAATTTCAAAATAGAAACTTAGCCCAGATATTATTTTACAAAGCAGACGAACTAAATTGCCTAGAAACTGTTTAAGAATGTGATTGACGTTAACAAGCCAATGTTGTTAAAATTATTTGTGAGATAAAGCTTTCATAATCTAAATTCATCTTTTGTGTAAGAGCTATATTGTACAACAATGTTACATAATACTATTAGAACGTATTGAATGCTAGTTCGTTAGTGTTTGAAATCATTGGTATTGAATGTTGCGACAGCTTCAAACACGTAAGGTAATGGGGCCGCTAAACTAAAATTACAATATGTAGCTAATTAGTGTTTTGCCTTATTTTTAAACCTATAAATCGAATAGAAAGAATAAATGCCTTATAAAAAACAACCGACTGCTAGTTTCAAGATGAAACAAGAGACAGGCAATTCGGTAGACTCGTTTCGACTTTAAAAAAATAAAGATTCAGTACATCAAATAACGACACATAAAAATACATTTAAGCAATAGATTAATCTACAGATATGCGGTGCGATATTTTTAAATACCTATTAATACTTGTTTTGAAAAATTTTTTATGAAATCGGTCAATAGCGTAATAATATATAAGTATTCTCTAAAAGATTAATTTCGACATTTTTACAATTTAATACAAAAAAAAAATCGTTTCCATAGACCAATCTTTTAAGCAACTGTTATATTTTTTATTTTCGCCAAATGTACCTACTTTGTAAATTTTTCAAACTTTCCAAAGTTTAAATCCTAATATAGCCTTAATGCAGACGCTACCCTAATTATAACGTGATTTGTGACGAGAAAATGTTGTAACTGCTTTAAGTTGAATATGTTTTTGTATCTCTCTGTAGATACGAATAATCGAATACATTATTATTACATTGTAGGTATGATTTTTTGACAACATCAATGTTCAAATTTATATCGGGTTATATCCGATTAACATCGTGCTTTGATTTGCTTCATCTACATCTACTCTTAATTTCAAACTTTCTCTTAAGCACTCAATTCAATATTGATTTATTAACTCTCTTTCTCTCTCTTATAGAAGTACGGAAATCTGCACCAAGTCAAATAAATATTAGGAATTCAATGTCAGAAAGAACAATGGCGCACCACGATTTCTTTGCACAAAATATTTTCTACCGGAATCAATATTGATCTTGGGAATTAATTACTCCTTCGATGTAAGGACTGGTGCACACTTGTTAAATAAAAACCGGTCAATAGCGTAATAATATATAAGTATTCTCTAAAAGATTAATTTCGACATTTTTACAATTTAATACAAAAAAAAAAATCGTTTCCATAGACCAATCTTTTAAGCAACTGTTATATTTTTTATTTTCGCCAAATGTACCTACTTAGTAAATTTTTCAAACTTTCCAAAGTTTAAATCCTAATATAGCCTTAATGCAGACGCTACCCTAATTATAACGTGATTTGTGACGAGAAAATGTTGTAACTGCTTTAAGTTGAATATGTTTTTGTATCTCTCTGTAGATACGAATAATCGAATACATTATTATTACATTGTAGGTATGATTTTTTGACAACATCAATGTTCAAATTTATATCGGGTTATATCCGATTAACATCGTGCTTTGATTTGCTTCATCTACATCTACTCTTAATTTCAAACTTTCTCTTATGCACTCAATTCAATATTGATTTATTAACTCTCTTTCTCTCTCTTATAGAAGTACGGAAATCTGCACCAAGTCAAATAAATATTAGGAATTCAATGTCAGAAAGAACAATGGCGCTCCACGATTTCTTTGCACAAAATATTTTCTACCGGAATCAATATTGATCTTGGGAATTAATTACTCCTTCGATGTAAGGACTGGTGCACACTTGTTAAATAAAAACGCAGCTAAAAGCAGCATTCAAGATAAGGATTTTGCTTAGACCAAAGATAGTTACGCGGACAAAATTAGTTTTAAACCTGCGTAAGTTTCAGTGGATACGTGTTACATTTAAGTAATTTTAATCGTTGACATTTTTCTTTCGGATATCATATAGGACCGCGGCGGTAAAATTAGTTTTATAATTTTTTAGTTTAATATAATAGCAATTGTGAAATACCATAATTTATTATCTTACCAATCGCAAAATTTTATTTCTAGTCGTAAATTTGTTTGTTTTTAAGAAAGATGGATCATCAGTCATATACTACTGCTTATAAACTACATGATAATGATATCAGACGGCGGCAGCCGTGGTCTAGTGTGTAGCATGCTTGTTTCGAAGTCCGACGGTCCCGGGTTCAATTCCTAGTTGGGGCAGGTATTCGAATGATTGTTTTCGAGTCTGGGAGTTTTAGTGCGTATGTTTGTGAATGTTACACGATATCCCCGATACAGGACAAATCCTAGTGGGGAGTTATGAGTGTGAAACGTTATTTATTTATTTATATAGGCTTATCGGCAAGGGGTGTACTTGGCCGAAAAGGGGTTACTATTCACACCCCATTGAACCACTTTCACTATGGGACCAACTCAGAATTCGAGAAAAATAAGTCAGCTGTTTCATACATTTTGTCAGCAAACGATCATATTTTTGTTTGGAGCAGCTGATTTTTATTTCTAGATTTCAGGGTTGGTCCCATAATGAAAGTTGTTTGTAATGATGACTATAGTTACCCCCTTTCGGCTTGGTACACCCCTAATCGATAACCCTGTATATGGCTTAAATAGCTAACCTATGTACCTTTAAAAGTTCGGATGCAGCGAATCTTTCGAATCAGTCAAATACTGTCGAAATTTAGTTTAGGTAACCTTACTGCGTTTTGTACCTCTGCTTGTTCTCAAGTCTGCACAGGTCCTAAAAAAGCTTGAGATGCCATTCAGTGGTGTATTGTCGTCGACCCAGTTCTAACGACTCGAAGCATTTGAGGGACTACAAATCGAGATTTTAATGAGAACGCTCATTGATACCTACCAGTTCTACTATAATGCTACCCGTGTTTACTGAATATAATAAACCTACGTTTTAATCACAGATTCTGACGAACGAACTACATGAAGATATTATAACAAACAACAAACACAAACAATGTTGAATACCGGATACATATGAGCTTGTAAGCAATTTCGTATATACTACATAACCGTAGTTTAAAAGTATCATTTATAAAATTCCTATTGTCGCTTCTTCGTATTCCACGATGTAAGAAAATAGGTAGCTATAATCTTCTTAACTATATTGATTTATTTTGAATTTGTCATAACTTTATAAAGATCAAGATTAGCTGAAGGCAAAACAGTCTGAATTTGTGTTTGTGATCTTGCCGTTCGTAGAATAGCTGAATGTTTTGCGTTTATTTCGAATTTCGTGCAAAGACATGAGACTGTAATAACGAAGTTTGAAGCATGAAATTTAGATATGCGAAATACTTACTGAACTTTAGCGTTATGTGGTCGCAAAATAGCAATTTAACTAGAACCTATTCCACAATTTTAGACTACCATAGTAAGAATTTAACATTTTTAGATTTAACTTCAACATTTTGGGAATTCAATTTAATAGAAAGTCAACATAATGGTCCCGAAGTTCAAATTGGAAAAAATGTGTTGTTATAAAGCATAAATATATTTTTTGCTAGATTTTATTTACCTGGAAATGCTTTCGGAGAGTTTATTGATTCTGCAAGCAGCTCCCACGACCTGCTGTGATCACAGATGTAGAAGAAGCAGCCGGGTTGAGATTTACCGCCGTTCGGGTAGAAATCCTTGTGCCCTGAAAAAATAATACTTAATTTTATTTATTTAAGAAACTTTTCTATGTTTATTTTAGGCTTGAGGTTAGTAATAATAATTGTATAATTGTCAAAACGATACAGGCCAAAAAAAGTAGCTTCATCTTCTTTCTATCTCATGAAAGAGAACTGGCTGGCCCTAGTATAAGAGTGACTAAGCCGCCTTAAAGCTTACAAAGATAATAACCATGATAGTGTCTACATTCATGATTTTCTTCATTACTGTAAAACGAATAATTATATAAAACTAATTAACGAATTGTGCGACGCGTCTTCACTACTTCATTATTCACAGTACATTATCTGACTGATGTACTTTATAGCTCATTACTTTAATATTTAATTTCATCTGAAATAATATTTCCATAATAACTGTAATATGAAATGCAAAATGATTCGCAAGACTCACTCGTTTTGTTTTTGCGACGTACGTACGTTGCGTTTTTTTTTTTCATCTCATTTTATTTTCAAAATTGGTTCATAAGTTATATTTTTTGTTGACGAAATGGAAGGAACACTTTATAAAAAAAAATATTTTATTTTACTAAAAATGTGGTAGGCTTTATTAATATGAATTTCGTTTTGGGTTTAGAAACTTTTATGTCTCACCTATAGGGTCAGCGATGCCCAGCATGCCAGCGTTTGTGTGAATGACGTCTACATATTCAGCGTCGGACTGATCCAATCTGTCGTCGGGACCGACTGTGCTGAAGCATGGGCCAGCTGGATCGAGACCTGGAACAACAAATATCTAGTATATTACAACCAGACAAATGGCGTTATTAAGCCAAATCTAAAGACTAATCTACGACCGATTAAAAAGTAGAGAATAAGATTGTGTATTGGTTGATGATGTATCTAGACAAGTTTAAAAGTTGTGTAGCAAAGTAATATTTAAACAAAGCACATATAACCAGTGAGCATAATATATGAAAATGAAACGCGTGAAATGAAATGATCTCTATGATCTGGATCGTAGCAGGTGGAGAGATTGAGAAATGAAAATGTAAGTATTTCGACTTATTGATATATGTACCTTACTAAACATTGTAATAGCTAGGTAATAATTTCAAATAAAGATGATTTTTGGAGTTATAAATGAATGTTACCCGTAATTCTTCCTAACAGCTTGCCAGTATTGTCCCGAACCTGTTTCCCAGCCCTGCCTACAATATGGCTTCCCAGGCTGTGTCCAATGAGGTGGATCTTTGAAGGATCTTGACCATCTGCAATGATAGATAAACCAATAAACAATAAATTACACAAAATAACGACTTCAATTTGTTCTCACTTCTTTTGTTAATTTTTTTTCGAAAAATTGGGTTGATTTTTCATGAAACTCCTGAACCACATTTTTTGATACCGCGTAATGTTAGCGGTGAAACTAATGTCAGCAACCGCAGTTTCGTTTTGACAGAGTTCACGGGGTGAATTGTCAAAATGAAACCAAGATAGCTGTCGTTAAACGTCTTGTATCGCTTCTTTCGTCCCTGTTACGCAATACAACCGGTTTGGTAGTATTACTACCAACACGTGCCTATACATACACCTCTAAAAATAAGGCAGTCAGACAGTTTTATCAAAAAACATACCTTGAATAAGATTAACTAAGACCACGCCTAGCAGTTCGCCCATGAACCTCGCATACGTCGACGATCGAAAATATTCCAACGAAATAACCTTCTTCCCATCTACAGAAAACAATTTCACATTTTTCTGCTTCAAAAATTCAGGAACCATTGCCTGCACCATCATTCCATCTGAACTTTCCATAAATCCGTGAACAAATATAACAATGCTGTCAGCGTCTTTGACTAGTTTGTTCAGTGTCTTCATCGATGTTGTGTTATATTTGAAGGTCTCGTTTTCCGTTATGTAATCAAGGTTCATGTGCTCGAGTACTGTTGTAGTGTTTTTGGCTAGCATTTGCTCGTAGCTTATACCAAACATGCTTTTTATGGCTTCACCTAAAAATGAAATGATAATAACTTTGTAGTTCGGTTGGGTAACACTCGTTTTTTTAGCACTCGATGCAAAAACGATGGTGAATATAATAATAAGTCGAGTGTGTTCTTAGCTATGATTGATGAAAATCGGCCCAAGATGGCCGCTGCCACGAAATGGCGGATTAATTTACTTTACACAACTCTCTAAATATAGGTATCAAATGAATGGGCTTGAATATTCACTAGATATATTTCAAATCCAAGATGGCCAACAAAACAAATGGCGATGTCGGGGATTTTTAACTTTCCTTTGTTAAACATACATATTTGCGTAATGTAATGGGCATATCAACATTAAACGTAGTTGTTTACGTGTTACGAATTTGCATAGGTGCTTGATGCGAAATTTTATTATGTAGCCTTTGAGTCCCTAAACAGTAATCCAGGTTTAGACAATACATCCGATAGAACTAGAGATGATTATACAGGTAGGTACGTCACTGTGATTCTCATGTCTAGTACTAGAACGATTCTGATACAATGTATATTAAACCAAATGAGAAGAATACTCAAACTTTTTATTTATTTAAATGGTTTCAGACGAGATATCGAATGATTCATAAATCAGTTGAAATGGGTACCTCTTACCTTTTCTTAAAGTCAATTTAAAAACCATTTGACTGAAACACAAACTTACATCGGTTACCTCCTGGACTTATTAAAGGCGAGACACCAGGCAGGACAGATTCTATAATAGACCTGAAGCTGAACCCCGCGCTGTCCCTCCGCCGTATCCTGCCAAGATCAGCTGCCAGTAGAATCTCTGGTAGCACATTGCAAATAATAACTAACGCTATATACGGTCCTGAAACAAAAAGTAAATTACAAGAAGTTGACCGCCTTTTGATCGGCTCGGGTACCATAAAAGTGAAACAAATATTTGGTATTATAGGATTACAGCATTTTGGAAATTCCAAATTCTAAGAACTCAGGGAAGTCACTTTAGTTTTTATTCTGTTTCTATGGTCTGTAGACAAAAACATAATCATCCTGTATTAAGTGTTATAGATATCGCTAAAACAATAGTTTTTTATAACAAAATCTTCATTTAGGAGGTGGTTTTCTTAATTGATATATATTAATGTTTTTAAAATTAATTCAACATATTATTTAACACATTGTAAACACAAGGTATTTTTACAGGTATTTTTAGAGCACTCACGATATATCATTTCGTCTATGGTTACATCAGCACCGCACAATGGATTTAAAAATTTTTATTTTTGCATAACTATTGATGCTGCCAGCTATTTACAATATGACAATTTTAAAATTACACGGTCCTTTAGTTATGCCTCTATCTATATTATAATATTTTGTTATAGGTATAGGAGAAAATATTGCTGTTTTAAACAACGACTAATTTTCAAATATGCTCCTTATATTCATGAAGACAATATAAATTTAGAATTAAATTTAACTGGCATTTGTTTTGAATTTTATCATCTGTATTACCGCAGAGATTCTGTAAACGTTATTCAATAATAATAAAGTGAGCGCTTATATTTCTGAGATGATCAAGTGACGAAACGCGACACAAAACGGTAAAATTATGTTTTCAATTTTAACGTTTTATTACAAAACGAAGAGTTACTAGACATTGATTGGTTAACCTCGAAGAACATGTGCTATCGTATCTTGCCCGTTATAGTGAGAAAACCAGAAAGATTATAATGATGACAATACCATTATCGAAAGTGCTGGATTGAAATCAATGAATAATATTTTTAATATTAATAATACAAATAATATTAAAAAAATAATATAAAATTCTTAGTAAAATCTACAAGAATACTTCAAAAGTGGCATAATATATGATTGTCACACACACAACGGTCACTGGCAACTATAACCATATTTATGTTTTGTCTAGACGTTATTTAAAATGTTAAAAGTCAAAAAAGTGCTCGTTACATAGGTAAGGTAAGAACAATAAGCAGTACAAAAAATAATAAGCAATGTTTACGTGTACATTAAGATGGAATCATATTCAATCTTTAGATTTGGCAACGACAGTAGTTACTTTAAGTATATTTATAAAATAACTTATTACAAAAAATACCTTACAATAAGTACAAATAGAGTAAAATATAAGTAGTAGTGGAAGTTTTAGCAATAGTCTAAAAGTCGCACATATATTGACATCGAAAGAAATATCTTAGATAAGTAAAGTTGAGTGTAGATATCGTACGTGCCTCTGCGTGTCTAACTAATAATTTTATGTTTTCAAGTGACTTCTCGATGATCCAGCAATTCCAAAATGTTTTCCGCAGTATCACGTAAAGTTATTGATGAAATAAGCGAAACAAATGAAAGTCATCTTGGTTTTGATTGTCGTTGTCTAATTTTTTTATCTCCAACTCTAGTATACCTACTGTCGTTTTCCGTTTTCAGAAACAGTTTCATCTTTGATTGGATGTGTACAAGGAAGCCAGAAGAAAGAAGAATCCACAAAGTTCTGATTATATTAGATCAGATATAGAGAATGCTTTGTTCGAGAAACACAAAATGTAAAATACAAAAATATAGCTATCAGCTAGTAACCCCGATTTGGGCAAGCAAAACTCACTAAATTAACCTAATTTGACAGTAGGTCTAGTAGAAGTATATAGATTGTCTTCTCTCTTTTTGTTCCCAGAAGTAAAAAAAGGATGGATATCATTTTAGGAAATTTTAGTTTGGTTAACTTTGTGACAGTGGTCAGTACCACTAGTGGCCTGTTTTGTGTTTTACCTTTTATGTGATCACATTGTAATAACAAACGTTAAAAGGAAAAATCGGTAAAAAGAAAAATGAAATCGGGGTTTCTCGACTACAACCAGCTCGTGGACCATACCACCCTGTGAGAGTCAGACGGCGGATAGATTACGGCGGTGACCCGGTCAAGGACGAATAAGGTAGGGAGAGCGGCGCACCTCAATACCGACAGTCCTCTCCCGCCACGGCCCCATCCTCAGCTGCGCCGTCTCGTGACTCTGCAGCCCGCCTCAGATGCGGTGCCCTATAGCCGCTCCGACATAGGCTTAGATGCCAAAACCTGGTAGAGCCGGCCCATCCCGGTTCTAGGTATCACTTTTTGGTAGCCCCCGCGTCTCGACAATACGGGCACCCTTATATACCTAGTTCAAAAGCGGCCACTGGATTTTTATTGATTAATAACAAACTGAATTTTTGTGAGTGAGTTCAGTTCTATTTAAATTCAAGTTCATGTTCAAAATGTACTGGTATGTAATTGCGTAGGACTAGGAAAATGCATCACTACATTTGTGTTTAGCCCTTTCATTATACAAGTATTTACTAAGATGCCTACAATAAATCAGCTGGTTATTATGACGTAACTCTAATTCCAATGAGGCAAATTTATGCTAATATTTTTTATGACCAATTCATGTACGTCCAATAACAAATATGAAAAATTCATAAAAAATTAAAACCCAAATATTCTGCGTGTTATTGGTTTAGGTATAGAGTATACATTTATTTTGACCTAAAACTTCTAGTATCAAAACAACTGGCATCCGAAGAGTACAAAATAGGTAGTGATATATTATTAATATCTGCAATGTTTATTTTTGCCAACTGTACAAATGAAATAATGACATCCCATAACATCCACTGTGATTGTATCTCAGCAATTCGTTCTGTTTGGCTGATTCTCAATAATTGTTGCCTCAGGTAGAATAGTACGTTTAATGTCGCTATATTCAATCGCACCGTATTAAATTTTAATGAAATATCTGAATCAATTTATCCATCATCTATTGCAAAGATTAAAAAAAGACATCGAATATATAAAGATATCGAAATCTTGACTTAAAAAATCCTTCGTTCCACTAGTATTTACAATGTTTCATTCGATTTTCGGTTACTTTTGGTTCTGAATTCTGTTTATAATAATTTAACGAGTGCTTTCCATTTTTTCATAAATTTTGTACTCATGCATCTAAATATTTATCAGTGATGTCATTAATAAATCTTATTGTACCCCAAGGAAAAACTCAGAAACGCCATGTAAGTGTAAGCAGTAGGTATCAAAAGTTACGGCGCTGGTAACATTCCTGAGTAACTTGTAATTTGACCATTTGGTTTTCATTTCTTTATTTGTTTATAAATTTTAGTCTATAATCATACTTTGAAAAAAATAAATATCCCCAGAAGAACTCCTAAGCCTTGAACTACAATAACATAGTTGCTTTGATTTTACTACTGTTTTTAACAAACGTTTCAGTAGATACCTAAAGTAATTTAACGATTAATATACTATAAAGCAAAACAACAAATTCGTCGCAAATAAATTGTAATGCTTTTTAAATCACACAGGAAATTGTACAACAATAGTCAATTTGATAGCAAATTGGAGTTTGCCAGAATATTTCACCTTCATGTTATGAATAGCATCATACAAACAGTGTCGTAGATTTATGGCGTTTACTATAGTATGGATATACTTCTAGCAGAGTAAATCATCGTATTAAGACTTGAACTTTTACGGGCGAAACTACTTGCCTTTAAAGACACGTTAGGAAAACGGTATGCCAGATATCTTTGAATTAAGAAACATATAAATAAATTTATGACCTTCGCTCTCAGTAAATTAAATATTTTGTTAGGTATACTTTTTTCTCGTCTACGCAAAAAAGAGAGATATTTTTATAACTGATTGTTTATATCGTATTATATACAAGTGGTCATATTTTGACAAACGAGGTGATGAAAATCGGCAGCCTGTGTATGTAGGTTATAATTATGACGTAACTCTAATTCCAATGAGGCAAATTTCAAATCCAAAACTAGGACACGAATAAGGTTTAATCAAAGGAAAATGTACAGAGTTTAACGTAATTCTAGTCATTATGATAACTGTTATAGCGAAAACAATAACTTTGTTCACCTAAAAAATTACAACCTGTTGACCGATTGATATTTAAAACCCTTATTTAACATTATGTGCCGCACGTCTATACCAACTATTAATGAAGTCGGTCGGTGAATGCCACCGCAGTTATCTTTGGGAGGCATTCCCCAAAACAAAAATCTCTTGAGGTCTCGTCAATATTGGTTAAAAATTACGATCAGTACAAATGTTCAGATAAATATCATATATAGAAATTGTCAATAAATGAGAAAAAAACCTGATTGCGAGTCTGGAACTTTTGAGACCAGATTTTTTTTATGGACCTGTATTCTAGAGCTAGGAGCTAGCTACAACAATATGTTTAGTATTAGGTATAGCATATGTAATAGAAATATTTTTATTTGCTGTACATTTTATATTCATATATAAGTGTGCGACCCTAACCTTGTCAACGAGAGGACGCGTTCCGTGTCTTCTTTAAATTTTGTCCGCAAATTCACGGCATATTCGCCCTCAACTACGTAGCAATTCGTATCAAAGTGGAGTAAACTTAAATTCGCACCTTAAAATAATTCGTCTTTGTCACACAACGGCTGTGAGAGTGAGAAGGAGCGACCGGTTTCTACGCTACTATACCTACGAGCTTCGCGCGCCACAAGCCTGCCGAGCGTATTACGCTTTTGTGAGTTGGAATATTATATTAGCTGCCAATTTGTATAATATGTCGACCACGGCGAGCAAAACAATTGTCAACTCTTGTGCAGCGTGTATGAAGGCGATTCGCTCGACGCAATGCATGCAATGTTCCCGCTGCTCTAGTACATACCACGCAGTTTGCCTAAACATAAGCGACATGCGAAAAATTTCCGAGGATACTCGGGCTAACTACGTGTGCCCTCTCTGTAAAAATAAAACGCACAAGTCAGATAATTCTAACACTCCGGTGCGCGCGGCGGCATCCGCGTCGGTTATCTTGCAGCCTGAGACTGCGAGTGACCACGACCGTCAAGTGATCGCTTCGCTGGAGCCGCCCGCGCCAACACCTCCGTGCCTGTCGCCCTCCATCAGCACCGAATCGGAGCAGTTAGCTTGTCTGGTATCCGAAATAAAACTGATGCGGAAGGATATGAGAGATATGAAATCCGAAATGAAGTACCTCTCGGATAATATTGCGTCTCGACTTGATGAAATTAGCACAAAATGCTTCGAGCTCGAGAAACGCGACATTGCGAGGGAGGCTGAGCTTTGCTCCCTCAAATCTACCGTCGCAGACTTACGTAGTCAACTCTCTGCACGGGCGCAAGCCAGCCTTAAGAACGAGGTCGAAATCTCAGGTATATCCGAAAACGGTAATGAAAACCCGATCCATATTGTACACGTAACAGCGCAAAAAATAGGGATTACTATTGATGACTCCGAGATTGACTACGTGATGAGAGTAGGACCCCGTCATATTGATAGCAGTGAAGTCACCTCCGGATCGTCTAAATTACCTCGGCCACTGGTTGTTCGCTTCGTCCGCCGCCACGTACGCGAAGATTTTATAAGAGCTGCCAAAACCCGACGAAACCTATCCAGCTCGGACATTGGTGTTGAAGGACCGAGTAGAAAATTGTATTTTAATGAACGGTTAACGCAGGAAAACAGGCATTTATTTCGTGCTACTAGAAAACGAGTATCTGAGATTGGTTTCAAATTCTGCTGGATTAGAAACGGAACTATTCACGTGCGTAAACAAGAAGGTAACCCGGCGATTGCTATCAAATCGACAGAAGACTTGGATAGCGTGCTATCTTACAGAGCTCCTCAGCTACCAACCAGCTCCTATCGCATAGACAATTGCCTGGCTTCTCACATACTGATCAGCTAAAATGCCATGCATCCTACTGTAACCATTATCTTGTATCAGTACTATTATACATGCTCCCAATACGTACCTCACTCACAAACTCACCAACTCATACACGACTCTTACTCCCTTATATCCCAAACCTGACCTTTAGCATCTTTCTGAATATTGCATCAAATTCATTTTTGACTATTTCGTATACTTTCAGTTATGATGAAATGCTTATTTATATCGAGCTTATTATGGAACATTTTTGTATGACATGTCACACGCTGTTCTTAAACAAAACTAACTTTTTGTTTTATATAAATGGCTTCAATTAGTGTTACCAACGACATAGAAGACGTAGTCTCGATAAAATGTCATACATTCGCGTCGGTAGAATTATGCAGATCATTCATGGCTGATAATCATGAAAATAACTTCAAAGTAGTGGCTTTCAATATTAGATGTTATAACAAAAACTTTGATAACTTTATTGTTTCACTAAAGCGATTTAATACAGAGGTTGATGCTATTATTTTATCAGAATGCTGGCTCACTGAAGGAACAATTATACAACCTTTACCTGGCTTCCAATCTTTTCGCTCAAATAGGCAGCTCAATAAAAACGGTGGAGTCATTATTTATTTGAAATCAGTATATCAGGCTACTGTCCAAGAGTCGAAAATTGTTGATGCTGATTCAGTAATTTTGGAAGTTAGTAATAAGTTTACTTTTCTGGGAATATATCGCTCACCTTCAATAGTAGACCTCGATCCATTTCTTGATTCGTTAGACAACGTTTTAAAGAGCTTAATACTTGCTGGGGACTGTAACATAAATACTTTTGATCCGCTGAACGAGCAAGTTCTTGCTTATCTCTGTATAACGGCATCTCACGGGCTGCTTCCTGCTATTACTCAACCAACCAGACTCGAGTCATGCTTGGACCACATCTTTGTAAAGTCCAAATCAGAAGCGTACGGTCTGATCTGCAAGACATCAGTTACTGACCATTCAATTGCCTTATTAGGTGTCTGCCAGCCATCTCAAAAAGATAGTAGAAAATTGCAATTTAAACCTAAAATAAATTTTAATCACGCTGTGTCTGAACTAAATAGTACTGATTGGTCCGCAGTAACTTGTAGCCCTTGTGTAAACACTGCTGTTGGTGTTTTTAATAGCATTGTCACAGCTGTCTTGTCCAAACATACAAAAAATGTAACAGTGAGCAGGAAAATGGCACCTTTAAAGCCCTGGATAACTCCTGGATTAATAAGGTGTATGCGTCACAGAGACAAACTTCATCTTGATTACAGTAACCACCCTAATGATATTCAACGCCGAATAATTTACGTCAGATATAGAAATTACTGTAATAAACTTTTGCGAAAAATTAAAGCTGATTATCATAGCAATTTACTCGAAGCTAACAAAAATGACCCTAAACGGCTCTGGAAGACAATAAAAAATATCTGTTATACATCAAAACAACCCAACATGCCCACTGAACTAGTTTTAGGTAAGGACCCAAGTAACGCTCTTAACCACTGTAACCATCACTTTGTTTCGGTAGGCAACAAGCTTGCCAGCGCTATCATGTAGAAACTAAAGAAATCAGAGGAGCTCCTTATTCAATCTCATAGACCTGACACTTCTTGCTTACACTCACTTTTTTTTTGTCCTACAAATCCTAGCGAAATAGCCAATGTAATTGCAAGCTTCAACACTGATAGTGCCTCCGGTCCTGACAATATTTCAGTTAAATTACTTAAGTCTAGAAACCGGTTATTTTCCAGATTGCTGGAAAGTAGCTGCTGTGTCTCCTATTCACAAAAGTGGTTCGAAAAGCTCTCCTGATAACTATAGGCCTATTGCGCCACTTAGTGTTGTTTCTAAAGTTCTAGAAAAACTCGTTAATACCAGACTAGTAAGTTACTTAGAAAAGCACAATCTTTTATCGGATAAACAGTTTGGCTTTCGGCGCGGCAGGTCTACTGAGGACGCTGTGACGCTTGTGGTAAATTTAATTTCTTCCAAAGTTGATAAAGGCAAAAGATGTATTGGTGCATTCCTAGATCTGGCTAAAGCATTTGATTCTGTCTCAGTTGGACTCCTTCTGAAGAAACTGGACTCATTTGGAGTCAGAGGGGTTGCGTTGCAATGGTTTGAAAACTACTTGTCAAATTGACAGCAACACGTCAAAGTTGGTAACCATATTAGCGACAGCCTGCCAATCATTTATGGAGTCCCGCAGGGTAGTATACTTGGTCCTACGCTATTTTTAATGAATATCAATGAAATATTATCACAAAAAATAGCTAACGCAGAAATAATTACCTACGCGGACGATACTGCCATAATATTTCATGGGGACACCTGGGAAGAAGTTTCGATAAAACAACAAAAAAAACTTTAGATAGAAATTTATTAACTTTAAATACTTCCAAAACGAAATACATTACCTTCTCCAAAACGTGTGTATTTCAACCACCTGTTAGTAAAGTATTAAAAATACACCATTGTAAAAATAATCCCTTACAAAACTTATGTTGCTCATGTAGCTGTATCAGTCGAAAAACCAACATAAAATATTTAGGAGTTACCATCGACCAGAATCTCTCATACAAACGTCACATTTTGGACGTATCATCTCGTATCCGCAAACTAACATACATCATGAAGAACCTCCGTGACTGTGCTCCTATCACACTTTTGAGACAAATTTATCTTGCACTGTGTCAGCCTATTATTCAATACTGCATCTCAGTTTGGGGCAGTGCAGGTAAGATAGTTTTTGTAACCGTAGAAAGGTCGCAAAGAGCACTAATTAAAGTCATTCTTCGTAAACCTTTTCGATACTCGACAGACACTCTTTACAAGGATTTCAGGGTGCTGCGGGTTCGTCAGATGTTTATCCTTAACGCTGTCTTGAAGACCCATTACAGTCTAAGCCAGCGCCATGACTTTGATATAATAATGCACAGAAGAGGCTACAGAATCCCAGTTCCCTGCGTTGGTTCACTGATTGGTAGACGAAGTCCTACATATTCCTTTCCTTGCACGTACAACATGGTTTGCAGGCAAGCCGATATAGACATCAGCAATATTTCTAAGTTCGAATACAAGAAAACTCTGACAACCTGGTTTCTTTCTTTGTCTTACGACGAAACTGAAATCTTGATAGGAAACATTTATAAAGATTAGAGGCCGTTCAAATAATTTACAATTACAACCTCACAATAATTTTCCCTCCATCCCCACACAACTTCATCCTACACTAGTTAGCTTAATTACAATATACCTACATACCTGTACTTAGTAGAACAAATATCATTCTCCTCATTGGTTTTAAATCTATAGTTAAATCTTTCATAATTCACACCAGGTTATTTAGTAAACCCAGAAATTGCTTATTGTTTTTATTTTCCTTTATGTTTGCTGTGAAATAATCAAACTGTATAAAGTAGTACCTAGTATTTCGCACAGAGTCCCAAGATACAAGCTTGTGCTTAGTTTGGGACTCACTGTTATTACAACTTGAAATTTCGTAACTACTTAATACCTATATCGTTAATTCTGTTTGTAAAAAATTTTTGTGTAATAAACTTATCTTATCTTATCTTATAAGCCCGTTATTTTGGATAAGTACTTGAATACTACTCGGCAGCCATTGAATTCTTATATAAATAATTCTATATGGACAGCAATCATCAATCATAATCAAGCAATTATTGAAATTACGTTTTAAAATTAACAGGATTTGGTTTTTGCTGCTCGTCTACTTTGTATCTGGTCATTGAAATAAATAAGATTTTTGTGTCTGTCTAGTGTTTAAAAGTATGCTATTTTTACAATAACGATCATTTTATATTTATAAACTATCAACATTTAAATAACATTTGAGCAAATAAATTGTGCATGGGTTAATTAATTTCAAATACAATAATAGCATGTCCTACGGTTACTTTCATAATTGCACTTGAATTGTCCTATTTTAACAGAAGCAAATGGATTTATTGGCATAACGTATAATAATATTCTACTCTATATGCAGTTAATTTTATTTTGCTGGGAACTCTCTTCTACTTACCGTAATCGTTGTGGGAATTATATCTTGCCTAGGTTGTTAGCCGATATTATCTAAGAGAGTATTGCTAGGGACTGCCGCACGATGCACGTAAGCTCCCGTATCAATCGGATTAAAAAAACGGCTCCAAAGTCATTAGAAAGTTCTGTGCGCGATCTACATAAGTCAATGTGTGAAAAAATTGATAATTTAATACTATTGATAATTTAATAGTTTAATTTATCTGTTACTAGGATATAAAAGATTAGTAAATAATATTAATATAACAGACCAATCGAGTGGCTGATATCTATTTTAATTTTTTTTCCCGACTATCCTATCGGTTTAATTTTGGATAAGATAGATGCTATTTAGCAGACTGACCTTTGCAAGTTGTTAAAAGGTGTAATTACTTATTTAAATTCCATACTCGGTCTATCATTTTCTACTTCATGTGCGATGTTCATAATCATAGTTTATTGCATAATGGCTTCATTTTATAAGGACGTCATACTGCAATTTCTACGTTTCATTGTGTCATCACAGATTACGTTATATTTGAAACACTGGTGTGTATTTATGCTTCACTGTGCTCCTCCCCGTTAATTGTAATAGTGTATTGGATATAAGTGTGCCAAGTCCAACATCATTTTTTATAATAAAAAAGATGCCCTGTAATAAGGGATAAGTAGTGAAAATTACCACTCGACCGGGCCGCGCCGCAACACTTGGAAAGGGCTCTATCTTACGTATATCTTACAGTAAAATACCAAAGCAAGCTTAAGTCCATGATAAATATTATGAAGCCACCTCTCTGAAATCTTGATGACAGTAACCTGTAAGGGATCCGTGTATTTAAAATTTGTCTGTAATTCAAAGTAACATCAATTTAAAGTGACTAATCCAAACAAACAGTTTTAGTCCTAACTAGACTAGTGTTATTTCCATAAAAAGAGACCCCTTATCTTGGTTTAAACCAATGTAACTCTTTCTGTTAATGAAACTCTTTCTGTTAACAGAAAGAGTTACATTGTTTATTATCATTATTTGACGACGGAACCCGTCCACAGTTTCCATCCTCTCTCTTAACTCATCGTTAATGACTCCATGTAGCATGTACGTTTGTTAATTTCACAACACTATTCACGTATGATCATTATGCGAACAGATTTGTGGACACATAGTCGTCTCTCCCATTATCGAATTAGAAGCATAACAGCCAACAAATTGTGAAGTGTGTACTTATTTCGTAGTTATGTAGGTATTTACTACTCACTTATTTCTTTTTCACGTGCATATTTAGAAGTTGTTAGTGAGTTTTCGTGGATAGAAACTTTTAGGTATTTTTTTGAAGTTGAAGTTTTGAACGTGTGCGTTTTTGTGTTTATACATTTTTGATAGCTTTTATTACTTACTTGAGTGTTAGTTGTATAGTTTGATTGGTTTGTAACAATTTTTGAGTGCGTTTGGTCCATTCCGGACCCAAGGCACTCCTGGACGACAGACACCTTTGGGGGTGAATTTGGTTGGTTTTATTGTGAACTTAAATTATGTTTTATATTGTTATTTTCCGAATTTATACATACTTAATTAAAATAAGTTATGCAAAATGAAATTAATGATTATATATCTATATTAGTGCGAGCTGATTTTTGGAAGCCACACATTTTACAAATATGTGTATTACCTGATTTCTCAGAAACGGATAGACCGTTGGAAAATTACTTTTTCTTGTTTTGGTCTACCCGTTTTATGGATAAGACCGCTTTTAATAACTCTATTTTTATATAGAACTCTTTTTTATTAAATTGGTTTATTTTAAAACTCAGAAAAAATAAAAAAAAAATATTTATTAATTAAATTATAATATAGCAGCTACATTATCTACAGACCATTTAAGATCTACAGATAATCTAAGTCCAAATAGAGCTCTTAAACGCGATCCTAATTCTAATAGGTAGTTGTAATTCCATTTTGTTCATCTGATTGAAATGATATATGACGATACTCAAATAATGCTTAAGGAAAACAAAAATAATCTTCTACTTTCTTTCAGGTCAAACACATAAATAGAATGTCGAAAATAGCGTTTTATATAAACGGGACCAAATATGAAGGTAAATAATTCTTTGATATTAGTTCTATTTTCAATAAGGAAATCGCTATTATATTGGTTTCGCGATATTCTTAGGCATATCGTATCTAATTGTAGTAGATCAAAGTGTAACTCTTCATAGTTGTAAGTAACATTGCGTGACTTATTATAAGAGACATGAAATATTTCTTGTGAAAAAATAACGTTTGCATTATTTTGTCACAGATTTTTTTATTAGACTTCATAGGATGAATAATAACAACATCAACAAAAAGTAAGAAAACAGATTTACGATGAGTTGAGTTTTTTTTCAATTAGGATGCAACGTCATATGTTGAATCAGAAACAACCGGATTAAGAACATTTATATATTTCTGATTTTGTCTTCAAATGTCTTTCATATAACGTCAGTTGCTGAGCGTAATAGTGACACATTTTTTATTTTAAATTATTCTAGTGGACGGCAGATTTGGTCCCGAAGTATCCCTCAACGACTACATACGTAACATCGCTGATCTCCGCGGCACGAAGGCTATGTGTCACGAGGGAGGCTGTGGAGCCTGCATAGTAACTGTCACAGCGCCGCTTCCACCTGACCACGTAGCCAAAACTTTTGCTGTGAATTCTGTGAGTTTCATGATTTTACTCGTATAATGGCTTAACAATTGAGCAGTCGCTGTTTGACTATGTAGTAGGTTGATTATCAATGAGGTGTAACGAAACGTGCTAGTAATGCATAGGTGACGTTTTTACATTGATGATTGTGCTAGATTTTTTTTCTTATTACTTAACCTGAGTGGGAAGTTTTTCCTTTTTTAAGTTTTCTTATTACTTAACCTGAGTGGGAAGTTTTTCCTTTTTTTAAGTTTTCTTATTACTTAACCTGAGTGGGAAGTTTTTCCTTTCCATCCTGAAAATAATATGTGTGATTTATATTTTTCAAGTATCAATAAATATTTTGATCTGTTAAAGTATCTTTCCCAATTTTTTTAAGATCAGAAATTTTATATAAAAAAGTTTTTCAATGATATTTTTTTTGTCTATTTTGTGTGATACATGACTATTTTGATACATTTTTACGACGATGATTACGTAGTTGCTACTCGTGCGAAGTTTTCCACTGAACTTATAATACTTTTGATATCAACTGGAATGATCCCTGCATAGCTACATAGAACAAGCCGGATGAACATCGACGAAAGTATTGACACCTCATTATTCTAAAGTTGTGCTAAAGATATCCCTACAGAGGGAGACAAGTCGTCGTCGTCGTCGACAAACAAATTAAAATCTGTTCATCCAGGATTCATTCTATTTAATTCGGGAGCTTTTATGCCATAGACAGATACGCCAAACTTATAACACCTCGTCATTTTTGCGCCAGGGTTAAAAAATATACCTACCATTTAATAATATCACAATTGAGCCTTCTCAGTTGGCTTAAAAACCGCAAAGTTTAATTTACAAAATGCGTTAAAACTGAGCCTGTTCTGTGATGTTGAATGTTAGAGCTGTCATTGATTGTGATGCAGAAATTTTATTGGCACATTAATACTGACATAAGTAACATCAAAAGTTTTGAAAAACCCCCGACATTTGTTGCTGTAACCATCTTGGATTTGAAATTATCGTAATGTATAGTATTCTACCAGTCAAGCCACAGACAGACACACACACAGGCACGTCAAACTTATAACACCCCTTTGTTTTTGCGTCGGGGGGTAAAAATATGGACACGAATTCAATTTAAAATAGTTCCAATTACGTAGGATGCGCTGCAACGCATTAATTTGGCATCTTTAAATATTACAGGCAGGTAAAAAGAAAATTCAACGCAATTTGCCTAATTGGCAGAGCATTTTTGCCGAGAACGTATATGGATTGTTTTCTACTTTGGGATTAGAACGTAAAAACATCTTTATAATTCCAGCAAAGATATACTCATATACTCATAATAACACAGATTCACTGATAATGAATAATATTGTAATAGGTTAAAGGTAACATTACCAGAAGAGTAATTTAAAATCAAGAATACATATAATAAAAACTCTACAAAACAAAATTATATAAAAACATATTACATAAAAAACTACTTCAAGAGTTGCCTAGCTTCATGAGTTGGCAAAAAACGAAGGATCGGCCTACGTATTAAGAAGAGTTAAAGTGCACAATCATGATGTAATAACATTTTATTCCCACACAGATAATATCTACAGGAAATCTATGGTTTTAACCGTTCGTGATCACTGAATGTAAACAACTCACCGAAGATTATCTTATATTATTTGTATGTCTAGATAAAACAAAGCGCTTTAATGAAACCATAATTGACTATTACAACTTTTGAGATCGCTCGTATATGTACAAGATTCATGTGCTAAAAAAGACGCCAGTGAAAAACTTTGTAATACTGCTCTTTAACATTACTAATTTTACTTACTACGACAAGTCATTAACATTTTATCTGGTATCAGCTAACGAACCGTTTCAATAGAAATGGAATGAAATGTTTATGAGATACAAAAATAATTGTCGAAAATCATTATAGGCGAACAGTTCACCTCATTTTTTCCGACTTCTTTATAGCTTTCTGTGTCTATCTAAACATATAAATAATCAAAATAAGAAACCTACAAGTAATGTTTAGGAAGTTACTTTAGAATGATTGTACTTAGACTGGTACACTGAGTGGTTTATTCCGAACACTCCACCAAAACACCTGAGTAAAAAAAAATTTATTAAATTATTAATTTCAACAGTTTTATTTTAACAGACCACAACTTCCCACCTGGATGAGATATTATCAGGCAGTAAACCTATTTGACTTCCACCTCAACCTCAACGATTTCATATATTATGGCGTTTGTTTAAAGTTAACTGATTCAATTTCCTTCCTTTCAGTCATAGCTACTATCTAGTTATATGTGGTTTTATATCATGGGTAATAATGAGAAAGAAATTCCAGCAAGAAAAATAATTCGCCGTAGAAATACACTATTAAAAAATGTAACTATTGAGAATAAGAAATTTTCACTAGATCCATGATGGATCTGGACAATAGATCTATTGAGATTAAATGTAGAAATACTTCTTAGATTCACAATGTGTTTATTGGAAAAAATAAAGATCCATGATGGATCTAGACAGTGGATCTACTGAGATTGATCCTACGGGACCAACTGCAAAACCGCGAACACGTGTAAGACGAGCTAGCAAATATCAAAATAGATTTGGAACAGAGTATCTAAGTACATATCTATATTAGGTTCTATTAAACAGAAGCTTCTTACCACATGTTATTTTTGGACAGTTACGCAGCCGGGTGCGCACGAGGTCTTTATAAGACTCCTTATGGACTGATTAGGTAAATCAAAGGTTTTGATGTCCTTCTTTGTTCCAAAAACTTGCTATCACGTCATCAAAAAAGCATCTGTCACTCGCTTTAAGACTTCTCGTTGCTAAATTTGACAAGCAGTTTTTCTTTCCGCCCTCAAAAAATAGCTATAGGGCATATTTTCCTATAAATTCGCACACAGATTGTACAAATATCAGCCAGTATAACGTATACTGGCTGATATTTGTTATTTATTCTGTTTTTTTTTCTATTGTTAGTATTCTGACTTGTCATCGTCGATGATGTCATATAATGACAATAAGCAATAAAGATGAAATTGAAAAACCTACGTCTATGGCAGAAATAATTGTTCCAGTCTGATGATGACTTTGTGTAAAATACAAAGTACCTAGTTTGTTAAAAAAGTACAAGTAGTTTTGCAAAATATTGACTCAAGTAGGCAAAATAATATTGCTCTCACAAATAATAAAAATGGAATTCATGATTTGTTTTAATTTGATCCTGAGTTGATGTGATGAGTAGTCCTCGACAAGATGTGTGAAACAGCTGTTTTTTTTATTCAAAGTTGTCCAATCTCTCTTTCCCATCATCTGTCACTTGAGAGTCGTTCATTAGGACTAGTATAGTAACCTTTTTTTGGCTTAGTGCATTCCTAAGAGATAAAATTATATGTTGTGTTTGCTGGTTGGTTTTTAGTCTTCTACCCAGCAACTAAGAGACGGATCGACTTGATGTTTTGCACAGAGATAGACAGTACTTTTATCCCGGGAAAACAAACGTAACACAGCCAGGGAAAAACTAGTATCCCTATAAATTTGTTTGACTTCTCTTCTAGTGTCTGGTGTCCGTGCTATCATGCCTCGGCTGGGAGGTGACCACGGTCGAAGGCATCGGGAACAGGACTATGGGCTACCACTATATACAGAGTAGGCTGGCCAACTTCAACGGAACTCAGTGCGGGTACTGCACGCCTGGTTGGATCATGAATATGTACAGGTATTACAACCACAATAAATTGTAATATTGTCAAAGTGGTAGAAAGAGGAAATGTCAATTCACTCATGTTTCAAGTGGAAATAATTCTTAATCGACTTCAAAAAAAAGAAAGGAGGTTTTCAAGTCGTTGGATTCTTTTTATTTATGTTCCCCGATTTCTCTCAGATGGCTAAATCGTTTTGAAAATTCTTTTTTTTCCGTAATTGTTACCATATAAATTTTATCAAATACCGAGCCAGTAATTTTTCTTTTATATCAAAATAATCTTTAACTATCGTTGTACTATATAGATAACATTATGCTATGTAACTTAAGTCTTTTCTGAGAATTAAAGTCGGTTTCAAACCTTTTTAAAGTATCACTAATTGTTGCGTGTGAATAATAAACTATGGTTGTGCAAATATTTTTATTATTTTATACTTTTATACCAGTTATCACTTTTTCTACTTTTAGCCTTTACAAGTCATGCAACAAAAAACTCACTTCGAAAGAAATTGAGAATTCCTTCGCTAGCAACATGTGTAGATGTACAGGCTACAGACCCATAGCTGATGCCTTCAAGACTTTCGCTACTGATGCAGACCAGAGCCTCCTGGACAAAGTAGTCGACCTTGAAGATCTCGGCATCCTCAAATCTTGTGGCGTCAAATGCGCTACAACTTGCCGACATAAAAAATGCTCTAAGAATTCTCAGCCTAATGATTTTACGTTTGTAATGAACAATGAGATGTTGGAAATAGAGCATGATTCTAAGAAGAAATGGTACAGGGCGTATACTCTAGATGATGTCTTCAAAGCTATGGCCAATGGAGATTATAAGCTGATTGCTGGTAACACTGGTCAAGGTAAGTTTTTTATTTACCATCAGAATGTTCTAGACATTATATGCTATTACTTCAGATGATCTGATCCATTAGCCTTGTAAGAGTTTCTATATGGAACTGAAATATCATTTAAAACAAGTTCTTTAAAAAAAAAGTTATAACAGACTTCCATTACGGCAGGAGCTGATATAAATTTTTCAGTTATTTCGATAAACATTAAATCTCTGGACTGATTTTGACAAAATTTATATGAAACCCCTCGAGCCGTATAAACTATCAAACTAAAGAAAAAACTAATCGACGCCGCCGTCTCCGATAAATAAGGTAACAGACAAAAAAACATACATTGAGTACCTCCTCTTTTGTGGAACTTGGTACAAAGATAGAACACGATTATAAGTCTATTAAATAAAATTCAAAAACAGATGGCGAAACCTAGTTGAACGTGTAACATAATCAATCAAGCACAAATTTTCTTCGTTTTCAAGTATTAAATTCTTTAAAAACATTTACAGTGGAATCGATTTATCATGACAAAGAAGAAAAATAAAAAACGTCATACAAAGCATTTTGTAGGAAATAAAAAATCTCCTGTATTTTTACTACATATATAATTTTTATTCAGAGAAACAAAATAGAGATAAATAAAAAATGATTTTGTGACGTAATAAGGACACATGTATATTTTTGTTTTCATTATAGCTTTACGACGACGCGAACGTTAAGTGAGATGTAGTTTTTTCACAAATCAGTATTTAACAAATAATTTCGAGGCATTCGACTATCAATTACCATAAAAAACAAGCCCTGCACTTACCTAACGTCATCGAATATCACGTGATTCTCCCCTTATATTGGGTAACAGAAAAGATATTTTTTTTAACGGGACCCCTTAATTTTTTTCTTCGGTTTTAGTATTTGTACTATATAGCAGCAATAAAAATACTCTCTTACCTAGCTATCATGGTTCATGAGATATTACCCTGGTGAAAGACAGACGGGCGTACGGACGGACAGCAAAGCCTATATAATAAGCACCTGTTTTTACACTTTATATACGGAACTTTAAAAAAGGGTCACAATAAGCCAAACTATTATATGCGATTTATATGCGAAAAACCAAACTTCTACGTTAGCCATGTGATTTCTTCGCTTTATAAGAACTGGTTTGTGAATACGAGTATAGGCGGAGTCATAGTAAAATAAAATAAAATAAAAAATAGTTATTTGTTATACAAGAGCGAAAAGTTGCTTTTTAACCGCGTGCTAACTTTTGATGACCTGAGGATTAAAAATTTTGAATGTTGATTCGTTAGCGAGGGAAAAGAGTACAAGGTGAAAAATCTTTGCACTCGAGTGCAACACGTAACTTCTCATCCCATATCATCGAGGAAATACGAAAAACAATAATTTAATAACTCATTTTAGTTTTTTGACTTATTTTTAACATAAGGTTTCAACAATGTGACGTGAAAAGATAATGGCACGCTAAAACAAATTTAAAAAAAGTACTTTAATAAGGTTCCGAGTCTGAGTTTATAACAAAATAAAAAATTATTGAACAATTGGGCACTATAGAGGTAGAAGTAAATAGGTTCAATGAGGTTTTTAATTCATAAACTTAGTGCACACGATATTCTAAATTGAAATTTATTTTATCCTCGGCCGATAAAAAAGGCTTTTAGACTCAGATATCGAATAGCAAAAATACTCTTTCCGAGATGGTGGGATGAAAACTGTTTTATATGTTTAATTATTTAATTTGAGCACTAATTTAATTACTAGACACAATGTTTGGAATTAAAGTTTTAAGGTTTTTATACGAAAATTATAAGCTTAATTCATGAATAGAGTTTAAATCTAAATATACAAAAAGACATTAAAACCAATCTACTACAACACGCAAGTAAGCATCTTCTTAACTGAAAGTTTTAAGGATTACTAAATAAGCTAAAGTAACTAAAATTTTAGATTGTTAAGTCATTTTAAGGCTATAATAAATTACAGATAAGGTTCTGTCTAAGCACCCCTACATAAATGAAAAGTTGAGAAATATTATTTTGGATTATAGAACTTTGGTCGAGCAAAAACAACTTTAATCATCATTACTCTAATATCGCTTTTCGATACCGTTTTAGTCATAGTTACTTTACTGACTATTGCGAGTTATCCATTATCTTACGTATATAGCTTTTACATATTTATTTTTATATAAAAAAGAGCCAACAAATATTTTGCCATTGATGCACTATGTACCAAGTACATAGTATTTTAGAATATTTTCGAAGAAAATATTGTTCAGGAGGCATCCCAAAAATTTAAGAGGGTGAAAGTAGTTCTTATAAACAGCCATAGCACTGATAGAAATCTACTTAACTATTTCTTCATGCAAAAGAAGGCGTGTATGTTGTATTATGTACTAACAACAAAATGTGTGACCTTTTAAAAATGTTGCGTCATATGCAGCACTTAAGTGATTTCTTAATGTGTAAAGAACTGGTGTTGTTCTTGATCCAGTCATTTTAGTAAGTACAGCTCGTATTTTAGATACCCAGCTGTAAACTCTTACAAATTGTACTTTGATATATGGTAAGATATTGGCGTCTATTGAAATCTATGCTCAAACGTCACAAAAGTCGACTTTTGGCAAATATCTTGTTTCCTGTGGATATTGATAGACGTGGACACCCTACCATAGGTTTTGAGACAACTTATAGGATGTCAAAGTACAGGTTTGTTAGAATTTATAGCTGGGTATCCGAAATACTGAAATTCGTATATAAATTTGACTAAGACGACTAGATAATCTTAAAACTAATATTCAAGCAAATATATCAGTATGGAAACTAAATTTGACAGAACAATTTTACACGGGTTATACTTATCACCTCTGTTTAATATCAAGCATGAGATGGGTATGTTATACAGGCTACGTTTACTCGCGGCTTATTTGTTTTCCCGGCTTATTTGTTTTCCCAAAAATTCCGGGGCTCTCCGGACTTCAAACTATATCTGTGCAAGAAATCAAGCCCATCCGTTATTCAGTTGCTAAGGAAAATATGAGAAAAAAAACCAACAAAACCACTTTTATATTGAATTGTACTAGCATTTGCCCGTGGCTTTGCCCGCATTATATTTCACCCGGAAAAAACCTATATGGTAGTCTTCAGAATTGACACTTATTTGCATAGGAAAAGACGATCAAACAAACCCACAAACCAACAAACTAATTTTCGCATTTATAGCATGTGTGGTGGATGTGGGGATGATATTACCACATTCAGCTTTTAAGAACAGGAACAGGAAATCCTACCAGACAATATTCCTTTGTCTAACGTTCATTCCTTTCAAAGGAACCAAGGCAGAGGAATTAGCATCAATCTTACTTCTAAGAACATTTCATTTTGAACGGCTTTATCGTTATTATCTAATAAGACTCTTGACGCAAGATACTCGTAGAATAGAAAAGTAAATAGGTAAACATCGGGCTTTTTTAATAAGATGGTAGATTAAATTAGAGTTTTCTCTGATGGAATGATAAAATAAGTGTATTTCATAATTATAAATGCTAAAATGTGTTTCTTGGTCTATTTTACAATTATTTCCACCGCACTATTAAGGCTTCCGAGCCACCTGTTTTTTGCATATACGTTTATGGGGACTAGTGGCAATATTTTACCCCGGTTTCCTGTTTGTTCCCTAGAGAGGATAGATTGAGAAAAGAAACGAACAAATCGAAAACATACGATTTTTATCCACAGTTGAACAACCTATACTTTAAGATGACCTATGTTTCTAGGCTAGTAAAATCCTACAAAAGTAAAAACGCGATGTAAGGCAACTTTTTTGGTATGTTATTTTGACCCTGCAGAAAAGTATGAAACAACATTTTGCATGATAATAAGTTGTGATTTCGGCGTTATACGCAAAAAAATGCATCTTGCATTTTTTTCGGTCGGACTTCAACGGCAGTTCAACTTAAAAACTATGTGTTATTTTGTATCGAATTGAACAGCAAATATTGAAAAAAGTAAAAAAGTAGTAATTATAGAACATACTTGCGAAACGTTTTTTCAGATTCCCCTTAGGGCGGATTCAAATAACATACCAAAAAAGCAACATTGCAATTTGAATGTAAAATATGACTTGCCTATTCACGGTAGCACTTATTAGTAAACTACATTCTGCATTAAATATTTTATAACTCAGACAAAGTCGCAAAAATATCTGTCTACTAGATATTAATAAAGTCAAACGTAAACACAGAATACTCGTAGTTTGCTATGAAAACTACTTACATAATCATTGTGTACATTAGTATAGCAAAAAAGGAAAAAGCGAGTGAGATTAGAATAAGGATATAGTGAGATGTTTTTTTACCAAGGATATAGATGAATTTTTTTTTTGAAATATTTATTTCAATAAACCATAATACATAAAACAGTTGTAAATAACCAGGGATTCCTTTTAAGCAAAAGATGCCTGTATTAGGAGTCCCTGCTCTTCCATTTGATGATATAGAATTACATTATTATAGTGTGGTTATTTATTAAATTACTGTTTTACTTATGTGTATGACTATTTACATTTACCATATTGATCCTGTAGTAGTAATTCAATTTCATCATAATTAAACGGTATTATCCACTCGATAGTACATTTTTTGCATTCGATATATATTCTAAAAGGTTCTTTACCTTTTAGAATATATATCGAAAACTTTGTTAGCCTTATTATATATAATATATTAAATGATCGTGCATTGAATTGCTTAGAAGCAAATTCCGTTCTACAGCTTGGGATATACGCTACAGGAATATCTCTTCTTTTCAATTGATTCTGTAAGTTTACATCAAATTGAAGCGATTTATGTTTTTTGTGTACCAGGTAAACAAGATATAGCTTTCTAACTGAAAGCAGACTACTGATCGAGTAAATACCTTCAGTGGAGAATCTTTTGTTTTTGAATAAAATATAATATAATATAAGTTTTAGATATATGTTATAAGTTCGATTACGTTAGAGGAGGGTTATAAATTTTAACGTTTATTGTTTGTGATCTGCATATAGGTAGAACATTTTACACAAATGTGAATTATTGTCAAGATTAGTCATTAGCTATTAAAAATACCTAAGTACTCTTAAATTTACAACAAACGGTTATTTATTCAAATAAGAATCCGTTTTAATTATAGCAAAGAAACAAAAATAATGAACTTAGTAGAGACAAAACTTGGAAGACTATTCGCCAAGATACGGGCTACTTTAGCCCAGTTTGGCGCCTATTGCTATAATCATGCTACTTTTACGGATAATTAATCATTTTTCCATTTTCAATTCATATAGGTATATGTAATGTATGAAAGTTCGACCTTCCCGAACAACTGAAAAAGTTTTGTCACGTGTAACTTGATTTTGCAGACATACGTACGCACTTGATCTATAAATAACTCTTCCCGAAAGTCGTGAAAAGGTTTGAGTGTCACCATCTTTGGAACTTAGGCCTAACCCTTCAGACTTTCCAATAAAAAGATGAAAAAATATAGGTGCTTGACTGGGGTCACGGCCTCTGGTAACAAAGTTAGACTGACTATTCATATAACTTCTTTTCACTTTCTAAAGAATTATGAAAATAAGATTTTGGGAGAATATCTCGATATTCGACCACAAAAATATTCGTAAATTCCACTCTAAGACGTGGTCTATAATACTTATTCATAATAATTACGCAAACAAAATTGGAAATGATTTTGCTATTGTTTGGTTTAGTGTATTATATTAACTTTTTTGGACTTAAGTTTTTTTTATTCAAGGCTGCTAGGCTCTAGTTGGTCGTGGTCGTACACCTTACGTCGTGTGGCCTTAGATGAAACTTACTTACTAAGTTTCACAAAATTGTTGTGCAAATATTGTTTAAGTGCAACTACTGCTTGGACTGTAACGCTGAGTAGAATTATTATAGCTTCCTGGCGTAACAGTTGATGTAGTTATTTATTATTGTTAAACATTTTGAAATCAAATCCATTCAAGACAATTATTATGTTCAATCACAATTTTACATTATTTGCTTTCTCGAGTTTGTTATTCAAACATGATATAATCTTTCAGTCACTCTATTGCACATGCGTTTTTATATTTGCCATAAACTTATCGACCTAGAGTAAGTATTAAAGTTATATTAACTCTAGCCCTCTGTGCATCTTTTGACACCGAATAGAAAAAAAATTCTTTTCAAATAGTGTACCACGAGCTCACAAAGCGAGTGACAGATGCTTTATTGATGACGTCTTTTCAATTTTTTCAGAAAATAACAAATAAAACACTAAAATTTTTAGGTGCTTACCTAATTAGTCCCTAAGCAGTTATGCTTGTAAAGACCTCGTGCTCAGGGATGTTCGATCTAATGCTTCATTTTATTAAAAAAATTATCTTTTCTGTGGACTAAACTTATATTATTTTATTCTTATTTTTCAGGTGTGTATCACGTGACAGAATATCCACCAAACGTGATAGACATATTCAACGTGGCAGAACTGAAAGGTTACTCGCTTGATGTGAACCTGATCTTGGGAGCAGGCATGCCTCTATCAGAAATGATGACTGTTTTCCAAGCTTTGTCAGCGGAGAAAGAAGAATTTTCTTATCTGAAGCAGTTTTACGATCACATGGACCTAGTGGCTCATATACCTGTGAGAAATGTGAGTCGTGAACTTCTTTTCATCGTATCATATAAAGAATAACAGCATAAAAACAGATAGTGCAGAAGTCAAACACCATGTATCTACGAAACATTTTGTGTACCCAAGATATAGGCAGCATGTACTCGTATGCTGACTGACAGAATTCGTTAAATAAGCCTTAGATTATGTCATCTAGTATTTGTAGAAATGCTTAATTTGTTCTCGTAGTACCACGTATTAATCTACGAATGAGTTTAATTTCGATAAAAAAACTTAGCCTGTTATGAATTTGTGGCATTCATATCTAGTTTTTTTTTTAATTTAATGTTGAGAATGAAACATTTCTGATTTGTGTTACGCTGGTACCAAAATTTTTACTAGGTGTAAAAAAAGAAAATTAGTAATAATTGGAAGTTCAGTACCAGGAAATGATAAACTTAAGATGGTGTAGCGAAGGGCAGTAGGGAGTACTGGCACTATACTGAGTTAATTGGATAAATCTCTTCTGATTTATGTTATCCTGGTACCAAAATTTTTACGAGGTGTAAAATAAGAAAATTAGTGATAATTGGAAGTTCAGTACCAGGAAATCAAAAACATTAAGATGGTGTAGCGAACGGCAGTAGGGAGTACTGGCACTCTACTGAGTTAATTGGATAAATCACTTCTGATTTATGTTATCCTGGTACCAACATTTTTACGAGGTGTAAAATAAGAAAATTACTAATAATTGGAAGTTCAGTACCAGGAAATCATAAACTTAAGATGGTGTAGCGAGGGGCAGTACGTAGTACCGGCACTCTCTCTACTGAGTTAATTGGATAAATCTCTTCTGATTTATGTTACCCTGGTACCAAAATTTTTACGAGGTGTAAAATAAGAAAATTAGTGATAATTGGAAGTTCAGTACCAGGAAATCAAAAACATTAAGATGGTGTAGCGAAGGGCAGTAGGGAGTACTGGCACTCTACTGAGTTAATTGGATAAATCACTTCTGATTTATGTTATCCTGGTACCAAAATTTTTACGAGGTGTAAAATAAGAAAATTACTAATAATTGGAAGTTCAGTACCAGGAAATCATAAACTTAAGATGGTGTAGCGAGGGGCAGTCCGTAGTACCGGCACTCTCTCTACTGAGTTAATTGGATAAATCTCTTCTGATTTATGTTACCCTGGTACCAAAATTTTTACGAGGTGTAAAATAAGAAAATTACTAATAATTTGAAGTTTAGTACCAGGAAAACATAAACTTAAGATGGTGTAGCGAGGGGCAGTACGAAGTACCGGCACTCTCTCTACTGAGTTAATTGGATAAATCTCTTCTGATTTATGTTATCCTGGTACCAAAATTTTTACGAGGTGTAAAATAAGAAAATTAGTAATAATTGGAAGTTCAGTACCAGGAAATCAAAAACATTAAGATGGTGTAGTGAAGGGCAGTAGGGAGTACTGGCACTCTACTGAGTTAATTGGATGAATCTCTTCTGATTTGTGTTACCCTGGTGCCAAAATTTTTACGAGGTGCAAAATAAGAAAATTAGCGATAATTGGAAGTTCAGTACCAGGAAATCAAAAACATTAAGATGGTGTAGCGAAGGGCAGTAGGGAGTACTGGCACTCTACTGAGTTAATTGGATAAATCACTTCTGATTTATGTTATCCTGGTACCAACATTTTTACGAGGTGTAAAATAAGAAAATTACTAATAATTGGAAGTTCAGTACCAGGAAATCATAAACTTAAGATGGTGTAGCGAGGGGCAGTACGTAGTACCGGCACTCTCTCTACTGAGTTAATTGGATAAATCTCTTCTGATTTATGTTACCCTGGTACCAAAATTTTTACGAGGTGTAAAATAAGAAAATTAGTGATAATTGGAAGTTCAGTACCAGGAAATCAAAAACATTAAGATGGTGTAGCGAAGGGCAGTAGGGAGTACTGGCACTCTACTGAGTTAATTGGATAAATCACTTCTGATTTATGTTATCCTGGTACCAACATTTTTTTGAGGTGTAAAATAAGAAAATTATTATTAATTGGAAGTTCAGCACCAGGAAATCATAAACTTAAGATGGTGTAGCGAGGGGCAGTAGGTAGAACCGGCACTCTACTTAGTTAATTGGATAAATCTCTTCTGATTTATGTTACCCTGGTACCAAAATTTTTACGAGGTGTAAAATAAGAAAATTAGTGATAATTGGAAGTTCAGTACCAGGAAATCAAAAACATTAAGATGGTGTAGCGAGGGGCAGTAAGTAGTACCGGCGCTCTCTCTACTAAGTTAATTGGATAAATCTCTTCTGATTTATGTTACCCTGGTACCAAAATTTTTTCGAGGTGTAAACTAAGAAAATTAGTAATAATTGGAAGTTCAGTACCAGGAAATCATAAACTTAAGATGGTGTAGCGAGGGGCAGTACGTAGTACCGGCACTCTCTCTACTAAGTTAATTGGATAAATCTCTTCTGATTTATGTTATCCTGGTACCAAAATTTTTACGAGGTGTAAAATAAGAAAATTAGTGATAATTACCAGGAAATCAAAAACATTAAGATGGTGTAGCGAGGGGCAGTACGTAGTACCGGCACTCTCTCTACTAAGTTAATTGGATAAATCTCTTCTGATTTATGTTACCCTGGTACCAAAATTTTTTCGAGGTGTAAACTAAGAAAATTAGTAATAATTGGAAGTTCAGTACCAGGAAATCATAAACTTAAGATGGTGATGAGATGGAACATTTCCGTTTTTCGGAAATATAAAAGCCAATTATAACAAAATATTTCAAGTTTTGCATAAAAACTTTAACAGACAACCCGTACGTTCATAAATAACATAAATAAATTTAATGATGACATAAATAAATTCCTAAATACCTTCATAATTTTTCATAATATGTGAACCTAATCTTGACGAAAAGTAAAAGTGACCTTACCTGCTGTTGATTGAAAAAATAAAAGAATAATCTTTCAGCGTATGTAATTTGGATTGACACAATACAAATAGAAGTTTGTCTCCTTTTTCTTCTTTCAGGCTTCATATTATATTAATTTGTCATATCAAAGCAGTCTACTTAGGACCGCGTTGTTTTTTAGTATTTAGCTTTTTATGTGTAGGTTGTTTCGACAGGAATGCTAACCGCAAAGCCTAAAATATATTTTAGTACGTATACCAAATCTTCATATTCTATACACGTAGACGAGTGACTTCAGCCATAAAAGTGATCCTGCGCATGTATGCCGGCCGTAACAGTTGAGCCGTCAGTTAGCATGGAAACCACAGATAACGTTTCGTTAAATCGTTATTAACGAAGCTAATGTGTTTCAGCTTTAAGGGAAAGAACGTCACCTGTCTACCTCTTTTTGACTATCATTGGTACATTCATAGATAACCTAAGTAGGTACATATATATCAAAACCAGCGTTAAAATTTTAATGACCATCGCAGCGGAGCTTATATTACATTTTATTGCGTATCTGGAGGTCTTATCGAAGTAATTACTTCCAGATAGGGACCATTGGAGGGAATCTCTTCCTGAAATATCAGAACAACGAATTTCAGTCGGATTTATTCCTGCTCTTCGAAACTGTTGGAGGGATGATGACAGTTGGTAAGATAAATTATATCCTTTTCATCTTTAAATAATGGAAAATTCAACAAAGAGATCCAACCTGTTTAATTCTTTATCGAATATTTTCTTGTCGACGAGAAACTTCATTATTATTCATTATATTCTTAAAAACGCGGTGAATTAATAATCGGTTACTTATACGCATATACGTTGTGTAAAGACAAATAGATTTCATTAATAAAATACGTTATTAAAGTTAGGTGTAATTATTATTTTTTGTTATTTGGATAGAACTGAATATTATTAATTAGTGCAAAATAATCAGTTTTCAAACAATATTGTACCTATTTGTAGTTTTTATAACAAATGATTTTTATTATATTTTTAACATTTTTCTAATATTTATTAATTTATTTCTTAAATAAAAATTCATTAAAGAATAATTAGATTTATTATTTATTGGAAGAATATACATAGATATTTGTAAGCCCATTTAGCCAAATTAATAAAAAAAATACCTACGTTATTATTTTGCAAGTGACTAGTTTTTCGAAGCAATGTAGATAACAAAGTAAAACGTAATCAGAATGAGATTTTGATTTTGTTCAAGACTTGGCCATTTTGTGCATTATCAAATTTGGTCACGTTTTAGCTATTCTACTGTCTAAGCATTTTACTAGACAGCGAGTATAGAATGTAATTATTTACTCTATCTATAATGACATTCATTGGATTTGTCCACTAGATTTATTTTAGGAAACTACCAGATAATTGTAAACAGCACATATCAAATGTAACTCAATACGAGTACAGGATTTTTACTTATCGCCGTTTTGTGCAGAAAACAAATCTATAACAAAAAGTTATAGATTTGTTGTCGTATACAAGATTTATTATGCTTTATTGTAGACACTCAAAATATTACAATAAAAAAATATAAATTTACATGTAGTGCCACAAGTGGCGGCCTTATCGCTAAAAATCTAAAAATCATCTCTTGCAGGCAATCATAGGATGGAGACATTTAAGAAAAGCATTTAAGGCATGCTTATCAGTTAAAAATATACTAAGTTGATAATCATACTTGGAAAAACGCATGATATATAGAAAATAATAAAAGTCTTTAATAAACCTTTCAGAAAAAGTTGCCAGGGATCCCTTTATACGTAGTATTGACTTCACCAATAACTCCATGAATATCATGTAGCTTGTTTTCTTTGAGTGAGTTCTTCGCGATTACTAAGTTAAGATGCCAAAAAAACATAGTCAGAATTGCCCAGGACAAAAGACGTCAAAATTTGTACAAGCGGTCTACAGCAAATACTCTAATAAAAATTGTTTAAATCTATTTTTTCAGCTGACGGCGTTGGCAAAACTCGGATAGTAACGATGCCGGATTTTCTACAAATAAATATGAAAGGAAAAATTATCTTGAACATTTTGCTACCACCGCTCTCTGAATGTTGTGTCATTAAAACTTACAAGGTACATAATGTATCGCTTGTGAAATAGTTTTTTCATAATACGGATTAAAAAAACATTTGTGTTATTATGACTATAAGTTGCCGGTTTGTGTTCTTATAAGTCTGAAGTTTGAATCGAAGAGTAGATACACTTAATGTAAAAAAAAAACAAGTATATTTTTTTATATAGACGTATATAGAACACAACTAAAATTTGAAATAATTGTATACGCTTTCAGATTATGCCACGTTCTCAAAACGCTCACGCTGTAGTAAATGCTGGTTTTCTTTTCAAATTCAAAGAGAATTCCACGTTCCTCGACAAAGCCACCATTGTCTATGGAAGCATATCACCTGCTTTTATACATGCAAAGAATACTGAGGCGTTGCTTGCTGGAAAAGATCCTTATACAGAAGACACTTTAAAGGCGGTACTGCAGAGCTTGGTGAAGGAAATCGTGCCGGAGGAAGCACCTCCTGAACCATCAGCTCGGTACAGAAAACAACTGGCAATTAATTTGTATTACAAGGTACAATAATAGACCGAGCGAGCTAATTGTCTCTGCTGAAGACAACTAAAAGCAGTAGGATTTAAATTAAGACAAATCCAAGAGTTACACATACATGCATACAAATTTACCAATACGCTCCTCCTAAATTAACTTTCTTCACTTTTAGGCAATTTTGAGCCTCTGTCCAGAAGATAGACTGAACCCAAAATACAAATCCGGTGGGGAAGCAATAAAAAGGCACAACTCGAAAGGATCGCAATCATTTGAAACAGATAAAACAATTTGGCCCCTGAATCAGCCAATACCTAAACTAGAGGGATTAGCTCAATGCAGCGGAGAAGGCACTTTTGCAAACGATCTTCCAGCGCAAACTAACGAAGTGTTTGCAGCTTTTGTTACTGCTGATGCAGCGGTTGGTAGTGTGATAGAAGGTTTCGATACTTCGGAAGCATTGGTAAGACAAAGTGATTTTGTGTCATGCCTATTTACTTATATTCTTTTTACACAGGTATTCGTATAATGACAATATGCAATGGTGGCCCTGAATATACAAGTTGGAATTCATACATTCGTTCAAACGATAAACAACCATTATTTGTTACAAACACTCTCAGAAATCCTAAATTTAAGAGTCAATTTATAAGTAAGAGCATTTACTTTGAAACATTTTTTAACCTACGATTTTTTAACTACTTTTTTTAGAAATTACCTGGAGTAATAACATTTTATACAGCTAAAGACATTCCTGGCAAGAATGATTTTACGCCAGCCTTCATACCTCCTATATTGATCGGGTCCGAAGAAATATTGTGCGATAAAGAAGTCAAATTTTACGGACAAGCGGCTGGTATAATAGTTGCTGACACAGAAAAAACTGCAAACAAAGCTGCAAAACTAGTTACTGTAAAATATAGTCAAATTAGTAATAAAAAACCACTTATGAGTATTGAAGACGTTTTAAAATCACCCGAAAGAACCGCAAGAGTTAGAACTGATGCAACGGTTGAGCCTACTGAAATAGGTAATGATGTGAAGCAAGTGATATATGGTGAATTAGAGTTGGAATCGCAATACCACTACTATATGGAACCACAGACTTGCGTAGTTAAGCCAACTGAAGATGGCATGGAAGTTTACTCTGCTACTCAGTGGCTTGATCTAACTAATATTGCCATAGCTCGATGCTTGAATATTTCTGAAAATAGGTAAGCAAATAACTGTTGAGATTTACTTTGTTTAGTTAAAGATTTTGTTGATCAGTCCTATATAATTTCTGCATATTAGAATGCAATCCGATATGAAAAACCTATGACAAGTTGTAATACTTTTGTGGGACTGTTCTGGTTTGTATCTGTCTGATTTCTAAAGAAAAGCCACTTTGATATTTTTTTACTCAAATGCATTGACGTATTATTGCGCTTTGTTTGTAGTATAAACGTCATAGTGAGGCGTGTTGGCGGAGGATATGGAGGCAAAATATCTCGCTCATCTCAAATTGCCTGTGCTGCTGCTCTTGTGTCCCATCATTTGGGTAGAACTTGTAGATTTATAATGCCATTAATGACTAACATGAAAGTCATTGGAAAAAGATTTGGTGCTAGCTGTAAGTATGAGGTAAGTGCCTGGTACAGTCTATTGAATTTTTTGTCACCTCCAATTTGATAATACTAACTCTTTTAATTTTTAGGTTGGTGTTAATAAAGAAGGAGTCATTCAGTACCTAAAAATGAATGTTTATGAAAATGCAGGGAACTCATTCAATGAATCACTCTCGCCACTCACCATGCAAGGAGCGTATAATAGTTATGACCATAAAAGATGGAAACTAGAAACCAATAGTGTATCTACTGAAATCCCTTCCAATACCTGGTGTAGAGCTCCGTGTAAGTTTGATTGATTTTACATTTTATTTTTTTAATTTTCTTCATATATTCAAGTTTATCGGATTTTTCGGAACAACTTATCGTTGGGATCAACACTAAATTCGAGAAAAAAAATCGGCTGTTCCATCGCAAATGTTTATCGGTCTTCGACTAAATGTATGAAACAGCTGTTTTTTCTCGAATTAAGAGTTAGTCCCATAGTAAAAGTTATTCTTTCGCATGGATGACTATCTTTTGACGTAGTACACCCCTAGCAGATAACCCCTAAAATTTCAATTTTTCTAGTAAGTGTATGACCATTTTTATTTAACAAATGTTTATTGTTATTTAGTTTCGACGGAAGGTGTAGCAATGATTGAAAATGTTATGGAAAAGATCGCATATCATACAGGAAAAGAGCCACTAGATGTAAGACTAAACAACATAAATCCAGAGCCTAACTATCCCATCCCTGAAATGATTAACCAACTTAAAAAAGATGCTGATTATGACAATAGAAAAAAAGAAGTTGACAATTTCAACGCTAACAACCGATGGAGAAAGCGAGCCATAAAATTAGTGCCATTGTCAATTGATATTTTTTACACTGGAAACTTCAATGCCCTCATAAGTATTTACCACGGAGATGGTTCAATCGTTATCACTCATGGAGGAATCGAAATGGGTCAAGGCATCAATACAAAAGCAGCTCAGGTTTGCGCATACACACTTGGGGTTTCTTTAGATAAAATCAGCGTTAAACCTAGTACAAGTTTTACTTCTCCTAACAGTATGGTTACCGGAGGAAGCATCGGTAGTGAATGTGTCGCTTTGGCCATAATGAAGGCTTGTGAGATATTAAACAAAAGATTAGATTCATTCAGGAAAGAAAATCCTAAATGGGAAGATGCGGTCGAGGCGGCTCATAAAGCTGAAGTAGATTTGCAAGCGTCTTATATGGTTGGCGTAAAAAAAGATAACTTTCAAACATACTATGTCTACGCTGTTGGTATCATGGAGATAGAGGTTGACATTCTGACGGGGAATCACGATGTGCTGAGAGTTGATATTTTGGAGGATACTGGTAGAAGTTTGAGCCCAGAAATTGACGTTGCACAAGTAAGTTGAAAATCAGCCGATACAGAATAGACAACCTTTGAAACAAGTGGTTAGAAGCGATTACAAAAACACCCAAAAGCTAAATCTTGATACCTTTGTACCTATGACCCTTAGTTTTTTTATTGGATGTACTCAGTGTCAGTCTCACGACTAAGACGAATCTATTGAAACCAATTAGGCCTTTTAGGCTCTAAGGCGTGCCAAAGAAACACACATTACATATATACATACACTCGAAAAACATAACCCTTCTTCTTTCGCAGTCGGGTATTTACCCGACTATTTAGACTCAACTTAACAATTAAATCGGCGTAGTAAGTCAACTACACCTTTCTCATGGACAACTTTGTTATGCAAAAATAATTTCAGATCGAAGGTGCCTTTGTCATGGGCCTTGGTTACTGGACATCAGAGAAGCTGGTATTCGATAAGACCACTGGCAAACTACTTACGGATAGGACCTGGACTTATAAAATACCAGGAATAAAAGATATTCCAGCTGATTTCAGAATCTACTTTCGAAGAGGAGCGAGAAACGAAGTCGGTGTCTTGCAGTCAAAAGGTAATTTGATTTTTTTAACAATAGGCATGCGCGTGACTGCAACTATAAAACGACAATGCGGCCTAGGATGTGGTTAATTTGCCTAGAAGAAAACGATTCACTCGCGATTTGAACATCCTGAGAGTAGTGCATCTCTGCACTGAATGCCACAGCCTGGCTGTTCACACAATAAAAGTCGACGCCAAACGTCTAGTACGAGTCCGTGGAATCTAAACCATGCTCTCATTCTCTCTCTACTTAGTAACATAGTTCAAAACTTTAAATATTCATTTTTATCTATTTTTTTATTATTTTATTTTAAGCTCAGATGTACTAGTTACCTATATATGGAAGCAACAGTTACAAGTATCTGGCCATGAAAATAAGTGGTTTTTTTTTTGGTTAAAGGTTATTTTATCTAGACGTACATTTAGTAGGTAGTTTGAATATGTTGAGACTGTCATCCTAACTATACCAGACTGAAATATCCTCGGCACTATAATAGTTTCACAAGCTTTAAGTAGTTCTCGCGGTTAACTCTAATCAAGTTTGAAAAGGGTTGTATGAGTACATTTAATAAGTTTAATGACATTTTCTAAATACCTAAATTAGCGAAAATTACAAAAGCTATAAAACAAAGAGATATATTTCATTCCTTTTGCAGACACAAACGTTAGAACAGATAAATTTAATTTAACTTGATTGCTAAATGAAGCATAGTAAGTAATTAGTTTTAGTTGAGTGCAGAAATTTTAAACAGCTTTTTAAAACTAGCCGGTTCATTTGGTTGACTAAAAAGTTGTGGTAGACTAAACCTAAACTCGTTAAAATTGCAAAATTATCATGCCAATAGCAATAGCAAGTTACTGTCGGCTCAATCAACAAACGTACAATGTTTTGCTAATTGTAGCCTGTTTTAGATTCGCCCGGTCAACAAGAAACACTTAAAAAACGCAACAACCGACTTCTATTACGCAGACAAATTCTTCAGTTTTTTGGTTTAAACACCCAAACTATTCTAATTTTGATGAAATTTCTTTGTGCCCGTTTCAAGTGTTTGAAACTTCACCTCTTACATCACCACCTGAACCGTTCCCTATTTTATCGACTTCCCAAAAAAGGAGGAAGTATTCAATTTTAATGTATTTTTTTTAATGTTTCTTACCTGATTTCTTGGTGACGGAAATAGATTTGAAAAAATATTTTTAGCTTGATAGAGCTTCTGAAGCTATATCAAGCTTCAGAAGCTCTATCAACTACTCTCTACAAACTGCTCTACAGTTACTTTAATAAACATTTTAATGTTTATTAAAGTAACTGAAAAGTTTTAGCGGCGCTGGTAATGAAGCCGGTAACATTTAATTTAGTTGTAATATATGTATGTACAATAAGACTTAAGTCTAAGCAACCTTACATATCTTAGTTTACATTATTGAAGTATTGTAACATAATGTTCTGTTCCAGCTACTGGTGAACCAGCTCTGTGCTTGGCTACAGTGTTCACTCATGCAGTAAGGGATGCAATACGCTCGGCGAGATTAGACGCCGGTTACGAAGACAGCTGGGTCGATATAGGTACACTATTTACAGATCTATAAAGCTACCTGGCTACTAGTTCACATTTTCATGTTAAGGTTTCTTACCTCAGCAAAAAGAGCATATTGTTACAAGTTTGAGAATTATAATAGTCTATAGTATTACTATACTAGTCATACCTTTTATAACCTTTGCCTTTGATACCCATACTGAGGGAATTGTAACAAAATATGTAGTTCCCATTTTTGGTGCCGGCAGTCTTCTTGGATGGATTTTCATCTTTCAAAGAAAAAAAAATCTAAATTTAAACGGTTCATCTGTTAGGGAGCTATGATGACAGACAGAGACACATACATACATACTTTGACATGTCAAAACTTTAATTCCACGTCGTTTTAGCGCCAATGGTTAAAACTTATACCAAACTGAGCTTTTCGATTCACAGTTAATACGTATTAAAGATAATTTAAAAAGTGGTTAGAGGCGAGTTTGAAATTCCTGACTGATAAATCGTTGAACATGTGTATCATCCTTAATTTCTTTATTTTTTAATTGATGTGCCCAGTGTCTAAGACGAATTTATTGACACCACTCACATCAAAATACGACTAGCCGTTTAGGCTCTAGAGCGTGCCAATGAAATATACATGCATGCACTCGAAAAACATGACCCTCCTGTAGCAGTCAGGTAAAAATATAATATAATATAATATGGGACAACATCCACACAAAGGTCTTCAGGTCCCAAACTAGGCAAAGCCTGTGCTATGGTAACCTGATGACTGATATACATACTTAGAAATACATATATACATAATAAACACCCAGACACAAGTCAAACAGACATGTTCATGCACACAAATGTTTGACCCAGCCGGGGATCGAACCCGGGACCAGCGGCGCAGAAGGCAAGGTTGCTACCAACCGCGCCAACCGGCCATACTGTGTACTTATAAACTTACTGATTAACTGTTTTAACTTTGCAATGTTTGCTATAACTAAATTTATTTCTAGAAATAAACCTCCATTCAATTAACTTGAATAATTGACACAATCCGACTCTAAAAAGTTACAAATAGTCACAAATGTTATCTGCTAATTAAGTAATTTAATCTAGGGATAACTGTCGCAAGTATAATATGCTATATATCGCTCCACACATAGAAAACTTACTTTGATACTGACCTTAGGTGAAAGTATGTCAAACATAAAGTAGAATATATTCAGCAACCTTCTATTTTGTATTTTGAACACGATGAAAGTGTAATTTAACTTCAGTGATAAGTTGATAACGCTTTGCATATCCCGTGTGGATACATAACTTTTTGTAGCATAAAATTCTTATACAAGTGGTTGGTTTACGCATGAAGGAAGCTGAGGAAGTAGCGTAAAACAGGTTATAACGTAATATTCAAATATGTAAAAGTATTTTGTTAAATTGGCTAAGTAGTTTGTTTGTCTTCTTTTGTAAGCCCAGGCACTCATAAAAACATAATTAAACTTAAAAAAAAATAAGTTAAGAAATGGCATGGACCTTGGATTCTGTGGAGCATAAATTATGAATGTTATTTTTTTAAGTAGCATAAAATAATTCCTGATTTTAGCATTGCGCAAGTTTAGAAAAGAAAGTATAGAATAGAAAAAAAATTTTTGCAACTGAAAACAAACGACAACCACACCACACAGGTGACAGGTGACAGGTGTCAGGTGTCACTTAGGTTGACTTACTTACAGGTTTATCACCTAATGCTTGATTTATAACTAATATAGTACCTATATAAAGTCACAGCATGTGATCACACGGTTTTTCAATAGCTGTTCTTTTGAAGAACGTTAGTTCTCAAGACGAACTATTCTCATACTTGAGATAGGATTGAGAAAAAGAAGTGTTGAGTTGTTTGATCGACCAGCGCAGTGTTTACACGTCTGGGTGTATTGTAAAATAATTTGACAATGTTACTTATTTTATACTCGTATCAAGCACATAAGAAAATCTATTGGAGAACTGTGTGACCACATTTTGTCACTTTTTTATAACTTAACTATTTATTTTTACAGATAATCCAAATACAGTCGAAAACATATTCATGGCAGTTGGACATAAAATAGAACATTTGAAACTAAAATAGTCAAAAAACATCACGTTCTGACAACGTTCAAGTCTTCAGCAACTACAAACCGAAACACTTTGAAGATCTTTTGACCAACCGATCCAGTACTTTTTTAGGAAACTATATTTGCTATAATTAACATGACTTATAACTAAGGCTAAGTCACAAGTTTTAATAATCATAAAATTGGGACGTCTTATTAAGTCGTCATAATAATTATGGATACTTCCTTTTAAGTTATTGATTGTTTGACCTTATAATAATTAATTACCTACGAGTCTTGAAGGCATGCTTAAGCTTAAGGTGGTCATTTTCTCATACAAAAATAGAAAAAGCTTATTCTTTCATAAAGAAACATCGCTCTTTTTTGTAAACCGATAGATTAATTTGTTTGGCCATACTATGTCTTCTAGGTAATTTTAATTACTATCCCTAGATTAGAAGAATAAAATATTATCACTTAGTAATAGTTATCGGGCGAGGTTCCATTTAATTTAGCTTCATTTGCACACGGATTCTGATTGAGCACATTGTAAAATTGGCTTGTAATTATGAGTGACTTCCCTTCTGATCATTTTACCTCTAACCGATGCCCTAAACCCTGCACAAGATGCGAAAAAATATAATTTCTAAATTGAAAGAGAGGCTAAGGCTTCCTTGTACAATATATTGTGGTTGTGTATCTTTATAATAGGTGATTTTATTCATATATCCATATAGAAGCTGCGCTTTGCTGTGTTACCCGCGGAGGTCTAATGTTTTTTATTACATAATAAATACAGCCTATGTTACCCAGCTACATTAGTAGCTAATGGCATAAGATTTTTTGAAATAGGTCCAGGAGTTTTTAAATTTATTCGTTAAATATAAAACACTTATTTTTCTTTTTTCATAATATTACAGTACAGTAGATATAGTGTAGATTATATTTGTCGTAAATTATTATAAATTAAGTTAGAATATTTTGATTTCGAACCAACATATCAAATATCAGTTGATATAGTAGTAAGTATATCAGTTACTGAAATGTAATACTGTATTAGTTTAATTTAGTCATTTATTATTTTAGGTTTGTAGTCCACTTATTTACAGATAATGTTGTACCATAATAAAGTCTTCGTTCCAGTGTCCAATTGAACACCCCAACTCATAAATTATTAAGCATTGTAAACCCTTCATTCCACGGCAATTTATAGATTTGAAATTCTATCAATATTAGTAGACAGAAAAAAGGTTTTTGTTCTTTGTAGTTCCAAACAAAATAAGTGTTATTTTGTTTAGATTTTTCCCTTACATTGTCATGAATTTATTTATTGTATTTTATACGCTGGTGGGAACGTAAGCATTTGGAGATTTTTTTTATTTCAAACAAATGGATTAAAAATAATAAAAATTCAATTCGATCAATTGAATCGAAATAAATATTTATCATTTGGCTAAAATCCGCCTACATCGTACCTTTATTACTTCTATTATTTTACGAACAAACGAAATAGACACAGGAAACAGATATTTGGTACAGTTGAAAATAAATATTCTTGAATTTTAATAGAAATAGAAATATGTTTATTTGCCACAGAAAACACAACTTAAACAAAATATGTAACATGTAAACATTACTAAATGCTTTCTGTCACAAACTGATCCCAACTCAACACAGTGCCGGCTGAAGCCAGCGTTGATCTTCCGTTGGAACCGGGACGCGATGTCACGCACGTCACAATCCACAGAGTTACTTCTGTCAGTACTTTCTTCTTTTGTGTTCTGTCAGAATTTTAGGTAGGTACTTATCTAAGAATCTACGGTTATTTTATCTATAAAATGTATATATTTCCTTATCTCTCCAATTATACATTTTCATGGGGTATTTATTTGTAAAAAATTGTGAACTATTACAAATTTATATTGATTTCTCTTTCAACTTTGGTTTTACATATATATCTCAGATTTTTGAGGACATCAACATCTTCAAAGCGCAAACTTACCCATATGAAGGCAGTGCGAGGGGTGTTGTATGATAACACATGTATGGCACATATAATGTGTATAAATAACAATAGGCCGTCGATAAAGATGTTTATGACGTGGTACGCGGTACATTTGAAGGGGCGGAACTCTTCAGTAAACCTTCTGTTTGCATTGGATCAACATAAACCTGTTATTTTATACAAGCAATTCATTAAAATAGTGACATATTAGACTGCAATTTGTAAGGTGTAAGGATACCTACACATTTTTGCTTATATTTATTATTGATTATAAAATACTAACAAAAATTAATTATCGTGTAACAAATAGTAGACGGTACTTACTTTTTAGGTATTGATTTAGGTATATTGATTATCAAAGTGTTTATTTAGTTTCAAGGATACAAGAATTCCTATTACTACAAAGTTAAAAAAAAAATATGAAAAAAATCAACCTCTTGTATTTATTTCACGATTAGTAATTATTTCAATATTTTTTTACTAGATCTATTTATTAGTAATTACAAAGAACAGTTATTAAAAAAGTATTCCTATGAATTTATAAAAATAATTATTATTAATATATGTCTGTGTGTATTTGTTCGTTAGGAGAACTGTATTTTTGCACACTATGTTTACGGTTAGGCTAATTTAGCAGCAATAAGACGCATGATGCACAAAATTCAAATAAAATAATATGGTTTTACTGAAGTAATCACTCACAAGTACGATGTATGGCAGATCTTGTAGAAGTAGGCAGTGTTGCCTGAGTGGGAAGACGAAATTGAGCGCCTTCCCGGTGTTGCTAGTTTTATAAAACTAGCAGTATTTAACTTAATAAACTAGTTAAATTCATTTCAATTGCAATAGACGTAAATCAGTTTTGATGCACTATACCTTAAGATCAATTTAATACGAAATCGAACAATAAAGTCATGACTGGGAACGTTATTAACCGACTTCCAAAAGAATAAGGTTATTAATTCGTCAGAATGTTTCTTTTATTTTACACAGTTTCTCAGAGACGCCTGGTACTATTTGAATTTTTTTACTTATTTTAAGTATTAGTTATTGAAAAAACATTCTTTACTATCGAATCAGTTTTACCAGCGCCTGTACCCGCTCCGCCCTATGAATTATAGCCAATGCAATACCTTATAAAGTTGTCTGTTAAGCTTCTTCGCGAGCGGACTACTAACTTGTACGTATTTTAAATATTTACTACTATTAATTTAAAAAAAAAAATTTGTTTAAAATAGTTTTTTTTTGTTAGCTGTGTTAAGACTATATTTTCTAAATAAAATTTGATCAGGATTTTATACTAAAAATACTGAACGCAACTTCGTTTTAGAAAAACGAAGTTGCGCCTTAGAAACGGCAAAAATAAATAATGTGTTAAAAATTCGATAGAATAAATAATTCAATAAATAATTAAATTTTCATTTGGTATCAGAAAACATTTTTGAAACAGATTAATTCAGTAAATAATAAACCCATACTTGAAATAAAATTACAACCTACTTAATTTCGGTAGGTGGCTATACAAAATTTTAAGTTATTTTCATTTATTAATAAAATAATACAGGACTGAGCTTGAGCGTTGAAAAGTTTTATTTTTTTTATTTAGGCAAGAGTATCTGAGGAAACGTAAAATAAAAAATTTAAACCAATTCTGACGTATTGAGAGTTAAGCTCTCTTTTCTCTAAACTTAGTTAATAATAAACTTCAGTGTTATTTAAGTAATTTAACATAAATGAATGCACCAATACCCACACACCTTCGAGGATTTCACATTTTCTTCGCAAAAGAGCAAACGTTTGAACCAATATTTCACTGACAACTTGTATATTATGTGGAACTGCAACTAAGGAAAATTGTAAAACTCATTTCTCCGATATTCTTCAGTCACTCCTCGAGAAACGTTAGACAATTTGCTAGCATTTTATAAGCAACGTTGCTTTTCTGACGTTCTGCATAGCAAAGGAGATATTCAATTTGAGGATAGTATAAAGTATCGCAATACATTTATTGCTTTATTGCACAGAAATATAGTATATCTTTAATGCACGATAATAAAGTTAAATAATATTTAAAGTTAAATAACGCGAAATGCGTTGATACATTATGGTGCGTACAGACTATGTAACATATTATATAACTTGTGTTTTATAACACGTCCACATTATGTAACCTTGTTATTCGACATTGCAACATAAAACAATACTGTACACATTAGAATAACAATGCAATATAACAATGTTATATAACCATTGTCGTTTGTCGTTCTTCAGTGCTATCCATAATATCGAGCGCCATCTCATCTTCCTTTGACAGAGTAGGGCGGGGGCGATTACATAGGTAATATTCAGCCGAACAGCACAAGCGGCGAAAATATGTAAAATCGGTAGAGCTTATATGTTTGAGCCATTTAGAGTCGAGACTATAGGGCCGTGGGGACCGGGAGCTCATCTTATTTTCCAAAACTTATCGGAGCGTTTGATCGATTCGACGCGTGACCAGAATACCGGTTTTTATCTGGCCCAACGTATCAGCGTTGCCATTCAACGTGGTAATGAGACTAGCACGCTTCCCTTTGGTAGTGGGTTGGAGCATTTGGATTATCTGTATAACTTAAATGGTCTATAGGTAATCTTTTTGCTATATTTTTTTTGTTGTTTATTATTAGTCATTTTGTTTTTACTTGCCCTTAAATATAAGGTAATACAAATGCCGAAAAAAATTAGCATTAAGATGTTAATGCTTAATTTTCTTAAAAGTAACAACATTGCTAGGCGTGTATATACACTTTTCAGTTACTTTGATTTAAACCATAGTACTGAAAGGATAATAATACTTTTCATATTGGTTCTGGAAAGTGTACCCTTTTACACAAAAAAACTGGAGAACTCGGTCCAGCGTTTTTGAGAAATAGAAATACACATTGAAAAAATATCGGTTTAAAAGTACGATCATTTCAACAATACGATCTGGCTACAAAATCTGCACAGTGAAAATATAACGTGGAGGATACTGAAAACTCTTTTTTGTTAATAATGAAAATTTACAAAACTTATCGCATACTTTGAAGCATATCTAAGAAATTTCCGGCTAAATTAGGGTACAGATGGGTTATACCACAGTTTTCCTGATTAAACTTCCGCGATGACCTGCTTCAGTGTTTGATGAAGGGCTCCAGGATCTCTAGAAAAACTCAATAGTCCTTGCATACTTGCTTCTTAGCACTTCCCTGGATAGATGGATGCTTCACCGTATTCGAAACTGCCTGGAACAAAATCTTCATAGTCATTTATGAGAAGCTCTCATATAACAGGTAGACACTTAAGCTAGCGTTGTATAGATAATGGCACGGAACCCTTAGTGCAAGAGTCCGACTCGCACTTGGCCAATTTTTCTTATCTGAAGACGCAATAAAGTCCTCATTATTCAATACTCGGAATGAAGCAGGGAAATTAATCTCCAGTGTCAAAGCTTCAAATAATTGTAAAGCGTTTTCCTCATTGTCAATACCAGAAATTTAGATCATAATATTATTTGAATTATGTACCTATACTTCCTGACGGAATTCTTGACCCCATTTTTGTTGAGTTGGAAAGACCCAACTATATAGTTTTGTTTGCATTCGGCTAACTTCATAAGGGAAATGAGACGTTCGTGTCCACAATGACACGATCAAGTAGGGTCCGTATTAGGTTGCGTAAACTAAAAAGGCATAATTCAAAACGTTTTTTGGCATACTCTTCGTTTCGCATAACGTTCAAACAGAATAAATCATTAGGCATACTTTCTTTTAGCATAACTTCTTTTGTCATACCAGCATAAAATTTTTAGGCATATTTTTTTAATAATAACGATTACTAATCATAACATTTATTAGCATCACACGCAATGGCATAAAGATTACAAATCATACATTTAGAATAGCATAATGTTAACCGGTACATATTTTTATATCTAAGCTTGAACCTACTTCGGACCTTGTTGGCGAAAGTATTCGTCATAAAAAAATAACCTAACCCTACTGCGGACCTTGTTGGCGAATGTATTCGAATTGTCATAAAAAAAACTGAACCTACTGCGGGCCTTGTTACCGAAAGTATTAAGATTGTCATACAAAAAAATAACCTGAACCTACTGAGGACCTTGTTGGCAAAAGTATTCGGATTTTTCATAAAAAAAAAATAACCTGAACCTACTGCGGGCCTTGTTACCGAAAGTATTAGGATTGTCATAAAAAAATAACCTGAACCTACTGCGGACTTTGTTGGTGAAAGTATTCAGATTTTCACTAAAAAAATAACCTGAACCTACTGCGGACCTTGTTGGCAAATACTGATGTGTATTGCAAGTAATTTAAAAATTTATGATTAAAATTTAACTATTGTACTTACTTGTTTATTCTGATAGTGTGAAGAACATTTTTTTAATTGTAAAATAAATACAAAACAAGTAGGATTAAATCGAACGATTCAGTTCTGGCGCAACGCATAATGGGGGTTATGCATACCCCCATTAGGCGTTTTGTATTTTATGATAAATTATCTTTTATTAAATTATGATTAAGAAAATTAGAGCAAGTTAATATTATGCCAATAATACTATTATGCGTTTATAACACTCTGCTTATTATAATTTATACGAGAAAACTTTTTGCTAAAACTGTTATGCCAAACTACATTATGCTGAAAAAGATTATGCGATCGAAAGGGCTCCCGATCAGGTATGCATGAAAACCCGTATTATAGGGACATTACATATGAAATTGGCGTTTTGTAAGGGAGGAACATAAAGTCTTTTTTTTATAATAATATATTTATTTAATCAAAGTATGTACCATTGCTATCTATGCACTTTTGCCATCTCATAGGTAGTTCATTGATCCCTTTACTAAAAAAAACCATTACGACGAAAATCAATGAAATCTTTGAAAGCGCTTTGGACTGCCCCATCGGAGTTGAATTTTTTCCCTTGCAAGAAGTTATCCACATTTCGAAAAAAATGGTAATCTGTTGGAGCCAGGTCCGGGGAGTACGGTGGATGTCTTAGACATTCCAATTGAAGCTCCTCTAATTTGGCAGCCGTCTGTTCTGAAGCAACAGTGGCCTAGAGCGATTGACCAACCTCGATTATTTAGCAGCTAGTTTTTCCATCATGGTTTGCAGTTGCTGACAATAGATATCTGCTGTAATGGTCTGGCCAGATTTAAGAAAGCTGTAGTGAACGACACCGGCACTAGTCCACCAAACGCTCACAAGTAATTTTTTTTAAATCAATTTTCGCTTGGGGCAGGGTTTGGCTGGTTCGTCAGGATTCAGCCATTGCGATGAGCGTTTCCGATTATCGTACAGGATCCACTTTTCATCACAGGTAATGATCCGATTTAAAATCCCTTCATTATTGTGCCGGTTGAGTAATGTAACGCAGCAGTTGACGCGCGTTTGTCGGTTTGCTGCACTCAATTCATGAGGTACCCACCTTTCAAGCTTTTTCACCTTTCCAATTTGCTTCAAGTGGATTAAAACAGTTTTATCACTAACACCGCACCCTGCAGCTAACTCGGACGTGGTTTGCGATGGATCTGCTTCCACAATAGCTTTCAATTCTTCATTAGCAACTTTAGTCTCCGGCCGGCCACGGGGCTTGTTCTGCAGGTCGAAATTTCCAGAACGAAAACGTTGGAACCAAAAACGCACTGTGTTTTCTTTTGCGACGCCGCCGCCATACACATCATTAATCCTTCGAGCCGTTTCTGCAGCACTGGTACCACGGTGGAACTCGTACTCGTAAATAACGCGATATTTCAAGTTTTCCATTTTGTAAACTGCGTGACGCAAAGAAAAAACCAAACGAGAACAAAACAAATGAATTACGGTTTTCGAAATACAAATGTATAAATAAATAGCTGTATAAATTTGAAATTGGAATCCCTAACCAAAGAAGAGATATTTGAGATCAAAGTGGCCAGTACGACAAAACGCCAATTTCAAATGTAAGGACCTAATATAAATCAAAACAACCAAACACGTAATCGTTTCCTATTTTTAGTTACAATTTCTCACCTAGATGCCTAATGTTGGAGAAAATAAAGTCTTTATCTACCTACTCGTACACAGCACATAGCATTTATACATCTAGCGTACGCACCTCATCACTTAACAAAAATATCTTCGATTACTTACGTACATTTAGCATTATTTATTTTTGATTGTCACCCCGCAAAGAGACAAAAAGGAAACAGATACTCCTTACTGTGCTGTTTTACAGGGGACAGAAAGGAATTTTATTTCCTGTTTGTGTTGTTAAGGGGATAGATTTAAGTGCCAACAGGAATAAATCTTTATTATAATAATAATAATAAATCATTTATTTCAGGCAACGAGAATTACTTAAAAACATTGGCCCATATTATAAAGTGTTGCACACACATGCAACTGTCGCAGTTTGTAATATACGCCAGCTTGTATTTTTCCCTAAAGAAAATCCTGAAACTCAATAAGGAAATCATGTGTTAGGTTTAAGATTAAAGAAATATTTGTATTTAGAAATAATATTTTTATTTCAAACAAACAAAAACGAGCATTGTTGAAGTAAGGAAAAAAATTATAGCAAAAAAAAACCAGCACCTAAAGTACAATAGTGACTTACCTATAGTTATAATTTCATTATAATTTAGTGACTTACCTATAGTTATAATTTTATTATAATTTAGTGACTTACCTATAGTTATAATTTCATTATAATTTAGTGACTTACCTATAGTTATAATTTCATTATAATTTAGTGACTTACCTATAGTTATAATTTCATTATAATTTAGTGACTTACCTATAGTTATAATTTTATTAGAACTATAGGTAAGTCATTATTGTACCTACGTAATTTTAACAAGGCAGAAGAGGCCTTATGAAAAACGGATAAGCTATGTGCAGAAATCCAAGCAGGAAAGGTAAAGAATAAGACATAATTATTTGAAGCCACCACAGAAACGTCGTGTAACAAAAGATTTGCTTCCACACAGTACACTTCACTACAGAGGTATTGAGGAAGGAATTTCGGGATTTAGTTATGAAAAATTCAAAACTTCCTGGAGCTGTATTTTTCTACGCGTTCTAATGAAATGAACTGATATTTATTTGTCCGTGTCCTAAGTAATACGCAACCTTAGCTACAGACACAGATTAATACAGTGAGGAGTATTATAATAATACTAGCTTTTGCCCGCGGCTCCGCCCACGTTAGATTTGTTTTCCCGGTAAAAATAGTACAAAAATAGTAAAAATAGGACCTTGATCTGTCTCTGTGCACAAAATCAAGTTGATCTGTGATTCAATATCTAAGAAAAAGACAAAGGCACTAACATACTAATACACATAACATAATACACTTTCGTATTTAAAATATGAGTGGAGAATAATTATGTGTGGGGATGATACTCGTAACCTATAGCAAATGCTCTACTTTTACCGGAATTGAGCCGGTTCATAGCTCAGATCAATCTCAGAGTATTTTTGCTCGCGTGTTGATTACAAATTATTATGACACGCTCTTTTAAAGGGAAAACCGCGTAGCAAGCATCAGTCTCGTATTTATTATTAATTTTATTTTATTCTATCATCTACCAGCCTTAGAAACAAGTTTCGTTCAGGCCACCAAAGAAATTCACTTATATTTTACAAGAACTTCCGTTCTTGTAGTAATGTAATGCATTCGCTGGTAAATTAATAAAGTAGATAAAGAAATATAGAACTAGGATGACAATTATTAAGAAAAATGAATTCTATGATACGAGGAGCTATTTTTTTTCACTCACTATTTTTGTGCTAAATACGAGTTTACACATAGACATATACATAGAATATTTTAGTTCCTCTCTAGGCAGATTTTTTTTACATTCGCTAGCTCTTCTAGAACTATAGTTCTATAGAGGTAAAATGGTGACGTTTTAGTTTTAAAGCTGAAAATTATGAGCTTCGAGCCAACTGAAAGCTCAACTGTGATGGCTCGTCTCCCTCGATAAAACTGCCATCGCTTATAAGTTCATTTTTATTCATGGCAAAGAAACAGCCTTCACTGCAAATAATTTATAATTATTACCTAGACTTTCTTTCATAACTGCACCTTGATTATGTCAAGACCGTGGCCTCTGGTTAGCATTAAAACGTGTCACGTTGCAATTATGCTCATGTGAACCAACGCACTCGGCCTCCCTGATTCACAGTACTATCGATCGCCAACGCAACTTGCATTATAAATATTCTGTACGAGTTTATAAAAAAGCTTATTACCACTAAGGGACTGTTTATATGTGAGTGATATACGACCCCTTCATATAAATTATTAGTTAGAACATACGTTGGAAATATAAAGATTTATTACACAACTTCACAAAATATTCACACAATATACCTAAATCAAACACCGGTGCGTTGTATTCGTATTGTTTAGGATGTTGCCATCACGGAAGAGCTGGATTTTCTACATCAATGCTTACTCTGTAAAAAGAGCGTTGGACTCCACGTACAAGAAACTTCTTGCTCTGACCGCCATTATCTTATTCATCCTATTATTTGTTGCTTCAGTCTTTCGCACTTGAATCCGTCATGGTATTACATTAGCCTAAATAACTCTTCTGATCTGTGCTTCTGATTCAAAATTATGAAAACAAATTCTATCAATGATGCTTTTAGATATTGTTGTATACGATAAAACGTCTAAATACTTACGCCTCATCGTAAACTAAGCAGAAACAAACATTTCAGTAAGTTTACCCACAGCTGTGAAGTTTGGAGACAATCTGGAGCCATTTATCTTAAAAGTAAAGCAGCACATAAATATATCTTATTGGAACATCATCTAAAATATTATATGATTTTTCTTAATTCTTCTTTCTAATTATTTATTTAACTAAATTAATTTAATTTTAAAAATTCTTATTTTGCCACTGCCCTATACCATTGGCATGTTTAGTAAACCTATATAAATCATGTATTTTGAAAGATTTGTATTCGTGTACTTATCACTTATTTTCAAATAGACTTTAGAATACTACACTAAAAGTTTCTAAACAATCGTCGAATAAAAAGTAGTGAAATTATCATGTATAAACTAGTAAATATTAGTAGAACTTGAACCGTCCCATGTGTTCTGGCCTTAGAACTAAGAACCTTAGAAACGCAGCTGACATTTCCAACTATTTTTACTTGACATTATATGAACTGTGCAGTCAATCGCAATTCGAAAGAAAATTAAAATAATCGGTTTAAGAGTAGGTACCTTGTCCAGTGGCTATTCTCATCATAAATAAGTATTGTAGTTGAGACTACATTTATTCAAAGGTTTATGAAGCTGATTTTGTTGACAGGTGAACATCATACTTTATCATGCTGCTGCCGAAGCCTCTGAAGTATGCGGCGATATCAGGAGGGGCAGCTGTGTTCGGAGTCATGTTCGGATGGGTCATGTTTCCTGCTACACTCAAACATATGCTGAAAAAGGTACCTTCAAACGGATTTTATAACCAAATTTAAACAAACACTTTTAGTTTTATAACAAAATTAATATATTTCTTCCCCAGCTTACACTTAACGATGAATCTTTGATAATGGCGATAAGTAGATCTTTGTCTGGAATGCTAGTTGTATGAACCTCATAAATACATCTATGGTTGCAGGGTGAATGCTGATGTATATTTAGCTACCGTTGATACGTAGATAGGTGGACTGCGTACCACCATATCTCATCTATAATATTCTGTAAAGCTTTTATATCTAACAATGGCTACGGTAGCTTGAAGGGCTAACAAAGGTGACTCTGGGCTGCAACTTTGACACTACCACCGTCGATTAACGATCTGACAGCATCTCGAGAGTTCGCTAGTTTGATTTAAACTCATAACCGTTTATGAAAAAACACTAAATACATCAGTTAGGCAAAAAAATAGTGTAGTAGTCAGTATACCAAGTAGATGAGAGCTGTCTCGTTCCAGATCGCCTATAGTGCCAAGTTTAATTTAGCCTGCCCCATCAAATGTCACACGAAGCTAGCTAGCTCTTTTTGACCAGGCGCTGTGGTGGTATAGGTTCCAAGGCTACAGAGTGCCACATTTTTGATTTTGGTGATCACTAACATTTTATTAGCTTTTATTTGTCAAGGCATGACGTCTGTAATTAGCCGTCGACCCAAAGCTCTCAACAGCTGAAAAACTAAAGAAAAAATAGACCTTCGTGGATGTTTTTCACAATATGCAATAGTCTGAATCCCAGTTGTCTTGTTACATAAAAGGTTACATACGAAGGTATGTCGCTTTAAAGAATCACTATTTAGTACTCATCACTCTGATTGCATAGTGTAAAACCTACCCCAAGAAAAAGTCAACTCTGACCAGAAACGACTAGCTATTACTTTATGCGTTAAACGTTTAATTTCAAAAGACCTTCTATAGATCTGATGACTAGGAGTAGCAAGAGGGCTAATAGTATCCCCTGGGCACAGAAATTTAATTAGCTTCTTAAATTTTTTAATGATAAATTCTACATTCCAAATTTTCCTTAAAACTATTAAACCGAAAAACTTTTCAATGCAAATAGTAATTTGGAAGGGTAGTTTAACTTCAATTGTTAGTTTCCAAACGCTTTCCTTTCATTTGTAAGACATCCTTTTTGAGAATGTCGATGTGTTCATGGATCACGTAGTCAACTTCCAATAATTATGAATATTGTAAGTGTTAATGAATTTACAAAATAATTATTAAAGATACGTGTTCGGTTCGCACACACTATTTAATAGGTAGGTATTCGCGTACAGTTTCCAACCAATCTTGACGAAACTTGGTGTATGGGTTTTTTGGTCAAATTTTTGACCATTTACTGACCGATTTCAATAATATTCTGTACAGACATGGGAACAAAACATGAATTAAGATTCATGAATATATAAAAATCGGTTAAGTGATTGTCATTTATTTTTAATAAAATTGTTAAATATTGTTATCGTGAGGTTGACAATTCGACGAACTATTTTTCGGTTAGATAATATTATGTTTGATTAAATGCAATAAAACTAAGACTCCGATCATTATCTTGTACCTGAACACATTATACACCCTTAAATATCATGTTAATACCATCAAACGTCGTGTAAACTAAGTTACATTTCTATGGTAACAGTCAAAAAACAAGCGTACCTTTTACAAGAGCCCTTGATTTAAGTACGCAAATTTTCCATCGAAATTTATCATGCAAAGGACAAAAGACGGCACGTGTCCTTAGATCCTGACAGCATCTGCGTCTGATGGCTAAAGTATTCTGGGAATAGCAAGACGCGGATTCTTTGTGACATCTATCTTGTTGCTGTCAGTTTGTAAGTGTGTGACGCCTGAGCGGGCGACACGTTTCTTGAGTGGTTGAGAATAGTTGGGATGACATAACTTCGAGCATTAGCTACAAGAACTAAAGTGACTCGAGATTACCCGAGAGAGTAGTGAGGCGTCAAATCGCTCGGTTCCCAGAATACGGACGCAGATTTATTTACGTGTTTTTTTGTTTAACTTTTGATATAAATTAATATTTCTACACAATGCTATTAATATTAATATATAATCTGTTAAGCCAAACCATCTTCGAAATATATTTATCATTCATTCATTCTTTTTCTTTTTTTTGCAAATTTTTGGCAGTTAATCAAAAGACTTCGACTTGTAGTCTAACGAGAAGCATTATATAGCAACTTCGTAGGGTAATTATTAAGTTTGGTCAGTAATTTTGTAACGCAATAAACGTTTATAATAAATAATGTTAACAGTTGTAACATTATTAAATATAAACATTTTGGTGGTCAATAACTGTTTGAATAAATGTATGGATATATTGATAACAAACTCGTTCTAATTATACTTTAAATTAAAGACGAATTATATCGCTTTACTCGTGTATTAAGTACCTATTTGCACAAATGAGATAAGTTGTCAATAAATTGTATGATTACAAGAATTAGTAATAAATTAATAGTGTTCCCCACCACAACATGTTTTGCAAATAGAGACAAAGCAATCTTGCTTTAGGATTTAGGAGTAGGTCACGCTATCGTCCTAATGACGCACATTAAATGTTCCAAATTGAGGTCAACGTTAGCGATCCGGGTAACGTAGGTAAATTACAGTTTTAATTCTAATTGTGTGTTTGTAATTCAAAATCTGAGCTTGAATTGGTGTAACATTAGGAAAGTAACAATACGTCAAATTTTTATTATATTATCATATAAAATAGGTTGATGTTGCCTAATAGTAGTAGGAGCTTAGTATCTTTAATCTGGCTTCGCAAATTATTACCCTAACTCTATTTCATGATATACCTGTGACATTTAGCGATTTCAAGCATAAAATTACCTACTTCAAAAATCTGTTCGTAGCGTCTCATATTCTTAGTAAAAAAAATTATAAGGGCTTTTGCCCTATAATTAGTAACAGATTAACATATCGGTAAGTTAAGTTTGGCAGGTTAATTTGAAGCTCGTATTTAGCTTAAGAATATAATAATTATGTTATTTCGCTAATGCTAAACATATTTACATAAAGCTAAATATATTCACGCTTTTTGTACTGAAGTAAAATAAACGTGTTAAACTTAAGAATATAACAATAATTATATTCTTAAACTAAAGCTAAATAAATTTGCTTCAATATAAATAGTTTGCTATTAATTTGTGAGTATGGGTACTGAATAAATTTATTCCATTCTTACAAAATAATAACTAAGAATAACCTAACTTAAAAATAAATACAAAAAAAAAGAAATCTAACTGTACTTTTAAAATTATTTTATTATACGGATTAGTAAAAGCATCATTTAGTGAAACAACATGGTTCTTGTCCCAAAAACCCCACGTCCGCGACACAGCTGCGACTACATTTCTGATTTACGGTTTAATAATCACGAAAGGTTTACTTTAAGCTGTGCTTTTATTACATAAAAAATTGCTTTGTCAACGAATGGTTTCGAGTATGCGCAGATTTCCGGGATCCCCGGTTATGAGGGAACATTTGTCTTTTTACGATAGCTATTTGGTCCAGTTTTATTAGAAGGTCGTAAGTATCTTTCGATGTCCATATTCATAGATGTTTTCTTAGGTTTTGTTGTATGAAGTGGAGTCTTAATATTTGGTTTAGTTTCACTATACAACTAAGATGTTTCTTGAAGCTCGAATTCGAAAAAAAACTTTCTGGGCAAAACCAAAAACGGTAAATTTCCAAAATAGCCCAGATTCCGTTATAGTTTATGGAAATTAAAAATTAAAAATTCTGTCCAAATTCTAAGTTTCCACAAAATGCGATAGAAGTGAAATATTGCATATCGGATAAAAAACATAGATATTTATAAACTGCACCAGTTTTGAGGTCATAATGAAGTATTATGTAACTTTGTTTTTATATAATAGGAAATGGCTCTATCGAAGAAAACGGACGTGCGTCAGATGTGGGAGACCATCCCCTTTGCTTTGGATTTCAAGATCTATTTCTTCAACTACACCAATGTAGAAGAAATTCAGAATGGAGGTGTGCCGATCGTCAAGGAAATCGGGCCTTATTATTTCGAGTGAGTACCTTAAAGATTAGATTAGATTTAATTAGCACATTCTAAAACGGCGAAGGAAAACATCATGAGGGTATCTGCTTATCGGAGAAGGTTATAATATTGATATACCTAGTTACTTAAAAAGTTGGTTAGTTAACAAGAGGGGCATTATTTATGACAAAGTAATTGGAGATTTTCTCCCATAGATAGACAAATGCTAAATTAATCGACTTGATTTACATTCTATTTCAAAACCTTTTTCGGCAGAAAAACTGCGCTGCGAGACTTGTGCATTTTTGTACATGTTATGATTTTGAGGGAAACTTTTTACGTTTAGTAAATGTCCACACATCAAAATACTTTAGTTCTACTTTCGTAGTTTATTTGACCAATTACAGTTCGAAGGATATTCCATTGCCTGTAAGAATTTTAAATCTCAACCATTACTTACTCGTAAATGGATAAATGGCGCTTTGAAATCTATCAAGGGGATCCTATATCCATAATCTAACCCTTGTTAGCCTAACATTATAGACAGACACAAATAGTAGAATATTCTAAATTTATCAGAAAAAATAACAATTTATCAAGGGCCAGATGTCACATGTCAAAATTAATAACACATTACTAAGTGACACCTTCGTTTAAAATGCATGTGCGAGTTTTTAAACAGGTGCGCAGTGTGTGCATTTTACATTATTTTTTATTGTGTAAATAGTAGAATTAATAATATACTTACTATGTGTGTAGCTTAGCAAGTAATATCAAGGTAATTTGAAGGTTTTTTTATCAATAAATTGCTCACTTATTAGTAGCTATATGAACTGTAAATACTTACTCGTAAGTCCTACGTAAGTGATTCTCTGGATTCTAGAAGATTCTAAAATAGTACTTCACTAAAATCTAGTCAATAACTACTGTTATTATTTTTGGGTATATAAATGGGTTATTTATAATCACAAAAATATAATGTATATATTTTTAAAATGTTTGAAATAAAAATAACTAAAAAACATAAAAAAGATTACCAATGATTTAATGAAATAAACTGTAACGAAATTAAGAATCAACATAAAGTGGATGCTATGTTGCATAATCCAAGGACTTTGACTCAATTATTAAATTTATTTGTTATCAAAATTATTTGTAGCGAGAAGTGAGCTAGCCTTCTTATCACTCAACCAATCAATTTGATTACCCTAAGTTAAAATCTTGCAGTCTTACTATTACCAGATTAGAACATGTATATTGAGCAGATGTTTCGATTTATTCTTCATACAAATCCGCGGCTATAGTTGTTTTGAGATAACCATGTCTTTTATGTATTTCCATTTTGAGATTCGATGTACCTATTAGATTATATATTTTATTTCATATATTTGTTGAAGGGTGCTTAAATATTTGTCGTAATAATATCTTAGCAAAATACAAACTATGTGTAATAATATTTTTTGTTGTCAAACTGTTAAAGCCTTTTATTTTATACAAGTTGGATCTACGAGTATGTCTAAAATTTCTAGAATATTTGATGAATGACAGATTTACAGTTTAGAGTGGAACTATCTCAACTATGACAAAAGAGGGAAACAAACGAGGTCGTTGTACACGAATGTCATAAACATGTACCCATGATAAAAAATACGTGACTGAAAAAATGAAAAAAACTTTGCGAGTGCGTGCCTCTGACGTGTTCCATACGACACGTGAATCGATATGATTTCAATATACTTTCAACGTTTTTATACGCTTGAAAGCTTCTCGTGATCACGTGTTAAGCTTGCGAGGGAAATAAGAGACTGACAAATATATTAAAAACTCATGTCTAGATTTTATTACCTACTGGAGTGTGTCCTAATATGTCTGGAGTCTTAGGAACAATTACAAATACTATTGAGGAACTTGCGATAGGTAAATGATAATATGAAGAAGAGCAGTTTCCTCAGAAAAAGTGTTTAGTTAGATATATTGTACGGTCATTTTTGTAAAGGATTTTTTCTCCATACTTACGTATAATTTGTGTCAACAAAAAGTGTCGATAACAACTTTCAAAAACAAGCTTCGAGCTTGAGTAGCTAGTCTTTGAATAAAGTTCCGAGGAACAAGACAAATTTGAAACATTTAAGCGCAGTTCCGACAGCGTAACTAGACTGACAGCTATAATTACAAATATATGTGTAAGTTTGCTCCAAGTTCCACCGGTCTGGTAGTAAGAGTCATACTCGGGCCCGATTTACATTAACCAAGTTAGTGCAAACAATATTCTTGTTTGAGCAAGGAGTCTTGAGATCTCTTGTTTGTTGATTGAGCATGAATTAAACTGGTTTTAGTACAAATGTCTATATAGCGAAATAGTAATTTGTTCGCCAGGTGCACATGTCAATTTAAAGTTCCTAACCGCGGAACTATCAGAGTATTTTAGTGTAGAAATAAAATAAACCTCATAAGATCTACAGATAACCCAAATGCTCCAACCCAGCACCAGTGGACAGCGTACCCAGTGCTAGCGGCATTACCACGCTCAGGAACAATACCTATACTAGGTCAGATAATCACTGGCATCCTGGTCACTCGTCGCCTTTATAAAAATAAAAGGTTAATTTTAGATTGATTGTTCGTTTTTAATATTATTTTATGTTTTTCTTAAAAAGAGAATGGAAAAAGAAGGTAGAGATTGAGGATCACGAAGAAGATGACACCATCACTTACAAGAAGCACGACGTATTCTACTTCAAACCGGAACTCTCTGGGCCGGGCTTGACTGGTGAGGAAACCATTGTTACACCGCATCTTCTTATGTTGGTAAGAATTATAATTTGTATTTTTTTAATATGTCTCTTAAGTCTGATAACTGAAGTACCTACCTTACAGTGAACTTAAGTCGATGCAAGTAATACTTAACTATGACTTTCAATTCCTCGAGTAATATGTACGTTACAAAATGTTATCTATTCATAGTCAAAGAAAATTTATATTCAGTTAAAAAACAAATACACTGATTTAATAATATTTACTCGTATATTGGGCCACTTATAAAGGAAACGTAATAAAAAAATCAAATCGGTCTATTCATTCTTTAGAAATCGGGGAACGTACAAAAAAGGCTCTATCGAAATGAGTACCTCATTCTTTTCAAAGTCGTTTATAAATCAAATACACGTTAATATTTCTTATTGATATTACATAGATTACCTAAATATTTTAGTTACAAAGATTAATTATAGAATAATTTGATTTAATTTTAAATATTTTTTATTTATTTTAAGGTTGACGTTTGTCTTCTTAATCTGATTAATACTCGTACATAGTCTTTGGCCCCAATTCAATCATAGTGTAATTATAATTGCTCCCCGTAGGGTATGCCTTTTCAAATATAGTTTCTCAGTATACTACACCTGAAAAAGAATATATCCTCCAAACATCATGTTTAAAGTTCAGCAGTTTGAGCTTTGTTTGGATTATAACTAGGCAATTAGGCTTGACTTAACCTGGCTTTCTCCAAAATATAGGAGAAACGAAGAAGAAAGTTAAATTTAGAAATTATAATTCACTGACCTATTTTCCAGTATTGTTTGGTTTGCTCCAGGGTCCGATAATAGCCGTGAGCCGAACCAACCCAGCAATGCTGGCCATGATCGGCAAGGCCCTCAACGGTATCTTCGACAAGCCGACAGATATGTTCCTGAGAGCCAAACCCCTGGATATCTTGTTCCGGGGGGTCATGATCAACTGCGCCAGAACTGAGTTTGCTCCCAAAGCTGTTTGTACCGCATTCAAGAAAGAAGCAGTCGCAGGATTGGAGTTTGAACCTAATAACCAGATTAGATTCTCATTGTTTGGGACGGTAATTGCTACTTATGCGCTTAGCTTTTTTATTTACGCCCGAGGCTAATACGATGGAGTGATATAAATTTGACGTGTCTGTGTGAGTGTGTCTGTTGCATCGTATCGATATTTATGCCATTGACATAAGTAATAAGTATGGACCGGTCTAAGCTCACGATTTGGTAAGCGCCCATTTTTGAACAAAGTGATACACTTTACATCACTTACGCTTCATTCGGTCCCCGTCTTCCGAACGTGCGACTCGCACGTCAAAATTCGATGAGAGCGGATAACTGCCGAAATAATGCCTTCTTGTGCTTTCCCAATGTGCAAAAACTACTCCAAAAGACACCATAAAGCTTCAGGCATCACATTTCACGCGTAATTATAGATTTCTTACTATATTTTGTAGTTACTAAAAATAAACATAATAACCAATTTTCTAGTTGTGATATTATGGTGACACTAAAGAATGAAATAGATAGTATATACTGCTCTTAAGTGTGACAGAGATAACATTTGTCTTGTTGCCAAGAGCATCTGTTCAACGTCAGCATATTAGCGTGGAGATCGTATCCGGTCAATCAGACCAATAGATTGACCGGATACGATCAATCGACTGATGCGAAATACATGTTGTTTGCTCACCGGCTTTTTATTAAGTTTAATAAGTCTTTAGTGTATATTTTTACAAACAGGGTATCAGATAACTAGTGTTTTTTAGCTATTGCATAGCTTTTATCGCGGGCTTTGAGCGCGGGGACCGAATCAAGAAATCCCGTAACGAAAATAGACGTACTCCACTCCGACAGGCACAGCCAGCGGTGCGGCGTTGAAAGCATCGTGTAACGTCGTTTCAGTTCGGCAGACTTCGGCCCGGGGTTTGTGTGTGTGCGACTAGACGTGTGCGTATGCAATAGCTTTACCGCCCGCAGTCCCCGAGTGCCACACGTATTATTTTTTTACGAAACTAATATTGGGGACCGAATCACCTATATCTTGCGATGATTAGCACAGTAGGTACATTGATACGCTTTTAAATTCAACACTTAAGATGTTGTATGCGATTTGCTCGTCTATAAATAGATATCGTAAAAAAAGAAACTGAGAACTGAAGTTATTCGTTACGGATATATGTATAAGTTATATGTAAAAACGTTGGTTACCAGTAACTATGTACATGTAAAAGTTTAATTTTTTTAGTAGTTTATAAAGTAATGTAACAAGATTTCCCTGTAACGAACGTTATTTAATAATCTTTCTTATTCTACTATAGTACGTATGTACGTTCAAATATATAAACAGAATGTACGATTTTCGTTCTTATATGTTAAGCTAATTAAATGAAAAAATCTATTGCAATATTAAAAAAGAAACAATATTATAACCGATTCCGTCGAAAACAATATATTGTTTATGCCGGATCGATTATGCTATTACTAAAATCCCTAATGACATATACATTTGAAGTTGGAAACTTAAAGAAGTTGAAACGTCATAGAAAATGAAGCCATTTGGAAAATCTGCGGTCTCTTTTTTTCTTACATTTCCAACATTCACTATCTCTATCTAGTAACGTATTTACTACTTAGACGTATACTATGCTTTCAAAGGAGTATCTTCTTGTGTTTACTTATTATTTTTGAAGGAAAGGTATTGAATCACCGGTCCATACTTAAGTAATTATGTCAATGATTTATGCAAGGACGCTGGTAATCATTCTACTTGCTATGATTCTCTTAAGGGTGCCTTTTGATGTTTATAAACAACAAGTTTTGTTCTAGTACTATTGAAACTATGAAAGCAAAAAAAAACGTTTGCAATATTTATTTTCCAGAGCCTCAGTCATTGTTTTTTATGAAATTTCAAAGTTGTATTGTAAATTATCAAAAATTTACAACCAAATTTATTATATATATTGTGTTTGCTTATATAGCCATCAAAATCCACCCTTAAGAGGTTAGTCGATTACCAGTTGTTTATAATTATGTTTAAGGATTGCACACTATAGTGTATAAGACAAAATATTATGATCAGCGCTTACCGCTTACATATGTAGATTTATTCAAACCGCTGTCAGTGACCCGAAGTGAATTTTGAAGAAAAAGCCATCGGGTCTGATCTTAAGCTGCTTTCCGCCATTCGGCAATTTGCAGCTCGCCTATAAGACCCTATAAGTACGTCTTTACGACCTATCATCGATATCTAGACGGGCAACGGGCCGACACGGTCTTTTGGGATTCCGTGATCCGCTTTCCTGACATTTCGATCATCTCCCATTCCGTCTAAGTAAAGAGCATAAGCATAATGAATTGTTATGCATCAAGGGAATATGCATTTGCAAAGCCAATCTGGGTGAACGTTAAATGCGGTCTTGCGTTGTAATTTGTACTAAGCAATTTACATTCTGATCACCGAAATACAAGATCGCTGGAATGCCAATCCTGAATCAAATACTTAATTTTACCCACTAGGCATGTCGTGTAATGTTCACGATTTTGTTGGTTTTTTAATGAATCGAACCATCGTGTTAGTACCTGTTGGTTAGGTTTCAAAATACCATTTAAAAGTATCTATATAAATTAAACATTAAACTATACATTAATATATGACTAATCAATTATAGAATGTATCTATAATTATAGTTTGAGTAACCTCAGTGTTGCCCAAACGTGTTGCGGTCTTTACATCATTTAAGCTCATATGTCCATGTTGTCCATTATAGTGTGTTTGTGCTAAATGTACCTAATTTGTAGCTTTATCTTCGAATGATTAAAACTATTTTAGTAAGAACAGTAGGTGAATGCAAAATTAATGATATAGCCAGTCCAATGCCTACATGAAACTAAAGTGGTCAGTGGTAAGTTAGTTCATGGTAAACCATGTTACCTCTGGCGTCGATTCGATAAACTATTCCGATTGTGAATCCAAGAGCTTGAGCTTCTCTTCTCTATTAATGTAGGCGATATGGCCCACCACGCACTAAAACCTCAAATATTTGCAATGTCAGTCCTCTTACCGTAAACGTATAGGTACTTACTCTATGTAGGTCTCTGGTTTATGTTTTATTTTACAATAAAGTTATGCAGTGCTTAAAAATTGCGATATTGAGAATAATAGCACAAAGTAATATGTTTAATTATGTACATTGAGCCTAATAAAAAACCTTATGTTTATTTATATAAGGATTTTATTAGACTCAATGTACATATCAATAAGTACTCGATATTTAAAAAATATAAGAGCGCATGAGCGAAACCTTAAGAAGATTAATTCCTGATATTTTCTTGTGGTCTCTGCAAAGGAAAAGCTAGTTATAAAAATGTCGTACCATAATTAGTTATCAGGAAAATAATTCGATGACCACATACTCTCAGTTTATTTTTATATTTGGTCAAAGAAATTTCCCTTAGACTACAATGTAACGGCCCTCCACTAATGTAAATTCCCAATAAAAATCCTATACGAATTTTTTTCAAGTAATCTAGATTAATTCGTAACTAAAAAGAAATTATTTATTCCTTTGTTTTCATTCACGAAAAATAAATGATTTTAATATTTTAGTTAAGGAATTAAAATTGTTTATTTTCGTGTAACTTGTAAATAAAGAATTACCGAAATAATAAAGTAAAGAGATATTTATTAACCTTTAAAGCCAAAAAAGGTTGCGTTCGTTAAAGGCAAGTCATGGTACAATTTTATTAATAATTACTTACTCTAATTCAAGCGTAACAACACAGTCGACCCGCACGTGGTCACAGTGAAGCGTGGGATCAAGAACATAATGGAAGTAGGATCGGTGATAGCCATCGATGGAGAACCCGAGCTGAAGAACTGGAGGGACACTTGCAACCAGTACTCGGGGACTGACGGCACTGTGTTCCCGCCGTTCTTGACTGAAAAGGATCGGCTGCAATCGTTCTCTGGTGATTTGTGCAGGTATGTTTATCAGGTTTTTGATGAAATAAAAACAGTATTTAAAAATACCCAAGTGCGAGTCAGACTCGCGCATAAAAGATTCTGTACCATTATCTTATAGACATGAGTTGTAGTTTCTACCTGTTGTAGTTATTAATATCGAGCACCATAATACATTTCAAATCCACGATAGCCGCTACCACTAAATGGCGAAGTCAAGTGTTTTTTTTGTGATTTTAAATTTAATTTTTAAGTACTTATATAATTAATATCGGCAATAGAAAAACATCATCTGTAAAAATTTCAACTGTTTAGCTAATCACGGTTTATGACATTCAGTCTAGTGACAGGCAGACGGATAGACATTGAAGTCTTAATAATAAGGTTCTGTTTTACCTTTTGCGTACGGAATCCAAAAAGAACAATTGTATAGTAAAAAATAAAAATACAAAATATATACAAATTTATTTATTTGTCAAAACATAGTTAGTGTACATGTTATTGAACCAGTTGACTCCGAACTAGTTATTTACTGTATTTAAGTAACCAATGGTCTTCTCGTAATATCAACCTAATAATATAAGTATATACCAAATGAAGAACAAGTAGTGCGTGTGAATGATTTGAAAAAAAAAGGTATGAAAATAGGTCTACAAACATCTAGAAGTAGTGGTAGTTCGAAGTCTAGGAAGCTGATGAATTGCAGTCCAAGAGACAACTGCCTCTTAAGCAAGTAGACATCAGTTTGACTACCGATTAACATTCTGTCTGTCTACAGCTACCACTTGCTCTGTTGTTGACCGACACGGTTGACCTCTTCAAAGGGTAGAACTGAGCCCAAGAATAAGACGATATAAATAAGGATATAAATTGGATTTTACGGTTGCGGTGATTCAGTGTATTTTGATTTGGGAGCCGACTTCAAACTTGTGTGCGATTTAAGCCAAGTAATCATTGAACTGTTGTTTTACAATGAAGTTAAAATATCCAATTCATGGGAATTGGATAAAAAATGATATTGGACATGGGCCTAATACATATAATATATTTTTTAAATATAAAATAGCATAAACACGTGTATTTGAGACAGATATGTACAATAAAAATGTCTAATTTTCAACTTCGTAGCGATATATATTACTGTTTATTATTTCACTCATAAAATATATTTATATTAAAGCTTATAAATTCATGTATAAGATAAAATCATTAATAACGGCCATAATTTTATTTATTTCGTTTTATGTCACACAAACTCACTCACACTCCAATTACCTACGCAAAAGTTTGATTAACTGTTGTTAAAAAAAAGTATCACTTATTGACTTTATTACTTTAAAAGTAGAAATCAAAAAAATACTTTATTATCGTAAATTTTTTTGTTAAAAGCCTGTCACGTACAATTAATACTTAGAATTGAAGAAGCCGATAAGTATGTTGAGAATGAACCCAATGATTTGTTTCATAAAAATTAGATGTTACATAACTAATAGCTTTATAAGAAGCAAGAAGCCAACAAGAATGTTAGACAACAAAAAGCCATCGATAAAACAAATATAGGTAAGTTTTGGAACAATAACTTTTCGTGATCATAAATCTGTAACGTCGCAAAGAAACTTCGGTACACAAATCAGTCTGACATAATAATGTTATTATTATGTATTACAGAGTCTAACTTTGTTCTTTGTCTAGTACCAAATCCGAATTCGTATATTGAGAGAATATTGAAAGAACAAGGTAATCATTAATAAATATGGGAAAACCGACTGAACACGGTCTTCCTGTCTAACCTCCCTTGGGAAGAGACTATGGGGTAGGTCTCCAAATTAAACAGACATATCCTGAATTAAAGACAAAATATATATTTAATTCATAAAAAGGATTTTAATTTTAGCACTGCAAGCGCTTGTGTTTTGACGTGTAACACCTTCGTCTAAAATTATGGAGACGAACTAAATCACAATGTAGCACTAATACCACTTCTACACCGACTTCAATTCCTACGTCACAAAACCGAATGTCATCTATGTATACTAAAGAAAACTAAAAGATTTTTTTTTTAAAATAACTATTGGACCTAGACAGACCAACTGGAAAAATACTTTAAAAAAATTAAAACACATATGTCCAAGTGTCTTTGAGAAATCGAGAAACATAATGTATATTTCCTGAAAAAAATATCGACGAATTGAGATCCTCTTCCTTTTTGAAGTAGGTTAAAAACCAAAGACTGAAGCTGTTTAATGTTGTCAACAGATTTCATCTCATGACAAGTCCATATCAAATGAGACATCTCTTTTTAGTTATAATTAGTAGAGATTCCCACCGGGATTCCTGAAAATCCCATTCTTTGTAAGCAATAGATCTGATCCTGCAACTTTTATTTTTGGATCCAGAGGCTTCCTTGATACGACCAGAAATTTCGTTTTGGACATATTCATGTTTAATGCTCTCAAACTGCATTCGTTAACTTGGTCTAGCAGCTCTTGCAAGTCTTCGGTTTAAGCTATAAGCACGGTATCATCAACATATCTTAAATTATATACAATCGTTTTCATAAATCTTTTCTTGTTACACTGCTACACCCTTATAATGAATACAAGCTGTCATTTCTCAATAGGTTTAGTGGTTTAGGCTCTGCGTAGATTGTGACCTGTCAGTCAGTAATTCAGTCAGGAATTACTCTTTTATATATAGATACATGTATCGGTATTTAGCCAAAATAATATATTATTAAATTCATGATAGCAATGTTATTACTATCATTTCTGTAACAGAGCCAAATACCCTCACGGGGAACAAGATGATTATGGAGTTTGACAAATTGGTACATGACATAATTTTGTTGGTACAACTTGGAACTTGATACAGTATTGTAAAGGAGTATAGAACATTAATTGGGGGTGGGGGGGGGGGGTTCTAGCATATATGTGTTAAGGGACGCGTCTAACACGTTAGGGGACTTTATAAGAATTTAAGAAACTTTGAATAACGTTATACGAGTAAATAATAATTACCTACTGATAAATTAATAATTACCTACTGATTAATAAATAATTACCTACTGATAAATGTATTACTTTAAATAATTAATTTGTGTTTCGTGACTTGTAACTTTCAAGTTATTGTATTGTATTTATTGTACATAATACATTTTGCTAAAAATATACTAAACTAAAAATACGCAACGCGATATTTTTTAAATAAAAAATGATTAAAATAGATAATAATCGATATTCAACAATTTTAATTACCTTAATTATAATTTCTTTCAAAAAAGACCCGTTTTAAAAACAACGCCAATGCTTCTTTCATATTTTAAGTAATTGTTATATTTTTTTTGTATTGTCATCAAAAGCAAATTTTAAAATTTTCCAAATCCTAAATGCCAATTTACGAGTAGCATGTACCGTAGATACGCCTCTTATGTATTTGAAGTGTCTCGTGTTTTTGTTACTCGTTCTAAACATGCGTTTCTGTGGAGCAATCCTAGTGAGAACAACAGCGTTAGATATGAAGCCATTAAAATTGATTAACATACATATTGTCTTGATTGATACTTGTGGCATTTGATGAAATTATTTTCTTGTGTATTTGATGTTTATGTATCTGCAATACAGATTTTATTTATTCATTCAATTGTGTTTTTCCATAGATCATTCAAGCCTTGGTACCAGAAAAAAACTTCGTACAAAGGCATCAAGACTAACCGTTACACTGTGAACATTGGCGACTTCGCTAACGATCCTGAACTGAACTGTTTTTGTGATGCCCCTGACAAATGTCCACCTAAAGGTTAGTCATCATTCATTTCGCGGTTAATTATATTTTTCTTTTTTGTAAGTTACCAACTGATTAGAGATTTTCGTCTTATTTAAGAGAAGACAACTTCAACAACAAAATAAATAACCGTGACAAGTAATAGCTTACTAATATATACTAGGATTTTTATTGGAGGCCTTATCGCTTAAATCTCTTCCAGACAACTATGCACATAAATTATTAATATAAATCAAATGAATCAAATTTAATAAAATTAATTGAACAAATAAAATACAAACAAACGGATAAATAAATACATACATATAGCTTACGATACAAATTATTTAGTTAACAAATAAATACATTGAAAATTATTTCGCCAGGTATGATGGATCTGATGAAATGCATGAAAGCTCCTTTGTTCGCTTCGTTGCCACACTTCCTGGACTGCGACCCTAGCCTGCTGAAGAATGTCAAAGGACTCAACCCCAATGTGGATGAGCACGGCATAGAGATAGATTTCGAACCGGTAAACAAGAAACTGTCTAGATAACTCGTCAATACGTTAATGCGAATTGCTAAATGTATAATTTGGGTAGAGGGCGACTATAAATTGCCAGAAATTATAAAAAAATGCATTACGTTTTCAATGATTTAAATCTCTGGATAAATTTGTAGAACATAGTTCAAATTTAATAATTTTATTTGGTAAGTTCACAAAAGTTGTATTATAACGATATAATCGTATTTAGTTGACAGTAATATTTTACGAGCATACGAATAATATTTTACATGACGTGAATTAATTTATAAGATATGTATAAGAGTAAGAGTATGTCACTTAAACCAGAGTTACACTTATCTAATGTACTAATATACCCGTTAAATATACGACAGTTACTAGGCACAGTTACATTTCACTTTATAAACTTTTTTTTCTGTACTTGGCTCTACTTAAACTTTCCTTAGTTTAGTACGGTAGCGTTCATAGCGCATGTATTCCAAAACGATCACCAATGCTATGCAGTGCTCTGTCCGATCAGGTTGTTGGTGGGTGACCGGGGGGTTGTATTTACAACTGCACTATCGTGGGTCGTATGATGCTTTATATTATAGGTCTTGGTTGTTTGTTTTCGGAAATCAATCGTAGGCCATGGCAGTGGCCTCAAGGCGACCTAGAAACTTTCACACCAAGGCTAACCACTCCACCTGCACGAAGAAAAAAATATGTGGTATTTGTTAATTTTAGTATGAAACGATCTTTAAAAAAATAACAGCTGTTGCTGGTGCATAGAAAAAAAATATATCACGTGAATAAAACGAATCCCCAGTCGTTTAAAGATTTATTACAACTCGTTTCTATATGTATGTATAATGTACGAACGAGTAAATCAATTTACTGCCACCTGAGTCATGCGCTTTGAAATAGGGAGCAATTCATCAATTCAGCCAATGTTTGTAATTTCCAGATTTCCGGTACACCAATGGTAGCAAGACAAAGGATTCAATTCAGCATAGAACTCATGAAGACCGAAAAATACGATCTTTGTAAAAATCTGCCTAACACTATTGCACCTATATTTTGGGTTGATGAGGTAAGCGCTACTTCATTTACATCCTGACAAGGTTTTTTTGGCGCCTGAGTTTCAAAATAAGAGGGGGGGGCGGTGGACATACAAATATTGTTATTTATCAATGTTTGCTATATTATAAATGCGAAAGTGTGTTTATTGGTCTGTTTGTCTTTCATCTTCTCAGCAACTGAGCGATTCATCGACGAATCGACTTGATATTTTACACAGAAATAGTTTTAAGTCTGTTTTTTTTTTTCGGAGTTTTCCCGGAAAAACTAACTTACCGCGTGTTTTAAGAGACTATTAAATATTTATTTTATTCTGTTTTGAGTATTTGTCGCCGGGTATAGTGTAGTATAAAAATGTAATCGTCCAGCTATCACGATAATAGCCCATGGGATCTTTGTCGTTGAATCCTAAAACAGCTGTCGCATTTATTATAAGATTGACTAAATTCCCTAAAAAATCTTTTGAAATCGTAAAAACACCGTCCATTTTCTTTTTCTTAATTATTCCGAAATTTAAAGTTATAAGTCCTGGATTTGTACGGACAAATCGTATATTCATGTCATCTCATGAATTTACATACAAATACACTGGATACTGTGATATAAATGCAAATACTGGGGCTACATATAAAAGAGACAATTAATATTTATGCAATCATTTTCTTGATTCAGTTTAAATTTTTTCTCTTATTGAGATAAATAGGCTGCAACATTGTATTGAAGATATATTGTCAATGATAGTAATCAAAAAAGTTCGACAGTAGATACTTGTAGGTAAATAACATTTTCAGATCATTGTATGAGTTAAATATATCTAACATTAGATCAAAAATTATGTATAGTTTTTATTATTTTAATTTATTTCTATTTATGGCAGGCGCTGATAGAATTGTTTTCAGTTATCTCGATTTAAAAATTTAATCTCTTGACCAAATTTGATAAATATAAATGGAACCACATATACTCTTTGAAACTAAGAAGTAATAATATTTTTTATAATCGCTCCACCCGTCTTCGTGTAATCAAGTAAAAACATAATAAAAAAAATAAGCAGAACAATTAAACTATGTTTTTACTCGTAGTTCTTCTTATTTTATCTAATTTAGGCATGCGAATATACTTTATAGCGAAGTTGTTTCTCGCTTTACTAGCGACTTCCAAAGAAAAGGTACTCAGTTCGACTGTACGTTTTTTCAATGTTTGTAACCTGATTTCATAGACACGACTAGACCCATTTAAAAAAACATGTTTTGTTTGAATGAATGTAATTCTCGAAAGGTCCCATTTACATTGTGACAGAGTCGGTCATGAGGATGTTTTAAATGGAAATACCCAAAAAAGTTGTAACGGAGAACGCCATAATGGAATTCGGTAATAACTATTTTTAAAAAGAACTTTTATATATTTTTGCAAAAAGGGTCTGGCTCTGAACAAAACCTTCGTGAAGATGCTGAAGATGCAACTGTTCGTTCCGAAGAGGATCGTAGGAGTCATCCGCTGGTGGCTGCTGTCCTTCGGGACCATCGGTGCTATAGTCGGCGTAGTTTTTCATTTCAAAGGTTAGTCTAGGTATGTGTTATCGATGCGTCAACCTTTTTTTGTGCAAAATGCCAGATGGTGGAACTCGCTATCTAGTTAGATATAACCTGATGGCTATAATCTAGGTCTTTATCAGCTGCGAGTGAATCAGTTGCTTTTAGACAAAGTCATAAAATTTTATGTATACGAAATACGAGTAAAGGACAATAATATTTATATGGTTACTACAAAATTTTATCAGCTAATAAACAAAGTATGAATTTGTGACATAGTGGTTGTATATTTACTCCCATAGATAAATAGGTATTGAGTGAACATTTGATTTCACAGCTTTTTACGACAGAAAAACTGTGCTGCGAGACTTGTGCATGTTTATACATGTATTCGTCATACGATTACGATTTTGGCTGACTCGAAATGGTCACGCTTCGCTCGTGTGATTAAAAAACCCTGGTTGTATGAATGGCATTACATTCTATGGAAATATTTGTACACATCATTTTAAACTCATACATATAGCCCATGTGAATTTAGAAATATACCAAAATAAGATTTCTATTTCCATAACGACTAAACATCATAAGCATATATTACAGAGGCAGACATAAAACCTGTATACATATACTCATAAGTACAAATAGAATACAACTTGGTATAGTACCCGGCAATCCAAAAGTGACGTAGTGGTGATATTGAGCATATGTACTTGTTGTTGTCGAAGCAATGATCGCGTCTCAGCTAAATTCCTTCCCTGCTGCCGCATTCTACCCAAAGCGCCCAAGAGATCGAGATCGTCACTGCACACCCAAGGTCATTTGTCCAAGTTGTTTCCCGGGACCTGTATGTTTGCGATTAGATTCATCAATCAATCTGGACACGTTCCCAGTGCTCCAAAACATGGCTTTTGCACAATTCACGAACGTTTTAGAGCACATTCCCAAAGGACGAGTGGGAATAGTGTTTTTGCATCAATAAGCGTTTTACTGTACGCTGTGGCATCAAGGCAATCGAGAGCTGGAAATAAAACCGTTACAACAAGATGTTCAAGATATATGAAGATTTTCAGTAGTTAACCCAACTCAGGGCTGCAAAACCCTTCCCAGACATGTAAAGTATTAACAAATGTAAAATCCCAATTCCGTTGTAATTTTTTTCCTAAATTCCCGAATGAAGTTATCCATTTGCAATTTAATCAGCCTTATGGGCAACTAATATTGTACACACAATAAGAGAATAATATTAAGAGAACCATGCTCAGCACTACATATAAATTTTTCTAAAATTGGGTTAGTTGTCAAGTAAACTACTCTTCCGACCGCAAAAGAATATAATGCTAGTTCTTCAGGAAAATGAGGAATTTTAACAATATAATTGTTCTTAGTAGCTGAAATATCGTCATGATCTAGATAATAACAATTATAATTTTAATCAGATGACATTATGCGCATAGCTACATCCGGGGAGAATAACAAGGTCACCACCGTGAAGCCTGATGAAGAAGATCAGAAGGTAAGTAAATAATTAGATATTTGGAATGCCTTTGGATTTCCAAAGAAATGGATTTTATCTCAGAGACAGGTGGCGAAGTTGTGATTAAGAATGCTTGCAAAAACTTCACCAGCAGAACGCGTTAAGTTTCTTCATGTGGTTTTCTTCAGGAAACGCCAGTCACTGGACTGGATATATAACCACTCTGCTTAGTTAGTTTACACTCAACATGCAGATAAAATGTTATTTTGACATTTATTAAGTTTATTTATTTAATATCTTAGTTTTTTTTGTGGGAAGTAGGTACATCATATAAAAAGTATAGAACAAACATGTTTCAATTTCATGTAGGTAACCCATTGTTAAAGTTTTATTAATTTATTTCAATATTGTAAATTATATTAATTATTCATGTATTTTTATTACACACATTTCTAGTTTTCTATTTATTATTCAAACTAATATCTACAATTAATAATATCCTTCAACTATACCACTATATGTCTTTCTCGCCATCAAAATTTTTATGTTTTTGTCTCTCGCCGTATTAGCCATACCCCTGACAGATCTCTTATGTCTGCTCCCACAGACAGGTTTTATCCTGTTTATTTCTTCAAGGGTACAGATTGAGGGGATATAAATACGAGTATACTTATACCATATCGTACGTCAACGCTTATGTTAGCAGTGTAGATTATTTACTTACGTGTTATTCCACAGGACATAAGCGTCATCGGGCAAGATCAGGCGCTCGCCAAGGTCAACATATAATCAACTCTTCGACGTCTCCTGGCTCTGACCCTGGCCTGGAGGCGTCAGTACGGCGTGCTGTATAATGGGCTCTGGAGGCAGACCTACAGGACATTGGCTAGGAAGACGCGAAGGGGTTAACACTAATACTGTTTTTTTTTTAATTTAAGCTACGAGTATTTCCCGATTTCTTCTGGTTTTTACACTTTTTCTTGCGGCTCTGCCCGCGTTATGTTTAGTTTCCCGGGATAAAAGTAACCTTTGACACTCTCCCGACCTGAAAATATATCTGTGAAAAAAATTATATCGATCCATCACTGAGGAAGAGACGAACAAACAAACTTACACATTTAAAATATGTGTGGGGATGCACTGTAACCCAGATATCAACCACCATACAAATCAACTGGTTTTATAGGCTTTTTATTTTTGTTATATCTACATGGTTAATTAAAATATACATGGTTATAAGGCCAATGAATTCCAAATTAATATATAACATAAAAAAAAATAGAAATACTGTACCGTCAAAGCCAGAGAAAAACTGGAAAAAAATCATTTCAAAAGTGAACCGCTTGCTATTAATTACTTGGCAACTACTGTTTGATTTCTCAGTGGACTGCAGTGGCCTCTGTCGACAGATTGCCCGCGGCAAAATGAGATGTTGCTAGGAAAATGCCATTTATGCGACACTGTTTCAATACTTTGTCTTTATGCATACAGATCCGGTCCTATAGGCTATTTTAGTGCTGAGTTAAAAAGAGTTGTTACGCTCAACAACTCACTTTACTTATGAGGACTATCTACAATTTGTTATTTTAAGAGTTTATCGTCGTCATTTTATTTATTTTATTCTTTAACCACACCAGCAGTCTCCAAAAAGCGATCGGTCGTCATAAATTTGTTAATTATTACAAGGGAATCGATGCTATTTGCAATCTAGCTAATAAACATGTACCTTACCTACCTAGTATTATTAATTTATTTTTATTTTTATTATTATTTTTATTAATTTATTATTGATTACAAATAAAATTCTTTCTTTCCCTGAATGTGTTGCAAGGACCTTGAGACCAGCTTAAGCGATACTTAGTAAGTCAGATGTGAGGTAAAGGATTAAACTATTTGATTAAAATTAAGTAGACCAGGGTGAAAAATAAAATACCCTGTACGTAAGTACTGTTGAATTCCTATTTCTTTTAAACCTGTGGTTTCTTAAATTAATTATTAGTATTTATTTGTTTATTTAGGGTTATTAAAATTCTAGTCATAATTGAAAAAAAACTATCAACTTAAATGTCGAAGCGCTTTGAGGCTGCAAATTAGTGAATACCAACTACTTACTTAGTTTATTTTCAGTACAAGAGCTCTGTCCTGGGGCTCCACTTTTGAAACGTTCGAATGAATTCATCACTCGTTCATAAACCTTCGAGTAGAATTTACAATATGCAGTAAAGTCAGATTTTTGAAAATGTATAAATGTACTCTTCGGTAAAAAATCTAAATTAAATTCATCGGTTATTCATACGAGCAATCTCAAAAATAGGGCCCCGATTTAGTTCGTTAGCTAATTTAATTTGTCACATGACCTTTAGTTATTTACATCATTTAAAAAAATCAATGTTTTTTCGACTTCAATAGGTGCATTAAAATTAAACAAGTTTTAACCTACTGTCGGGTATTTCTTTACATTCTTATAATTTTATTTGACGTTTAGAACACTACGGTTTTCGTGGTCACAAGTTAAGATCATTTAAGGGTCGCGACTGCGAAGCTAAATTAGCATTAAATATTTTGGAAAATTTAAATACTAGACAAAGTTCTGTTAAATCGGTGTTAGTACAATTTCAATTTCATTACACTTTTTTAAAACTTAAGAAGAATTTCAAAAATATCTAATCGCGTTTCTGTAGATTAATCTACTAAACTAACCTAATATATATTTATGTAACGTCATTCGACGGTCCAAGTCTTATATATTTTTTTTTAAATTCTATGATGATTTAACTTTCTTAGAATAAAAACAGCTATTTTAGTTTTTCTTATCTAATGATAACAAAAACTAAAATAGCTGTTTTTTATTTATATATAAATAAAAACTGTATAGCTGTTTTGTTAAGCATTTGATGATATTTTACTTGGAACTTTGATAGACTACTTACAGTATTAAATTACTGTTTATACTTAGTATTATACTGAAAAAGAGCTTTCTTCGTATAATTGTATTAATTTTACGGCCTCTTTTAATATTATTACCGCGATGCCTGTTTCTGTGCACAATAGTATAACCTAATTGTACAATTGTATTGCTTAATTCAACCTATATTTTCAGCTAGATTAAAACTAAATATTACTTACTACTACTAATGTTACTTAGCTAATAATTGTAATAATTTTCATTTGCAGCAGAATGAGCACATCGTGTAAGTTTATCTTATGAAATAAAAGTCCATGTTCAAACAATAAAAATAGTTTATTTTCCATGACTTACATCTTACACTTCACTTTAACTCCACGAAATAATTTGAGCAATAACATAAAAAAATACAAGAGCTTAACACGAAATTTAACACCATCTGAGGTTCTTTTCAAGTCTGCAATAGGCGATGCTTTAACTTCCGTAACCTATACAATACTTCCCAATTGCTCTTACATAATTTTTTTGCTAGGCCCCTAGTAGCCTGATACAGGAAACTTTTCCGCCCGGATTCGAAAACTTAACATCTTGAATTACGCTTAAAGCTAGTTAAAAGATCCTAAATAATGACATTGTAAATCGATTGTAGATATATACAAGAAAAATAATTGCATTTAAAAGTGTGGGATTTTGTACCAAGCTTTGTGTAATTCGAGATGCGAAGTTTTAGAATCCGGGCGGAAACGATTCCTGAATTGATTTAATTTGTGCTGCAATTCTGTAATTTATAATTGAACATACAAAATTTTTTTTTACATCTCTCATATTCGGTAAGTAGGTCCTTATTACCTCCAAATGGGGCTTGTAGGTGACCAATTAGCGCTCTAGTAATAATGTAGCTAGAAAAGCCCTAGGTCGGTAAGTAATTTAAAAAACAAACTTCACTCTTTCAAAAAGTTCGCGTACATCTAACCATCATACTGGCAATAGACATCATGCATTCAGCCCAATGACAAAAGAGGTCGCTTCGCTATTCAGCCTTGTCTTCGTATGAGTATATAAGTCATCAATTTTAATTATCGAACGGCGAAGCTCAATTTCGTTCTTGAAAAAAATAATTAAAAAAGAATGAAAAAGGCGGGAATAGAAAACTTTTACTTTAAATATTGTTTCTTTTGGGATTTTTTTATAATTACGTGCTAATTAGGAAAAAAACATAAGTTTTGCGAGTGATGAAGATATAAGCTGCACTCCCGATTAAATGAAAATGGAAGCTGTAGCAGCAATTAAATGTTTTATTATTGTAATGCCGGTTTTTTTCTACTTACCTCACAATCGAGATGTAAAGCAGAGTAGTTAGCTCGGGCACCCTCGAACTATAAATATATCGGGCTGCAGTTGATGCCTTACAGTCCTTGGATACTTATCTACTATTAAAAAAGTCACACTTTGTGGTAACTATATTTTTCATACATTTCGTAAAATGGTAACTTGTATAATTATATTTACATGTTTTTGACACAACGCCTTAACTTAATATCTACTTGGTAACTTCAGGCATGACTTACATAAGTTACATACAAAGCACAACACAATAATTATCACCCTATTATACACGCGCTTCACATTATATACTTAATCATATATCTGTTATACTTAAGTAACTTTAAAACCCGGTGGTTTGGACCCAACAAATATAAATTTTTCCTTCAATATTCATACAAAATCTACATAAAAAAGGTACGTCAGAATTGTTTACCACTGCCTAAAATAAGATCATATAGCCAGGATTTGCTATTCAATACTTTTAAGTAAGAATTTGAAACCTATTCATTGGGCGAAACATTTTAAAACACATCATTTAATGATTCTGGATATAATGCAGCACCTCAAGCAACGTCAGAAATATCACACATCTTAACAAATAAAATTAGAAATATCAAAAACTCCCGAAATCGAATCGTAGTGGGGGCCGTCTTGGATTTGACGTTTATCAAAGTGTACAGTATTCTAGAAGTCAAACTTTTCAGAACACAGCCGTCTAATACACCCTTCAATGAAAAAAAAAAATTCAATATCGGTGTGTCCGTTTGCGAGCTACGATTTCACAGCAGACACGCATTCATACACATAAAACTTATAAAACCCCGTTGTTTTTGCGTTGGGAGTTAAAAAACACATTATCAATTACTTCATATATAACAACATACATACCCGATTCTGAGGTATCTAATTTAAGATACGTTATCAGTTAAGTAACGACTTAATTTATTTAGATGTTTTCAGGTATTTTAATTTAATTTTTATTCGTAAGTATAACAACACCCTTTCGAGAATCAGTAAATATAGATGTAAGCTTAAATTATAGTCACCCATCCACGAACTCTGAACGAGAACCTTGAGCAAACAATCACACTTTTGCATGTCATTGCCTTGGTTTATAGTGCATATAAACAAAAATATATGGGAAACAGTCTCACATTAACAACATATGTGTCATAAATATCTCAAATCCTAGGTTGGATATAAAACATGCTTTTCAACAGTCTAGATACATCGTCTTTATTCAAAACCCATCCAAAACTAAGATATGTACTTTGGAACTGTCATTACCTACTATCGCTCGATCCTATCGGTTAGATATCAGTTGATTTTTATTACAAAACCGGCATTTCCGAAACTCGGAAATACGAATACTTGCAAGTATTATGCAACCTTCTTCAATTTTATGTGATTCATCGATATTTTCGCTCGCAACAGACCTTTCTGCTTCACTAGAAGTTTCATTTGTCTGCTCTGAACGAAATCTTCGAATCTTCTGATACTGAACTTTATTACATACGACGTAAGCGTGTAAATCGCGAATAATAAGAAAGTCACGAATAATATGACATCGAACATGTAGTACTGGAAGAATGTGAGATCTTTGGCTGGCGATTGTAAATGGTAAGCGCCTTTGTGTCTTATTACGTACTCGGTCCAATAGACCGCTCTTTCTAGGGGTGTTTCCTTTTGATCGCGAAGGTATAGCTGTCTCTTTTTAACTTCAGTCTTGTATTTGGGTTCTGTGATGACTTCCTTAATTGCCTGGTAGAGTTTTTCCGAAGTGATACCTTGCAGCTCTAACTTCTTGGCGTAGCCGTCTACTTCTGCTTTTGCAGCGTTGGCGTCGTGGTCGCAGAAGACTGGGATAGTGACGATAGGCACTCCGTGGTAAACCGTCTCGAACATACTCAGAAGACCGCCGTGAGTAACGAAGGCTTTGATCTTCGGGTGACCTGAAAAGATGTGATTTTGATAAAGATATCCAAAAAACCTTTATAATAAGAAATATTTTAGAGAACAATTTGAGAATATTTATTATCTATGTCTCACACCATCCATTGTGACCCAGCTATTATATTAACTATGGCTCAATGACTATTTCGTTTTTGTGTCGAGTTACAAATGTATTCAACTTCTTTTATTTCTAAAGAATTTTGAATAACCAAATCAATGAGAGCAAGTGATAAGACCAGAGACAGTCTTAGTTGTGTAAAAATTTATAAATAAATTTATATGGACAGACTTTTGCAGTTTCATTTGTGTGGTAGACTAAATAATATACAAAGATCTCTGTCATAAAGAAAACCTAAGCTCAGCAGTAAATAGGTTAATAGGCTACGGTCCTACTTCATGAACAAACTTAATTAAGATATGATTTATAAAGCATAACACAACCGCTCCTATTTGAAATAAAGACTGTATCCGTGGAAACGTGGTAATTTCAGCAACTTTTTACGAGTCCATAAACTCTTGAAAAGCCCAGATATCAAAGACAATATGAACCATTAATGATAAAAATGCCCAATCTAGCTCAAAATGATAATATTCACTAGATCATAACCAAACAATGCTAGCCTGTAATTTAGCAGAATGGGTTTAATCAACATGAAAAGAGATATCATTTCTAGAACCAACGACCCTGTCTGAAAAGGGTTACAATGCCCTGGTATTTTGCCATGAAGCCAAAATAACCGAGTGAGAGGTGACGTTTACTACAGAATCACTATATGCAAATTAAAAAAAAAATTATACGACTTATAATTGATGTTTTATAATTCTTTACTAATATTATAAGTTTAAACTTTTATTTAAACGTGTGTTCCACAGGTCTTGCCACCTATCAAATATTAACGAAACTGACAGGAAAGCCGTAGCTAACTTCACCTCTCATTTTTTGGGGAAATACTCCCCTAGTTAAAAATCCCCGGCGTATAAAACGACATGTACGCGACTAACAACATCCTACAAAACACAAACAAACTGACTAAAGAATGCAAAAACGTATATAGGAGTACTAATAAGCCACATTTCAACTGGGCAAGTTAAAGTCGGAGTCAAGCCTACTTCAAAACTACAGTGCTACTGTTGCTGAAGCTCTGTCTTTCTTTCACTCAGTTTTGCATGTTTTACGATGTTGGGAAATTACAGGGCAGACAAATAATAAGTAACAGGGTGGAAATAGGTAATAATGTTCGCCCTTCTGACCGATCAAACGTTAATAACGAACTGGGAAGCAATAATAATTTTGTACAAAGGAATTAGCAACAAACTCCATTTTTAAGCGTGATCAGCTAATTTAAAAGTTACAATTCACTAATGTCTGTTACTCCCACAGAATATTCTCAAGTTTCCTACTTTATTTTAACCATAAAATACTTTTGGTAAAGTTATTAAATAAAACACAGCATAACAATTCTTCCGCCATTATGAAATTTCATAAGACGTTACAATCACTATTAGTTCAAGTAAGTATATTGTAACTGAAATTCATCAATTATCTATAACTAGCTGAACCCTGCAGAGTTAGCCGCGTTAATACATGATAAAAAGTTGCCTATGTGTTGATCCAGGGTCTAAGCTATCTCGTACCTAATTTCATCCAAACAAAATCCAAAAAAGAGTAACAAACATACATTCACACATTCTTACAAACTTTCGCGTTCATAACATTAGTAGGAAGGATAGGATAAGAGTGAAATACCATAATTATTATAAGACTTCATGAAGTTTTTTTTAAACTTTGTTTTCCTTAAACTAGATTGGATAATAAATAATAATATTTTTTGTCCCTTATGGTCATCAAATTCCCCCCAAGGGTGCCCGCATTGTCGAGGCAGGGGGGCTCAGTAACCGTGGTCTTGCTACCCACGGTAAAGCCAAGAGGCACCCGGGATGGGCCGCTCCACCAGGTTTTGCCCTTTAATCCTATGTCGTTGTGGCTACAGGCTTGTGTCGGTGGTTGCCGTGTTTTATGGGGACACCTCAACTGAGGCGGGCTGCAAAGTCGCGAGACGGCGCAGCCGAGGATTGGGCCGCGGCGGGAGAGGACTGAGGTATTGAGGTGCGCCGCTCTCCCTACCTTCCGTGGCACTAACGGGGTCACTACCGTAGGATGGTGCACGTGGTGGGGCCGCAGTAGGGTTATCTACTGCTGCCGTAGTGGCAGGCGGTGGGGTCACTGATGACCCATCGCAGTAGGACCTCGGGCGTCTAGACACGGGGTCGTCTGACGCCCACATGATGGTATGGTTCTCGAGCTGATTGATGTACGTCATGTGTCTTGCGCACTGCAAGCGGGGGCAACCCCGAGGGATGGGTCCGGTGACGGACAGCCATGGCGGGTCGCGGATGAGTGCTTTAGCGTTCCCGTGTCCCGCCAGTTATTGGCAGGGAGTGACGCTGTGGAGTTTTATTAGGTAAGAGTCCCACATAACCGCTCTGCCTCCCCGTGGTGGAGCAGTATGCATGCAGCATTTCTCCACGAAAAAAAAAGAGGTCATCAAATTAGTCAACTAGTAGGCACTGCGTAAAATCATCGTAATGTTACTTCAAAGTATTCTTAAGTTCAAGCTTAAATTGGTTAGCTTAAGGTTGCAGTAAGCCTACTCATCATGACGAACAACTTTTACTATAAGACCAACTACCTATTAATACGAGAAAAATAAATCAGCTGTTCCATAGAAAAAGTTAAACGATCATCGACAAAATGAATGAAACAGCAGTTTTTTCTTGAATTTAGTGTTGGTCCCGTAGAGAAGTTGCTCCTTAGGTCTAGTGACCCCCTAACAGCTTGATACACCTCTAACTGATAGTCCTATATACCTAGTTTCTACCAGGTTTTACTGGTATTACGTAGGTACCTATAGTATATATGTAGACGGTACAATGTAAGAGTTGTGCAAATTTTGTATATATGCACATAACTAGTAACGAGTACGATATATAACAGACAACAAGAAACAGTTCTGGCAGGTTTCGGTTTCATACCATTCAATAATATTTTGCGGGACAATGCAAAAATAATTTAAGCAAATACAAGTAATCACTCAGCGAAGGAACGCTTTCAGCCTAAATGGTACGTTTGAGCGAAGGGATCCTGGGGCCTCCTTTTTGAAACGTTTGAATGAATTCATCTCCTCCTCATGACGTAACTTGCGATCGATAATCAAAAAGTTGCATTATTATTGTTCGTCAGTGACGTCATTAGAGAGTGATGAATTAATTCGAACTTTTCAAAAATGAGGTTTGTTTAATTTTGACGTGACCAGAATTCAGTCCGGGTCCAGAATTTGTATAATTTGACATTTATGTATATTTGATATTGACTATTTAATTTGTATAGATTAAAATAAATACTTAAGGGTAACGCCTACACAACAAGTAATCATTTAGCTTTAAATAATACAATTCACTTGACGCAAATCATCAAAAAATGTAATAATTGCCGATTATAATGATCTATTTTGTATCACAACTTGCTTAGCAACTGATATAAGCGATTATATGCCGTGGATGATTTTAATTACAATATCAACGACAACAATGTTAGAGACTTACAGATAGCTAAAAACTAAACTACATAATTTAATAAATAGTGGCTGGCACAGATGTTACTGTATAGGATCGGATAGTCATGCATCAGATAGAGAGAATATGCGAAATAATACATTTTTACCGACTTCGCAAAAAAAACTACGAAGTAGTCAATTCGACAGTTTTTTACATGTTTGTGACTCGATTTCTGATTTCTCGGAGACATGGATGGGCCGATTTATAACGCAATATGTCTAAAAATATTACCTTAAATTAAAATCATTTTTTTTTTCTGATAAAACTTACCTAGCAAATCTTGCTGCGGTAGCCATTTGAACAGCCTCACGTTAGCTGGTATATCTGTCAAGTTCTGCTCAGCATCTTGCTTCCATAACACTCTCTGAGGTAGCCGTCCCAATGCTTTGACGAACAATCGGTGGACTGATATAGGCATGTTGCTGGTCCGTACTGAAGAACCCATTGATATGAAAATGAAGCCAGTATCACCAGCACCGGATATCCACTCTTCTATCTCCTGAAATGTTTGAGGAAATTGGATTCAGATTTTTAAGTGATCTAGTGAGTCATCAAGCAAGTTTAGTTTTGTAAGCGCAAATAAAGAAAACATGAACAAAGTGTCTTCTCCTTTATGCAAATTTTGAGAAACATGTTAAAGGACACTTTTTAAGAGGCTATTTTGTAGAAGCTTACGTTACTTATTAGCTGTTGGCTAGATTGTAATACCATAAAGGGACATCTTATGCAGGTGACCCTTAATAACAGAAAAAATAACAGATTTATCAATAGTATTTTAGTAGGTACTCGGATATTCGTTTGAATGAACACTTGTTACTCCATAATGGTCGCTTTTATTGCCCTTGTTACAATATTTACACGTGACCAATTAAAACTTCTTCGCCCTAATGTTTTTTATTACCATTAGTACAGCTGTAGTGCGCTTTTTAATTTTAACCGACTTCAATAAAAGAAGTGTGTGTTAATTCGATTCAATTTTTTCAAAATTTTTATTTTATTTCTTTTATCGAAAATCCTGACTATCAAAGAACATATAGCTTGAAATCTGTGTTCTATATATATATATTAAAGGACACGCGTTTTATTTACAAAGTATAAAATAACAAAAGTCCTGACTGAATGACTGATTAATATTGACTGATATATATTGTTTGCTAGGAATCAGCGTAGAGCCTAGAGACGTGATATTGGAGGGTGCATTCATTATAAGGTGTAAGGGTGTCACTAAGAGAAGATTTCTGGGCTCAAATGGGGGTTCAAAGTTTAAAACTTCTTAATATTCTTTATTATGTAGCTACAGCAACTAGTATTATATTATTATAAAAGAATAAGTCCCGACTGACTGATAGATCACTATCAACGCAGAACCTAATTTGTCGAACCTAGAGACTGAAATTTAGAGTGTTTTCATTCTATAGTGTAGGGTGCTCTAAGGGAGAAAAAAATTGGAAATTTTATCCCTTAAGAGGATCAAATGAGATACCTATAAAACATATCGTGCTTTAAATAACGACCACCATTGCTTAGTGGTAATTGCATTTTCGTTTACAGTATACGTTAGTCTGATGATGATGATCACTGATGATACTTGGATCTTCGTAGGATAAAATTGGCATAGCAAGCAACCTGAAACATCCAGAATTAGCGATGGAGTACTGCCGATAATTATTTTACTCATCTTATTAAAAACCATCTCTATGAGACTTGATTCCGTATGATTTTTATAGTTTCCGATGAGAGAGGATTCCGTATTTATACAATATTAGTTCAAGTTTCCAGCTGTTGTCAATATCGAGCAAAAAAATGGCAACATTACGTTTGTTGTATAGGAGCCCCCCTTAAATAATTATTATATTATTATTATTATTACTTAATTTATTTTTGAAGTGAACATACAACTAAAAAAATCTATGAATATTTCAAGGGCCGTTATTGATATTGAACAAAAAACGGAAAATATCACGTTATTTAAATAATATATAACTTGTGAAAATTGTTATTTTCTCTAAACTGTCGCTACTATCATGGTTCATGAGATACAGTCTGGTGACAGACAGACGGACGAAAGGACAGGGAAATCTTAGTAACAGGGTCCAGTTTTCTATTGTTTACGGGTATTATGGGTAAGTATGGAAGCCTAAAAATACAATTTCATAGAAAAAAACTGTCAAAAAAGTATTTGTAACAGCATTTTTTTCTCGAATTCTGGGATTCCTCTATACGTGAAAAGTTTTCGCATAAGGAAAACATTGACAACTTTTCGTCGAAGTCACAAACTAAGAAGAAGATACTACGTATGGTCGGTCGAAGTCAACTCTTACCAATATAACCCTACATAGTTCACGGTTATTGGGAAATTAGCTTACTACGTAAATTTTTCCCAACACATATTTATTAAAAGGTTAAATGGTTATTTTCGACCAAAATTAAGGAATTTTCTAGTGGGATAGCTCAAAAAAATGAGCCCATTACAATAACTCTTCCTACACAGTTTTTTGTGATATATGTTAGAAAAAGGTCGCGTTTAATAGATTTTAGAAGCGAGTGTAGGTTTTTTGTAATGTTTCGATAAAACCTCTCTACGGTAAAAAATATTTTGTGCTTTCAAACGTAGTGTATGTACATATAATGTCACATAAAATAATGTATCTAGTTTAAAAAAGGGTATCGATAAAATGCTAATATCGTTTAATTTTGCATATCTTCGATATATAGAAAATTGTAAGTCCTGACTGACTTATTGACTGACAGATCACAATCAACGCAGAGCCTATCCATCCAAGACGAATCCAGATATTTACTATAAATCAACTTAATATAGCCTAAGCCACGTGAAATTTGAACAGTGTATTAATTATAGAGTATAAAGGTGTAAAGATGCTAAGAAAATATTTTTTTGAAATTCAACTTCTTAAATTCATTTGCCGTGGTGCCAGCTACTAGTACTATGTGTTTGATTAGCCTAGTCTAGTTAAATTTAATGCTGGCTCCAGACGTGCGATCTGCGCTATGAATCTTCGGCGTTATTCACGACGTGAAAACCAGTTGCCTCTACACTCGCGCAGCTTCGCAAACCTTTCACAGTTTCGTTCACGCACTCATCGAGAACGGACGCCGATCTTGCTGCCATCTCTTTTGCGACCCTCTCTCTTTTAGCTCTATACAATTACAATTACTACTTATTTACCAAACTTATTTTAAGTGTGTCTATGGAATATGTATCAACTATAAATATGTAGACTCTTAGTAGAATAAGTTTCTATCTTATTATATGTAGATATCTGCTTTATTTCGTTTTTCGTAATAAATGCACTAACTTAACTGTTAGTTACTTTCTATCTGTTGTATTTATTAATACCGAGCATATAACGACAAATGAACATGTTTTTTATATTCTCATATAACAACTAAACCCTAAAAATTAAATGGAAGTGTCGATCAACTGCCAAGATTCACCAATGTGAAAAACCGACTCCGACCGGGTAACGCCGCGAGCCGCGAACGCGAATGCGCGGGATCAGGCGCGAAACCGTCAATCTATCCACATTCTCGGTTCACGGCTTTCGCGGACTGATCGCGCTTGAATGTGGAGCCGGCATAAGAATAAAACTTTAAAAGACTGCAACTTTCAATTTTTAGTTTAGTTATTTAAAGTTGAAATCCCTGTGTGGACATCTTAACAATAAATCCTCTGTTGCTAAAACTTTGCAGCTTGATAGAATTACGTTAATAGGTCACGATTGACGAGGAATGTAACATTTTTTAAATCAGCAATTTTCGTGTTTGGGTACAATTAACTAATTATAAAAATGTTTGAGTTTTTGTCAGGTTCAAACTTCCTTTTGACTGGACTGCACATGATTTTATGGTTTTAAAAATATTAAATTAAATAAAATTAACATTGTTTTTTTTTTATTATCGAAGTAGGTAAATACACTCAATAAATATTTACAGTTATCATGGAATAACCCGTTTTCAAGATACATTAAATATTCAGGATTCATACAGAGACAAAGGGGAAATTAAACACATACGTGACACCCTTATTTCAGCGACTTTCTACATTAGGCTTAAAGACTTTCCTCTCTCGCACGTTTTAATTTACAAAATTTATAATATCAGAACTTCTTATTGCGTTTTTTACCCGACTGCTAATGTAATGTATATGAAAATGTATATGAAAATGTATATGTATATGAATGTATATGTCTTTGGCGTGCCCTAGAGCCTAAACGGCTTGTCGTATTTTTATATAAATGCTGTCGTTTGTTAAAAACCGATAGGCTAGCCACTTTTCGACGGTGTTGGCTTTGGAGATTAACTTTGGCGAAAGCACCGTTGCCTCTAAGTCTTTTAGCTCTCCCGTTGACAGACTCCAACGCACAAGCTGGTATTTAGCTGCTAGGTAGACTTTGAAAAAATGGTACATAATAAAGACAATAGAGAATTGAAAACCTCTACCTCTTGTTGAAGAACTCTACCGATGAGATGTCGGTCAGTGGTATTGATGCACCAAATTCACCCTAAAGAAGTTTCTTATTGTACACTTACTTACCTCACTGATATCCAACAGATAAGAACAAAATTACGAAGATTATTTTTAACAAGTTCTTTTAAATAAAGTAATTACCAACTTCATTTCAACTGGCGTCTATACAATTTTTATAAAAATCAAATAAAACCATTAATTTTGATAACATTTGAATAGGATCACTTCAAATTAGTGCCGACGTATCCCAAAAATCAGATACAAACATTAAAGAAGTTATATCCAATTGAGCACTTCCTACTCTTTCGGAAAGTCGGTAAAAAGCTCTTACATTTTTTCTTTTGTATGTATCGTTGTTTTCCTTTTTATTACTGAAAATCTAAAATTGCCCAGATTCGCTGTTTCATTTAAGTTGGCACTGACAGGAGGGGAAAAAGGTAAGTATATACGAGTATAAGGAAGGTAGCTAGGAAGCTTATTACTTTCAGCAAATTTATAGGAAACGGTCTCAAGTGGAGGGTGGAAAACGGGCTACATGGAAAATGTTTACTCAGATTACTGTGTAATCTTTAGGATGTAGGTTAATCGTAGATCATTGAATTTTATGATCCAGGAATTGTTATTCTATGTGGCTCGTTTAAACCTGCTCTTTAGTTCGCAATTTAAGGAAAAGTATGTATTTATTATATATAGGGCATTTTATACAATATCTAAGCGCACTAAAATTCCGGTCTCAACGCCTAAGTTTCTACGAAATATATTTTTACCCGGCTTACTAGAGATACCAATCAATGGTATTGCAATTGATATAGAAAACCCAATACAGTGATCCAATTTGTGTCACTTGCACCTTGAGCAAATAGCCAAAATGGGCCGTCTCCTTTATTGTCTCAGTTCATCTATTTATTATCAAATCGTCTACAGTTAGTGAATAAAAACAATTATAAAAATGAAAAATGTTTCAATATCTCACCAGATCTAATAATATTTTGGGCTCCTTTTAATGTATACTCGGGTACATTATGCAGGTTTTTTTTTTTTATTATGCACTTTTTAGTCATGCAATACACGAGAGACAATTGAAGGACAGCCACGCTTATGGCATGCTGCTGATTTACCAGATCTATAGTCTCTTGGGCTCCTTGCAATGTATACAGGCCACTTTAGCTACATTAGGCAGGTAAGGTCGCGGGTAGACACTGAATAGTCTGTTCTGTGCGATGAAGCTTACGTTCTTTGCCATGTCTTACATGAGGGCATTTGGAGACCGAAGTAGCAATCAAGCACGTTTTGAACAACAATCGTGTTGGTCATATGCTATCACTTGTTTGTTTCTTACCGGATCTAGTCTCTTGGGCTCCTTGCAATGTATACAGGCCACTTCAGCTACATTAGGCAGGTACGGTCGCGGATAAGACACGGAGTAGTGTCCATTCTGCAGGATGAAGCTGACGTTCTTAGCCATGTCGTAAACGTGAGGCATTTGGAGACCGAAGTGGCGACGCAGCACGCTTTGGAGAACAGTCACGCTGATGGCATGCATTGATATGGTACCTGTTGGGTAATATTTGAATAAATAATCAGTTCTGCAAGTTGAAGGACTGGAGAACAATTGACTTAGTAAAAATATTTTTTCGAGGTCTATTAAAGTACAGGGTAAAATATCTAATACCATCCATCAAAGAGTGAATTTATTGTATATTTTGTTATTATGATTTTTATGTGCACAAACACGAACACTCTGTACATATATATGCAATAACATCCTTTAATGTTTAACATGCTACTTTTTCTTAGTCTAAATAATCATCCCGTTATTTCTGGTTGTTCTTATGCTCTGAATAAAAGAAGCGGTCACCTTCAAACATGCCATTGTATAAGTACATAGCAGTTGGTTGTAGCCATATTTTTATTGCCGTAACAAGAAAGAAAGTTAGTCAAATGCATTATAATTATGGATATATTGTTAAAAACACAAGACACCATACTCACCCACATGCCAAGCTGCATTGAGAGTTCTATCAATGAATCCCATGTTGTCCGTGTAAGCTTTACCAAAGAATGGCGTCACTGAAAATGGCGCAGGACTTCCCGAGTTACTCTGAGGCATGGCGTAGAATCCCACCGTGTTTATGTACATGAACGGCACCTTGAAAGTGTAGACTATGCCTAGAGCACATTCGGGGTAAGTGCCGTCGAGAATCATGAGATCGAAGTTCCTTCTGGATCTGATAAAGGAACGCGTCTCGAAGTCAGTTAGAAATGCGTCGCAAGCCTGGAAGGATAACAAATAGTTAGGGGTTTTATGATATAATCTTGACCAGTGGCAGTTCTGTAGACAATTAACAAGGAGACGTTTTATCTTTGAAGCTTAGACTTCGCTATTCCCTATTTAATATAGCGTTTTAAACGTCAAGGTTCACTTAGGCTTCTAAGCCAACTGAAGGCTCAAATGTGAAAGCTGGCAAATTTGAGTGCGTCCAGCTTTTGGCTCGAAGTCACTTGTTTTTTCTCTGAAGAACCATCCTTAAACTTGAAGTCTTTGCAGATGAGTAAACTTAAGCGAATGATAAAAATTAAGAACAAACTACACGTTTGTTATCGCCTTAAGTTTTTAAGTCACCGTTTATTTGTTAGGTTGTTTTGACTTGCTATTAGCTTGTCAGTGTGCACAACATTGTGCTCCCGGAAGGTTTATTTTAGGTTCAAACTGTATCTATACTACTAACTATACTATTATCTTATCTTGAAACGTGACTACACGTGGATAAAACCACTTTATCATGTCGGTTAAAATTATACGCACTGATTTTCAACCAACCATAAAGTTATTAAAATCACATATAGTAATAGAAATTGACGATTGGTTGATATTTCCGCCAAATAAAAAATTAATTAGGTGATTTTTTTAAACAAAACATCTCATTATTTTTTTATAAGTAAGTAGTAGTGTTAGTTAGTATATAAGTTAACTTTTCACAGTACCATCTCATTGACTCCTAAAAATTACACAAGAAAACCCAAAACTCACTTTATTAATAGAAACTGAGAAAACGGAATGTTTTCGTAGTATCGTTGATCGGATCATCAGAATTATCTAATTAGTAGTGGTGCTTGCCATTTCTTAACTGCGAAGATCATTAATCAAAGTTTATAAGAAATGTCGTCATTATTTGATTGATAGCAAACTATATACAGTCTATATTCCTTACTGCTACTACTTATGCCATAATTTCCCACCTACCTCATACCCGTACCGAAGAATGTCCCCTAAAGGCATTGGCTCTTCCCCCCTCATCTTGGCCCCCACCAGATCTTGGGACATGAACCCTTTCACGTAGGAGACCAGGCCTTCGGGAGCTATCTCCTCGAGACCCCCGATGTGGAAGTCTGGCGGAAACGCACTGATGAAAGTGATGTTATGACCTCTGCAATAAGAAATCAAGAGATATGTAAAGCGTAAAGAATACAAAACTAAAAAACAACTAAGCAATTGTAATATATTATACTATTTACCGTTAAAACAAAATTTGCTTGTTTAGAACTAAGTAGAACAGGTGATTTTGTGTAAACCTTTTGAGCTTATTTTTAAGTCCACCACTTGACCGACTTTATTAATTTTAAGAAATCATCGAAAAAGCATATGACTGAAGTATTAATGAAAAAACCAAATTGTCTTTAACAATGATAAAACATCTAAACAAATAATGATGATTTTTTTCCTTTGTTACAATATCTGAGGTCCAGGCGTTCTCAAGGGATGTTGACTCTTCCAACGCTCGTTTTTTTAATGAAATTCGATAGCTATATGTTTTCAACAACAGTTTACAATTTTTATGTATGAATATACTTTTCCACAGTTTATAATATTATATATACTACGCACATTTAAACCATAATAATATACATATTATTTTATAGAAATAATATTTTGATTCCTAACAATATCTAAGTTAATTATCCTCAAAAGGTATTAAATGAGATTATTTAATCTACATTTTATAATCAACTTATGGGAAAATCGAGAAACAAGAAATTTTATCTTCAAGGAAACGATGGTAATTACTCCATAGTTCATTTGAATTATTGTTAAGGCATCAGGAACAGGGGCATTACGTAAAGCGCCATTTTAGAATATTCTTTAAGATTGTTTTGAGATTTCATTATAGCGTTAACGCCTCATTCTTTTCACACTGCGTCACCTTTGAAAGCCGCGTTAATAAAATAGTGGTAGTATGGTGTGCTCCAAATTTGAATAATTGAATCGTCAACACTTCTACAGCAACAATTTCTTACTCTAGTAAATATCCTGTATCCTGAAAAATAAGGGGATATAGCTCCGACACGAGCTTTACATTGTTAACGAAGAAGCTGGAAGTAATGCTCAGTTCAACTCATTCAAGCTCAACAACCCACATTACTAGTTAGCTCTTAGGTGCGCTTAAACATTATTTAGCCATCTCACTTGATCGTGATAGCATTACTGCCTAGTAATGCTGATTAAATATGGAATGATGCCTCTCAAATGAGATGGCTCAAAATGTACCACTCGTCTTTAGAGTATTCCCCTCCATGGTTCCTCACTACTCAACAAAAGACGAATCAAGTTCGTTGCTTCACATAGCCCCCAAAAGACACATAGGTACACAAGTCAAACATATGTATGTACTTTACTTTCATAAATACGGTCGGCGGTGGCGCTGGGGTTATCAATTATGAACAAAACAAATATCGAAGACTCGTAATTTTTTTTTGAATGAAATTGAATGTTTTAGAATTAAAGAAGAAGAACGAAATTATAAACCAAACAATACTAAAACTTTACAGACTCGTGTCTCAAGCGCATAGCACTCGTGCGCTCTTACTGTTCCCACTGTTCCGAGTTTGCATTGCTCGAGCGCACTTTGTATATAGATACATAAATAAGAAATACAGAAAGCGATACATATGTCTCTTTTTAGGCGATAACAAAACACGCAATACAATAACTTTGCTTATTGGCCCGTAAAATATACACTAACATTTAAAAGATGGAATTACAAATGTACATAGTACATATTTTCCTCCTACTCGGTTCTCTTGTGCTTGCTTTTAATAAGCTTTCTTTGTTTACTGTATCTCTTTTGTGTGTGTCGATAAAATGTTTTGTCTATCTACCTATTTTTTTTATATTGATAGTAGCTTCCACTGGAGGTGAACAGACCGCCGATGCCAGAAGCAGACATGTGACAAGTTCTTTATAAACAAAGTAATTACCAACTTCCATTATGGCACGCGCCGAAAGAACTTTAACGATTATTTCTATTTAAAAATCAAACTTTTGATAAAATTTATACGAGACCAATTATAAAGAATCAAAGAATTTTGAAAAAAATTTGGGGAAAAAAAGTTTGATGAAAGGTCATCAATTATTTTTTTTTTTTTTCAAATCGGTGCAGTTGACCCAGACATATCTGTTCTATAATACTTATACTGTTCTATAAGTATATTTATTACGGCCGGTATAAAACGTTAAGATATAACGTTCTGTGCGAATACGAATCTTGCCATCGACAATTGATTAATGTCAATTTGACTAGAAATCCATTTGACATTAAGCCTCAGTTTAACGGTTTTTGAGTCGTTGCTTTCGATATTTATATCCAGTGAATTAAGCCTTCGATAATGATCGGAATGAGTGTTTGTACCGGCTCGAATTTCAAAAGTAACGATCGATAGAGAACCGTACTTGCGGTGCAGGTCCTAAACAAAAAAAACCCGTCGAATTTGAGTACTTTTTCTTTTTTTGAGAAGTCGGTAAAAATAAGAATACGCTAAACAGCTACGTGAGCTAAATGCGGTATTACGCATTGTGTTGTGTGATAACATATAAAACTCATGGATGATTTTAATGCCACTATAACTATTCTAGATCCACATCGTCAAGTAAATGACTGACAATCGCCAATGACGGTCAGTCTAATAACTTCTAATGTCCAAGGCAATGAGATGCCCTTATACGTGACGACGCTTGAAAGTTGTTTGATAATAAAGAAAATCAAATATCTTGCACGATTTCCAAGTTTCGCTAAAAATTGCCTGCTTCGTTGATATTTTTATGGTGCTTTTTCTTATTTCTTCAAGTAGGTATTTATGAGTACCTCCCTACCTAACAATAGTAAATTACTAACACATTTATGACTTGTAAGTCTACGACTGTAAATAATGGGAAGACGAAATTTAATAACTGTAATTTTTTTGTACGCGGGAAATCTTCTGTGAAACGATAGGAAAGCCTTCCCCGCTTTACTATCCGTACCTACGTTAGGTGAACAACTAAAGCCGAAAATAACTTTTAACTTGATATTTGACATTTATTAGATAATTTTATAATTTGAAACACCTCCAACTCGACGAAATTTGGAGCAAATACATAAAAAAAAATAAGAAAAAAAGGTATGAGTAGAAAGACAAGCGCTGATTCTTTCTCGCATCGTTGAAGAGTCAACATCTCCTGATGAGTTGTGCTCAGGCGAAACACGTGTCGAGGATGTCCGATACCGAAAAAAAGAGAAATAACAGTGAGGTGTGGTAGTGTTGGGATAGAACTAAACCACAAAGCTAAAAATAGTTTTCTCACGCTGACATCAAAACATAGCGGAAAAGCTCTAGGTATTATCTCTCTTAAACAGCATCTTATTAGACATGAATGTTCTCAAAATAACGCTTTTTTGAAATTATAAACTCGGATACCCAGAGCTTGTTCTAAAGCTGAACCAGAAACGCAACTTTTATTCGTTTTTTTTTTAATTTTATACATACATACAAAATTAAAGAAATAAAATAAAAATAACAATATGCCGATATAAATCCTCACATGATTCACGTTCCGTTGAGTCTATTCATCACTCCAGTGGCCTTGAAATTAAATCGGAGCTCAAGTGGAGAGCTTACGTGCTTAGTGCTTAGATTGATGCTGATAGATGTAATACGGTGTAGCATCGATCTTTCAATTGAACTAAAAAACGCTTGCGAGTCGGACTCGCGTGCTAAGGGTTCTATACCATTATACATACGAGTAGATATATACAACAAAAGTTCAAGTTCTAACTAGAAGAACAAGAATTAACATGGCTGAATTAAAATTAGTTAGGTCAAAGGCGTGTGGTAAATTCGTTACTGTTATCGATCGATTCAAACAACAACAGGTTCTCAATTCTTATGGAATTCTGGCAAAATTTGTTTTAAAGACGAGTAATTTTTTTTCCCTCTCTAACTCTATGAAATAAAACTTATGGTTAGAAATTATATTTTGATGAAAATACTTTATGTCGGGATAGTATCATCAACAAATACTGAAAAGAGAATAAAATAAATATTAAAGGATTTATTTTTGTTTGTCACCCCAATCTGTCCCCGCAAGGTGACAAACAGGAATAAAAATTTCTGAAGGCACCCGTATAAGAATCTTGATTTTTGCCGATATTCTCAATGTTAGTAACAAGAACTGGTAGATATTTGAACTTGTGTTATATAAATAATGGTACGGAACACGGTTTGACTCCTGATTTTATTATGCGGGCTTATTTGTCAGCGGTGTACTAAGCCGAAAATGGCTCACTAACTACTCATCACGGATTACGGATAACTTCCATTATGGAACAAACAATTAAATCGTGAAAAAAATATATTTGTGTCAACAAAATATGTGAAGCAGCTGATCATTTATTTTTCAAATTCATGGTAGCACCGATTATGAAAATCACTCGTTATAATGAATAAAGTGGCTAGTAATACTTACGAGTAAACATGAACAGCCTTATTAATAAACGCGTCTTAACTTAAATCGTCAATTGTCTTGTTTTGGCGCGTGACGTTCTCCATTGGATAGAACAAGACAAAAGATGCTCTAAGTTAAGACACGTTTATAAATAAGGCCGAAAAAGTTTCATCAACATTGGTTTAAAACTACTTTTACGTGTCAACCAATATCCGTACGATCATACAAACGAAAGAAAACTTAGCCAGGTCTAAGGTAGAGAGGATTCGTTGTCTTCGCTCATTTTCTCAGCAATATTCTTAGAAATAGTATTTATAACACACTTTTATAGGCTTGGTTTATCACTACAGTTTATACACATTCATTGTAGGAGAGCTCGTCAAAATTTCACGTTTGGTCATATGGGGAAGGAGCTTAGGCTTCCGGGCGTTGCCAATATTCTATAAGGAATTTCGCACTGTTAAGTTATATTAAAATAAATCGTTAAGAGCTTATAAAACTCACAGGTGGCAACACTGACCATGAGCACCAGACAAGTTCAGTTTTTTAAAACGTTGTATCGATAAAACGTTAAGACTTGGGGAGGGGGTATCTTTTCATATAAATTGGTCACGTGGTTTGGGTACGTTCCCTATCTCTGTTACGAAATCTTAGAAGCGTTTTTTTTTCTTCTTATAAACGTGACTGATTTGTATCTTTGCACACTTATCAAAAACAATGCCACTAATTTATATAGTTTTATCCTGTTCTTATTTTTTCATATATTAAAATTTTCTCCCGTAGGTACCTCGCTATAAGTCCCCTGGCCAGTTCCCAGAATGGCATCTTATGTGACTTGGTTCCTCCCATGGTGATCATGAGTATATCGCTGCCGCATGCTGAAGCAGCCAGCAGGACCGCCAGGCACAGGGTCGGCCATCGTGACTCGCGCTAAAAACAAAAGGAAAATAGGGGTTAGAAAACCGTAGATGCTATACGTACATATAAAAGAGTATGTCAAGAATAAATATAGAGCCTAAACTGCTGAGCCTACAGACATGAAATTTGGCGAGTGTAGGTGTAATAAGAAATATTTTTTTTTGATTCAACCCCTATCGGGTTGATGAGGGTTCAAAATTTTAAACTTGTTTATATTCCATTTCATGTCGCATTACCATTTAACCATTGCCGCGGTTAAAGACTACAAGTCGACAATATTTTGAAGTCGCACAAAAATACAACGATAGATATTTCTCTGGATTGTCCAAGTCTTGGTTGTTGTTACAAAGAATACACATAAGTAAAATTATGATTTAATTGAACAAGTGCTTAGTACTAAATTCACATGATAATTATATTGGTACGTAATGAGAAACTTAACTTTGGTACTTTTGATAACACTTAAGACGCACCAGTCAGATGAGGACGGAACAAAATCTCTATGAAGTAAGTAAAGGGCACAGATACTAATAACAAAATCTTAAAATCAAACGTTGGTTGTTAATTAAGCCGTAAGCTGATAGAAAACAGCAGAATAGGCAATGTTCCTGGCCTCCTAGTAATTTCATTCGATTCCCGGTATCCAATTTGTATAGAGTATCAGGCACTTCCTATTAGTAAACATTATCAAAGGCTTCAGATCAGACAAACAAGGGATAATGAACATTATTATCGTTTATGTCTCGTACCGTATCTTCCCATCTGACTAAACTAAAACAAGTACAAAATCCTTAAGTACGTGCTCAATATTTTGGCCCTCACCTACGTTTACAACCCTTTATTACATGATTACTAACATGGGTATTGAATTTTTATATATACGAAATATTTTTGTGATTATTCTATTGAAATGAAACTAGTTTTACCTCCTCCTCATTAGTTGAGCGAGCAAAGCGTCTCTCTTATGAAACAAAGTTGATAAGGATTTGTGTAAAATGAGATTTAAAAAAAAAAACGAAAATATATGCTTTTTTATGACCGCAATATTATTGTGGTCGCGAGGTCTGGGTACCGCAGGTCTAATTCCCAAAACATCATACATGTTTCAAGTATAAGAGCAAAGTTGTTTAATAAACGCGTACGCAATTATGCGTAGTATTTAGCTAAACGTAGATTCTCATTCGGATGTTTAGTTTCTGTTCATTATAATTAATTGATGTCAGAGTTGTTGGGTTCCCACGGCATCCCAATCAGCTTTGATTGGTGGAAAACGTAGGCAATGTGGTTTTAATGTACGATTTATGTTTATAAATATGAATAAGTATTCATTATTATTACCAAAATTTTATTTTATGGGTTGTGCATAACACAAAATAGCACTTTGATAGTGCTATTTTGTGTTGTTTTGAGATAGTTTGACATTTACGTAGCGTCCAACAGCACAGCCTTATGGTTCAATACGCTACCGTAATAGGTTTGGGAATTTCGCTTTTCATCGATTATCGAAAGCTTCTCCAAGAAGCAAATTTTCTTACAATATAACCTTCACCTTCACCAGCGAATGGTAATTAATTCTGTAAATATTCCGTTTGAAAGCATCTCATTCGTTTAGATACATGCTTAGAAAGAAAACAACGAAATATGTGCCTACAAAGACATTAAGAAATGTACTATTTAAAAAATCTTATAGTGAAAGACTTAATAAATACTTGAAATAGATGCCCTTTTGCGATAAGTTTGTCACTGTGTGATTTAAGTGTTTTTAATAAGTTATATTTCTATTTATATATTTTTCTAGTCTACACGGCTGGCAACAACCGGGTTTAATATCTATTTTATTTACACCTGGCAAGGGTTGCTAAGTTTCATCTTTGTTTTTTTTTATAACGCTGGCACCGTCTGTGACAATTGAATTATTTAAATTAAAGGTTCAAAGAAGCTTACAGCTCTAAATGTTTTGCGGTAATCTGGTTGCCAGCGTCCTTAGTGAAATGGTTGGAAAATCGTTGCGATTTTCTCAACGATTTGACCCAAATGTTTATTTATCCGTGAATTAAATTATTGCTCTTCGTACTCAGATACCCATTGACACACAAACGCAAAGTGTTATCGCCGAAACGAATATTATTATTGTGATTTCAAACGATGGAGTAACAGTTTTGAAAGAGCAATCAAATTGCATTTAGTAGTGGACGGTAATGTAATAAAATAACTACTAAGTAAATTTTATAAAAAATTATGTATATGTCACTTGTGACACTAGATGTAAGATTTTTCCTGTATATTTGAAGTTTGTGTGTCTGCAATAAAGAGTTAATTCATTCATTCATTTATGTCCGTCATTGTAAACAATCCCTAGTAAAATGCAGTTATAACAATAATTCCAAAAAAAATCGGAAATGTGTGAAATAATAACTACTGTCTAATGTCCTAAACTGCTATTATATCGATTTCCTAAAATAGTTATCAGAATTATTAAGCTTTAAAATATTAATATGTCAATGGGTACGCGTGAATAGCGGAGCGAGGAGAGTGTTGCGTTATCCATTCCATCAATCGCGCTAGTGCCTCGTAAACAGTCAGTATATAATTTACTAGCTGGGCTTGTTACCCGCGGATCTCTATTTTTTTTTTAATTAACCTATGTTACGCCGTGATAATGAAGTTTTCTAAAGCGAAAGAATTTTTGAAATCGGTCTATAAGATTTTGAATTCTCTTATAACAATTTATAATATATATGTACTTAAAATAATTATGACATACATACTGTAAAAGAGGTTATTTTTCTATTAACATTAATATTCTACATAATATTAATATATTTGTAAATAGGTAATTAGGTGTGACCTCTATGAGGGTTATTAGACTCATAACTAAAACCCTATAGAAATGTACGTTAAATTCGCTGATCATTAATTGATGCAAAAAGGGTCAAGAGTAAACTAGAAAGCAGGCGAGTATACTTCCTTATCGTACGTAACTATGTTATCGAACGGCAAGTAGTGTTCATAGCACACCTGTAGCTATCACGTAAAGTAAGCGATAAAAGAAGCGAAACAAGTAAAAGTAATCTGGCTTTCGTTTTGACGGAATAAAATAGGTGTGGGTGTATATGTCCGCTAAACTAGCGTTTTAACGACTGATGTCAAAGAGCGCTCATGGAGAGAGGATATAAGTAATTCTCTAATCCTCTCTTTACAATCGTACTAAAAGAGATACTGTAAAACTCCTATATCCTTCATCCACTATTATCGTGCGAACTGACAAATTGTAGATTTATTCTATTTTCCGCCAGCCATAATCTGCGTATTTTTAAGTCACGAGTGAATCGGTTTTTTCTAGTCAATCGGTCTAAATCTTCGGCCGCAACGTCGCTTTAGGCGAAACGTGGTCTAACGCAAGACTATTTAAGTTATAACAAGTAATATTACGGACAGACACACACACAGAAAGACACGTCCAACTTACAACACCCCATCGTTTTTGCTTAAGGTTAGCAATAACCAGCCATAGGCCTTCAAGCGGCCAAGAAACGAAACTACAAACTTACTTCCAAGTATTCCTAATAATCAAGGCCATTAATAGGTTATTTGCTATCTCGTGTGTATTGTTAACTGCCTCAAGGTATGGAGCTATGTTGACTCTGTGTTGCTACGAACCATTCCTATGATATTATTAAGTAAAACGTTACTAAGCGATGTGTCTGCCTTAATAATTGTTCTTAATAATCTAGTAGTTCTACGAACAGTTTACCTCTAGGGCAGATTTTTTTTGCAACCTTTCTCGAAAATTTCTCGGCTGATAGTAATGAGGCATTTTTCAAAGCGGCTAACCTCATTGCGGCGTGTACTGATATGAATTATACAAGTACGCTGGGCTTCATATTGCTATAATGACAAATAATCTCACGCGAGTATTAACATCTGACTGCCTGAAATTTAAATGTGGTTAGAAGCGAGTTCGGAATAAACCGCCTGCTAAATCATTAAACCTGTGTAACATCCATAATATCTTTTTTTTAAATTCTGATGTTCCCACTGTCACTCTCACGACTAAGACGAATTTATTGATACCACTCTCATAAAAAATACGACAAGCCATTTAGACTCCTTCATTTGGGGAGTTCTTCATTCGGGTAAAAAATCTACGGCTATGCTTTTGCAGAAGCTTTCATACAGAAAGAAGACGCTAGAACGAGTTACACGACCTATACGAATATGTATAAAAACCATCCAGTCAGACCTTAGTGAAAAACCATATAAATGATAAACGTGTGTATCGCCGTAAAGAAATATCATTGAATTTATGGGTTGCCTTAGGGATAATTTGCCTCTGCATCTTTGCATGCTCTATAATAACCAGACTTTAAACCAAAGTTAAAATAAGAATCGATTACCTATTTTGAGACTAAAAGATTAATTTTAAAGGATATCCGAGTAAACATAGTAGCTGTCACCCGGCGCGTTGTTTTAAACTGTAACCACCTATTTGACCATCTTAGAGGTTAAATTTCCAAATACAACTTTCTTAGTACATCCCTACGCCCTAAAATGAATGAACCATCAAAATTTCATGACTCTATGGGCTCTAATTGCTCACCTAGCAAATATCAGCCAGTCAGTGAGGACTTATATACAGAGAGATGTTTCAATGACAGGTCACAAAATTGTATTAAAAAAGTAAATATCTAGAACCAAGCATTAATTATCTATTTTCTTTCTATTTTCTTAAGATGAATAATTTATCATCAACGTAGCAAAATGAATTAACATCTGCAACTAAAAGTACTCATCTGCATTCCTTTGAAACTACAGAAAGTGAATTAGCATTAGTGACACTACCTGCAGATGAAGAATGAATAATAATGCTATGAAAATTAATTAAGCTGGAATTTTATTTTCTGGAGACTGGTAAGATTTTTCTTAATTTATATTCTTGCTTCATTTAAGCTCTTGCACAGATTTTTAGGCTGGAGCAGACCGCATTCAGATCAGCGCCGAGCAGTACAGCACAGCACGGCTTATCACGTTGTAATGTAGGAAGCATTATGGGGAATGGAACATCTAACGCAAGATGCTGTGCAATCACGCGCGCCACCCCAAGTCAAGGCAGACTATACGTCATTACGCTCGAATACGTCAGTCATGTTTGAAACTTTTAAAGGGAAATGGAAGATATCAAGAACATTGCAGTAGTGAACAATTCGATAAACAAAAAAGGCCGGTGTGACATCCTACGCAACGCGCTGAGACACAACGCGATGCACTGCAACGCAACGCGTGCGGTGTGCTCCATCCTTTAATGGTTTCAAAGTTTTGAAGTTCTATATTAGTGCCGCGTGTATCGTCGCACGTGACTTAAGATTGAATGCAATGAAGTTTCAAACCTTGACCTCAAGTATCCTTTGTTAGTACACCCCTATAACGACCCTATAATTAATATACCCTCGAAATTTTAGGTTTAGAGGTTTTGACTCTTCGTTGATTCCCAGATATCAGTCAGTCAGGCCTTAATCTTTATATTTATATATATATATAAGTTGATAATGTGGCAAAAGATAAGTAAGTTTGTAATTGAATTTTTATTGCGTTAAAGTCATTCCTTAGCCGTGGTACCATTGAATAGTATCAATGGTACTGTTTTTTTACAGAGTTGAAGCGGAGAACTGTCAAAACGAAACCAAGAATGCTAACACTTGTTTCATTACTTTCATCGCTTACTTGAAGATACTACCACGCTCGTGACTAATACTTGCTGATAAAATAATTTTTGATGTTCTCAGTTGACCAAGTAAGTTCAAAATGCGCAATATTTTAATGATAATTATATATTTTTGCCTATTACTGTAATATAAGCTCAAAAACTTTACTTTGAAATTCAAATTACCTAATGTCACATAAAAGTCGTAACATATAATTTAGTATGTACTTTCCTCATAATAAAACGTGTCAAAAATCGTCACGACTGTTCACACCTGGCCATACCGGTTACACAACTATTTAGGGGTCCGCATAGTCTGAAGGAAACGGAACCATACTATTTATATTAATAGATAAAAATTTAATTATATTGGTATGATTAAAAATGTAACACTACACGGTTATCCTTATTGAAATGGATTTAAAAGAAGAAAAAAATCAGAGTTCAAACTTTGAACCTATAATTAAAGCCTTTTTGGGGTTGAAATTCCAAAACATTTTCTTTCATAGTACTCCCTTTACACCTTATAATGAATCCTCTCCAAATTTCATGTTTCTAGGTTCAGCGACTATCAGTCAGTCAGTCAGGACTTGCTCTTTACTATATAGATTGGTAAAATACTTGAGTACTTTACCAATATCGATATTGGTATATTTACAACATTATAAATGAACAGGTATACAATCTCATAGCTTATTTTCAAGTTAAAATATATTTTATTTTATTCGCTTTAGTTAGTTGTTACATGTATGGTTACTTTTTTTTTAGTATTAGTTTGGTTGCACCAATCGTTTTTATAATATTACTTCTCTCCATCCAAAGGTTGAATGTAAGAAATTGATTTAGGCAATAAAGTCGCCCAGTGTACTACCATTGTATATATGTCTTGTATATATTATTTTATTTTGGTATGCAATAAAGTTATATTCATTCATGCATTCAATATTTCTATATTTGATATATATTATTGATTACAGTCATACCTACCCATACATACAAAAATATTTATTAAAACTCTCTACTTTGATCTCATTGACGATATTTAATTGACGTGCATTTAATTGTGATTTTATTTTATTTTACGACTGTATTACTAGGTAATATATGTTTTATAATGTAATTATATAAGAGTGATATACTTTGATCTCTTTTTATAATGGTTTCTGGTCTAAGATGAGAGATTGAAGTTTTTTATTTGTCAAAAAGATATAAAATTATTATTTTTATACAGATTTTTTTTACTGGTACACTTTATTTAATTTAGAATAATTATCAAAGTTTCTGTATCTATCTGCATTAATTTCATATACAAGAATCTACGCAACTAAAAACCTTGTATACATTTGTAAGCTTATATTTTTTTTTTAGATTATTCATCGATAAAAAAGTGTAAAAATACAATTATCATTTATACTTATAAACCTACTGAACCAACAACCACACGGTTTAACCAGAAATAATATATTTGTTATAGCTATTTATTGTTAAACTGGTTTTTTTAATAAAGAGTATATACATAAGATACGGTGGTACACAATAATAATATATTTTTCTAATACTTATCAATTTAAAACTAAACGAACATTAAAGCGTTTTGAACTTTTTAATTTCTACGGAACCTAATCGCGTTAGAGCAACTCACACATTTCGATAAACATTAGTACATACAAAAATTTGGCATACCTAAAATGGAAAGACTCGTAATAGACGGTCACGTTTTTTTAACAATAACTTAAAATGATGTTTGTCCTACAAATTTTGACTTAGGTAGGTTCGTGTCATAATATTTCCGCCGTTGCTGCTAAATAGGTTGTCAATTTTTAAAGTAGATTTCTTATAACTAATCTTTTTTAAAAAAATAGCATCCAATGATACGGATTTCTAAAGTATTTCGTATATTTATTTTAAAGCGTTCAAGAATCGGGCGAGATTATGGCTATACACAAACCTACTAATATGTCGTCTTAAAGATTCAAGTTCAAATATTTGCTCAAATAATTATCGTCGGTTCGGTGAACTAAGTACATAACTCTCCAAAGTATCTAAGAATAATTCTAAATATTGTCTGCTTCTCTGAAAAATGTAGAGTTTAAAAATGTTTGCTTCGGTATTTACTGTTTTTTTTTTTCATAGATTGAGTTTGTCTTGACTTGAGTTTTTAACGTCGATTTTAAAAGGCCGACCGAAATACTCAAATCAAACCTAAATTATTATTTATTTACGATCCGACCCACGGCAGCGCTGTTGTGTCTATATTGTTCACGGCCACCCATCCAAAAACTGACCAGGCTGAACGTTAACTTCACTTATGCAGACTTAAAAATGTTGCTCGTCAAGTTTTTTCAACAAAATTGTTACAAGTAGCATAATACTAATTATATATTTATTATTAAACCGTGTATCTAATCTTGATGGGCCAAATAAAATATTTAATCAAATTGTAGTACTTTATGTTGATATTTTTTTATGATAATGTATGTATGGACAATCATTTAATAATTTAATTTTATTTATATTTAAACCTTTCCACAGCCGAATATATACTATGCAGGGTTATCGGCTAGGGGTGTACTAAGCCTAAAGGGAGTCACTATACTTTCACTCTGGGACCAACTCTGAATTCGAGAAAAATAAATCAGCTGTTTCACACATTTAGTAGACGACCGATCAACATTTTGTATGGAACAGCTGATTTATTTTTCTCGTATTCAGAGTTTGTCCCATAGTGAAAGTTGTTCCATATGATGAGTATAGTGACCCCCTTTCCGCTTAATACACCCCTAGCCGATAACCCTGTATATAGTATATACTTACTGTACATTCTCCAATCATTTTATAAACAGTTTCACTCTGTGAGTGCGAGTAAGCTACATATTAATTTCATGCCATTGCCAGGTTTATTTTCATCTCATTAAAATTCTTGTCATACATCCATCAATACCGGCTTGATGGGGGTCTCAACCAAATACGGAGCTCCCTTAATGATCTCCCATACAACTCCTGCAATTGTAAAGGAACACGTGAGCTGGTTATAATGCTAATTAATTTGTTTGCAAACGAACGCAAAAGGAAACTTAACTATTTGTATTAAATAACTATTAAAAGCAGCGTACACAAATAACGTGACATTACATGCGAGGTCGATTTTTGTATAACCTAGAGGACACCACCGATTATAACACGCTGAGCTTCTCTGTTTTAGCTTCTGCCTCAGCCTGCCATGAAAGAGAATTTCTTTCATCTGCGTTTGTGTGTCTGTATGTTAGTTCTCGCGTAAAAGTCGTAATTCTCAACCAATATTTACGAAACGTGGGTCAATTTTTTTATAATTTAAAGCTATATAGCCATTTGACCACACGTTCGCACGGCCACGGAAGTCAGCGATACTGTAGTCCTAGATGGAGCATGCCTAGGCTGGAATACACTGGCTCTTAAGGAAGGCTGCCGGAACACACTGTTAAGGGCTTGGCGACAGATTTTACAACATTAGGTTTGTAGCCAGGCTAGCGATAGGAAACCATACCACCATGCTATGGTTTACTCACGATGTTTTCCTTCACCGGTAGCCCAGGCTCTTTTTGCACGTTTTGTGGAATTCAACCTCGTACCTTTTGCACGGCAATCGACCCCACTAACCCCTCGACCATTATCGCTACAATCTGATCGGATCTGTTACAAGTTCAATGTCTTCAAATTTTCAGATTGTTTTAATCGTCGGTAATTTTTGAAAGGGAGGGAACATTTCATCGGCCTTTCGAATAAATGCCTGAAAAGATTTCAGAGAGAATGATGCATGAATTCGTCAACTTTTATTTTATTTTCCTCTGCAGCTTTACCAAACCTACATCTCATGATTTGGTGACAACGCTGAGATCACGTTAGGTTGAACAAACGACGTCATTTAGACGGTAGTTTACCGATGAAACGAGCAATAAAGCATTAAGTATATACTCGTATGGTATATAGAATTGCCAACGAAACTCTTTCAGTAACGAATAACCAATCCTGACACTCATTGTTAATATCAAAATTAATCATCAAAGAACGGTACAGTTCTATACAAAAACACGTTACTTTGTAACTATGCCAAAATGTGCCAGTAAGCCTCAGTTTGGCTATGAAACCAAACAGAACCGTTTTATAAATCCCATTGATGTAACATAGCCTTGATAAATATGTTAAAAAAAACCCTTGTTTTTTTGTATACATTTTACAACTTCATCTGTCTACAGAATTGTCTTCAATAACATATTTTTTCAAGCAGCGGTCGACGACTTTTCCTCAAAAAGGTCGTCACGCGAATTCCTGCAATTTAGTTCAGTTTGTTACGAGCTATTGTGTGGTATATTTGAAATAGCCTAATCGCTTTTCCTCCTAATTTGCACTTGCAGTACAAACAAAGAAAACAATTTGTAAATTAAACATATACTCGTATGCAAACAAGAAATAATTAATGGTTGAGGTGATTTTTAGTGATCTTTTTTGATTTAGTCTTTTGTTAGAGGCTTATTATTGTAAGTTACAAAATAGTAGCCTAGTACTGCTTCATGGACTCATACCAAATGTTTTGCGTCTGCGTGCACTGTGTGAATTGCCAGAATTTGGAACTCGCTACCATTGGATCTATCTTCCAACTACCACATTTACAACTGCAATACCTTTTTACTGTAATTATTTGTTTTGATCTGGTTTTTTATCTGCATCGAGTTTTTTTAGGCCGCTTCGTCGCTTTAGATATTAGAAACTATACGTATACTCGTAGGAACGTTTGAGTAAACGAAAGATTTTCTTTGTTTTGACACTGTTACTTGTAAGTCGCTGTACCGAATAATAATCTATGTATTTCAAAACTTCATAAATAACTTGACCATTGCGATCACTTTTATCATCGTCCGAGCGAAGCGAGCAAAACGTATCTGCTTTGAGTCTGGCAAATAAAATAATAATATATAAAATAATAAGATATTAGTTGTTTGGCTTTTTTTAGTTTGCTTGTTCTTGTTTTTACCTCTTTCGTGCCTCTTTAGAAGTATACGGAAATAAAAGTTAACTTGGTTTATAAGTACGTCTGACACTCTGAAATTATCATTATTTGTATGATATTATCAGCTTAATTATGCGCCCTGCATTTAATCAGCAATGTTTATTAATCCTTACCACGAAATCCATAACATAATTTCCGATTTACATCCGAGTGCTATAAACTTGAACAGACTGCTCCAATGCCTGAAGGCCTACCCCTTACCACTACATTCGTAACTTTGGGAGTCGTTTCCATTTGTTTAAATTCAAATAAGGATTTTTCTTGCTATGTGTTTAGATACCTGATTTTTAAGAGAAACCTGGATTAATTTTGGATTTCTTTTTTTATTTATGAGTACTTACATCAGAATCACTGAAAAGTGTGTATAGAAGCCTGCTGAAGCAAAAACGGTAAACTATTTAAAATATTTTGTAATTTTGAGAAAGAGTTCTTATCAGACAATAACGGTATTACAGCACTCGTGGTAAGATCTACGTAGACGTGAGGGGACCATCGTTTTGAGATTAGACAACTTGGGGGAGCAATCCCTACATCTCTCACTTGAACAAGCAATTTGTTTTTATATATCTCTGGAGCAACATTGAGAAAGTGTAAGTATGTCGTGGAGCAATATTTTAAGCTAGCTTTATACTATACGAGTTATTCCAATACTTTTTTATTCCGAGCACTTATAGTGTATAAGTTATTATTTAAAATTTTAGTTCATAAATTAGTACAGCTAGTACCACACCAGCTCGCTGTCAGTGCTTATAAAACTATATTATCATTTAGCTTTTATCCGTACCTATGTACCGTATCTAGTTTTAACAGTTGTTGTTAATGTTAATATGATGGCTCCCCAATTAAATAAAGAAATATCCTAATATTAACCATATTTCAGGTATATTTTTATATAAAAATTTATAAAATGACAATAGACTTAAATACGTCAGATGCCATAACAAATAATTTAGAAACACAGTCTATTTCACCGCGTTTGAAAAAAATCATACAATTGTACATTTTTTTCAAATTGATTGAGGCGTCTTTGAGAAGTCGGGCGAAGAACATACTCCAACGAATCGAGAACATACTCCAACGAATCGAAAACCTACTGTTTGTTACGATGTCAGTTAGAAAAGTAAACTTTATGCAAGTTGTATTTTTTTCTGAGCAATTTGTTACGAAGTTGTTGTGTAAGTTATTTGCGTTATTGTCGTGTTACTGACCCCTCAGTAAAAAGTGAGCTGCATCTAGTCCAAGGTTTATCAGAGAACGTCGTCAATATGCAATTTATAATGGAGCAAGTAATACGTAACGTAATTGATTTATAAGTAACTAGCTGCGCCCTGCGGTGTTACCTGCGTTAATACAGGATAAATTAGCCTATATGTGTTAATCCAGGATCAAAGCTATCTCCGTACTCAATTTCATCCATACATTTTTGCAATCTTTCATGTATAAAAAATTACTAGGACTACCTATATTAAAAAAAACATGTGATGACGCCAAGGGGTGCGTAATTTAAGTAACTTGAAAAATTCATGCCCTAATGGAATGTTCCAAAAGCTTTCGGTAACTAATTATATCGACTTTGAAATAATTAGTAAGCGTTAACTTCAAAACGAATCGGTACGAGCCGCAATATTCAATTTGTAATAGGAGGATTATGGAATAATAAATTGATACAGGATAAAAAGTAGCCCATGGGTTAATCCAGGGTCTCAGCTATATCCGCTTAAGCTTGTTACTTATTCAGGCAAAACTGATGAGTGGATTTGGATGTTTGGCACCAAGATATTGGCTTATATATTGGTTTAACACATAGAGTACTTTTCTTTGTTCACGTGGAATAATTAAAAGTTTCCACAGGTAACACCACGGGGCACAGCAAGTTATAAATTCAAATGCTTCTGTTATGATAATGTTTACTTGTTTCTGCGATGCGTACTTGTTTCAGCGATGGTCATTTGTTTAATTTGTTAGATGTAGATATGATATGTTAGGTCTGTCTAACGTTTTATGCCATAGACATAAATGTATAGTCCTTACTTCGATTTGTTTTGTTTGAAAAATAAATACTTATAATAATATATTTTTCGCTCTAAATGTACTTCTGTCCAATCCATACCAACCGAATCCGAATCCCGAATACCGAATCTGTCCAATCCAAGATCTGTCCAAAAGTGAACAATCGCTGATAGCGAGAACCTTCAGTCAACATCTTGAAAATCTCTTGCTAGATGGTTGGACCAGGGCCTGGGGTCGGATACAGAGGGCGGTGATATCATCGGTAGCTTGGATCCGCTGTTGTCGGCACTCTAGGTGTAAGTTTTTTATAACATATATTGATTTGTATTTTAAAAAACTTATATTTATATTTAATAAATAGAATGAATACCAAAAATAATAATAATATTACTTTAATTGAGACACATAGATCCATATGTACACATAATTGTAATTTTACAGTCAAGAGTAAAAACTTAAATAAAATAACAATAGGTAGAGGTTATTGTTATGTGGCAATAGCCATCAAGGGTCTGTATGTCGAAGTCAGTATAAGTCGGTCAGCTAGGCCCAGTTTTTAGACGTGTCAACTTTGAACATGAACATTGCTATCCTTTTCCGCTGTATAGCATTGAAGGAGTCCTGCCTCGATTCAGTTAAGTTGTAGGTCCCAGCTGTTAATTCTAAGATAACAATTGCAGGCCATGTCAGAGACCTTCTGACACCTTAGAAACTAACACTCAAGTAATTAAGGACTAGGATATAGATTAAGTACTAGGCTAGAGATTCTGAGAATGTATAAGTGTAGATTTCTTTCTTTATTGTTTAGGTACAATTAACAATTTACAAAAACAACTAGTCTAAAATGTTTATAGAGAATAAAAGTATCTCCCGCTAAATTGTTTTTCAATAGTCTTAAATTAAAGGTTACCTGGAAGAAATTGCTTGCAGAAGGCCGCGATTTGTGTGACTAGATTTATTTATTGATTAAGATGGCTCATTATAGTCCATTTACATTGATAAATTCAGGGTCGTAATTATACTCTAACAATAAATATTAAATTATCAATAACTATAGTTGTAAGAGAGGAACGAAAAATATGACCAAAAACCCGAAGAACTGTGCATTCTATATTTATAGATAGGTAACAGCAGGAAGACCTTTGCAGAAAATCAGAATATCTTTGCCATTACTTAACCGATATTTTTCTATAGGTGGGAAAGGCTGTTAAGGTCTGAGAGGAAAATTTTTACCCCGAAAAAAATACTGTTCCCATGGGACGATCTGCGAAAACGTAGAGCGCAGCTAGATTCAGAAATAAATGGCATTATGGGCCAAATTGGTACCTTTACAATTTCTTTTTTAACCGACCTCAAGAAATAAGGATGGAATATTTGGACGCGTGGTCTAAAAAAACAATCCAGTGAATAAATAATAATAATTGAAAATATTGAATCTGGTTTTGATTTTTTTCAAACTATTACTCACATGATCTTGAAATTTAAAAACTAATTACCAAATTTCAGTAAAAAAATGTGTAGCAATAAATTATGTAAAAAAACATCATCAGGTTACTATTGTCCACTGGACAATAGTAACCTGATGATGGACATACGCCACTTGCATAACACGCCACTTGACCCTATCCTGGGCTTCTCGTCTTCACCCCCTGTAAAAAGTAGTGCGTTTCAATAGGACTTCCTTCCCAGTTTCTAGCTTTGTAGACTTGGGATTGGCTTCCCAATATTATTTTTTTAATATGTTTGTTTATTCGGCCCGTTATAGGTGGAGCACACTTCCCTATGAACATCGACGAGTAAAAAATATTAAAAAAATAAATTCACTCGCAATTTGAAAGGACCCAGACTATTATATCGACCAGCTATCGAGAAATAAAGTAACCGCTAGTGAGTTCTACAATTCGGTTGTTCTAAATCTGAATGGACCGCGGAATAAACAAAATATTAAATTAATTATTTAACTAAATATATAATTAATTATTTAACTAATAATTTAATTAATTATTTAACTAAATATTTAGTTAATTATTTAACTAAATATTTAGTTAATTATTTAACTAAATATTTAATTAATTATATATTTCAAGGATTGCAAGGATCAGCAATAGCAGTTGTAACATGAAATCTCTGACGATCAATCAACTGGAAAGGTTGACAAACCCCTCCATCCTTTCCAAGAGACATATTGCGCAGAAGGTCGTTATCGATTGACACAATTTATCGACCCTATAGTCAACAAAGAGTAAATTGCAATATGTAATCACGTAATATTTGCATTCCAGTAAATAAAATAGATAGTGTTGCGGTACAGAGGTTACAAATAATAAGTTTCGTAATTCCATTCCGCAAATTGCTTGCCCGAGATTGAATTGCCATATCGGCATGCCCAGTCGATTGAAACTGTAATATATTCTACTAGCCACGCTCCGTGGCTTTGTTTCCTTAATTTTTAATTTTTTATATATATAAAAAAATCATAGATATTAAGACGCAGGATGTATTAGGCAACTACCTAGAGGGTGCACGTGTTTCCCCTAGCAGACATGGGGTCCTCACATCTTTCCCCAGCACGTTCACAAAAGATATTAAAAATGTTTCATACTGTGAACATTTAAATGAAAATTGTGTATCCGTAATGGTAGTATGTAGTATTTATTTTTGGAAACATTCTATAAATTGACGAGATACTTACTTCAAATTTATAGAACTATCCAATATCAAGAGGTACCTATAGCTAATAACGCTTTTACGCATATAATTGCCAAGTACAGTTGGAACCGCCAATGCTATTTTTCTCTTTCTCCTTTTTGGGGGAAAAGTTCCCCAATTTAAAAAAAATAAGGACTAAAAAATACGAAAAAAAAAAAATGCAACACGTATTAGAGTACCAACATTCAATAGCATAGTAAATGTAACATAATAATAAATAATGTTAGAGACTCAAAACTTCTATTCGATACACAAATAAATGCATTGTTGACCTCATAGCGAGCTTCAAAATTCTCAAGGCACAAACGAATCCAAATTGCAGCCATTCTTCTCTCACTTAACAGCCATTTCCAATAATTATCAACTACAAAGGCAACAGGAAGTCGATTCGCGTCTGTCTTGTTATATCATGGAAAGGGCAAGGGGCGGCCGTGGCACCGTTTCGTTTTTTCGGAAGTAAACACGAAAATAAAAATCTAGGATGGCTTGGCCCTCATTCATATCTGCCACCCTTTATGGAAATGCCATGACATAGCAATCATATTTTGGATAAAGTTATTTATGGCTCTTGGTCGTCTTTACACTAGTTATTTATTAGTTTCAAATCAAATGAGTATTTTTGTAAACAAATATAAAAATCGTTACGAATCCCAAACAAATTATTAAGCACAATATTTTCAAACCAATTTAGTAGACTTAATTCACAAAAATAACAGGAATAAAGTTATTACTCAGTTGAAAAAATGTTGTAAAATTACTTTTTTTTCACAAAGCTCTCCGTCAAATAGAAAAAGATAGCCTAGACGTAGTCTAGATTAGTTATTAGTATTCCTGGAACATACGATATAAGTTTTGTTTAACATCTTAATAACCTGTCAATCAGACTTATTCAAGGGCGGAAATTTTAGGCATTAGGTATTTTTGAAACACAAAAATATGTTTGAACATGACCTAAAGGTTATATATTTATTGGATCGTTTATTGAATATGTAAATTGATTTTTGTATGGTTGCCTTTCTTTCACTCAGCGTAACATTTAGTAATATATTAAAGTAAAATAAAAGTAGAATTCAGGATTTGGTTCTGTTTGTCCCATCAATCTGTTCCAGGGAATTTACAGGAAAAATCTGTATGTCTCCATACGCCTGGTGAGGAGCCAGACAGATTGTTGTATGACGAAGTTATCTACAAAATAGTTGCAACATCCAAATTTGTTTAATATCAGAAGAAAAGAACTATGAAAAACACGCCTATTATCGCCTTTAGTTCTTCATCCAAAACATTGATTTTGTGTTTTCTTTAAAAAACAACTTCAAGTTCGAGTCAAAATGAACGTTTTCTTTCCTACGAGTTAAAACGAGTAAAGTACCAGGTTATCATAAACGTGCAGGAGGTAATGCAGCTCGGCGAAAGTATCACGTAATCGAGGAAGATATAGGCGACTGGTTCTGTATGTCACTCGATATCGGTAACGCTTAGTGATCAGAGAGTGGACTTACCGGTATTCAGATTTAACCGGTATAAGGTGTATTTGTAGCTAGGGCTGTACGAAAGGGCGATTGCCTGGGGAATATTGTACACTACTGGGGCAATAGCAAAATCTAAAAACAGGCATAGGCATATCTGTATTGCATATACGTCAGCCTGTTGTTAGAGGAGTTTAAAAAGTGGTAGGCAATGGTTGATTAAATTTGGAACTCTGATTACACACAATCAGGCCCAAGGAAAACAACAACTTGTGGATGTACGGAAAATAGGAAAAGCATCTCAACGCGCGAAGTAGCAGGGTGTTGGAAGGGCGATTCAATTCACAATTATCATTCACATTTTATTCCATTCATTATTATTTGCATTTATTCCACCGAACGAAATACAAAACGTCTATATTAATTATGCTATATGACAGATTGTTGAAGTCGCTACCGGCTTGTCTATTGCTCGATGATTGTAAACTGGGGCTTTCTTGTAGCCGGCAAAGCGGTTCAACATCGTTAACAACCCTTCGACCGTTTACGATAATCTTGCCCTGAGCGCTTGCAACTGTTACTATGACACTCAGATCTATTATGTAAGCCTTCGATGTAGTGAGAGCATATAGGTAGTTACTTAGTGACTTCTCGTTATAAACACTCTTACGAGTCCCGCGGCAACAATGGCATAAGCTGATAACCCCGATATGGGAGGCCCTTTTCCTAAAGATTTACATAAAATTAGAACCTACTGTGGAAGATTATATTCTATAATATACAGTGTTGCTACATAATAAGAAACTTTAAAGACAGGTTAATGAATACATATTATTAAACAATAAGAGCGAAAATAATCAAATGTAACCTACTAGTTACCACATTTCAAATGCTCATGAATGCTGTGTAAAGTGAATGAATTAACATTTTATTTGCTAAAACTGTACGACCAAAACTTAACCGTAGCTTACCTTACCTTTGACCTTAGTCACCCAGAACTCTTAAAAACTAGTTTCTAACTAATAATCATCAAGCCTATATAATGTATTTTAATATGTAGTAAAACCGGAGATTTAAAAACACGTGGATTTGAATTCAAGAGGATAATTAACTATTTTATTAGGGTACCGTAATTCTGCAAAGAATCCTTAACAAAGTTTCGCTCTAACCGTCCGATTTTGTATAATATGAGAGATGACACCTATACACGTAAATTGGAGATGATTTTTTATCTACAATTTCGTAGGTATGTGTACCAAAATGCCTTATAGAATACTATTCTATTAAATAGTTATGTGCCTAAAATAAGGTAGAAAACCTTATTTAAGTTGTTCTGTCAGAGTTCCGTGCAGGGTTCCATATTCTTATAGGTTACGGAACCCTACAATATGGGCATCTTGACTTGACAAAGTTATTTAAACTTAATGACATAATTTAATGGCCAGAATCCAGAACAGGAATGAAATAAACCGGATAAAAACTATTTTCTTACACGTGTTCCGCCGTCTGTCTTTCGTTAGAGAGATGATAGTTCAAGTTTAAAAAAAAATTATAAAAATGTGCTAAGAATTTTACGCAGCTGGCTGTCGAAAAGTTCTCGATAGAGAAATATTTGGTAGCTTCAGCAGCGCTTCTAACGGATGCATATGGAACTTCATCACCTCACATCACATCACATTCGCACTAATATTATTAAATCAAAAGTTTGTGAGTGTGTGTGTTTGTTTGTTACTCCTTCACGCTCAAAAGAGCTGTACGGATTTGGATGAAGAAAAATTTCGCACCAGGATAGCTTAGCACAGGATATTACACACTTCTTATCACGGTAAAATGTAGTAATCCCGTGGGATAATCAAATCGCTGAGAGTAACATCGCGTGGCACAGTTAGTGTTACCATTTATACTTAGCATTTAACCAACGAATTAGCTACACGCCCGTGGGTGAGACTTTAAAAAATATTTCGTAGTACCCCTCCACCCTAAAAAAGGGTAAGTATTATCGAAATTTAATCTCTAACTTTAGCAGTTATATATATAGATATATAGTTAGATTAAACTCTCGAATATGTGCGTGATAGTTCTACCCTGATCATCCCCCTCATAAACACCATGACGTCAAGACGCTATCAAACTGACTTGAAAAATGTCGGTGTGAAAGAAAACACGAAGGTTTCCTGGATTACCATGAAAAACGAATCCGAGAGTTGACTCTACTTTATAGACGTGTTTTCTAAAGTATAGATTGTAGAATGGCTACTATGAATATTTGTTCCTATTAGAGCAATAGTAGATATGAATTAAGAAACGTATGAGAGTTTTCTTTTTCATACCTTAAATCTTTATTGTTATCAAAATATAATAAAAAAATGTTTATCCTATACTGCTATGCATTTGACTACAAGTCCGCACGACCACGGAAGTCAGCGATACTGTAGCCCTAGATGGAGCATGCCTAGTCTGGAATACACGAAAGAAAGGAAAGCTGCTGTTTTTTTCCGATAAAAGTTAGACTTGGCCAAAGTTTTTTTTATTTAGGTTCTATTATAACCCCTGATAAATTACTAGATCCTTTCTAGTACATTTGCAACATAACGGGAATTCTTTTTTCTTTTGATTTATCAAACGGAACATGTTATTGGGTTCGGATTGATTTTTTGTCAAACTCAGCTTTAGTAATAACCAGACCTAAAACAACTCAGACATGAGAATAACATTTACTTATATAGTTTGCTACTACGTAAACTTTCTTGTTTGATTGTTGGATGAGGCCTATACCCAAATACGGGGTTCTTGTCCATGAAAATGAAAGAAATGATAGCAACTGAAAACAGTTTTACCTTTTATTAGTGTAATGTCATATGTATATGTTATTTTGTTAATTTTTCATTTAATACGGATGGATATAAATGGGCTTGTCATTGTATACTATGTATACTTTCTATTTGATTGGAAATTTAATATCTTCAAATATTACTAAAAAACATTTACTGCTTCACCTTGTCTATGATAAAAGTTAGATTTTTAAATTACTATACAACTCCCTGATACTGTTAAAATCTGTCGGCAAAGAACAATACCCCCCTAATTATTTCTCAGTTTTAATATCACGTCAGAAGTATTCCAGATGTCTTTAGTAGGTTACTTTCTACTTTGACTTCTCATTACTTTTCGCATACTACTTAATAGTGTCAACGAGAAATACCTACTAGGCACCATATGCAAACGCCAATTATTAAATGCCTCTTACATTTTGTAACTTCAGGATGATTACTTACTTAGTACCAAATCCTGTGTAAAAATTTAATGTTTAAAAGTATTTTTTTGCTGTAACACGATGCTTTATATTGTACGTAGATAATATTAAAACTTAGTAACAATAGGATATTGAGTAAATAATCGGCTAATCAAAATACATAGTAATTACTATTCAACAAAGATTGTTAGTAGGTAGGTAGCGTACGATTAAATTAGATACTTACCTAAATCTAATACAGGTATTTATCTGGTCTAATGAGATGTTTAATATCGTATAGCATGCAATACATACAACTACATAGTTATTATTATTTAGATACTTATACACCGGTCAGTATCCGGCCTAATTTGTGATTATCCAAAATCTAAAACTACGTGGGTTATTACTTTTTTTTAACAAAGCGTCTTTCTTTCGTGTCTGTCAAATGTCTCGTTTTTCGGTCTGCCTGTATAAATGTCTGACTGGAAATTTCGTTCTCGCGATTTCGAGTACGAAATTTCAATAGCAACTTTCCATCATAAATATATACCATAAACTATACACCTCTCTGTAGCTTCTTGCATGCCTAACTCTAGCCAAAAGCCTTTTATATCATTAAGTTTTAATAATCATGATTTACGAAGTATTTCTTCTAGAAAAAGGTGTTTTGTTGCGGGGCCTATTATCCGCAATTAAGCGATGGCAAGATCCGTACTTGCAAAAAACCTTATACTCGTAGCATAACGTTTTAACCGGCCGTAATAAAATATACCTACAGTAGGTATATTTTATTAGGTTTATTTCTATTATTATAGAACCCTACTTGCACTGTTGCTGGATTGTTGATTTCTTTCAACATAAAAAAGAAAATTGAATATGTTCTAGAGTAGGCAGAAAACTTAACTACTATATATAAAACACGATAAAACCTCTATCTTACAATAATGCCTTATCTCGGGGAAAATTTATTTGGAACGAAAATTATCACCAGCGTTTTTGCTCGCTTATACGAGTAGCTTGACTTGTCACCAAGGAGCGTAGAAACTTCAAAGTTTTGGCCTTGATTTCACCCTAAATTTGTTGGAATTGATTACGTTTTGAGCTTAATGTTTATACGGTATACGACGAAAGCTTTCAACTCAAAACCAGCTGTTGATCTGTAAGAAAATCTCTTTAGCCGATTACCGGAATTGGCTTATTTTATTTATCAACGGAATTTGTACATATTGACTATATTAGCGATTACGTAGTCAATACAGCCAATAAAATTACACACTCAATTTACTGCAGAATGCTCAGCTTTTACGGTACGAAGGATCAAAGAGGATCTTAACACCTATAAAATGCGATATGCCGTAATAAGGTCGTACCAAATACACCCCTTTTAGCTTATCTCTTCTCTTATAACGTTCCTAACAATGTGAAGCTATATTCATGTATCAAAGGATAAAGAAAGTCATATCTCGTGAGGTCTTAGTTTAAGATAACCAAACTAGTTCCAGAGCGTTAAGATTAACACTGAGATCGAATTTACTTAGTTTAATCTAAATTAAAGCGTTTTGTTTGTAAAATCTGCAGAATGCAGAGAAACTTAAATGCAGAGAGCGTATTAAATCGTCTACTATCGCGTCTAGCAAAGCAAAAATTAATTTAATTAGGAATCTTTGCAAGTTAGTGTTACTGACAAAAAAAAATAAGTTTATTTAAATGAATAGCTAAGTGTGCTATTTGGTCTGGTGGTTTGTACTGCATAAATATTCAGCGTGAAGTGAGAGAAAGTTCAGGAATGGTAACAGATAAAGAATACGATTAAGCTTGCCTTACATTGAATAGAAAAATATTTTGTGTAGGATGAACCACCGGATCTTCCTCGATTACTTCTAGATCTCAACCGAATATTTTACCTGACTTTAGAAACACCTAGGATCTATAAATGTCCAAATACAAGTAAAGATATGGTACATAAGTTATAGATAATTATAATTTTCAGGTTGCCAAATTCGTTATTTTATACAAAATGTGTATGAAAATAAAACATAATAAAGGTTATCGGTAGGGGGTATAAAAAGCCGAAAGAGAGTTACTATACTCATCCTAAGGAACCACTTTTTCTATGGGACTAGCCTGAATCCGAAAAAAAAATCAGATGGTCTATACAAAAAGTTTATCGGTCTTTAACAAAATGTATTGAACAGCTGTTTTATTTTTCTAGAATTCAGCGTTTGTCCCATGAAAGTTGTTCCTAAACATGAGTATACACAACCCCTTTTGGCTTAGTACACCCCTAAACCCTGTATTAGATAAATAATTATCCTTTTTAGGTTTTCTAATAAGAAATATGCAATAAAATATTGCATTTGAAGAGACTTGACTATAATATGGCTGATCGTAACATTATAATATTGTTCAATAAGAAATAATATTTGACAGATATGCCAAACATTATTAAGAATAATACTCAGACTCTTTTCAATGTCGTCGTCGTTTATTTTTATATTTATTACTTTCGCAATGAAACCTTTCATCAGAACACCAAATAGACTTTTATGCTATTTTTAGAATAATCTAATTCAAAATTATTCGTAAGTAATGTAGGCAGTAATTCTACTACATTTAGTACTCAGACTATAATTAATTGTTAACCGAAGTTTTTATTTTATATTTCTTTACCAACTTCCAAAATGTTTGGTTTAATGATCTGTTATGGATGAGTTGAATAATAATAATATAGGACAACTTCTACACAAAGGTGTTCAGGTCCCAAACTAGGCAAAGCCTGTGCTATAGTAACCTGATGACTGATATACATACTTATATACATAAATACATACTTATATATATAATAAATACCCAGACACAGGTCAAACAGACATGTTCATGCACACAAATGTTTAACCTATCCGGGGATCGAAACCGGGACCAGCGGCGCAGAAGACAGGGTTGCTACCAACTGCGCCAACCGGCCAGTCAAAAGTTGAATGAGTTTATTTTGCATTATTATTTTGGTACACATATATCATACCAAAAATTATTTCATCTGTCTGTGTAAATGTGTAAATCGAATTTTTCGGAATGTTTGGGATTTGCACTTGGAGAGAGGTAGGTATTTAATCAAGAAGAAAAGTTTGCTAAGGACCCATTAGCACTATCAATTATCTTTGTATTAACTAGCGGCGCCATACGTTTTCAACGCGATGAATGATTGATCATCCTGTGACAGCACTTCACTTTTCCGGGATCAATTAGTATATGTGTTAATCTAAATAATTACCTATCTTCGTACCGCATTTCATCTAAATCCGCTAAGCCGTTCGAGGGTGAAGGAGTAACAAACATACAATACACACATAAAAAATCACCTTTATAATATCAGTGCTATTTTAACAAAATTAGGTAGATATGTGGTACACAACAGAAATAATTCAAAATGTATAATACTAATAAATAAATCGAAAAGCTCCTGATAGTGCACAAAATAGTTAATATTCACTCGAGGTCAACTGTTCGCACAAGTTAAGTCTAGTGTCAATTTTTCGGCCAAGTACTTCTTTATATTATAAGGCTTAGTTTACAGAGTTTTCGGCTAGAGGTGTGCTTAGCCGAAAGGGGGTCACTATACTCATCCTAAGGATCAACTTTCACTACGGTACCTACTCTGAATTGTAGAAAAGAACTTCAGCTATTTCATACATTTTGTCGAGTTTTTCTATGGAACAGCAATTTTTTTCCACCACAAATTCAGATTTGGTCCCGTAGTGAAAGTTGTTCGTAATGGTAGGTATAGTAACCTGCTTTCGGCTTAGTACACCCCTAACCGATGGTCTTGTTATTGATCTCACTCTTGTGTTTTAGTGTATAACGACCCTTGCCAATAAAAAAAGTTTAGTATCCAAGCCATTTGATTGGATCAGAAAGTTAGATTATGAAATTGAGGTGTTTTCCTTGCGGCAAAGTTTTGAAAGTTAAACGGCTATTAGACTGGGATCAAAGATAACGTCGCAAGCGTCTGAAGAAGTTTTGATTTAATCGACCCGTCTTAATAGATTCTCGGCTTTTATTTTAAGGATGTAATAAAAATAGGTCTCTATTATTTAAAGGGGTAAAAGTTTACGTAAAAATAAAATAAAGTGATTAGAAAAACAGTTAAAATAAATGAAAAAGAAAAGCTTAGTGAAAAAAATTCTTAGTTCGAAAACGTTTATAGATCGATCTCTTTTTGGGCAATCTTGGAAAAACCAAATTATATACTTGAAGATAACTACAAAAGGTTTTGTATAATAATAATTAAAATTAAAGTATTTATTTAGACTACGTTTGTGAACATAGTGAAAATAATTCACTGGTTCTTAATTAACTCGATTGCCTATAATCGAACCTTCGTTTTCATACTCTATCAGCCATTGCATCCAAGTGAAAGTACTTAATTAACTACACTGGCTAAATTACCTATAGCTTAACCACCCATTGAAGGCTTCTGACGCGTATCATATAGATAGCAATCGAAGCCCTCATTAAGTAAATTAATTCCATAGATACCGAACCTTGTTATACATAGACGTTTGCCAGATACAAAATATTTCAAACTAACTGTTTCCCGCTGCTTCGCATACTCCGACTCCAACCTATGTCTATTCACAAAATTAAGTCGATTCGTCACTTATTGCTAAAGAAAAGAAGGAAAAACGAACACATGTTTTTAAGAAAAATCGCGTCTTCAATTAAAAAAAAACGAATTTTCGAATAGAATAAGTACTACATACACAGTTTTTAACATATTGAAAAATAAAATATAATAGGATTTTTGCTTTGACAGTTTTATTTTAATTTACTATTAGTAAATTATTGGTTTGAATATTAAGTACCTATATTGAGGGTGTTACAAAATTTATATATTTTCTCCATATTAAAAGGATGGTGAACCAAATTTATGTAAGTAGGGAGGTACTATTATTTATTCCTACTGCTGGGCACGGCTCTCTAAATGAAGGAGGTGTAGGCCATAGTCCACCACGCTGGCCAAATTACTAATTATTCTAATTATTCTTTGCTTGTACGGAATCAAAATAAGACGTAACAGTTTTAGAACTGTCATATTTCAGTTAGTAAGTCTGGCGTGACCGAATCATCATCATCAGCCAGAAGACGTCCACTGCTGAACAAAGGCTTCGTCCTTAAAACGCCAAACGGCAAGCTGCTAATTACATGCATTGGTTATTTGTGACTTTTACTATGTAGCCGGTCCACCTAGTGGAAGGTCTAATACTAACGCTGCGTCTTCCGGATCGTATTCGCCATTCAAGAACCTTTCTTCCTCATCGGTTATTGATTCTTCGAGCAATATGGCCAGCCCTTTGCCATTACAGTTTGCTAATCCAACGAGATATAGGTCGGTAACTCCGGTTCTTTGGTGAATATCCTCATTATGGATTCATCACTAGCAACACACACTGGTTGAAAGAATGGTGATGGCGGAGCACTGAGTTGTCGAGAATCTTTGGCAGACAACCCGCTACTACTCTCAATGACACTTGTCAATTTACAACATAGCAGATGCTACCTAGTAAAACTTACGCGTTTATGTTTCTTATTCGTAAAACTAGCAGAATACTTATTCTGCTAGTTTTACGAACAAGAAACATAGTATTTAACAAAAAAATACATACGGTTATGAAAGCTCAAATTTAAGCAAACAACCTAAAATGGTCAACATCTACCTAGTATATAGGTAAATTAATGGAGCGGTCAATTGCCTTACTTGGGTGATAATAGAATGATAACAAACCAGGTTCATACCGCTTCAAATTTTCTAGGCTTAGTTACTGAAAACACAGGGAGGAAGCTGCCAAATAGTTCCGACCTTCGTTGGAAACAAAGAGGCATGATATCTAGTGCCAATTTTACTGGTGCTTTTCTGGATGCCAGCCAATTTTCATTTCGCTAATCGTGAATGCCGTTTCTTATTGTGTTCTATTACTGAGCGCGAAGCTTACTCAAAAAAAAATCTTGACTTAATTGTTCATCACCCTTGCTATTGAAAAAACTTTTCAAAAAAAACAAGCTTTATCAACTGTTGATGAAATCTGAATTCTTGGAAAAATTACTAAAGTTTTACAATTTCTTATATATTTTTGATGAAAAAAATGCGTTTGATGCATCTGACCTCATAGAAAGCGGCGATATGGCCTCAAATGTAGTACGTATGTTTAAAAGGCATTGCAAGAGATATATAATTGATGAAATTCAAATGAAAGTTGAACGTGAAAATGGAGTTCCAGACTTATTTGATGGGAATCGACAATATAACAGAAAAAATAGCTATATATTACAGAACACTAAATTCATACAGTTTGCTTGCCAGAAAAGACTTGTTAAAATACCAAATGATAATTGACATAGTGCTAGTCAAAACACACAAAAAAATCCTGAGAAAACAGATAAACGGGAGACGACTTCAGCTAACAAAGCCATTTACCGTTAAAAACAACATTAAATACTTTTTTCCTTATCAAAGAATAGACAAATAGTACAGAAACTGATAAATAAAAATAATCCTTTGGATGTTTTCTTAAAATAAGGAAGAGTATAGCCGATGAAGCGAGAAAATACAAAGGGTCGTGCTATCTTCACCCTTGTTACATTTTGTACTTGTGAAGCGATGGAATTTCAACTGAAATTCGTTTCCTTAACGCATTTTCTCCAAATAGAATTAACAAAGAAAACTGATTTTATTTAAACAGAAAGGAGAGGACAGGCTGTTAATATAATTTCTATAGTTATGTTAATTATGAAATTTTACATTGATTCTGATTTTTTCTTTGTGCCCAACGGTTAAGGTTAAGCTAGTTAAGTATAACCTAGTAAGTTCGTGAAGAACCCCTTGCCTCACAAGCGGGAGGAAGCAGATTCAACCCCAGGCATGTACCTTTGAGCTTTTCGTTCGTATGCACAATTAGAATTGATCACCCTTACTCTAACGGCGACTTAAAACGTAAAGAAACCAGCTTGTCGGAGTAGCTCTACGATAAGTGAGGTCCACAAATCGCGATATGGTTAGCGTCCTGATCTATGGCCTACACCCGCTCTATCAGGGAGACCCATGCCTACTAATAAGACGCTATGAGTTAATACGTATTAACGAAACGGCCGCAGTTTCATACTCTGGAACCTAAATGGACGCATTTCTATTCTCATTTAGTCGATAAGACAACTCTGCATTAATTTTAAACTACTCATTTTTGCTTTGCTATAAAAACAACGTGATTTTTAAACACGATCCCAATGTAATAAATATCAAAATTAATTAATATAGATAACTATAAAAATAATGTCACGACTATAACACATAATTTTCAGTGGTGCAATTTTTATTAGTAGCATGAAGTATCCATAATGATGTTTACTTCTCCTTATCGTTATTGCTCAATGGCACATGAAATGAAATGGCTCATGCAAAACATGACAATTCGGAAAATTATGATTCAATAAATAAATTCGTAAAAGCTGTACTAAGTATGTAATGTTTTGTATTTCTACGAAAATAGAAAACAAAAATATTTTGGCTTCTAATGTGCATTCTTCTTTATGAGATGCTTAAGCAATTTACCCGCCGTCGATAAACTGCCGGCCTTAAAATATATCGGGATCTTTGAAAAATTGAGAAACGCACATAAAAACTAGAGTCGAATTCAAAAACTCATTTCGAACTCTGTTAAAAAATATTAACATTAATAATTGTCAATTCGGAATTTATTTCTGGCCACAAATGACCGCAGTTTTTCAAAAATCGCTACGGATGAAATACAACCCAGAAAAAATCATTTTCAATTTCAATTACACAACACAACCAAAACCCGAAAAAACTACAAGAAGCTAAACTGTGCGGTGTCGTAAACGACTTTTAAAAATCATATTGAATAACCTGTCATTAGGTAATTATTGATCACTCAGCGGAGGTCTTAAAGACCCTGCAATTTGGTCATTAGCGTTGAAATATTTAACGTTAATTGCATTTAAGTTTACACGCATGGCCCACTGGAAGTGGAAAGCACCTGGAAAGGCTTCACAGTATATTTGTTATATTTTGTAAAATTTTGTATGTTTCCGCATTCACAATAATGATAATTTATTGGTCAAAAAATAAAAGTCATTATTTTTAAATGTACTTGCATTCATCCTTTTATATTTTTTTTTAAGTAAATATTAGTGTCAAATACTAATAAACTATCTTTACACTTTAGATAGAATGGTAAATAAATAGAAATATATTTTATATTCTTTTTTGTTTTAATAGTTCGATGCATAATAGTCGCCAGATATCAAATTCTTAACATAATTATATCGGGTGTCGGAGGAATCTTACTAAAAGTTTTAAATCATGGCACTGCCATGATTTAAAACTTTCATGCACAGTAGTGTCAACACTACTCGTATCTTGCAGTGTCATGATTTAAAACTTTCAGTAAGATTCCTCGGACACCCGATATAATTATGTTAAGAATTTGATATCCGGAGGTAGGAGTGTGTCACAATGGAAAAACTAGAAAAGCATTGTGAGCTTGTTTCGTTTGTTGAAATTATAATTTTTCCAATTTCTGTTATTATATTTTCATATGATAAATTTCTGAGCTCTTAAATAAATAAATTACAAATTTCACATTAGCGGACTAAATTGCCAAGTTACCAGCTAAATATTAACACTAAGAGCTACAAATATTTATGGAAAGACATATAAACTTTTAAGAACTAATTTTACGTTATCATTTAATTATTACATAAATTTATTGTAAAATATTCAAAAATGGATTTAACTAAACAAACGTTTTTTACAAACCTCATAGAGTATGTTTAAATTAAAATATTCATAACATCTCATAATCATAGCTCCCCACTAGAATTTCTCTTGCGTATCTGTATACTATGTGTATGTGTTTATAAAAATTAATATCTACTCTAATACTATTTTAAGATAGTTTTACTCTCCCAATTATTCTAGTTCTCTCTAACCGAAGCTTGCCTGGAAGACATCGCTATTAGCGATAAGACCGACTCTTGATTCACTGCTATTTACTGGCCTTTCTGTTTACTATATTTATCTTGTGTGTATACAATAAAGTGTTCTCTGTCTATCTATGTATACTTACTTAGCTTTGAAGTACAAGTAAGCTTTTATTGAATATGCAAAAGTCTTGAATTTTCGACAACCCAAAGATAATCTAAAACTTAAGACTGATTAACAACTTACACCTCAGTAAGATTTACAGTACCTACACAAATCCTAGAAACGAACTCAAACAAAACACTTTTAAACGTAGGTCTTTGAACTCGAAGTTCGCAAGGTTATCTAGCTTAGCTATTGATCAAGACCACACAACTTTTCATTTGTAATGATAGCAACATTCTTGGCCTTCGGGTCACTGATCATTATTTAGTACAGTCTTAGCTAGGCAATATATATATCTAAACGTGAAACATAGGTAAATACTACAAATTGTAAGCCAGGGGTCGCCTGATTACTTGTTGGGTAAACTCATTTATTATGTTAGAACACTAAAACGTCACATGTTAACTGCACCCAACAAAACTAGACGATAATTGTAGAGTACCAGACACAAAGTTGTTATTTACGAATAAAGTTTTGATTTGAGTTGTATTTTTATTTAATCTATATTTTTACCAACTTACATTAAGGAGGAGTTACAGAATTAGACGCTACGTATTATTTTATGTTGTTACTTGATTTCTCGAAGACGGCTGGGTCGATTTAAAAAATACTTTTTTTTAAATATACTCACTTCTTGAGCAGTCCCATTTAAATTTTATCAAAAATGCTCCAGTCTGATTTTTAATTTGAAATAACTGATAAAGTTCTATTGGCGCTTGCCGATACCTTAGTAACAATTCTACGTACGTTAGTAACAATTTTTTTATGCGTTGGCCTAGTTTTTTTGTATATGTCACACAATTTGCTGGATACATATTGGTAAATTAATTTAAGTGTTGATAAATATTGACACTTCAATATTACAACATTCATGAATTTAAAGCACTTCACAATTATTTACTGAATAAACTCAGCACTAATTAATAATGATAATAATGGTTTAAAGGTAATATATCTGTTATTTTATTTTTGTTCTTGTAAGTCATGTTGATTTTGATAATAAAGACACTTGCCTACCTTATATTCAGCACCTGAACTATCTACTTAAAAAAATGGAATTTCGTTTTGAGTAAAAATATTCGGCTTACAGTTTATCGAGCTTGGTGTATCAGGTTATCCACCTTTGAACTGTTACTAAGCTTCACAAAGCAGATATTGAGTAGAAAACTATATAGAGATACAGATACAGATCTTGACTTTTTTGCTTCTAAGCTTATAGATAAAGTATTCAGTGGAAATGGCTGTCCTTCTACGAGTATACAAGATGTCTCGTGTTGGTCTACGCTTCTTTTTTATAAAAATTTGAAATTAAAATTACATATGAATGTTACATGTGGACGATACGTACATAATTTAGTCTATATCTTCATAAAGAGCAAAGTATGCGTGACGTGTATTTCACGTGTCACATTAAAAATATTATTTTATATTTGTATAATATAAAATTGGCCTGGCAAGAGATGCTATACAACAACAATGCAAGTGTGTTTCTACACAATATCAATTCAGTATAAAAGCCATAATTTTTTCCGTCTCAAAATTAGCAAAATTGTGTGTTCACAAATTGTTCACTTTTATATTTGGGCAAATAATTACCTTCATTACTATATTATAAAATCACACCTTTCTGATAGACACTGTAATAATTTAGCTGAGAGGTAATACGATCGCAAAATAACATTATTTTGTTTGTTTACCAGATGTAGGTAGTTTAATCTCTGTAAATATCCTACTCAGTGTCACAGCTGCGTCTAACAATCAATTAGGTAAGCTTAGTGAATAATGAAGCTCGGTAACGGCACGCTACGAACAGAGACATCGCATTAGGATGACAATAAATTTATGTACAAATACCTATTGATACGCATAAGTAACTATGTACTAAGCGTATAGTGCCGAGTGGGTTGTCATGGGACAAGTTTATGCCCAGCAGTGGTCGAGAGTAAGCCGAAGATGATGATGATGAAGTAACTATAGGTATCTACAAATAATCAGTAAGCGTGGAGTTCTCAACTCCAATTGGTCAGCACGATGGAATATGGGACCCCCCCTACATATTATAGCACCGTGTTCAATATTAGAACTACTGTTACGAGTAGGAGGAATAAGTAGATATGATGGTAACAGAGCCTCTACCTACTTCATCGTTAGAAAATAAAAATAAGCTAAGTGCAAGTCGGACTCGCGCACGTAGAGTTCCGTACAACAACAACATACAACACTACTTTAAGTTTCTACGTGTTGTCGTTATTAATATTGAGTAAAAAACGACAAAAAAAGCTCACGTTTGTTGTATCACCTAAATTAATGTTTTTCTCGTTATAGTGGCAAGAGAAATACATCATCTGTAAAAATTTCAACTGTCTAGCTTTCAAGGTCTACAGGATAGAGCCTAATTACAGACAGACGGCAGACAGACAGGGAAGTCTTATTAATAGGGTCCTGTCTTTATCCTTCGGGTAGGGAACACTAACAACGCTAAGTGAAAAGTTGACAGAATACATACAGAAAATTACTTACCTAACATTACCGTTCCGCTACCGAACAGTTTCTACAAAGAAACCGCCACTGGAGAAAACTTTATTCATTCACCGCTCTTTGAATGCAAAATAATTCGCAAAGCCATCCGACGATTATCACCCATTGTTCTGATCCGGAATTCTACAAACGTAACTCAAACAAAAATACCCGACCGTGACCGCATAAGTGAGAGTAAAAAAATGTAAGGCACTGGCGTCCGATTCTTACTTTCGCCGTTGCTTAACACCTTTATAAATCATATTAAAAACCAACTCTACTGCGTACATTTTAAAGCTGGTTTTAAGTAAAGCAGTTAAACATACGGATGCTTAACTTGTACAAAATGATTTTAGACTTTATGCGTAATGATGTTAGACTGGTTTTGGATCCGCACAGGAAGTTTCGCAATTGATCCAGTTGAGATTGGATATTAAAATTATGTTTTGATATAAAAAGTTATATCACAAGACAGTAATTGGCTGTGTCAGTTTTGTGTAATTGTTATTTATGTTATGGCTTTATCATGTTGATTGGGCTGAATTAATTTTGTAGCGACCCTTATGGTGTAAACGGTGTTTTGCTAATTTAATTAGGTGTGTCTAGTTTACATATTTTTTTTTTTTTTTTAATTTTAGTCTTTCAGTTTTACCGATTTTGTACTCGAACCTCAGTACGCGATCAATTTCGAATAACAGTTATAAGACCGGAAGGAATAGAACCTTACGGTAACTATTCAGGGCATTCGTTAGCCGATTTAAAAGTGAGGAAGAACTTAATACATTATCTCAGATTACATTAATTAAATAGAATAATGAATAGCATGATGAATGATGAACATAGCATCCATGAATATAAGTATGTGTTTGTTTGTTTGTCTAGATGATAGTTAAGTATGTAGGTTCTGCTAATATTTTATTTTCTGTCATATAAGTTAAAATTCTAAAGACAAAAAAATAAATAATCGTTAAAAAAATATTGATAAGATACAACCAATACACAACTCTAGTTACAAGTTTTTGAAAGTGATTAAGGTTAGTAAGTGAGTTCAATAAAGACATAATTAATATATGTTTACAAGGTAATCGGTTAGGGGTGAACTAAACCGAAAGGGGGGTCATTATGCTCATCATTACGATCAACTTTCACTATGGGGGCCAAACATGACTATTAAAAAAAAGCCTGCTGTTTCATAGAAAAAGTTTTTCGATCGTTGACAAAATGTATGAAACTGCTGATTTTTTCTTTGAATTCACAGCTGGTCCCACAGTGAATGATATTCCTTCGGATGGGTATGTCCCTTTCGGCTTAGAACACCCCAAACCGCAAATCCTATATACTTACAACATTAAATTATACACAATCTGAAACAGTTTTACAGTTACTGATTCAAAATCAGAATTTAATGTACATACTCGTAGACACTGTTAGTTTTAATTATATTGTCACGAACTTCAACGGTACAAACATGTTTTTATGAAGGAAGTTACTAAAATAAGTGTCTTTTAACTTTGATAATAGAATACATAGCAGTACATAGTTTTTAATGACTTGTTTAAACAATGAAAACATCTCCACACATATTATAAATTCGAAAGCGTGTTTGTTTGTCATTCTTCTCCTTAGCAACTCAGTGGCGGATTAACTGGATTTTTTGCACACAATTATAGTTCGAGTTCCTGAAAGTTCCATAAGCTTCTTTGTTCCCGGGAATACCGAAATAATGCGGGCAAAGCCACGGGTAAAAGCTAGTATAAATTACAGATACAGTTCGTCAACAACCTCAAATTCTTTTGTAGAGATAGCACAAAAGTTTTATCTAAAAACTTAGCTCTTTTAATTACAACAAGTCTGGGTTCGTGTCCAAAGGGTTTTTAAGTGGATTAAAAGTTTATATTAGACACTGTAATTACAGGCTAATGTGATGACGAGTACTTTAGCTTTTTTTAGTTTCGCAAGCATGAATAGTTATCGTTTTGACTCTAGGTAATTGCCCTTATTAAATATTTTATACATTTTAAATCAGTGCAAGCAAGATAAGTCACCTAAACTCCGTGATGTAGCGAAATAACCAAAACCCTGATGCAAAAAAATAACTTTACAGTAAGGGGCTCTAACAAACTTAACTTCTAGTCAATATTTTTTGGAATACAGACAGAGAGATTTGCTGGAAATAGCTAGCTTGCTAATAGAGTGGGATGTTTCATATATTTTATTTTCCTTGACTCAATAAACTTTCTTAATATTTATAGGGATTATTTAACTAAGTTCTTAAAATACCAATTAATATCGAAATCTTAAATATGTCAAACATAATATGTACTCATCAGCGGGATTAAACAGGTTCCTTCATGCATTTATCGTATTCAATTTACACGTGTTGCCTTTTGACCTAGGGTGAACTGTTCAACAATGAACCACCTAAATTTTCAGAACTGATTTCGTGATAATCGTAACTTAATTTTCTTATCCATCATTACTAAATCGTTTGAAATTTATCTAGCCTTAAATTTTTAATTCGCATTTCGTTTAAAATACTTTATTACGGATTTATAAACCTTTTTTCAAGACAAGATATTTGGCTCAATGTGTCCACCTCTTGATATGGAATGAACCACAAGTGGTTGTGCATTGAATCGCCAACATTTTCATATATCTGCATTGAACCACTGACGCGTACACATTGAACCACGCCCTGTATTTAAAGTACCATATTATATACCATATATTGTTTCGTAATAATAAACAAAAGCTTAATTGTGTTGAGTTTTGACATTAAACCAAAGGATTGCCTATTCGAGTGACAAAAGCAGGCGTGCTATGAAATGTCTTATACAAGTGATTGCTTTTATTAAGCCGTAAAATTCACAATACCTGAATAATACTGCCATTGACTCGATATATCGACACAAAGATGTATGTAGGGTTTGTAGAGTAGGTAATATATGAACCCTCGACGAAAAAAGACGATGATTATAAGTTTGTCATGTCTGTGTGTGTGTCTGTCTGTGACATCGTAGCTCCCATACGAACCGATTTTGATATTGTTTTCTTTTGTTCGAATGGTACATTAGTCGGGGGCGTTCTTAGCTATGTTTGATGAAAATCGATCTAAAATGGCCGACGCCACAAATGGCGATTAAATATATTGTTTCAATGGGTTTTGAATGAAATGAAATCGGCTTGTCTAGTAGTTACTATATTATGATGACGAATTTTGAATCCAAGATCTCCAGCACCAAAAAATAGCGATATCGGGGGTTGTTTTCTCATTATAATGAAAACCTATCTGTTATGCAAAGTTTATGGTTACAAAATCTGGAATAGCATATGCTAGTCCAGATTTTTCTGACCTAATGGAGGTCAGGTTTGACTATTATAATGTATGTGCCAAAATTAACTAGATAAATTGGTCTACTACCCGTCCATATAATCGACGTTTCCTTATCTCTTCCGTGTAAATATTTCGTGGTAGCATTTCCTCCTATATAAGGGTGATATAAGCACCTATTGTAGACTGCACAAATAGATCTTATAATGAGCTGCAATGTAATTATTGAGAATTGTAAAGGAAGCTATTGTGTAACTACGTAGAAGCCGCCATCGATACCTTTTGGGGACTAATGCGTCGCTGGCGTCTTCGATTCGGACGTAACAACAATTTTACTAGTGTTTTGATGCGGTACGATTATCAAATAAAAGCTTTGTAACTTGGTACGCTGCCCTCTAGTAGTGCGTTGGAGCTCTATGATCTTTTATAGTGTCCGACCGAAAGTTCGGTTTCGGTTTCGGTTAGTTACGGCCAAAAATCAAGTTTCGGCAGCAGTTTCGGTTTCGGCCAAAAATGGCCGAGATTATGCCAAAACAGAATTTGTTTTCGGAAGTTGTCGAGCACCCTCGCTTAACTTCGTTCCTCGCTGCAACGCTTTAGTTTGTTTAACAAACTTTATATGCTGTGTTTTTATTTCATGTCCCAATTATTGCAGAATAATGGATAAAATGCACCAAATTTCAGTATCTTAAGGAATTTTATGCTTGACTACATTCGGTGTCAGTTTCGGTCGGAAAACCAGTTTCGGTCGGACTCTATCTTTAAAATAACTTTGCGATAAGTTTATCTTCCATTTATAAAAAATATTTTTCTTCTAAGATTCGGTTTCATATGAACTATAAAAATGAATTCGTAGATAGGCATTGGTTTAGTAAAACGAGTACAAAATGTGGAACGTATGAGCGTAACAGAGTTAGGTAAGTAAGACAATACAATTCCGCATACATCGTAAACCGCTAACTATTAGCGGGTAGCAAAACCACTTTCTTTCAAGATTGTTTGTAAACAAACACTTTCAATGTCAAGGTCACAAAAAAAGATACAAGATACATTGGTAGAACAATATCTCTAATTCTTGCGTGGTTCTATCTTTTAAAATCATATAAGGGTCAATTAAAACGTAATAATTAATTTTAAAAAAATCTTACCATATTGTCAACCAGTCACACACGTCCACGGATTATAAAAACAAACTTTTATACAATAAAAAATCACTTTTTTACAACAGTCATTCACTTTTATATTCACTAAGCACTGTCCGTTTAAGAAATGCACCAAATGTCCCGCCTCTGGTCTGTTGGCTGCAAAAAAAGAATTATAATAGTTAGTGAAAGTGACTGACTGTATACGATGACCGTCCGTTGCCTTGTTCAGATGATTTCAATAGTAACGCCTAGTTTTGGCGGGAATTAATGTTACGGTCCATTGAGTATTATGTAATGCTCTTGTAACATCTGCTACTGTTCTGTTTCAGATGAATAATTTTATTGGTGAAGAAATGAGAAAGCAATTTTGTGACGGGCAATTTTGTCTATTAGGAGTTGGGTTTTATGTTTTGGATGTACCTAATGCTGTCTGTGGTAATAGTATGTAGGTAAGATAACGTAATAAACTTGTCTACTTTATCGAACTACCTACTTTGATTATATATAATCAAATATTACTTACTTAGAAGCCAGCAAAGACTATGACTTTTTCTCTCGTGTTTGTTAGGGGAAGGCTATAATAACATTACGAAGAGACATAATTGCGATACTTAGTGATTTCATGCTAATCATTCAATGCAATTGCGAGCAATCTGTTGCTAAGGATCTATAAAAAATTAAGGCATAATAATATAATCTTTATTTAAATGCCGAGTGGCACGCCTTAGTGAAGAGTTCGCAGATATTAAATAAGTTATGATAAAAAGTTGTAACTATAGTTAGTTTAATAAGCTAGCTAATGCATCTAAAGAATTCGGTCCAACCGGAACCCTGTACTACACAAAAGATTAAATAAAAAACGGTATCACAATTCAAGATATTCGCAATTTACTAGATTTATTTGCAAGGCAACCAAGAAAACACCAATCTTCTGTAATGTGTCTTACAAAGAATCCTTATTTCGATAAAGGACAACCAGTGCCATAAATTTAGCAACAGCACTTTTACATCATAACTTATTCAAAACGGGTAAGATACGAGTAACATGTCAAAACAACTGCAAGCGAAAATCAATTTATGACAGTGACTAGTGATGTAGGCAAAAATAATACATTGAGAGAAAAGGGCATTATCAGAGTAGTTTCTAAGTTGTCGTAAATACTAGATAAAGGATCAGATTGATACTCTCTTTACGTACGTATGTACTTAATATAATTTGTTTGGATGATAAATATGTAGATATATTTTGCGCTGATTCTGAGTAACTTTGATCCTATGACTTCTAAACTAACGATATAAAAAATTGTTTTTCCGTAAAACAAAAGCTCGATAATCAAAAGATCGTTATTTAAAACGTGCGTACCATTAATGTCGGTCTTACGATGTACCAAGGTATTCCTTCGTTTGTTGGTACTTGCGAGCAGTTAGGTAGTAATTTCTGACTTATCTTGACGAAGCTTAGTAGCTATATAGGTATTACGAATTTTTTGTGGTTGCGAACGTTTGATTGGGGTATTCCTCCAAAAACAGGAGAGGTTGGCTGCTATTTACCGACCGATCTCTTAATATTTGACCGATTTATACATGAAGTACAAGTTCTTAACAAGAGAGGAAACAAAAGAACGGAACTAAACATGTATATTGTTACAATGAATATATTTTTTTTGTGTTAAGTGCCTTTATAACGGACTAAGACAACAAAAAATGTAGCATTAATAATATTATAATTAATTAAAATTATTAGATCGAATTGATTATATGAATAAATAGAGCTGCCGACTTAAGAAGATTAAAAGTGACATTTCTAAAAAAGTTAGGTATGAGGCTTTTCTTAACAAGTTAAAAACCTGTCAACTATACATATAATAACTTATCCCCATTTTCAATTAAATGATTAATACCGCTTAATGAAGTACACGTGAAACCATTATTTGTGTCAAGTTCGTTTTGTCGTCCCATTTGCGTACGGTGTAAGGCAGTCGACACTTTAAATGAAACCTTCGCAAGTAACTATAGAGGTAGGTAAGAACCTGACTGTACAGTGGAAAAATATGCCTTTAAATACGGCCAAGGATCGGCTTTTGTTTTTATTGACAATCATTAAGCTTTTGATAAATTATCGCAAGTGCTTGCTACTACAATTACATGTATGTTTACAATAATGTGATACGTTATTTTAGTTAGTCGATTTATTTATGTTTGAATGAAAACTCAAGCTTGCAAAACTACTGCCGATGTTCTGTATAGAAAAAGGTAGTCACAACACAACTCTTGGCAGATACAATTTGTACGATAACTTCTGTAACTGAATAAATACGAGTAAGTACTCAATGATTTATATTACAGCAAACTATTCCACTAAATGACCACCGGTTTAAACTTAATTACTTTAAAACTTAAAATAAAGTTAATAAGTAATCACAATAGCACAAAAAAGAAATAAAAGTGCATACACCTCCAAACCCAAGAAATACTCGTAAGATAATCTTATGAAAATACTGTTCATTTTCTCCGCAATCGTTTCCAGGCGTCCCTATTAAAATAACGCTGGAAACCCTCTGAACGACAAAAAAATATTTTAAAACAAATGCTCGAACAAAAAATTGAGTCCGAAAAGCGGAAAATTGAAGGACATATTGAGAAAAATTGTTTAAAAACTTACTATAGGTAGTTAGTTTAAGTACTTAGCGACCGTCAGACTTGTTAATTAGTTTTCTAGGTTGAATAAAAGTCTTTTTTTATCCAGTAAATTGGTCAAATTACGGTAGCTAAAATAAGTAAACTAGATCGTATCGTCGCGTAATTTTCTAAGACCTGCGATTATTTTGGAAACTATTTAAAATTCAGATCTTTCGAGGCTTACAATACTCGTATTTCATAATTCTAATTCCGATGGACCAACATTTTTGCAGTATGTTACGACTTTGTTTTTTCTATCCATTCTCAACAATGGACATTTCTATCTGTTTTCATTCGTTCAGTCTTAAAACATATTATTATATTGAGTTTTTTCCGAGTCAATATTAGGTCCTAAACCTTCGTTAGGGCGTAAAAATCTCATGAGCATAAAAGTATTGAAGATTCCGGATATTTCCACATACTTATTTCAGGTTTTCTCACGGAAATTTTCGCGGTAATATTTTCGGCATAAACCTGTGACGTAGGCCAAGAACAATGTAATCTGCGTACAATCTGATCTAACCAGAAATAGCTTAATATTATTTATTACACATTATTATAGCATTTATTTAATTTTGAACAACTAGTCTAGTGAATATGTTGTTTGCTTACCCGCAAACATGGTTTACCCGTTTCCGAGAAATCACGTAACAAACATTAAAAAATGCATTCGAATTGAGTATTTCCTGTTTTTGGAAGTCAGTACAATATATATTTAGGGTCTGATTATGCAAACTGGTACAACCTACAACTAGGAATACAACGGTCCGAGTACAACATAGCGTACAATAATCAGGTATTGGACCAGGCTGACAGATCCAGTAACTCTTCATGCATTATAAACTTTTAGTACTACAAATGGCGGCCTCTTCCCTAAAAACAAGTAACAGGCAGGCAAATAGTTTCTTAGCCGGGATTAGCTATACGTTGTCTGCTTATCGACATTAAAAGATTTTTCAGGCCTACCTATGCAAGCCAGTATCCCTGTAGGTACAATTAGACATACAAAGGTTTGAGGCCATTTCCCATTGAGCCGTGAGAGATAAGACAGTCACGCGATGTTTATGAAGAGGTCAAGAGCGAAGAGTGCATTGCCCTAAGTTGAAACTGTTGGTTTACGGATGATAGGTTTTGACAAGGTTACACGCGTTTAAATACTAGGCAGTATCAAAGCTATTTAGCTTGTCATACATAGACTAGTAGCTGTTATCTGCGGTGTTGCCCGCGGCAAATGGAATATGATGAAGTTTTAAATTTGAACTCCTATTCGACCCTCTTAGGAGTTGAATAACCAAAAATACTTTCTAGTTCACCCCTATAATATAAACATATTCCAAATTCACATCTCAAAAAACGAATGGAACCGCATGACTCTGCCAAACATTAATAAAATCAGTTGATAAGAAAAATATGTTTTTTTTCAACAAACTTTTCTCAAGGATGAAAACCTCAACCTTATCAAAATATCCGATGGCTAAAAATTTCATACAATCCGGTAAGCAAGTACGAAATTCCCAAACAAAAATCCATCCAGAAAAGATGCTTCGCTAGGTCAACAAGTCATGCAGCATGCACAACACAACGAGAACCTACACCAGAGCAACAATATACAAATGTATCTTTTAAACACTGACTCCCCCTAAAGCCCAATTCGTGTTAAAATTTCAAAATAATCTTACAACTAAAACGAACACCATCAAAAGTCATAACAGAACCATCGCCACCAGAAACCTAAGCTACATAATATTCAGAAAGTAAAAGGTAATGTTTACATATACGTAACAGCTGAGTGTGTCAGTGTGTCACACACTCGCACGTTAACACGTTTGCTCGGTCACTCTCCGCTTTACCCAACTGTGATGATTGGTAGAGGAAGTTAGAATTACGACCCTGTCATAACATAGTGACTTGTGATCACGTAACTTGTGGCTTTAGTTCTTAGAAGTTCAATACTTTTTCCCCGATGAAGACAACTTGGTAAGTTGTGCGATAATATCTTTTAGTGGTTTCTTTCCATCAACAAAAAGACAAGTACTTTTAATTAAAAAAAATTATATAATAAAATTAGCGATTAAACGCCTGAATTTAAAGAAAAAGCTCCAACTCTACTAGGCCCTAAGGAATACAGAATAAATAAAAGTGCACTGTGGTTGGAAGAAACATAAAAGAAGTTAATTAATTATAATATTTTTTTACACACGATACCATAGACATAGTAATTATGTATATAGCCTTTAAAGTAGCATGGCAGCCCTTTCTAAATATAACGTTTTTTTTTCCTTTTTGTTACTTGGCCATCAGACGTTCTGTGCATTGTACCATTTCCCAAATTTGTCAAGAGCTTCCTGTTGAACTTCCAGTTTTGCGTCTTCAAAGATTTAATTCTTCTACAGATTCTTTGCTTCGTTAATTGTTATTGTGAAATTTCTTGTTGAGATGTATTTTTTATTTGTTTCATAGTAAAAACGGGGAAACTTTTAATACCCAAATAACGACGAGATAAAACTAAAAACTATTTCGGATCAGATAAGTTGACTAAATCATATTTCATTTCACATATTTTCATAAATGTTACAACTTAATGCTATTTAAAATTAATAAATCAGAAATAGCTTCATAAATTGGTTGTTTTTCAGAGGCAAGAAGAAAAGAAACATTAATTGGAAACGGAGTATCAATTGATACAAGCGTTTCGTAGAAAGAAGAATAATCATTCAAGAGACATCCAAGTAGTATATGATTGACGTCAGCAAATGGATGACCACGTTCGCATGAAGGGTCGTCAACAATATTGAACCTAGCAAGATGTGCTGGGGAACAAACATGGCCCAAACGTAACCTTATCAGGGATGACGTCGCCATCTTACCAAGTTTAGTCTTGGAAAACCATGGCTTAAGTTTAATTGTGGGTTGTAGGGACCAGTAATACTTTCCTTTGGTTTGAGATAACTCGTTCCAAGCTTTATTCCAAGAGTCGTGGATAGAAATTCTGGGTAAAGTTGCTAAGTCATGGCAGTAATTAATATAAGGGTACAGATCTCCACATTGAACTGCTTCATTGGCAAGTTGATCTGTATTCTCATTTCCTTTAATACCACAGTGGCTTGGTTTCCACAAGAATTTAACAGAGAGACCATATTCCATACATTTATGTAATTTGTCTCTAGCATTTATAATAACAGGTATAGTTGATTTAGATTTAAATGGGAACCTTTCTAAAGCTTGAAGAGCACTTTTAGAGTCGGAAATTATAAAAGTATGTTTAAGATTTGCTAAAAATATATATTATAAATATATATTCATTCATTAATAAGGGAGTTGAATTCATTATTCGCGTTAAAATCGTTTTTTCTGATGCCTAAATTTAATTCGATGTTGGGAGAGACTAGTAATGTTTCAAATGCGGTGTCAAAAATAGGAAGGTTTATTGAGCGATAAGTGTGAGCCGACAAGGATAGAAAATGTTTCATACTTAATACAAGATGTGGTTTTATTTTGTGTTTCCAGTAAGGACATGATGAACAAAGATTTACCAGTTCTAATAGTTTTCGTACTAGTGGATGATCGATGAATTGTACAGTTCGACAAAAGTACCGATCAGCAAGATATTGGCGACGAATAACCAGTGGCGGTTCTGCGCATTCAATCTGCAACACATTTGAAGGACTAGATTTCATGGCACCTGATATTATTCTGAGTGATTAAGCTTAAATACTATTGAATCTTTTAGCGACGGTGACTCTACAAGGTTCAAGGAGAAAGCTACCATAATCCATTACACTTCGTATAAGAGCATACAATGCTCTTATGCTAGTTTGAAGTAAAATGGGTGTGCACCCCACCAGACCCCCGCAAGACATCTAAGCATATTAATGCGCTGCTCGCATTTAGATGTTACAAAATCACAGTGAGGGATGCCGGTAAGTTTAGAGTCTAGTACTATTCCTAAGAACTTAGCTGCTTCTTTCTGAGGGATTAGTAAACCATCGTAGAAAATAATTAGTGGGGGAGGATTACGTGACCTTGAAAATAATACTGCGACACTCTTGTCAACAGATAGTTCTAATCCGTGATTAATGAACCACGTATTTAGACAGTTTAAAGTAATTGTAATTTGATCGCACGCATCCGCTGTAGACTTATTAGTAAAATAAATAAATATAACGTTTGTGGCGAGAGCATTGAAGCTGGCATAGACTAATAAAGAATAGACGCAAGATGATGTTCATTTTGCCATACTTCAACATACAGCCAGCATCCATCCAATGCCATTTACACATCCGTGAATTTGTAAATGCCTAATTCTAAATTTTGATACAGTTTGTTTTTTTCTTTTTTATTTTGCTTAAAAAGCTACACAAAGTAAAAGTGTTGTTTACTATCTTAGACCAATAAGGCGACTTGATCTGTAGTTAAGTTAAATATTAGTTAAAAAGTCCCTGATATTTAATTTTTTTCTTTATTCTACACAACTTGACTGCAACCACGACACGCACGTGGCACGACCACGGATCACTGTAGCCCTATATGAAGCATGCCTAGTCTGGAATAAACTGGCTCTAAAGGAAGGCTGCCGTAACACACCGTTACGTGCCTGACGACTGATTTTACAATTTGAGGGTGGTAGCTAGCCAGGCGAGAAAACCACCTACCACCATGCTATGGTTCCCTCAGGATGTTTTCAGTCACAGAAATCCAAATATAACCAAGCTACTAGAGCTGTTGCCGACGGTGTTGCACGGGATATGATATGGATTATAAAGACGTTTCTACCTTGACAGCCAAATGAAAAATCTGTCTTATTACATCACCACTTCTATAATGAATACACCCTTAATACATTAAATGTGGTCATAATATTATCATTGATTAATAATTTTATATCTAAACGAAAGTAAATTAGAATATTTCATAGCCACAAGCTAATATATAGTCGTAAATAGATTATGAAAAAAATTACCCATACTTTATAGACCGCAGTCACGCAAGCAAAGTACTTTGATTACCTAAAACTTAAAATGTATCCGGTAATTCTATCCAGTACATGCTGGTAGGAAAACCAGTGGATATGTTGAAACTCGGACCACGACTAATACCAATTTGCAGCTCTATGAATTTGATGACGAAAGCTCTTCTGTACCTATAGCGATATAGCAAGTTACGAAAGCATAGTCCGTGGCGTTATTTTTACCATCACGTTCTTTTTAAACTTTTTTTCTTATTTTTGATTAGGAGGTATGTTTTTAATAGGATAATTTACGTTACAATATATATTCTCGTACCACAGCTGGGCACGGGTTTCCCCATTGAAGGGGGTGTAGATCATAGTCATGCGACGAAAATTAAAATTGCTTGATGTTTGAATTCTCAAATCACAACCGGCAAGGCTATCGGCTAGAGTTAGGGCATGAAAGAGGTAAAAGCTAGAGCAAGCAAACTTAATTTCGTTTTCACAGTTCGCCGCTTCATGCAGTCAAAATGAAACGAAGTTTGCTTGCTCTTATTTACAGCTTGCTTGCGCTTATTTGTTGTTTATACGACTATCTGCGCTCCACGGTTTTACTCGCAGTAAATGATGGTCATTCAATGAGAACACTTCACTTTTCCAAGATCAAAATGTTAAGTCAATCCAGGGTTTTAGCCGTCGTCGTGCCAAATTTCATCTAAATCCGTAAAGCCGTCGCAGTGTGAAGGAGTAAAAATATACACACACAAACACACATACGTAGCACGGTAGAAGGGCGTTATCTAACGCTCGTCTGGCTAGCTTCCACCCTCAAGTTAAAAAACCTAACGAGTTCCGGCCGCCTTGAGAGCCAATGTATTCTAGACTAATCATGCTCCATCTAAGTCCACAGTTTGGCTGACTTACTTAGTCGTGCGAGATGGTGGTCAAATATCTATCTGTCATCAATAAAGTAATACAATAACACATTTTCACCTATAGTATTTCTGAGATTATTCTCCCTTGCCTAATAATAATAAACGTTTACTAGGAATACCATATCCCATTTCAAAACACTCGTGAAATTTCATAACAGGATAAAGAATATCTAGTCGGCAATATCAAAGAAAAGCGCTCTCTTTAGATCTTTCATCGGTGCTCCACCTTTATTATCAAGAGCATATACATATAGAAAAACTGTACAGTTATTTTGTCTAATGTAATAACAAAAAATTTAGTCTTAAAAAAAAGACAACACGAATGAAAAAGCAAAAAACATGAAACAACTTGAGTCAGTTTCTAAGTATATATAAATTGGATTTTTATTTTTATCGATTCAGCAAAATAGAATAGTGTTAAGAGAAAGGAGTTCATTTTGTTTATGTAAGATAGAACTTTATATTGATAAATATGTACTTGGTAATATTCAAGGGAGTTGGAGGAGCAGCTCTTAATTTTCCCCCATTTTCAGTTATATTGATTGTTTTTCATACACAATATAAAAATTGTCTAGTGTTTGGGCGCAACTCGCCTAATGTAAAGTGACGATGCGGCCTAAGATATAAGCTGATGATGACGCGCTCGCCTGGAAAAAACCGATCCACTCGCGCCTTGAAAAAGATCTAAAATTATAGTTATCAGGAAATGGAGATCCTGACAGCAATTAAGCAACCTACCATAATAAAAGTAGACGCAAAGAATTTTGTCTGTGGAACCTTTTCCGTGTATCTACTGGTGGCGTGCAGTATGTCTAATACTCTAATAATCCAATTATTTAAAAGCTAAATTACTACTACCATTATTAATTGTTTTAGTAAAAATGTATACGTATCTACCTAGCGAGTGCAATTTAAAAAAAAAATGTTTAAAACGTAAAGGCGTTTCTATAAAATCGGGTGACATTAATAATAATGGACAAAAAACTGACGAATCTAGATGAATCCTGATTGCCCTCGCAATTTGTACTCGCAACAGGATAAAAGGAAGGTGCGTATGAATTCCGGTGGTAAAGCTGGTAAATGGCAGCAGATGCAATATCGATATTGCAATATGGAAATGCGGAAACCGAGAAGTTATATTACCATAATGACGCTGCAGTGAAAACTCTAAGTGGGCATCTACACTATCGTTTGTATCGCTCTTGGTCTTTATTAAAGACGCAGTAAGAAATCCGGCTCAGAATTTTGTGCGATGCTGACAAAGATTTCAATATAAGGTTAGACCCACTTTAAGACTAATACAAAGCAGTCTCTCGAGGTAAAATCTGATCAGCATCAAATGATTATTTGGATTGATAGCAATGGGACGACGTAACTTTTGATAAGCAGGCAAGTCAGTTAAATTGAAAACACAAACGATCGCGTTGCAGACAAGTAGGATAGGCGTTTGCCTCGGTTTCAGTGTCACGACAGAGACACCGAAAAATGTCCTGCGTCCGCCCCCTCCTTTATGTCAAATATTTTATTTATTCTGTAGCCTCGTGTACAGTTTTGTATTAAAATGCATTTCAAAAATCTCGTTCTTTTCAACACTTAGTTCAGTTTTATTCTAGAAAATTTAAATCAGTTAATTCTCAAAACTATTAACCTTATTTTATAAGTCAAGTTTATTTTACATGGAATAGAACGCCTTTCTTCTAGCCTTCTAACGCTCTTTCTTTAATAAGCCCACAGAAATAACTGGAGAGAAAATAATACCAGGAAAGCAAGAACAAAAGTCATTGCCATCGGTTAGCGACAGATCTCTGAAGAGCAACCGTGAGTGGCAATTATACTTAAACCCAACCGGGTTCGTAAAAATATAGACAAAGACAATAATAGTACATTTGGCGGCCTTATAGCCTAAAGCAATTTATTCCAGACAACATTTGGATAGAAAATAAGGTAGATAAGCATATCGTCAGAAATTAATAGCACGTCAAAGATCTTTAGAGCCAAAAACCTAAAGCTTGAGCAAACCTTCGAAAACATCTTCGTATTCGGATATATTATTATATTATATTATCATGCTTTTCGATCTTGTTAGAAAATTTAGAAGCTTGCTAATAGTTACTAACTTGTACTTGATCTTGGCAACAAGTGGCCTTACTCTCGAGATGACACGCGAGATTTCTCCCATCAGTGTTTTTGTTTGTTATTATGATTATTAAGTACCGGATCCACACTTTCAAGTTTCAAGACCACGTCTTACGGTCACGCTCGCCGTTGCATAATCTCATTTGTTAGATAATAGACGTAATGCTAATGTTGGTTTTATTTTTCGTATTTGCATCGCTAGATTGGAACTCTGTAGACGAAAATCGAAATATTCATTTCGTCGTCTTTTACATTGATTAGGCTAGGCGATATTTATATTCATTTTCTTTATATTAGTGTATACGTGCTTGCATGTAACTGACTTTGTAGGAATACCGGTGTCACCATAGGATGATGTGCTTACTGCTTAACGGTTATTTTGTGTTTTGTCATATTGCTTTTAGTAATAAGTAATTCTAGTTGTATAGATATGTGAGTAGACTCAGTATTTCGTAGCTTTTGCCCGCAGCTTCGCTCTCGTTATGTTTCTTTTTTAGGAAAACGTAGCACTCTCCGGACCACGAACTATAATCGTGCAAAAATAAAGTCGATCCATCACTCCGTTGTTGCCGAGAAGAAGAACAATCAAATCAACACACTTTTGCATTTATTATATATGCAGGGATTCGTAGGTGGGTAGGGGTTTTTTTCATAAGTCGTAAAATAGAAGATGTAGGTGTAAATTTGCTGAAGTCCCGTTTAACCAGTTTCTTATTAATTGCTAGGTAAATTGCCATTTTTTTACGCCGATTTCAATTACTTATACTCACGCATAGAACGTATATGCGCAAATAGGATAACTGCAATGCATTCTATGCTGAAGTGGGAATTATTCCGGGGCTTGCACAATCTAAGTACTGTAGAGAGCGCCTCTCAGTGTCAATACAAAATCTTATTAAACTCCGGCAAAGGCAAAAGCTGGTGAACATGGTTTTAGTGCTATATGTACGAGTAGGTATATCTTCTATCCCATGATTATACCTATACAGGATTACCTCGTAGTTTATTTGTTTACTTTTATTAAGTAAGTACACCTTATATAAGTGAAGTTACTAGGTAACTACAAGTAATAATTTACAGTTGAATCACTTTCAGATTACTAAAGAAGTACAGATCAAAAAGAATGAAAATTATTTTGCCCAGTTCTAACGCTATTAGGTCCAAATACTCTATCCACCCCCCGAGGGCAGCGTACTTATCATGCTAGCAAAATTACCACGATAAAAATCAATGTGCATATGTTGCTCTAGAAAGTTAGCCACTTCCAAAGTGTAGTCTAAAGCTACTATTTAAAACTAATTACTATTTTTTTTTGCAAATTTAGGTCATCTGAAATCGATCTTACGATGTGTTTAAATAGTAACTGACCAATATTTAGTCATCCGTCTCCATTTCAACTTGGCCGAAAATGCCTTCCTATGTCTCTTCGGTGGATGTCCGGCGGATGTCCGGCTGGTCTCTTCTATGTTGAAATTGCGTGTTGTTTAATTTCTGCCATTAATAGCATTTCATCCTTATATATTTATCATGATTGTACTCTAACTGATAGCTGCAAAGCATTTTGAGACTTAATTAGTTTCGTTTTGAGCTCAAAAATAGCTGGTTGAACAGTAGGTACGGTCAGGTTTTACGTTTAAAAATAGCACTAGCACGGCCTAATTTAGGTTTCATTACAATATGACACAGGTTAAAAAAATAGCAATTACTGTCTTCAATTGCTGGTACAAAAGGTGGACGAAATGGGACAATAAATTATAAAAATAATTTTTGTGCTGGTTCAAGTTTATAAAGTGAGATGAAATGCGTTTTTTTTCTCGTGGCACAATAATTTTATGAACGAAATAGAAATAAATATTTTTTTGCAGTTATTCTCATTAAAAAGGAGACTACGCGAACTATTTTGAAAAAAAAAAACAATAAATATTTCTGTATCCAAAAAGTACCAAATATCAAAAATGATGTGGTCGAATAGAGCCTCCTTCTTTGGGAAGTCGTTAAAAAACAATGTGCTTAATTTCACCTACCGCTTAACTTCTCTACTGTCCGAGAGAAATGCCGCAATAAACAAAGATCTGGACCAAGCTAATAAAAACAGACTTAATGTCGCAAAAATACTGTAGAAACTAACCATTTTAGTAAGCTTATGTCCCAACTTATTACCTAAGAATAGGTCTCTCCGTCTAGATTAATCTTAAAACTTGATTGTTTTGAAAACGAGAAGCTAATTGGTTTTATTCGTTCACGACAGAAAATTGTGGCTAAATAATTACTTAAGAAATTGTAGCCGACTTCGAAAAAGCCTTCTTAATTAAGTTTAAAAGTTGAAACATCGCACTTAGTAGCTTCAATTAGAGTGTAACTTTAAGCTACTTAGTAAGTAATGATACGAGATTAAAGTTACATTTTAAATGCGAAAGTTTCTATTTTGACAACTTTTTAAGCATTAGCTAATTTTAATTATTCTTTTCTTTTGCTTCCAAAATAATTTAGATTTAGACAAGTACAATTATATTCGTACCTTAGTAGAGTTTAGTTTTGCGCTTTGAGTATTAAGGGCATTTTCAACAATACTTCTTGTAGCTTGTTGAGCATAAATTTCCAAAAGTTATTCATCTGATGCTTACAATAAAATTGATTAAGGTACTAAAAAAATAAAACACTTACCACAAAACATACACATTACCAAAAAAGTTTTTTATATATTAAAACTATTTTCTCACCTTATAAAATCCAGGCACAAAATCCGAACCGTGAAAAAAAAACTAAACCGTTCGAAATTTAAAAATCGGTAATCGATTCCGCGCGTGCGCCGCACACGCCTTACCGCAAAAGACTTGCCCTACCACACTTCCTTCTCTCACCTTGCAAAAAGCGATACTAACTATCACTTCTACTGTGACTACGTCTATACTTACGAAGTAACTATCACCAAAACTGTGACTTTATGTTTTAGTAAATATGATATCAGCTATGTCACTTAGCACTATGGTATCTGCGACGTAAGTTTTAAATGCAAGTTTTGTACTATGTTACTGAACTTAGCTAGTTCTAAATACAGTGTTTACTACTCATTACTAGACTAGAGTATAAGCAATAATAGTATGTAGCAGGCAGTCTGCCTTGCAGAGTTTCTAGACCTGCATTTGCTTTGACAACATTCAATGGTACTTTGCATATTATTATAATCTGTATGCTAGTATCGTAGGTATATCAAAAAAGTATGTTTTGATCACAATCATCGCAAATACTAAACACCTCAACATAGAGAAATGAAATTTGGAGGGTGTATTCATTATAAAGTAGGGATCTACTATGAACATTTTTTGAAATTCAACCCCCTAAGAGCGGTTTAAAGTTTGTAACTTTATACCATTGATGTACATGTACTAGATGCGTACTAACCACCTCAATGCATTGCTGCTTCACTTAAGACCACAGCCATTACCTCAGCTCCAAGGCCAAGCGAGCGAAAACTCTTCAAAAATATTTCGAAATGGGTAAATGCGTCGTAAATGTTAGCTATTAAACTTCGACAAACAGGTTTCTTCGCGTTAGTCTTTGCCGCAAGTGGTAGTTAAATTTTATTTATCTGCACATGAGTGAATGCATGAAAAAACAAAAATAAAAATTCAGGTGCAAAACGGTGGACTGTGCATAACCTGTGAGTGTAGTGTGTAACTCACAAGCTCACAGTCCACCAAAGTGGCGTAGCTAAGGCAGCTAAGGCACAAGGAGGACTGGTAATCATTAGCCCTGAACCCTGCTTCCGCCGCAGATGATATGGAGAACGGCACTCGCAAACCTGCATTCCTCTCCCCATTCCCCTCGATCATTCCTCAGCTGCGCCTTATCACGCCATTGCTGTGTTTGCAGTGTCCCCATAAAACACCAAACCCTACCTCTATTTTTTTTCCTTACGAAGCAAAAAATAGAGGTATAGTTAATAGTTAGTTCATAGTTATAAGTAAATAGTGTAGGGTTTACCAACCAAGTTGTAAAGTTCCAAATGTCTAGGTTCGTTCACTTTCGGCAGCATTAATCTCGTGTGAAAAACCGCGTTATAAAACTAAATTAATCAAACACACGTTAGTTTTCTACTACTTTTTTTGCGTTTAAACTACTAGGTACATACTTCTATTTAAGTAGATGCTTTCATCTTTGAATCAGCCCAACCTAAGTGCCTCGTAGAGTTTGATTGACGTCAAAGCTGTAAGTATTCGATTGTAAATGTAAATGATATTCTAGTTCTCATAATGTGTTAGACGTCCCCAAACATTAACCTAACGAGTAAGTAGGTAGGCACTTATTGGTAGCGTCTGCGTCATTCCTATACCTATTCATGCACTAACGTAAAGTTAGCGATGAAAGAATTGAAGCAAGTGAAAGCAGGAGGATTCGTTATGACAGACTTAAAACGGCTGTCATAACTGTCATAACGATTCCAAGATTATTACAATTCTTTCAATTTTTTTATCTACTTGTGGAGCTATCGCATCAATAACCTAAAACCTACGACTTGCTTCCATTTTCGAACACAATCACAGATCGCGGCCACATCGAACACATGGTGACGCAACATGACCCTTATGCTAACGAGATAAGATCTAAAAACGTTGCGCAACGTTTTCGCCTCGCCCTTAAAAAAGTTATGACTCTTTTAAGAGCAATTTTGCAAACTTGCTGTTGTTGGGTTTTACTGCAGATTTTTTCTATGATAAACGAATTTTTGAGAGACTGTTTCGACAGTTTTATCTGAATATTTAAGGCTTCATTATGCAAAATACAAACGTGGGCGTGTATTTTTCTTTAAATTTTGTAATGCGCCTGCCGAAATCAAGGCGAAAGAATGTTTATTTTTCCCTAATAACGAAAAAAAAACATATTTTTGTATAGGTACTTAGAGAATTAGTATCCCTGAAGGCACCCTCTGATGACCGTAAACAACTACTTCAGTTACATAGGACTTTTAGAAATTCGCTTAATAAAACAAGTGTTTAGGTATATATTCACATTCAATACATTTAGCAAAGCGTTATAAATATCATTGTATCTAACAGGAAATTGCACTGTATTAAGTTACAAGAATAAAAAAAACACTGGCTGAAATATTTGTACTTCCCAGGTGTCTACTCGCAAGGTGTCTTGCACTCACCTTGCTCTAATGTAACATTTTATTTTCCCATCGGTTCCCTCGTCTTTATAAAACCCGACTGCAAGAACTTTAGACCCACATATCTTGACAAGTGATATCGCGGGATGCATCTAGTATAGCCTATGACCATCTGCAGATGAAGATGAATCTATTTAAACCACTTACATAAATAAAATACGACAAGACGTTTAGGCTCTAGGGCGTGCCAAAGAAATTTACATCATACATACACTCAAAAAAAAACTCTCATTCTTTCGCAGTCGGTTATAAAGAACTCCGAAGAATTGACAACCTCTTTTTTACCCGACTGCTGATCGAATATTTTACCATTCGACAGCGTCCTTCATACATTAACAGCTAAGTACTTACCTCTTAAAGTTTTTCGTGAATTAAATAGGATGAGACTGCGTCATAAGTAATATTTTTTTAATACTTACATTAATTCTTCCAGTTGGTCGTTTTGAAGGACTGTTTATGTTATTGTCTACTTAGATCGATAAATCTCCATAAATACCACTACCAAAAAATATTTCACCTAACGGTCAATTAGCTACCTACTGTTAATTGTTAGTTATGGTAGTAATTCGACAAACCGGCGTTGTTATATCGAGCTACTCATGTATTTGTAAAAATATGGCTTCTAAACAACACACATAGTTGTGTCTCCAACAACGTGACAACGTGACGTCTCCTTTGGACCGTTTCCTGTCATATGAAGGTAAAACGGACCACACTCCCTGTCTGACCGTCACTTATGAACCGTGATATCTACAGACAGTTGAAATGTTCACAAATGATGTATTTCTGTTACCACTTTAACAATAAATTAAAAAAAAATGAAATACATATTTAACGAGGGCTTCCAACATGATTTAATGCCGTTTTTTGCTCGATATTGATAACGACAGCAGGTAGAAACTTTAACTTATGTTATACAGAACCCTTCATGCGCGAGTCTTATTCGCACTTGGTCGATTTTTAAATAAGCAAGCATGTCCTAGGTCTTGTTGACTTCTTAAATGTATATAGATATATACATTATATATACATTACTAATTTTAAACAGTAACAATATTGTTTAAATTTACATTTTTTTACATGTAATGAACTACACAAAAGGCGCTTTATATAATTTAATTGCAACTTCATTTCAATAGTATCTCAAGAACTGATTGTTTTTAATATATCTCTATAGTTGTAGATATTGAAACTTGCCGTACATTAGATACAAATTTAACTACAAAAGGCCTTTGTCTAACATAGGTTAACCTAAATAACCACAATCCAAGTAACATCCGTGAAGCCAATACTTAGACATAACTTAGATCATCGCAGCGATTACCTAACATAAAGATAGTAATGCGATATTTGCTTCCTAGTTGTTTGTTCTACATACATTCACTACCGCTTTTTTCACTGTTGAGCAATTGCAGAAAAATGTAGGTAGTCATAAGGTTGCTTTTGTGTTATGGCGGCAAAAAGGACAAACCACTTCAATTCAGGAGGCTTACATTTCAGTTACTAAAACCTGAGATCAGGATTGAACTCAGCTAAACCCTACATGATCAATTTTGGTAAAATGGTTCCGCCGACTCTGGTAACATACAGTCAAATTGAGTAGGCTCCTCCTCCTTTTCGAAGTCAATAAAAAAACAGATAAGCAAGTTCCTACAAAGAATAGAATTATACTTATTTAATTACACTTATCAAAAAATTTGCATTAATTTAAAATCAAGAATGTTATGGCAATTTTAATCACAGGGTTTCCAACACATGGCCTTACATGTGAGCATATGCCGGTAGCGTAAGTAGATGATTGAATTTCTTTAGTCATAAGAATTTGGGCACTTACCATATACTGAACATCCCAAACTCCACTTACACTTACTTACGTTTTCAAGTCGAATTTTAAATAGTCCAAATTAAAAAAAAAAAGTTGTTAGGGAAAATTGTCATTACTGCCAAGGAAACTGCTATACAGACGATGCCACGTCGTTATTACAGCCCATGCGTGAACGGGTCTCTCATTTGGAAAGGGTAGTCCTCCTAGTTCATGCTCAATAAGAATTGGGGGCTTAAATTAATTTCAAGCTACTGTAGGTTTACTAATACGTACATCTTGTGTTTAGGGTTGCGTACCTACGAATCGTACGTAAAAAGGTACAAACGGGACCCTATTACTCTGTTCGTTCATCTCTGTCTGAATCTCAAGGACCGTTATAGCTAAACCATTGAAATTTTCACAGATGATGTATTTCTGTTGCTGCTACAACAAATAAAAACAGAATAGAATAAATATTAAAGTGGCCCTGATACAGCAAACGGGATTTTCGTCGTTATTTGCTTGATATTAACCATTTTATAAAGCAACAGGCTAGAATCTAGAATTCTGTTTTTTACACGTCTGTAAAAAAACAGAATTCTAGAAATGTATGCTTACCTAATTGGTCACAAAATTAGTTATAAAATTATAAAAAATATTAAATTAACTTATACTTATATCTGCAAATTAATAACAAAATTTGATCATAATAAGATATAATAATTAGGTCAAATTGAATAATATTATAGATCAAATTTGACAATAAATACATTATTTTTATTTTGTTAAATTTACTTTAGTTGTAAAAAAATGTTTGATGTTGTAGAAATAGTGTTCAATAAGTCAACGTTGGAGACGGTTCTTAAAGCTGTGCAGATTGGGAGCCAATATTACAGGCTCACGTGCGCGAGGTTATTCCACTTAGCCAGTGAACGCTTTACAGTCCCCACTTTCCTGGCATTATACAAAGTTATGTATTCTCATGTATTTATTAACGACGACAACAGGTAGAATTTGAAATAATGTAAGTACGGAAATAATGATACGGAACCTTAAGTGAGGGTTTTCGACTAGCACTTGGCCGATTTTTCTTCCATTGGAGTCTTGACAGAGCAGTGGTGGTCATCACGCTATACGTGGGTGCTGATGTGACGCGCCTAACGTAATGTCGCTATCTTTCTGTTCATAGTCATCTTGATATACCTACCTAGACTCACGTGTTTACCGATTAGTTTACAGGGTTATCAGCAAGTGGTGTTATAAGCCAAAAGGTATACTCCATACTCATCATTACAAAGAACTTTCACAACGGGACCAACCCTGAATTCTAGAATAAAATACAGCGGATCCATAGGAAAAGTTTATCAATCGTGGACAAAATGTATGAAATACATTTTGCTGACTTTTTTCCTGAATTCAGAGTTGGTCCATTACGATAAGTATAGTAACCCCCATTCGGCTTAGTATATTCCTAACCGATACCCCTGTATACACATCGTGTAACAGAAAGGTGTGACAATACTTAAGGGTGTTAGTCTACCCATCAAAGTGAACTCATTGCAGAAGAAAACTTTGCAAAATTCTAGCACTAGGAACCTTAAATATTGTCACACCTTTCTGTTACACGTTGTATACCTTCAATCAAGGCCTTTTTATCGAAATAGTTATAGTTTTATAGCATATGGATCATTATTGTAGAAAAAATCACAATCCAATCCCAGCACGTTATATCATCAAATTTAAAATTTTAATTTCGTAGTAATTTGGTAATAATAGTAGACAGGTTTTTGTATAATTTCTTCGGTTCATGGCTAGTCATGGATTTTGAATATATTACTCGAAACTTTATTGCTATGCTAAAAAAACAAACAGGTTAGGTCGTGTGTTAAAATACAAAAATGTTATATAATATGCGATTTAGTGTTCTTTGAGTAGTTGACGAAAATTTGTTCAATATCATAAAAATAAAACAAGGAAAGTGTGTATCGTTTATTGTGATTTATTATTGTCGTAACATTTCTTTAAAGTAATAACATAGGTAAGTAGGTATTAGGTTAACATAGGGCTCAAGAGGCGCTGCACAAGTTTTCATACATTTAGGTACTTTCATATCAAACAAATCGAAGTATAAAAAAATATTATACAGTTAAAATGAATAAATGAAAGAATATTCATTCTTGAATGAACAGATAAATAAAATCATTCATTCATTTCATATAACAGAAACAAAAATTAGACATTAACACCGACAAAATTGTTTAAATGATGCCATCAAAGTGTACAATCCAAAAGATAAGATTTTTACATCTATATCACACCTTTATTATATGACTTAAGGACATTTTTGTGGACAATAGTAAGTAGTAAATATCTCTTATTCGTACAAAAGAGGATGTGTACGTTAAAAACTCAACATAATTATCATCAGCAGAAAATTAATAAGTATGCGAAATTAATAGTACCTAAATTAATCATCCATAAGTCACTTATCTTTTGTCTGATCGCGACGCAAGGCAGTGGCAACGTTCTTTTGCCTTCCATGTTTTTGGTAGTTATAGCTATCCCTTGTGCTATCGTTCGCGGTCAATTCGACCGTCACGGCGCGCCCTGCCGTCTGCAAAACGCCTTATTGTACAATCTCACATCGAGGCTTTGCAGACGCTACTTTAAATATTACCTAAAATTCAATGAATCACGTGGAATTGAGTTCTTATCAAAAACCCGCGCCAAAAAGGAACCTTCGACCGTCAGCAACGAATAAAACAAGAATTAACGGAATTCAAAACTAGTCATGATCCTCGGGGATTGATTCATACGCATCATTCAATGTGCATTTAACAATCCTTTCATGTATACAATGATCTGGGAAATCTAAGATATGGATTTCGTTGTAACACGAGCTTCATAGCTAACTACTCTAGACTCAACAACTGAGGGACATGACAGTCGCTATTCAATTATTCTACGTGTTTACTCGTAGTGTAAAATTAACGTCGATGTTTAATTGTTAGTTCCACCGGCTAAAACTAGAATGCGTAAACCGGTGGCGTTGTGTTCACAAATTTTATGAGCATTAGTCAGTCGCAAAGTTGAAGACACTTCTAAGGCATCAAGACTCAACAACTGGGGGACATGGTAATACAACACAGCAAAATGTGAAAGAATAAACATCATTATTCAAAAATTTAAACCATATGTAATCAAACAGTAAGTGATTTATAATAATAAAATAAATCCATAGCTAATGGATGCTCAGATCTAAGATATGAAGTGTGTTCTAATACAAGCTTCATAGCTAATCTAGACTCAACAACCGATGGACATGGTAGTAGAACACAGGAAAATGTTGTGAAAGAATACACATTTTCTCAAAAATGTAAACCATATGTAATAAAAAAGTAAGTGATTAATAATAATGAAATAAATCCATAGGTGGTAGATGCTTTAGAGCTAGTGCGAGTGTAGCTACTTACGGTTAAATCCAACTAAAACATATTTGGATACAAACATCTAAGATATGAAGTGCGTTCTAATACAACCTTCATAGCTAATCTAGACTCAACAACTGGGACATGGCAGTCGCATTCAGGAAAGTGTTATGACAAAATTCATACATTCTCTGAAATTTAAACCAAATGTAATCAAAATGTATTTAAAAAGTAAGTGATTGATAAATAGTAATGAAATAAATTCATAGTTAATGGACGCTCAGATCTAAGACATAACATGAAGTGCATTCTAATACAAGCATCATAGCTAATCTAGACTCAACAACTGTGCGACATGGCAGTCGCACACAGGAAAATGCTAATTGATGGTAAATTTTTGGAAACCAAAAAGGGCAAAACCAACACCACCTTTTCTTCGCCAATGAATTAACGGAAAATCGATGAATACAACTCACCCTAAATATGCAAACACTTTGTCGTTGTTATTTATTACGACTGTTGCATGCACTAACGAAACTGTTATAGCAATCGACGGTTAATAAAGAAAACAACTAAATTAATGTAGGGGAACGGGGGGTAGCGGGCAAGACGGGACACCGTCTCTTATCCGCCGTAGGAACGACCAATCATAGTCACTCTAGTTCGATATGACGCGCCGCCATGTTGTTTATCAATCAGCACAGTTACCGGCTTCTGAGTCCACGCGTTTTTACTCTAGCTCCAAAAACTACAGTTTTTAGCAATTTCATTACTATTTTCGTGCTTTACGTGGCATCTGTTTTGTTCGTCAATATTAGTTTTCTACATCTGACTAAAAGCTATTCGTATTGATCAGTGATCACACCAGCAGGTAAAAACATGTTTGCTTCCATATTTTGATTTTGGTTATTTTAGAAAAAATATTTTATTCAAATATGAATGGGAAATGGGCAAGATGGGGTATCCTATACCCCATCTTGCCCTCGAAGAAATTCGATTGATTGATTAATTAATGTATGTACATGAAAAGAGTATAAATAAACTGACTTATATATACTTGGAGTGAACAGTGTATGAAAAATGCGGTGGATGTTGTAATTGAAAGAAAAATGAGGTATAAATTAGCGGCTATAACTTATTCTGTACCACAAACGACCCTTGAAAGAAAAGTAAAACAAGCTCGCAAAACTCTAGAAGATCCTGTTACTCCTGCTTTAACTATGGTGAAAGTTCCTTTAGGCGAAAAAATGAACATTTTTAGATGACGAAGAGAAAGAACTTTGCGAATATATAATATATCGCACCTTCGGTAGAACAAGGGTCGACCTAACAAATTTTCGAAAAATGACTTAAGTATGCCAAAGTGCTTTTAAAACGTATTTTTACCCGGAGGAACAAAGACACTCGTTCAATTCCATCTAATTTCGCCAGAGGGCGACAGTGCCTTTGTCACATTGAAGCGTTTTTCAAACGTATTGGCGCGACAAAATCATATTGGTCAGTTGCGGCGCTGCCGGCGCGCAGAGTGGTTGTCAGCTGGAGCGTACAAGTCGTTAACCCTTGATTAACTTCCTGAGTCCCTGGGACTCACATCAAAATTTCAAACTTCCATAATTGTAACATTTGAGCGGCTAGATTCCCCCCCGTCTCAGTACCTTCCTGCAGTGTCGCGGGCTACGCGGAGGCGAGAGGACGTGTGCCGGCACTGCGTATATACGTGAGTTATTGCGTCGAGTGAGTCCCAAGGACTCATACAAGTGAATTGTGCTATATATTTTTTTATTTGTTTCAATTTTCGAATGTTGCTTATTTGTCGATATTATTGATATAAATTATATTTTTATATGCTTATAACATATATCTTTTTGGTTTGCAGAATGAATCCAGAACAAGATAAATTCGTTAGTATGAATGAAGATGGGGCTGATTCCGTTTTGGAATCTTGGCTGCAAGATGTTTTGAATGACGAGAGTGACGATGAACAAGGTACTGGTCAGTCGATGAACGCAAATGAAGACTTATTCAACTCGGATAATGAAGATGGTGAGTACATTCTCAGTGAACACGATACTGATTCGGAGCATTCTGATTCCGAGGAGCCACCTAGAGCCGAGGAAGCTGGGATCGATGATGATGAGTCGTCATCGAGTGAGAGCAACTTACCGCTATCGGAGTTATCTCGCAGATTACGCAATAATGCACCAGCCCAGGAAAATTCATCTGACCTAAGTGATGACGATCCATCAACACCTGCACAAAGAGGAAGTCAGAACTACTACTACGGAAAAGATCGATTCAAGTGGTCGCGATTACCTCCGGCCCGAAATGTGCGTACTGCTACACATAATATGGTTCAAGTTCCTAGAGTTAGGCCTGCAACTGAAGGACCTCTTTCTCCAATTGATGCATTCCAGCTAATTTTTGACCAAAGGATGCTCAATACCGTGTTGATTTGGACAAATAAAAAGCTTGAGGAGTTTCAGAGGACACACCCAAAAGAATCCGCTTTCAGACAGACTAATTCTGTCGAATTGAAAGGTTTTTTGGCCCTGCTTATTTATTCCGCTATTTTCAAATCTAACAGAGAAAGTATCACGTCATTATTTGCAACTGACGGCACCGGGCGTGATATATTCAGAGCATCTATGGCCAAAAACAGATTCTTGGCATTGCTACTGGCCCTCCGCTTTGATGATGCTTCTGAGCGTGAAACCCGTAGAGAAGTTGATCCTGCTTGTCTTATCACTGACATATTACAAGCATTTGTAGAAAACAGTCAAAACAATTACTCAATGGGCACTAACGCGACGGTTGATGAAATGCTCATAGAATTCAGAGGACGATCCAGATTCAAAATGTACATGCCCAATAAGCCGGGGAAATATGGTTTGAAGATGCATTGTCTAGTAGATTCTGAAACAGCCTATGTTTACAACATCTACTTATATACCGGAAAAGGTTCCGACGGATTTGGTTTGACAGAAGAAGAGAAAAAGAAGTCGGTACCAACACAGGCCACGCTTCGCTTGTGTAAGCCAATTGTCAACACAAACATCAATGTCACCACAGACAACTGGTACTCTTCAATGGAACTTCTTCAAGAATTGAAGGCAAGAGGCTTGACAACAGTGGGTACTCTAAAGAAAAACAAGAGAGTAATTCCAAACGAATTTCTCCCACACAAAGACCGGCCAGTGGAATCTTCTGTGTTTGGGTTTACCAAAGAGTGTACTCTGGTCAGCTATGTCCCAAAGAAAAATAGGTCTGTAGTGCTCTACTCCTCCATGCACCATGACAACAAAATTGATGCCAATACTGGATAGCCTGAAATAATAATATACTACAATTCAACCAAAGGAGGTGTTGATTTGGTTGACCAGAAGTGTTCCGTGTACTCGTGCAATAGACGAACGCAGCGTTGGCCTATGGTTGTGTTCTTCAGGGTCATTGATATGTCATGTTGCAATGCACAAGTCATCTATGAGAGCCAAAGTGACGTGCCAAAACTGACAAGAATGAATTTTCTGAAAAGCATTGCTGTAAAATTAAACGAAGCCAATTTGATGACACGTCTGCACAATACTCGCCTGCCACGCAAAGTTCGCTGCTCGGTTTCATCTATATTGAAAAAAGACATTCCTGAAGATGCGAACCACTCTGAAACTGAAGACAAGCTACCTAGGAATGAAAGAAAATACTGCTATATGTGCCACTACAAAAAAAGAACAAAGACTGCATATCTATGCACCAAATGTCTGAAACCAATATGTTTGACCTGCTCGAAAAAGATATGCCGTCGTTGCCTGTAAGCAGTGCCAAAACCCATTGCACGTTTTATTTTTTTGTATTGGAGCATACATTTTTGTTTTATTATTATTAATTTGTCCAAAAACATAAACATAAAAACATATATAAGTTACGAGTTACTTTGAGAGTCCAAAAACATAAAAACATATATAAGTTACGAATATTTCATAGTTTTGTAGAGGTTTTAAAATACCTTTGTTTTTTGAGACTGATAAAATTAGTTTCTTTAATTTTTAAGAGGATCTCTGAAATCTCTCTCTCTCTCTCTGTCCAGTTTTGATACTTTTTCCTAGTGCCTTAATAAATATTTAATATGAATAATAAAAAAAAAAATTAAAAAAATTGTTTTATTTGAGAATATCACGCTTAGAAAATATATGAGTCCCACTGACTCATACAAGTTAATTAATTACGTTAGTAAATTTCACGAAGTTAATCAAGGGTTAAGGTAAATATGCCCTTTTAATTTAAGAGTTTTGGAGGAACAAAGTCTCACTTTCTTTACTTATGCCCATTTCTTAGAAGATAATTTGGAGGTACAAAGTCGTTCGATCAGTTGTGCTTTTGTATGTCCAAAATGTAAACAATCTCGCAGTCGTTAAATCAAATATGACCATGTTATTCCAAAATGTAAACAATCTCGTAGTCTTAAAAACAAATGTCACTTTGTAATTCCGAACAAAAATTTTGTAGGTGAACATAAATACTGGTATGCCTTTGTCATTCCAACTGCTTCCATAATTACATAGATATTACTACTGTTATGACATTATCATTCCAATTAATTAACGATACTGAGCAAAATTGTAAGTTTTATGACTTAGTGATTTGTTATTTTATTATTTAAGATAAAAATGGGTTCCCATTTTTATCTATATATATAAAAATCAATTGCTGTTCGTTAGTCTCGCTAAAACTCGAGAACGGCTGAACGGATTTATCTTATCTTGGTCTTGAATTATTCGTGGAGGTCTAGGGAAGGTTTAAAAGGTGAGAAAAATTCGAATAATTGCCGGGAAAATCCTCAAAACAGCATTTTTCTATTTCCCATACAAACGTTTTCTAAATAAAATGGAGAGTCAATTTGTAATTTATTACCGCTGCATAAAGTTCAAATTCGCGTGCGCGTTGGAGGACCTAATATCGCGTTCTGAAACTCAACAAAAGTGAAAGTGAATCGCGAACGCGACAAAATTGCATAGTCTCAAAATACATAGTACATAAATAAACACAATTTTAGCTAACTTCAGTTGTTACTCTGTCCGATTATTTTTTTATTTTAGCTAACTTAAGTTGTTACTCTGTCCGATTATTTTTTTAATAAGACTATATAGAAATCGAAAGATAAATCAATCAATAATAAAGACAAATTAAATTATAAATCTTAAGTTAAATTCTGAACGCAATCTCAATATGTATTTGACATTAGATTTGACAACCAACTGATATGTCATTCCATCCTGTCGCATTTCAGAGCACGGAAAAAATTATATTATCGTTATATCTATCTTTGTGGCTACGTGCGCGAGAACTTTCTTTACTTTGGTGATCCTTTGTGATAGTGACATTCCAAGTAATGTGTTCTTTTTTGTGATAGTGACACTTGACTAAACTGCTAAATGAGCGGGAAATTTTCTCACTTTGATTAATTACAATTTACGATGCCGAGGAGAAGACGACCTAACTTAGGTCGTCGTAGTCAATCAAATGTGCGAAGAGCTACCTCACGTGCTAACCGCACTGATGACCAGAGACAGACAGATCAAGAAAATAGTCGTATTGCTATGTCAGAATTGCGTTCTTTGGTGAGTGACAATGTAGGAGATAGGCTTAGAATGCAACGAGTTCGTGCACATCAAACACAACAACAGCAAGCTAGACATAATGAAATTGAGCGAATCCGCAGACGCAGTGCTCCTGTGATTCTTGAACGAGCTGCATTCCACTATGATCCGGCAATTGATTATTGTGCCGACAAATCGGTAACAATTGGGGAAATGAAAACAATTTGTAAATATTGTAAGGCGTTAAAATACACTGGTGAATCTACTGGATTATGTTGTGCTGAAGGCAAAGTAAAATTGCCACAATTGGTCCCACCACCAGATCCTTTACGCTCTTTGGTTTCTGGGATTGGAAATGATTCTAAGCACTTCTTGACCAACATTCAGAAATATAACAACTGTTTCCAGATGACATCATTCGGTGCTACACATATTATACAAGACAATTTCATGCCCACTTTCAAGGTATTATATAAGAATATTTTTTTATATTATTCAAGTTTGTACTAAAATATATATATCGGAAATTATTAATGGACAAATTTTTAAAAATTACAGATTCAAGGACAAATTTATCACTTACTGGGAACTCTGTTACCACTAACTGATGCAGATCATCAATTTTTACAAATTTATTTTATGGGCAATTCAGATGCGGAAATTAATAATCGTTGTGCTCACAATCCAACAGTGAAGAGAACCATTGTCCAACAATTACAAATATTTCTTCATCAGAATAACAATTTAGTAAACATGTTCAAAATAGCATTGGATCGGATGCCATCTGATAGCCATAATATTATTATTCGAGCTGACAAAACACCTGCCGGTGAACACACAAGGAGGTTCAATTCACCTACCATTGATGAAGTGGCTGTTGTCATTGTGGGCGAAAATTTTCATCGTCGGAATAGTGAGTTAAAACGTGTATCTGAAACACACAGGAGTTATGATGCACTACAATATCCTTTGATCTTCTGGCAAGGGGAAGATGGATACCATTTTAATATCAAAATGGTAAATCAAGTAACAGGTAAATGAATTGAACAAGATTAAATAATATTTTTAAATTCAATACATCTAAGTAACAATTTAAACATTTATCATTTTTGATCGCAGGTGCTGAAACCAACAAAAAAGTTAGTGCTATGAATTTCTATTCATACACTCATGATCCGTCAAGGTGAAGTAAATCATATTTTGATGTGTCAACGACTTTTTCATCAGTTTGCAGTTGACATGTATGTCAAAATTGAGACTGAACGATTGACATACATCCGTTTGAACCAACGACGGCTACGGTCAGAGGAATACATCCATCTCCGCGATGCTGTAAATGCTGATGGCAATGTGAATAATGTAGGAAGAATGACAATTTTGCCAGCTACTTATATAGGAAGCCCACGTCACATGCATGAATATGCTCAGGATGCTATGTCATATGTTAGGCATTATGGCCGCCCAGATTTATTTGTTACATTCACATGTAACCCAAAATGGTCCGAAATCGAGAAGGAATTACTACATAGCCAAACACCAGTTGATAGACATGACATAACTGCCAGAGTTTTTAAACAAAAATTAAAATCTCTCATGAATTTTTTAATAAAGCATTGTGTGTATGGCCGAGTCCGTTGTTGGATGTACTCTGTAGAATGGCAAAAGCGTGGATTGCCACATGCGCACATTTTAGTCTGGTTAGTGGACAAAATAAGGCCAGATGAGATTGATTCTATAATTTCAGCTGAAATTCCAGATGAAATAGTTGACCCAAAATTGCATGCAGTAGTAACCAAACACATGATACATGGACCTTGCGGACATTTCAACTACAATTCACCCTGTATGGTCGACGGTAGGTGTTCCAAACGATACCCAAGAGACCTGCTTGCTGAAACCATAACGGGAAATGATGGATACCCATTGTATCGTCGGCGATCAGTTGCGGACAGTGGGCGATCGGTAGTTGTGAAGGTAAGAGGACAAAATGTTGATGTAGACAATCGTTGGATTGTGCCATACTCGCCAATATTGTCCAAAGCTTTTGAGACTCACATCAATGTGGAATATTGTAATTCTGTGAAGTCGATAAAGTACATATGTAAATATGTTAATAAAGGTAGTGATATGGCTGTCTTCGGTGTAACCAATGCAAATGATGAAATATCACAGTACCAGATGGGTCGCTATGTAAGTAGCAACGAAGCTATTTGGCGTATCTTTTCATTTGCGATCCATGAAAGACACCCTACAGTAGTCCATTTGGCAGTCCATTTAGAAAATGGTCAACGAGTTTATTTTAATGAATCTAACGCGGCAGACAGGGCGGCACATCCACCGTCGACAACATTAACAAGTTTCTTCACAGTTTGTCAAACTGATGATTTTGCTCGCACTTTGCTGTATGCTGACATGCCACGCTATTACACATGGAACGCATCATCGAAATCGTTTCAGCGTCGAAAACAAGGAACACCAGTTGAAGGACATCCAAATGTATTTGCTTCAGATGCTCTGGGTCGCATCTACACAGTACATCCAAATAACGATGAATGTTATTATTTGCGGTTGTTGTTGGTGAACGTTCGTGGTCCGACATCGTTTAAACAACTGAGAACAGTTAATGGACAGCTGTGTGCGACTTACCGTGAGGCATGTCAACTATTACATTTACTTGAGAACGATTCGCACTGGGATGATACGCTCAAGGATTCCGTAATATCTTCGTCGCCGCATCAAATTCGTACATTGTTTGCGATTATCATATCGACATGTTTCCCCTCGAATCCAAAAGATTTGTGGGTTAAGTATAGAGATGACATGTCTGAGGATGTTTTGTATCGTGTGCGCCGTCAAACTTTGAATCCTACACTACAAATGACTGAAGAAATTTACAATGACACATTGATCATGATAGAAGATATGTGTTTATTGATGGCAAATAAAGTATTGTCGTGTTTGGGAATGACAGCACCCAATCGTCATATGCACGATGCATTAAACCACGAGTTGCAAAGAGAACATCAGTACGACATTGAAGCATTGGCCGAAACAGTTCGTACAAATGTTCCACAATTAAATCAACAACAAAGAATTGCGTACGACACTTTGATAGAAGCTGTGAACAGTGGATCTGGTGGAATTTATTTCCTTGATGCTCCCGGAGGAACCGGAAAAACGTTTTTAATTTCATTGCTTTTGGCGAGGATCAGATCGCGAAATGATGTTGCTCTAGCGTTGGCTTCATCTGGAATAGCTGCAACTCTGCTCGAAGGCGGGCGAACTGCACATTCTGCCTTGAAATTACCACTAAACATGCAAATCACCGAAACACCAATTTGCAACATCGCCAAAAATAGCGCAATGGCCAAGATCCTACAGGTATGCAAATTAATTGTTTGGGATGAATGCACAATGGCCCATAAGAGGTCACTGGAGGCACTGGACAGAACGTTGAAAGATCTTCGTGACAACCAAAATATTTTCGGTGGGGCCATGATTCTGTTGTCAGGTGATTTTCGTCAGACTTTTCCAGTTATTCCCCGATCAACTGTTGCTGATGAACTAAATGCATGCCTAAAATCATCAAATTTGTGGCAGTACGTAAAGACACTCCACTTAACAACTAACATGCGAGTATTTTTGCAACAAGATGAAACTGCTAATGTGTTTGCGAAGCAGTTGTTAGACATTGGAAATAATAAAGTTGCAGTGGACACCTCGACCGGATTCATCACATTACCTACAGATTTCTGTCACATCACAGACTCAAAAGTGGAGCTTATTCAGCGAGTTTTCCCAGATATAGCGCAAAAGTTCAATAACCATAATTGGCTGGGTGAACGAGCAATATTAGCAGCGAAAAATAATGATGTAGAGGATCTTAATGCGACCATTCAGAATTTTCTTCCAGGACAGTTGGTTTCCTTCAAATCAGTCGACACCGTAATGAACCAGGATGACGTAATCAACTATCCCACTGAGTTTTTAAATTCACTGGAATTGCCTGGATTACCACCTCACAATTTGCAGTTAAAAGTAGGATCAGTTGTCATCATGCTGCGTAACATTAATCAACCTCGACTATGCAATGGAACAAGACTGGCTGTGAAAAGACTGATGAATAACGTCATTGAGGCGACAATCATAAAAGGAAAATACAAAGGAGAGGATGTCTTGATCCCGCGGATACCGATGATTCCAACGGACTTACCATTCGATTTTAAACGCTTACAATTTCCAGTACGTCTGGCCTTTGCGATGACCATAAATAAATCGCAAGGACAGTCTTTAGAAGTTTGTGGAATCAACTTGGAGTTTCCCTGTTTCGCGCATGGACAATTATACGTCGCGTATTCGCGCGTCGGAAAACCGTCTTCTTTGTTTATTTACGCACCACAAAACAAAACAAAAAATATAGTTTATGAGAAAGCTTTAAATTAATTAACAGACTGTATTTTCACAGTGTGTGTCTGTGAATATCAAATTTAAACCTTATAAATAGCCAGTATTTCAGGAAAACTCTGATTTCTAAGTAAGCAACATGATGTATCGAAAATAATAATAAAACTTCATGCTTTATTCAATAAATGCTTTTTCATTAATAATTATTTTGTTTGTTTTAAAATCATTTTATACAAAAGATTAGGTCTTTTATTTATCGATGAGGCAGTACGAAGTCTGCCGGGTCAGCTAGTCTTAAATAATAATATAACACCGGGACACAATTAGCAGAAAAATATTGATGATGCTTAATGATGACAAAACTAATAGGCAGACAGTTGACCTTCAGATAGATAAGCATGATGAAAACTCCTTTGTTGAAGAAGATGAGAACAATAAGCCAATTCATACTTTAAACATTGATTCATCAACAGGTAATTAATTATAAGTCAATTACATTATATATTTTTATAGATAACGTAAGAACACCAGTGTTGGACATGGCACCAATGATGGACAAAAAAATAAAATTTTAAAATAGTAAGGTTATTATTTTAAATTTCGCGCTCTCTCAGTATTTGACCATAATCTACATGTATTTAGCTCTTATAGTTTGACGTTTTGTCTCGTTCGTGCTTTTCATTCGGAAATGGCGAATGTGATTGTGAACTCGGCCGCTGTTTGTGTGAAAAATCTGATTTTATTACACCAATCCTTAAGAAAGTAAGTACGAAATATGTTAATTTTATGGTACTTGCTTTGTTTATATGGAAATTTGCATTATTTCTTGATGTAATACCAATATTGACGTGTTGTTTAGCGAAAGAAGATTGAACTTTGTGTATGGAGTTTTCTCTTTTTGTGTGGTTGTCCGTTACTGGATTTTATTTTTACCATTTCCTAGATATGGACAAATGTCGATACTAATTTTTTTTTCTTTGCATGATTAAATAAATGGTTTTTTGAACGTGCCTGCTCTCCTGATTTGTAATAAATTATACGCGTTCTTTTATAATAGGTCCTTCCAGTAATGGACATATGTGTCCATTACTGGAAATTTGGTATGATCTAGTTATGGACATAATGAAAGCTGTTAGTTATTTGCTTATTTTATTAGTATTATGTACTGTCTGTGCTGTCCCATTGTTGGTTAAAGGCCTCCCTACCCTCTTTGCATTTATTTATACCAAGCTCTATTGTATGCTCGTACGTTTGGTGTTTGTGTAGGTGGTCCCTCCTTTGCTTTTTGGGTATGCCGGGTGGCTTTATATTGCTAATATTACTCCGCAGAAATGGCTCCACGGAAGAACTATAATCCAGAGCAAATGCAACAAGCCGTAGAAGCCGTCAGCAAAGGAGAGAAGGTGGCAGCAGCTGCGGCAAAGTATGGTGTACCTCGAATTACCTTGCACAATAAAGTGACAGGTATTAGCCCTCTTGTCTGCTCTATGGGTCCCACAATATATTTGTCACCAGAAGATGAACATATTCTCGAAAAATGGATTATTGACATGAATAATAAGCATATCCCTATTAATAAAGAAGAACTTTTGGACAGTGTTCAGCGTATAATAACAGATAAAAATCTATCTATCCCTTTTAATCAGAATAGGCCTGGAAAGAAATGGTATCAACTTTTTCTAAAGAGGCACCCAAACATTTCAGAACGCATGGCACAAAATCTTACAATGGCTCGAGACAATGTCTCACAGAACGATATTGAAAACTGGTTCAAAGAAGTAGAAGAATATCTTACATAAAATGATATGATGACTGTATTAGATGACCCGACCAGGGTGTTCAATACTGATGAAAGCGCATTCTTTCTGTCTCCAAAACCAGGCAAAGTTCTGGCACAAAGAGGAGAAAAACATGTCTATACATCATCGGGCGACGAAAAAGACAACCTTACCGTGCTTATTACTGGTAACGCAGCAGGTCAACTAGCCCCTCCTATGGTAGTGTTTAGTTACGAACGAATTCCTGCCACTATTGCATCCAAATTTCCTCATGACTGGGCGATCGGAAAGTCCCAAACCGGGTGGATGTGCGGAAGCACATTCTATGAGTATATAGCAAACATTTTCCACCCATGGTTACTGAAACAGAACATTAAAACTCCAGTACTATTTTTTTTGGATGGCCACAAATCCCATTTGACACGGCATTTGTCGAATTTCTGCGCTGAGAATGGAATCGAAATAGTAACTTTATACCCCAACAGCACTCACATAATGCAGCCTATGGACCTGGCCGTATTTAAACCACTAAAATCGTCTTGGAAAAAGGCTGTCTCTGATTGGAAAATGCAAAACCTGGGCCAAAATTTAAGAAAAGAAAATTTTGCACCAGTTTTAAAAACCGCAATTCAAACACTAACTGAAGACACAATTAGAAATAGCTTCCGCGCTGCTGGCTTATGTCCTTTCGGGCCAAGCTACATTGACTTTACAAAAATCAAATCAAATCGGCCACAGCAGGATAATATGGTTCCACAGAATTCCTTTAAATTACTCCATCAATTGGAAAAAGAAATGACGAAAATATTTCGCCGCGAAAAATTAGATCTGTTCAAAGAACTTTATTACAAGGATCGGAACGAATTAAACGAACGCTTGCCACCAGAAGATACGTCCCTCTATGTCATATGGGCTAGCATGAAGAACAAATCGTCAGGAGAACAAACCCTTGATGCAGAACCAACAGCTCCGGAAACTGTAGTGAATAACCGTGATATAAACTCGGTGAATGATAAAGAACCTACTGTTGATACTGTGACTGCTGATCGTATAACGGAACTACCTGATGCTACAACAATCTTAAACGATTCGATAAAAGTACCTTGCACTTCTCAAAAATCACCTGCTGTTTCGCAGAGAGAGAAAGAAATTCCATGTCATAATGATAAAGAAAATAACAAGACTTTGCTGGTAACATTTGATGAAATGGAGCATCATCGTATCAATGAAGTTCATGAAACACCCCTAAAAAATTTAACACAAGAAATTTCAAACAAAGACAACGTGCTTGTAACACCCGTGACAGAAAAAACACCTAGAGGAGAAATTGTTGCAGCAAATGTTTCTTATTTTGGAGTCTCGAAAGAGAATACTGCCACAATTGTTCAGCCTCAAAAAAGTCTTGGAATAAAAAGTAATATGATAATACCATCTCCTTTCAAAAGAAACTTATTTTGGCCAGACGAAGACGAAACGCAAAAAGGAAAAAAACGTAGACTTAAAGAAAAGATCCCTTCTGTAATTACGAGCCCGGCGTGGATAAAATATTATGAAAATAAGGAATCACATAAGAGACAAAAGCTGGAAGAGAAAAAAAGAAAAGCAAAAGAAAGAATCGCTAAGAAATTATTACAAGACAATTTGGTAAAACAAAAGAAGAATAAGAAAGCTGAAAAGAAAGAAAAATTACTTACACATAATGATACTTCATCTGACGAAACAGATGCTGAAGTCCAGTATGCTGAAAGTGACGACAGCATTTCAGAGTCAATTTATTTGAACAAGTTTAGAAAAACGAGTGATGAGAATTGTGCCAGCTCGGACTCTGATAGTCTACCAATCGCCAAATCGCAGCCTATGAGAAAAAAATTATCAAAAGGAGTCTACGTCATAGTTATGTATGAGGGGGAATATTTTCCTGGAATAATTGAAAATGCAGGAAAAGGTTGCTTTGAAGTAAGTACAATGTCTTTCTCAACGGGCAATACATTTCGATGGCCTAATAAGCCGGATAAAATTTGGTACGAAAAAAAAGATGTTGTCGAAATAATTGAAAAACCAAAAATGAGCAACAGTAGAGGGTTTTATACAGTAAAAGAAATGGAAAAACATCTTCCTTTTATTTTATAAAGTGTTGTGTCAATTTTTTGTTGTATTTTGTTATAAAATATATACGCGATGACATATGTTTAAGTTGTTTAATTCAACGTCAAGAGTGTCCAATATTAGAGGTACATTATAGGGGTTAGTCCATAAATGATTGTCCATAATTGGATCTTGTTCATAGTTGGGTGTCCATAAATAGATTTTCGCTGTCCATCACTAGTGACGAAATATACCATTTTTATATTTGCAATGTTTTATTAAGTTATGAAATAACCGGCTAAATTATTATTTTAAAATGTAAAACAAACATAGGACTTAACATAATACCAAACAATATTTGTACTTTATGTTTTTATGATGAGTAATTTAAAAAATATTACTAATTTTACCCTTAACGTGTCCATAATTGGTGCATTTACGTTATATAGAATATTATAATGTATCGAAAATGACAAAATTAACCTAATATTTTGTTTTAATAATGATTTTGGAAATCAGCGTACTATGTCTTTGGATAGTACGATTCCGGAAGCAGGAAACCCACCAATGATGAATGCAAGCTCGGGCAAGGATACAATTGCTGAGCCTTTGACTGAAAGCAATGTCATTGAAAATCAAAACCCTCCAAGTGTGGATGATAACATTTCAGAAACAGTAAACGCACCCTTAAAGCATAATATAAATGCAATCTCAGGTATGAATAAATAAGCAATGTACAATTCACACAGCATTATCTACCCCAAGCTGAGCAAACCTTGTGTTATGGATATTAACTAGATAACTGATATACATAATAAACGAGAGAAACTATGGCCAAATAGTGTGAATAATTAGTCTGCAGCTATGGCAATCGCGAACGGATTCGCGCGCGGGTATAGCAAGTTTATAATAATAAAGTTTTATATTATAATTTATTTTTAATATGACCAGAACGAAGATTTTTCACCATCGGAAGGATCTGATTATGAGCCCCCACGCCAAACAAGACGCAAGATTGTGCCTAGTCCGTCAAGTAGGACTAGTTGCAGCAGCAGTACCAGTAGCAGCTCTAGTTCAAGTAGCAGCTCTAGTTTTAGTAACAGCGCTCCTGTGCCCCTAAATAATACGGCAGGTTTGGGAAATGATGCAGGTAATATTGAACAAGTACATGCTTTGCCCATGAATGATGAAAGTGTTCCACCAGAATCTAATAGGCAGTCTAGGAAACGTCAAAGAAATACGCATACGTGGAAACAAGCTGTATCGAAGCGTTTGAAGAACAGTGGGCAAGAATATACATCGAAGAGAGTAAAAGTTGTGCCAGCGAAATCCATACTTCCTCCATGCAATGACAAATGCAGACTTTCGTGTTCGACTAAAGTTTCTTTTGAAAATAGGAAAAACATTTTCAAATCCTACTGGGAACTGGGAGATCATCAAAGACAAAGAGATTTTCTTGCATCTTGTGTGAAACAAATTCAGCCAGCAACTCGAAAAATCATAGTTCCAGTTAACATCCCCAGGAATAAGCCTATTAGAAAACCGAACTCGAGCTACTATTTTGTTGTAGATGGAAAATAAATTAGAGTATGCAAGACATTTTTGCTAAATACTTTGGTTGTCGGTAAAAAAACGCTACGCAATGTTATAAACAATACATTCGATAATGTTTTGAGTTTGAGTGCTACCGATAAACGTGGAAAGCACAGTTCACATTGTAAACTAAGTGACGAGGTTCTACAATCAGTGTATGACCATATTAATTCAATTCCACGAACAGAAAGCCATTATTTGAGAGCGAATACCACCAGAGAATACATAGATGGAAGCCTGACTGTAGCGGAGCTCCATCGCAACTACCAAGCCCTTAGACAAGCAGCCGTCAATTATGACGCTTACCACCGAATTTTTAACAGCGATTTCAACATTGGCTTATACGCACCTCGTAAAGATCAATGCGACGAGTGTGAGGCATTCAAAAACGCTATAGACAAGGAACCACTATTGGATAAGCATAATTTACACATGGAGGAAAAATGTTTGGCCCGATCAGAACTTGAAAAGGATATACAACAGAGTAAACAACCAGATTCAAATACCATAGTAGCCATATTCGATCTACAAGCTGTCCTTCCATGTCCAATTGGCCAGTCGTCAGCCTTTTTTTACAAGTCGAAGCTAAACTGCTACAATTTTACGGTAGGTAAAGATAGCTTAGGTACCTACTTACTTTCTTAAATCTATACTAATATTATAAATATTTGTATGTTTGTCGTGGCTAATCTCCGGACTAAAGGACCGATTCCAAAGATTATTTCACTGACTCCTGGAGTGCTATAGGCTATGCTTTATCCAGGTACCACATGAGCGAAACCACGGGCAGAAGCTAGTAGCTTATACAAATTAAATAAAGTACTGGTTGATGGTAAGCTTACAGGTTGAATTCTATTATATTTTTTTATTTTAATCTATGTTTCAGGTTTCAAATTTTAATGAAAATAAAACATTTTGCTTTTTTTGGCACGAAGGTCTGGCAAAGCGTGGTGCCAATGAAATAGGAACGTGTGTTTATAAGTTTTTGGAGGAACTTTCTACCCACCAACCCGACAACTTAGAATTTAGTGTAATTGACTCTGTTGGTTCCTATTAAAACTTTAATAGTAAATAATTTAAAAGTTAAATAATTGCTATTTTTATTGAAAAACATCCCATAAAAATGAAGAGAAATACGGACATTATTACTATTTTTTAAGACTGTTGGTGGATCAAAGGCCTAAGTGTGGGTAAATTTTTATATTTATATGAAAATAATTAAAACTATAAATATTTAAGCATTGTAGAGAGCACGCCATTATTCACAAAACTATAATGTATATTTCACACTAAGGAAATTACCTCAAGGTAAATTGACTCTAATCAAAAAAAAAATCTTAAAATGTCTCTCCTGTAAAATCACAAACTTGGCAATTAGGCCCTTGATCTACCGAAGGTGCGATATATGGATAGTCAGCTTTGCGGACTAACAACAAAAGATTTAAAAGCTTTGGCATACATTCTGGCAGTAAAAAATGGAAAGCAACACCTTTATAATTAAGAAAAAAAGAAGCTGGCAAAGATTGGGTGCAAGGATTTTTAAAACGACATCCAGAATTGTCAATACGTAAACTAGAAAGCACTTCAGCAGCACGTGCAGCTGGTTTTAATAAACAAGCTGTTGAAAGATTTTTCAACTTCCTCGGCAATATTTATGAGAACAAACTTACACCAAACAGAAATTATAATTTTGATAAAACCGGAGTTTTAGTGGTACATAAAACCAAGTCAAAAATAATAGCACGAAAAGGCAGAAAACAAGAGGGTTGAATCACTTCTGCGGAAAGAGGCACTACAATAACTGTGGAAATATGTTTCAGTGCTAGTGGCCAATACATGCCTCCTGATGAAACATTAATGGATACTATCCCTGTTGTCACGACACACACTGAGAACAAAGTAGAGCCATTATACGAGCCCGAGGATTTTTTGACAATATCTTCTACCACACTTAACTCACTCTTGGCGATTTGACTATGACTCAGCCCGGATGCTCTACTTGGAACATAAATACTGAAATAGACCTGAGACCTATAACCCCACCCAAGCAAACAGTATTTTGCGTTGCTAGTCCTCAGCAAGTAATGCCATATCCTGCGACAATTTCACGGGTGACAAGAAAACGAGGAAAAACGGCTATTATAACAGCTTCCCCATATAAAAATGAATTAGAAGAAATTATGAAAAAAAAGAAACTGACAGAAGATAACAAAAACAGAAAAAGACAAGTAAAAAAACAGAAGAAAAACAAAAAAACCGAATCGGCTAAGATAAAAAAAACAAAAAGAAAACTTTAAATAATATTAATTCTCCATCAGAGAGTGACAATGATGAAAACAATATCCCTTGCTCTTATTGTCATGGAAAATACTCCGATTCAATAGAAGGGTGGGCCGCATGTTCTCTCAATCAAAGACTTATTATGTAAGAATAACTTCAAATAAATACAGTATATAATAAATAAATAAAATTGAAAGTAAATATATAAAATTGAAAGTACTTGAATATGTGTTTTTTACTACGCTCCAAACGTTAAAGACCCGTTTGCCACCCCTTCCCCTATTATTTGTTTTAATGCTAGATCTTTGACAATTATTTATTTCGTGACTATATTCTTAATCGCGTTTCTCTTTACCCGTTGCCTTAGAGAAAAGGGAGTTTTTAATTAATACCTTATCAACCCGCTTTGAATTACATAAAATAGAGAGACAACTTGTAGGAAGAATACCAAACATTTAGTATCGTAAAAGAGAGAATAAAAAAATACTTTGCCCGGTCGGCAAATCAGTCGGTAGCTGATATGACAGCTAACTAAAAACACTCACTCAGAGTTTAATAGCTGAACAGGATAATATGATTCGGAAACTAGTGATGCAGCGTTTGAAACGGAACTTTCCTTTATTACGGCCTATGGCTGGACAAGCCGAAAAAATGATACATTTTATGCCATAACTGCTCAATATATTGTCGAAGAACAACACGCAGTCAAATTATTATCTGATCGACTAGGATGCGTTCAGTTTCTGCTGTAGACCTTTCCGTACTAAAGGTCTAAAGGTCTACATTTCAAAAAAATAAAATATGTTATCCAAATGGCAAATAGATAACAAAACAACTGTCATAGTTTCCTCAGACATTGTTGCAAAGCATTGATTATATGACGGCTTAAGAGGCTGCCGTCTTTGGGAATGTTTGCCCATTGCTTGATTTAGTGGCAAAAACTGGATTAAAAGAAATAAAGCATATTACAATTAAAATAAGCATGTCGTTCATTACTTTCGAAGGAACTCGTACCCAGCTAAACGCTACTTAAGAAATACAATATCAAATACAATATCAAATGTTACCTACTACGGCGTCCATCCTAAGTTATTAAATAATTCAGTATATATCAGTCAGAAACTTAAGAACTGCACACAGGTACCACCTGTATAAGAGAAAGAGACGCAGGTTGTCAAGTCAAAAACTGCCAAAAGTTACGAAAAATGAAGTTATTGTTACGAAACACGATGGGCGCTGCGCGCTGAGTAAAGGCGTCACATGCAAACTCTATTGCCCACGTCAGAAGAACAGATGTTATAACAGGATACTGAAGGCAATTAAGAGACTAAGACTAATAGAACAGCAAATGTTAAGAGACAAAATGGTCGAGGTATGCTTTTGCAAGGATAAATTTTAGCATATATAGAATGTAGTAAAGGTTTTTTCTAGTTTCAAAAACTTTAATAACGTCTAATGAATCCTATTACGAGCCAGGAAAGAACCATCCGTTAACGCCATAATAGTAGAGCGGACCCCATGAGAGAAACAACAAGGACAAAGAAGAAAAATATCGATATCCATACAATATTTTTTTTAAATTGCGTTCCTAGATATATTAATAGATCCTATTATCTGTGATCCGAGCAAGAAAAAAAGTTTCTTGTTGACCACGGTAACCGCGGCTACAAGAAAATAAGATTAATTTCAATCAGGGATAAATATCCTGCTAAAGTTTGATAATTGTCACATACGTAGTGTAGCGCAGGTACTAGATGTGTTCGCATATACAGAGATAATTTACGACACGCGCGCAAAATTTCCTCCGCTTTCATCTCCTAGAACGCGAAAGACACTGTAACTATAATTTTTAAAAGAGGCTGCATTAAACACCGCGAACCAACTTCAAAGTGCATTTATTTCGTCCCAGCCTCCGCTTTAAATTTTAAGAATTCTATGCAAAAATCTCGTCACCTGATCAAAGAAAATTAATTTTTGCAGTAAGTATTTCTTGAGGTTTATAAAATTGACAGTAAAAATCTGGAATAAAATATAAGACTAAATACAGTCTCGTATAAATAAAATAAAAGAAAACAAGATGACTTCAAACAGCTTGCAAAAAACAAAATGCCAAGAAATCTGGACAAAAACTAAATATCAACGTTAAAAGTGAAACTAAAATAAAGACTTTCTTAAGACTTTCGAAAGAGACTTTCTTTACTTTCTTTCTTTCTTTACTTTCGAGCGAGCGCTTGAAGAGTTAACATCTCCTGAGGATGCCTTGTGCTAAGGCGAAACACGGGTGGAGGAAGTCGGATACTGAGAGAAAGAGAAATAATAAGGTGTGGTGTGGCGGTGGTGAGGCGGAACCACACCATAAAAACAAAAATATTTTTCGATTTCTCACGCTGACATCAAGACGAGGCGGAAAAACACTAAATATTTTGTATATACCATCTTACTATAAATGGATTTCCGTAAAGTAACGCCTGACTCCATCAATTATCTCCTATTACTATAGTTGACAACCCCTGACTAAGTCTCCTATGTTTCCCTTAGCCTAGATTCCAATATTTTTCTATGTTTGTTACCTCATTTTTCGGAGACGGTTGAACCGATTTAAATATACTTTCTTTATTTAGAAGAATCTTTCAATAAATTGGTATGGAAAAGTTTTATCAGCGCCAGCGTAATTTAAGTCGGTAGTGATATGTTTAAAAAGAACTTTTGAAGTACTTATAATCATGTTATTATAAATGGATCTCAATAAAGTAACGCCTGACTCCATAGATTACCTATAATTAACTCACTTTTTTTGAGAATAAGTTCAAATACGAGTATAAAATCTTGCATGCAAACGTAGCGAAAGCATCGTGGTTCACACATGTATGAAGATAGTTTCACTTATACATAAACATTTTTTTTATCCTACACAGCTAGGCATTAGACCACAAGTTCGCACGACCACGGAAGTCAGCGATACTGTAGCCCTAGATGGAGCATGCCTAGTCTGGAATACAAATGGGGAAAGGGAAACAAATTTGCTTATGCAAAATGTCTTATCTAATATTTCGTGAAAAACGAACTATTCCATTAAACAACATATTATGTATAGAAATCATTCGATTCAAGACATTATTAGAATTCCATTAAATATCCTAATAACAGCTCAATTTATGACGAGGGAAATAAAGGATGTGCCTTTCCCTACCTAACCTTACGTAACATATTTGTAAAATATGACGTTCTAACTTTTAAACAATAAACAGGGACATTTCTAGCAGATTTATAAAACATACTCTTTGGTTTGTAAGCCAACTAAAGATCAATTATGACGTCTGGCACATTTTGGCAAGACTAGCTTTATGCCCGAAGTCTTATGTCGCCCGCTACATAAATTGTTATTGGGCTGCCCAGTAGTTAACAGAAACACCGTAATAAATTAATATAATATTTCATCCTAAATTATATTGCAATCATTATCCCACTTACTGAATTTATATCGATCATAACAATCATTTCCATTTACTTGCTCTTTTTTTTCTAATTCACATCTTGTGAACAGCCTAAGTTTTTGTCTATGGTGTTTTCGTGTTGTCGTTGATGACGTCTTCAATACGATCTTGGTTTTTAGCAGCTTTAGAGTTACGAAAGTGTTCTGACATGTGAGCTCTAAGCCAAGCCTTCAATCTGAAACTTTCCCCGCACTCGTCGCATCTGGAAATGTTGACAATGGTGAAGTCGATTAAATCTTAAATGATACTGATTAGAAACGCACAGGCAAGGCTTGCTACAACACAGGTTAATTATAAAAAATATTTTGAACAAGTAACATTGATTTTTTTTTAAAACCTCCGACATATGTTGTGGTAGCCATCTTGGATTTGAAATTATCATAGTATATAGTAGTCTACCAGTCAAGCCCTTTAATTTGATACCCATATATAACTACGATGCCACAGATAGACAGACATACAAACACATTAAACTTATAACACCCCTCGGTTTTGCGACGGTTGGGGGGGGGTTAAAAATTACTTAAATTCATTAATATTATACCGAACACCGATATTAAGCTTGGCTCAGCACAGGCAAACCTATGTCCCTACTCTGACGGGGAATACAACCGGGACTTTACGTATTAGAATAAGAAATACAAATATTTGCGATCGCTCCGCTCTAAAGTGAATGCTAGCGAGAACTAGTCAATCTGATTTGAATAGGTACAATACATACATATGTATCTATAGAACTGGTTATTGCAATCAAAAAATTATCATAATTTATTTATTTTAGGCTAATGCGACTGCTCGTATTTGAGTATGTCTCCGATCTGAACAAACACGCGGTCGCAAAACCCTCGCTTGTACGGGTTCTATACTGAAATAGTACAGTGATACTTTCAATGTAAGCCTATAAATAAATCTTACACAGTTGTATATATCTATGCACCAACTGAAGACCAGCGCTGGTTGTTTACAACCAGCATAATGCTTTTTTTTGGTTGTTTATAACCAGCGCTGGAGCCGGTTTGTGCCAAGAAACTTAGGTATTAATTATGAAGTCTCTGTTAGTGCAAGTAGTTTTTTGGTACAGTTGAATTTCTATCTTTCTTTCTATAGAACGAACTGCGAGCGACTGTGTTTCCATAGGTCACTGCTCTCATCAAATGTGTGGTCGCAAAACTAACTTTGTAACAAATCAGACATTTTACTGTACTCTCAGTTTATATGAGTATGTAAAAAATAATTTCCTGTATATAAATTAATACAATAGTAATACGTACCTATAGAGTTGGTTACCGAAATGCGAACGCTTGTGCTTGAGTAAGTCACCGCTCTGACCAAACGTGCGGTCGCAGAGCTCACACTTGTAAGGTTTCTCTCCAGTGTGAATTCGAGTGTGGACCGCTAGCTGATTCTTCAGTGTGAAACTAGAGAATACGGGTGGACAATAAGAAATATTTTTAAGAGTATTGTTTAAGAAGACGGGATTTCAATCATACAGGTAAAGGTCCAAGTATAGTTTCGTTCACATTCGGTGAACTTCATCAGGGATGAAATGAGTCGTTCGTGTCTTCAACAATGACACATCTCGCACTAACAATCTGTTACGCGTGAAAAGCCGTCTTCTTAAACAGTATGAATCGAACACGCGTTAGTTTTCTAAATACAATTATTAAGAGTAATTATAGAGAGAAGTGATGTAACTATTTTCAACTAGCTTCAAATAAGGAGGAGGCTTTATTAGAAAGTATTTTTTTTTTGTGTTAGTTACGTATTTTCTGAGTTGCCCGGGTTCACTTACAACCCTTTATTTACTGACTTCTCGAATAAAGAGGTACTTAATTCAACCCAATTTTTTTTTAATGTGTTACCTGAATTCTAGAAAATGGCTAAAACGATTCAAAAAAATCTTTCTTTTGTTTGTGAGGGTACTATGGTAAGGGTCTAGAGTGATCCTAATTTAAAATTAATAAAAATCTTTTAAAAAGGTATGATTTTTAAATCGAAATAACAGAAGAAACTTACCAGCGCCTGCTGAAATTTTATATAAAAAGAACTTGTTAAAGTTTACTTACCTCTTTGAGCAAGTATCACATTTATATGGTTTTAAACCAAGATGTGTTAGCATGTGCTTCTTCAAGGAGCTGTTCTTGGTGTACGCAGTTCCACATTTCTCACATGCATATGCCTTTATTCCGGTGTGTGTGTACTGATGGGATTTTAGTTCGCCTGGAAAAATTTAAGTTCATTGCTCGTGTAGTTTAGCAGACATATCATGCATCTACAAGAAGTATTTGATAGATGGTTCGGACTGAATGTATGGAAATGTAATATGAATCTCACATTTGCACGTCACTTTTTTCATAGCTCCGAAGAATTGCTCTTGATGTCAATATTGTTTACTGGCAAATTAAACAGTCAGTATTTTACACTAACTGTGCCCCGTGGTTTCACCCGCGTAGCTCCCCATTGGTATGTCGAGATAATGGGGGAACTACTTTTTTGAAGTTGGTTAAAAATTATCCTATTTCCTTTCCTGGGGTCCAATCTACCTGTGCACCAAATTTCATCCAGATCGGTTTAGTGGTTTTGGCGTGAGAGCGTAACAGACAGACAGACAGACAGAGTTACTTTCGCATTTATAATATTAGTTAGGATTGGAGAAAATAAATCCCCTCTAATATTATATATGTGAAAGTAACTCTGTCTACCTGGAAAGCTTTCACACCTAAACCACTGAACCGATATTGATGAAATCTGGTACAAAGATAGACTAGACCTTGGGTAAGAATATTAAGAATGAGTAACATAGGATACTTAATTAATAATAAAAATACTTTTAGTAACATAAAGCCACATTACCTGCCGTTAACTATATTATCAAGGTTAACTTTTCATTATTAAAAACTAGTGTTTGATATTTCGATTTGAACTTAGTTTTTTTCTGTAAATTACCTTTAGTGACAAACTTCATAGGGCATTGATCACAAGCAAACTTTCGCACTCCAATATGCCTGCTTACATGTTGTTTCAAATTAGTACTAGAGTCAAACCTTTTACCGCAAGTTGGGCACAGAAATGGTTTCTCTCTCATATGTAACTTTATATGATTGGCCAGCACTGCTTGATGAGCAAAACCTTTACCACAAATAGGACAAGGAAACGGCCTAATACCTTTATGCTTATAATCTACATGCTCAACTAAAAGACCTTCCGTCAAAAAAGATTTACTGCAATCTGAGCATTTATATGGGCGGTCTTCGTGACTTAGTTCATGCCTTTTCAAATGACTGATCTTCTTGAAGATCTTACCGCAAACTTTGCATGCTAGGACTCTGCCTTTTAAAACATGTATTCTTTTATGAGCTGCAAGCGAGTTCTGCGATTTAAAAGTTTCAGCACAGATATCACAAGGGATAGGCTTTAAATAGACTGTGTCATTTTCATCCAAAAGTTCGTGTTTTTCGATATGTTTTAGGTAACTTGTTTGGTATTTAAATTTGTGTGAGCAAATTGTACATGTATACTGTTTTTGAGGTTTATTGTCTGTATTCCATTTTAGCCTTCTTTTTCTTTTTACTTTTTTAGTGCTTATATCTTTTTTTGAGTTTTTTAAATTGTTTTCATCATCAGTATATTGCGCAAGAGGCATGTTATCATCGCTAAAGTTAAGAATCTCATTTTTAACATCAAAGTCAACAAGATCATTAACATTTAATAAAGTGTTGACCATATTAGTGTCATGTGCATCTCTCTCATCGTCTTTGACCTCATTTTTTATAGGAAATTTCGCCTGGTGATTATTTATAAGCGTATGAAGTTTTTTATCTATTTCTTCTGCTAATTTTTTGAAATCATAGAAACTCATCAGATTATGGTAACAGCTGCGACAGATTTTTCTTGGGAACCTGTCATCATTTGCGTCAATCTGCAAGAAAAAAAATTAGATAATTTTTTATACCATAAATTGAAAAAATAATTCTGATATACATGTTTTAAGGCTCTATGTGAACTTAGATACTTTATGCTAACAACACAGTACACTGCAGTTGCTGAAAACTAGTTTTAATTTAAAATAAAGTGACAATCAACTTCGTTTCAGTAAGCATATCACATACCACTAATTTTCATTTACTAACACACTACTAAAACAGAATAATGCTACTACTACTACATCTGACACAACTGGGATGTTGCACCAGTACCAGGATCGCACTCTAATATTTTATGGTGGCTGGGGAAGGCTGGTGGTTCTTGATGTATCTTTTATTTTTATTTAGTACGCAATAAAGCTGTATTCATTCATTAATTCAAACACACAAAACACTCCAAGAGGGACATCAGTGCATTATTTATCTTAGCTTGGTTTTTTATTTGATATGGGTCCACAATAAATTACATACCAACCTACGAAGCAACTAAGAAATCACTATATATTCATACATATTATGATTTCTTAGTTGCTTGTTAGGATTAGGAAAATTATTATTTTTGTCTAAAAGTTATGTAATTCACAAGTGGTTCTTTATAAATTTTATCAAAATTCAAATATTTAATTGGTTAACAATTTAATATGTACCCACATCAAATAAAAAACCAAACTAAGATAAGCCCCTCACTGATGTATTATTTGGAGTGTTTTGTGGGTTTCGTTCCCACCAGCCTCCATAAAATATTAGAATGCGACCCTAGGGCACTGGTGCAACATCTCAGTTGCATCAGACAAAATAACATTTCAACAAATTGCCAATCTCCTCCTATTTTAAATCAGTTATTTTTCACTAAGTTTCTTAGTTATTACTTGCATCAAAAATTTTGCATTTGTATACTTATATGATACATGGATATTGTATGATGGATGTTACTAGTAATAAATTATTTACATAATATGGATGAGCTCAATGAAGAACATGAATTGAATGATAAAAAAAAAGTAGAGGTACAAACATCTCAGTACAATAAATGAGTAAACTAATAAACTAAATGTTTACCTCAACACTTGTACAAGTCGTCATCATCTTAGCCACACTAAAGTGATCCTCTCTTTCATCGAATATCTCGTACATACTGCTTGAAGCGCCATTGAGACAAGTTCGACAACAACTAGTGGGGTCTTCGGGAAAAGTAATTATTGTAGCCATCGTAAACCTAAACCCATCCAAAATATATAAAAAATCAACTCTAAGCAAGTAGTAACCCGTACATATTATTCTTAAACGTATTTAAGTAGTATTTACAAACATTTACAATTTTAAAAAGAATACAGACTGTATTTTTTTTTTCTTGATAGGCCACCACACTCTGTGTATTGTGCCAGTTCTCAAGTTCTTACAGACTGTATTTTATGTATGTACCTACAATGTTTTTTTTAATAAGGCAAATGAGATAACGTCAAATTATTCGAATATTTGCCAGTGTCATGTATAACAATTAAAAAAAATCAAGTCGTTATGAAGTCGACAAAATAGATATCATTATGTGCACAATCAGAACAGTAGTTTTAGAGGTATTTTTAAAGCTTTATGAATCAATTCTAGCACTTGACTTGAACTGAATTGATGTTTTAAATACTTGACTCTTTTTAAATGTACTGACCATACAAACCCTCAAATAAAAAAAAAAACTTTTTGACAGTAATAGTGTAGTATCTTGCTTCCATACATTTGCTTTAATATTATGATGAATTGATATTGATACTATATAATTTTGTATACGGTATTAAATTAATAATATTATATAATATGGTACAACATCCACACAAAGGTGTGTGTGGTCTCAAACTAGGCAAAACCTGTGCTATGGTAACTTGATGACGATATACATAGGTACTTATCTATCTTTTATAAACATCTTCATACATAGGTACATATATCTTTTAAAATTTGTGTGTATATATTACGTAGACTAGTAGTTCCTGTCCAAAAATCCCAATGACTAAAAAGTACTAAAAGTTCGTATTACCCAGGGGAAAGATATAGCTTGCCTTGTTGCGGGAGGTTTTAGTCAACGCTGATTTTGTTACTTTTCACTATTAAAGTAAAGTAAAGTAAAGTAAAGTAATATTTATTGACCTTTAAATAACGTTCGTTACAGGCAAGTCTTATTACATTTGAATGAATAATTACTTAAAAAATTTAACTTACAAATCTCATTTATATACAATTACTTAATATTAGTTCTTAGTTTAATAGTTTTCATGACAAATATTTACATTAAAATTGCTTTGTTTAGTTATTATTAATATTTTATAATGGTTGTTTGTTACACAAGAACGATGATTCCACAAGCTGCATTGACATATATTCGCTGAGTTTATAAAAAGGATTGCTTTCAAAGAAATACTTCAATTTTTGTTTGAATGTAATAAAATTGAGATCCATTACACTATTAGGTAATTTATTATACATCAGTATTTTAGTATAAAGCCCCTGCTTCTTACATTTAGCTAATCTATTTATTGGTAGGATTCGCCCTTTTTTATTATTGCGTGAAATTCTTTTTTCCGGTATTTCCCTATCCTCGTGTACTTCTAATAAACAACTATAAATATAAAGTGATATAACTGTCATTATTTTATCTTTTTTAAAGTGTTTTCTCGCAGGACTACGTTTTTTCAAACCGTTAATTGTTCTTATAGACTGTTTTTGACATTTTAAGACTTTTATGATATCTTTAGCATTTCCCCAAACAGTAATAGCGTATCTTATAATAGAATGCACGTAGGCATAATAGACAGAGATGAGCGACTTTTTATCTAGTAATGGCTTAAGTTTAAATAAAGCATAATTACCACTTGCCATTTTCTTGCAAATTTTATCGATGTGCGCATTATGGCTAATTGTATTATCTATTGTATAACCTAGAAATACATTTGTTTTACTAATGGAATTCCCGAAAATACCTAACTTTGACTGATACTGCATAGAGATGGTTTTATCAGAGTTAAGAACAATTCCATTTGCGTCAAACCATTCCTTTAACAATTCCATAACGTTACTAATTTTATTTTCTAAATTATGTATACATTTGTCTCTGATACCTACATGTGTGTCATCTGCAAATAAATTTATGTGAGCCCAACTTGGCAATGCATTGGTAATATCATTAATATATATCAAAAATAAGACTGGGCCTAAAATAGAGCCCTGTGGTACTCCAATTGACATCCTACCTTCTGTAGAAATTTGTTCATTAATCGAGACAATTTGACTACGGTTCTGTAAGTAAGTTATCATCATATTTAATTCATTGCCTTGAAATCCGTAATATTGCATTTTTAAAATCAATATATCGTGCCTCAAACAATCAAAAGCTTTTGAAAGATCACAAAAAATACTTGCACATTTATTTGACGTATCTAAGGATTCTAGAATGTAATATACTACTTTTCTTATAGCCATTTCTGTTGAGCGGCCTTTTCTGAATCCAAACTGTGACATTGTAAATAAATTATTTTCTTCAAAGTATTTAACGATTCTCGATTTAATAATAGCTTCTAAAATTTTTGATAAAGTTGGCAAAATGCAACACAGACACTATTACTATACTGAGAGCGCTGATAGCTTTAGCAGCTAAAGAGAGATTAGACATTGATCAATCGGACGAAAAGACGGTGTTCTTAGATTATGGCAATTTAAAAGTGATTTTCTAGAATGACAAGCATGTTAAGAGCGAATTGATCCACCTTCGTCATGAAACATCTCGAGAAGGTAGAGTTGATGCTGGGAATTCATATTGTGCAAGATGCTAACGGAATTAAGATATATCTGTAGAGGTATGTAGAGAAGATTTTGATTTTGAAGATTGTGTAGGTACAGCTTCCATAAAGGAAGAGAATACAGACAAAAAAATAAACACGCCATTTCACACTGTTCTTTTATCCAAAGATGCGTTCAGAAAATTGTGTGTAGTATGCGTTCATCCTGATTCAATTTAATACCGGATACGTCCGTTTCGATACCGAGTAAGTAAAGCTAGGTTAACTTTGATCCGTTACGAATACTAGTTTGAGTAATTAGTAACTACTCGTTTATATATCAGAATATGACCTTCCCTCTCTTCCTAATGTCATACATGTCATGTCATGACACTCACTGTCACTCATGTCACCTAGACCTGCCTGCGACACAACAGCGGTGTTCTTGTGTAATCATTTAAAAAATCTAAATATTAACTTAAAGTTGAGTTTTTTCGAAGAAAACTAATGGAATAATTACCGGTAAGTTTTCTATTTATTTATTTTACACAAATATACTCGTTATATTCATTAAACCTAGCGTGTTCATATTTATAAATTGTACGATATTTACGAAGTTTGAACTTTATTTTCTGAGATAAATAATAAATAAATGAGTCTACAATGTTGCGTATCTACGCAGCGGTTCACTTCCCAGCATAATGCAATAGAATATTGTGACATTTTAGTGTTAACTTATAGTAATTTAAAATAATAGGGAGGTAGGTGAATTTACGAAACAAATGTAGCCTTGAATCAGCTGTGCGTGCGAGTTGCCATCAGTATTTGAAACATTTTCTTGTTAAAGTTGTAGGTATCTACTTGGACAACTCACTGTACTTTGCTTAATTCATATTACTTATCCAGTGATATACAGACTATTAGATCTACAGGTATTTGGATGAATCCAAGACGAAATACTCGTATACGTATACCTACCTACTTTTAAAAACAATATCCTTACTATATGTATACATAGTTATCTATATAGATTTCTGTGGAATGATAGAAATGATAGCAGATGGTCTAAAAATTCATGACAGTCCTTGTATGGAGCTGCTGGCAATAATAGTTACTTTGTTACTTCCAACTTCAAATTTGAACTTGTTGGTTGCTGTTGGGAAGCCCGTAATGTGGCTGAAAATATTCATCTGTTAGGATGTGAAAGGCCTGTGATGATGATGATGATCATTAAAAACAATGTATTACAGACCATTTGCCCCTATCATGGTATGGTATGGGTATTTTCAGTATATAAGGTGCCCTATTGAATGTATTAAACTATTTACAATATCATTGATCAAAATTTAGTAGTAATGTAAAAGAAACCTGTCATTAAATATCTTCATCTAGACAGTCAAAACAAGACATTGAGTGAGTCAGTAATTCAATTCTTAACTGCCAATTCTTTAATATTGATCAGGTTTTGAAAACGGTTGTTACATTAGAGTAGCCTGCAAGAATTGGGCTAGTGTTATATATTTTACATTAACCTGTATTTTCGCCTTTGTTGGACGACGGTCTCCCCTAATCCAATTCATATCTCGTCCACTATCTAGTTATTGCCAATTTCTTCTAAATTGCTGAGATCCTTTTGCCAGGAAATTATAGAACTGACTTCTCATTTTTAATTAACTGTGTTAAAGTAACAGATAAAAAATACACAAATTTAAAACTAGTGTGATATTATATCTAGTTAAATAACTACAATACTAAAGAAATAATAAACTAAGTAGTGTATAAACAAATGTTGGACAAGTAGGTAATAAATCATTCACTGTACTCATGTAGATCAAGGTCTGTAAGTTTCTCTCACAAGGTGTTCTGTAGGTAAGCAATGTAAGTAGTTGTTGGCATTTATGGTAACTTATGTTTGTTTGTGGCTGACACATGAACCTTAATGATAATCGGTCTTATTTATAAACACATCTCAATATTGAGTCTTTTGTTTTGTTTTGAGCCAACAAAAAACACTTGAAGTTCAGACGTGTTTATTAATAAGACCAAATATTGTAATAAATTTAAAGAGTGAAAAATATCACACATACATAATACATATACTAGTTCTGTAAATATACTGTGAACAGTTGACCTAGTGATGAGTAACTTTTGTAACACTATCTTGTAAGAAAATCTATTCAGACATACAGAATATTCAGAGTTTTGTGCATCATGTTTTAAGTTTGTGGTTACATATTGTCTAAATCACATGTAAATTTATACCTATCAGATTGGTGCCCACCGCACACTTTCACCCTCTTTTTAGAGATATACCCCCAGGCAAAAACTACAGAGGAAAAAAACCATAAAATGTATAATTTATTTATACAAACAGGCTTGTATTGACTGACTAGGTGTGATCAAACTCACCTGATGCGCCCAAAAATGGAGCATGCTAGCTTAAAAGAAACTTTGAAACAAGATTCTATACATACTGTCAAAAGAAATCAGTGTTTGTCAGTCATAGATGCCTTTTGTCATTTGGCGCTCAGGGCTTGTATTTGCTACACGGCATTTAACACAACGAGTTGCATTGCGCTGTTTAAATTCAGTGAAGATGTTTATATAAAACCTAATCCCTGCGGTGTAACCCGCGTTAATATAGAATAAAAAGTAGACTACATATGTGTGAAATCCAGAGTTTAAGCTAACTTCGTACTAAATGTCATCCAAATCAAAAGAGTACACCAAAACATCCACACATTCTTACAAAGTTTCGCGTATTTTTCTTAATTATATTAGTAGGATAGTAGGAAGTATTAGTTCGTTATATATTTAACGAGAGTCAGTCATTATTATTAGTATTGAGACTCATTTGTTGCTAGAGTGTAGATAGTATAATCACTTCTATATAGTACTATATTGACTTAATATATTTTATACATTCAAACTTACATGGTATTGGATGAGATATGAAAAGGACCTTTGGCCCTTCATCACCGTGATACCTCACCTAATACCCTCTTAAACGCACGCTGTCGGTAGCAAATCACGCACTCTACCACAGAAGAAATACTCGTAATATTGTCTACCAATATATAGTGCACCATACGTACTTAAAGATAGGTAATAAATAAACTTTCTTGTACATATTGTATACAGGGGTATGCACTCGGAAGTGTTACCAACTTTAAGTTGCTATAGCAACCAAACTGTTTACAATATGGCGCCCATTTCTTCACAGTCGTAAGTCTATTGTATTGTTCCTAAACATACAGAAGCTCATTGTTTTTCGTCGCTGCTAAAAAAAGTTATCCAGATGGAATTCAAACGCCACAGTGTCATTACTTTGTATTTGGCTGGAAAATCGCAACCAGCCATTGTTAATGCGCTACGATATTTACATCTCAATAAAATGTTTGTGTACGGACCATCACGCGTTACAATGATACGGGTAGCATCAAGAAACGCCATGGAGGTCGACATCCAACAACAGCAACATAATCAGAAATGGTTCGAAAGGTAAAGGCTAGAATTGAACAAAATCGTCGACAAAGCGCAGTTAAATTGGCGAAAAGTCTTAATGTATCTGCCCGGAGCATAGGACGCATATTAAAAAATGAACTACAACTGAAGCCTTACAAAATACAAAAAGTGCAAGACTTGATACTTGCACAAAAGGCAGTTCGCCTAGAAAGAGCTAAGGAGTTAAAGCAGTTGCACGTTGATAGCAAGCGTGAAAATTTGGTATTTTCCGATGAAAAAATTTTTACGGTTCAGCAATATGTGAACAAACAAAATGATCGCGTATGGTTAAAGTCTAAATCAAACGACAATTTAGACCAACGAATTGCTCTGCGAAAGCAAACACCAGCATCAGTGATGGTTTGGGCCGCGGTAACTGCCACGGGATGTTCACCTCTCGTTTTCATTGAGCAGGGTGCAAAGATAAACCAGCAAATCTACCGTGAAAAGATTTTAAACGATGCTTTGTTACCTTGGGCACGTAAGAAATTCGGTAGAAACCATTGGACGTTTCAGCAAGACTCGGTACCATCCCACAAAGCCCGTGAAACCCATTTTTTTTTGCAAGAAAAAGTTCCGAGCTTCATTTCTTCGCAACAATGGCCACCATATTCGCCGGACTTAAACCCAATGGATTTTACCATATGGTCAATTCTAGAGGCCAAAGTGACAGCAAAAAAATATGAGACAGTCGACGCCTTAAAGATTGCTCTTCGCCTAGAATGGAACAAAATATCAGCAGACCACATTCGTGCACCGTGTGAAGCCTTCTCGAACAGACTCGATGCTGTTATCCGCGCTAAAGGTGGCCACATCGAACAATATTTTTTTCTTTTTATTTTAAATGTTTTTTTATATATATTGAAGTTTATAAATAAAAAGAAACAAAATTGTCAAAATTACAGCATTTGGAATTGGTAACACTTCGAGTGCCGACCCCTGTATTTTAAGACAAGTCGTTCAGGGATGGGGCGGGACAATATTTTTGACCGCGAAGCTAGGGCACTGGTGACGCAGATTTTTTTATCCTCTATGTGGGTTGATAATATAGGATTCTCTTTTCAATATCGTTCGCAGTAATACTGACCGGCCGTGCCCGCCCCACCGTTTGTAAAGCGCCTTACTGTCACTAAACGTTATGAGATGAGCGTTGTATTTAGGTTGTTCTCATAAGACAATAGACTGTTCGCAGTATTGCACTTCTTTGTACACCAGACATAGTCAGCTTGAACGGAATGTAGGTATCAGTCTATGAACGTCTGCCTCGCTTGTACCAAGTTGAGAGACTTCAGATCTTTCGATAAAACTTTCAATATCAGCCTGGGCTGTTATTGAAAACTGAAACGCGATTATCATCTTCGTCCCAATATTGACGAGTCTGTCCTATCAAGCTAGTGCATACTGCACCTCTTGCAAATTAAGCCCAAAAGATTATTGATAATTGATGAGCTTTAACTTACTTCGGGTTTTGACAGATCAGCTTAGCTCTACGATAAATACGCTAGTTACGTAAAAGCAGCAAGAACCTCACTTGCCATTGAACCTTGCTGATAAGTCTGTAGAGGACATCGTGACCTGCTTCTCACTCAGCAGTCGTCAGTCGTGTTTAGACTGCCGTGGTGTGTAGACGTGTTTGTGGTCGTAAATTCCGGTCTGCGTTTCGTCTTTACAAAGGTATTTTTTCCTTATTTTTATTCTAGCATCCGGTAAATTTTTCCTCGAGCTAAATTCGTAATACCATTGATTTACATCATTACTATCAACGACCTGTAGCTTCGAAATCAAACACAACAAAAGACAAAATACATCTAAATAATGAATGAATACTGTCATTTATGAAATGTAAGTGTGTGTTAAAATGATCTGTAACTTCTTAAATGACTTCAATCATTTCAATGAGACGCAATTTGCACGCGTCCATAGAAAAGACTCATAGACATTTAGTTGTCTATTCATAGCAGCTGGAACTTATTAATGCACATTCACTATACATATTAACGAAACTATATAACGTCTTTATCTCTCATTTTGAATCATCATGGCTAGTTATGTTGTTACATACGAGTATTAGTATAGCTGCACTCCATAGTTTCTTTCGCATAATGGAGAACGTAACGCAACTACCCATAGCGTCCCACAGCTGGGCCCGGGTTCCCGCTATGAGGGGGTGTAGGCCATAGTCCACGTTGGCCAAATTGCAGGTTCAACACTTGACTTACATTCGAAAGCTATTAATCTTATTCAATACGCAGGTTTCGTAACGATGTTTTCCTTTACCGTGTCATTAATTGCTCATTGGTTGGTGTCATAATTGGAGGTGCATGCTTGAACCTAGGATTAAACCCGTGCCCGTTCACTGTCAGGCAAGAGATTTACTACTAGGCTACCACTAATTAATAATTGCTTTACTGTGATATATTTATTTTGTAATTTAGTTAAAAGTAGCCTTAATCTCTAGTGTTTAGCTATCAATATTATTTAGTGACGTAAAGAAATACTAGTATGTTTGCTTTTCTGTTTTAATTTGTTTGATTGCTAAGGTTTATCTATGTACTTTGACCTTCTTGGTATCTTGATATGATTTCAGAACGCCTTAAAATTAAGTACGAGGTAATTGAACATTACTCCCCTCGTTCAAAGTCCGGTAAACAACTTTTTGTGTATACTTCTTGTCTACTAATGCATTGGATTAAGATCTACATTTTTATCTATCAGTTTGTTTTGATTATTTTGTTATGAGGATCTCGACATGCAAATTGAGATTAAGGCAGATATTTACGACTACGACAATCCTAACGAAGCGCTATGCTATGTCCTATTTAGCACTCGGAATACCCAAAACTGGTCGTAACTGTATTTTTTCTTATTACATTTTTACTTGGCAATCATATAATATAATTTGTAACATTAGGAACTGAAGTGCCATGGTTGTTATCATCTCTAAACGATAGCCTCTTCTATCTATTATGTAGAGTCATGGACAAATCCACATTATAGGAGAGGCAATAAAGTTTTTTTTAAACCAAATTAACTGTAAATTATCGAATTGAAACGGTATTAGTAACTTTTGCGTTGTTATTTTTCGCGTTTTACATTGCAATTCAAAGTCAACCGATTTTTCTTTTGGGATTATTGTTAACTTTCGCTTTCAGTTATACATGTTTAACAGTTAAGTAAAGTAAAAGGTACATTACGGATTAACGAATTAGGTTAACAATAATTAAAATATAAAGTATAAGTAGCGAGTGCCTGCGCCTCACTCAATCTCCTGGGAGCCAGTGTTGTGGGGCGACAGAAAAAACTCCCTTTGATTCTATATATACTTGTTGGTAGTTGGGAGTATTCTAAGAAAAATGGATTGCCACTATATACCATAAACTAAAAAAAAAAACTCACCATCAAACTCATCATGACCATTATCAATTTTAACTATGGAACTAACACTCAGTCGTCGGGCGCGGAAATAATCGGCTGTTCCATACATTTCTCACACTAAACCTTTTGTTTTCAACAACTATATTTTTAACCAGTTTGAGAATTATATTTAAGAGAATTAAAACAAATAGATCTCATAACCGGTATTATAATGTTTATCAGAGTTCGTTAATCTTAATTAGCATAATATCAATGCGGTCGCGAGTTCGTTGACCGGCATTGGCACTCATGTTAGAATCACGTCGATATTCTGGCCTTTTACTTTACCTTTACCTCATACGGTTAACCGAGTTACGACAGGTTTTTAAAAACCTGATGTTTCGAGGTTTTATACTTAGATATTATACTGTTTTTATATAATTAAGTAAGTATATTTTTGTAGTGCCCTACAACCAACCGTGCACATGAAATACATGGTCACTGGTAAACAACTAGCATCATATTAAGGCTGGTTTCAGATGGCCATAAGTAACAACTTTTGTTCAAGGGCTTTTGAAAATACTGACCTAAATATCAATGTTTTTTACATGAGGCCGTACGTCTATGATCTTTTTGTATGAATAAGCTAATTTTTTTCTAAATTTTAAATTTTATATATCTCAAAATATGGCACCTCTTTGAAGATTCTAGTTGATTCCCTAGTGGTCTGTATATGTAGGTAGGTATATTATGAAACAATCAGAATCGTTTACGGCTTCCTTTGATTGTTTCTGTGGTGAAGTCTGTAAAGCAATCTACAACTGCTTAGTCTACTCCAAATAATTACTTTCAAGCCTTACAAATATTTCATAAAGTAATTCTTCATATGAAAAGTGTTACGTTTGATTTGACAACAACTCGACCGATACAAGGTTGAAACAGTTTCAAAATTAAAACCATAATGAAACGAGTAAACTATTTTTTTTGGAATCGCACAGGATTGCTAAGCACTTAGAGCCTAGTATGTAGTTTGCTTTCTTAGGAAACATTATGAGCATACACGCGAGCTTCGTAGAACGTTGGTTTTACTATGATGGCTAACTAGGCCTTAGGCCTGCCTGTGCTTTTCCTGCATTAGCAGCATCAGCAGCTTTTCAAACTGTTTTTACATCATTTTCTGCGACTGACCTTGTTAGTTTTTTGGCCTCCAACGAACTCGACATGGGAGTGGGCTCTATTTGGTGAAATTGAGCTGTAGCTAATATTTATCAACGATTTACGCAAATGTTCTGAGATTGATAGCTCGCCTTTTGATAACAGATCAAATGCGTGGTGACAGTAATAGATTTATTATCATGTTCAATTTGAGTGGATAGGTACTTGTAACATATTTAGATATTTTATCACTCATGTGTACCTAATATTGACTGTCACACTTTATGATAGCTAATACGTATTTCTCTCTCGTCTGCCTTCCGTTTGTCTGTTATACAGGCTATTGGTACAGTGTCAAACTCCGCGACGAACAAAATCGTGTAATTGTTATACACAAATGTTAATACGACCGTAAAGTTTGTAAACATTTTTAGATGGTTTATATTATTAAGGTATCCCATTTTCATTGCCTAAAAAAGAAATAATTTTTAATTTACATATTACAATATGTAAAAATTAAATACAAATTTGCTGTCTGAATCCATTGATCCATTACTAATTCGGGAGGAACTAACTACCTTACCTTAGCTCTATAATAAAACGTCTAGCTTTATCCGAAAGGAATATTCGAGTTGAAAAATAGACGAGTATTGTACATAAATCAATTAGGTAAAGATAAAATAATTAAATATGTACAGGAATGCAAATAATAACATACCTACAGTTACGCGAAATAATATGTAGGTGTCATGTATGTTTAACTAAAATGTAGATACTATAAGCTCAGTTTGTCTGAACATTAGAGCAGTTTTGAAAATATCCAAGTCACGTTTTCTGCCTTAAGAAGACAAAGAATCGCAAGGTTACATTCTTCGAAGCGCATTGCCTCTTAGTTGCTAAATTGAATTAAATTCTTACTCTATACCATGGGTATCGTATTTTTTGCGTACTGCATATCTCTGTCAAGTTATATTGATAATATAATTGAATATATAGAGTGGTAAATGCTCTATAACGAACTTTTAAGGGAGTAATTCTTCGTATATTAGATGAACGAAAAACTCAAATGTTTAAAGCTTCAAAGCAAAAGCTTTAAAGCACATTATAAGTCTTTGTCTGTTAATTCTTTAGTGGTTTTGTGAAGATTCATACCAAAATACAACTTTTACCAGATACCTAGACTGGACAAACACACAGAGAGACGAAATAATTCCTAGATACGAAGCTCGCTTTGCTCGCTCTGTAAATTTTAGATGTATCGATGAATTTCGAGTTTACACTTTCACAAAAACACAAACGGTAATAAAAGGCCTGTAAGCTAAATATCTAAAATGTTTACTACTGGTTACTCTAACTCATAGTTTTGAAATGTTTACGAATTCAAGGTTAGTAGTAAAGTAATTAGTGTCTCAGACAGATTAGTCAGAGGGCATTAGCCATGGCTCATAATGAACGTTTTGAGCTTCTAAATCAAACATTAAATAGTGGAATTTAAAAAAGTAGTGATAGATGTAAACAAATTAGAAGTAATTATACAATCCTTGTTCGAGTATCGTCTTTACTTGATGAATACATAAGTAAGACATGGTCTAAGTTTTATAAATAAGTTAAGTAGTTAATTACATACTACTACTAAGATAATTGTTTTATTTCATAATCAAAGATCAAAGAGATCTGCATGTAAATATTGATTGAGGTATGTTTTTATATTACAAAATAACAGATTTTGTCCTTCTTTCTGATTCAAAGTTCATTATTTATGCTATATGGGTGCCTGAACTAGTCTTCACATTCTTGGCTGTTTGCATTGCAATTGGACTCGAAACTTTATGTTTTGAAAAAGGATTTTTTAACGCAAACTATATCGTTTCAGTTAACATCAAATTTATACGAATTATCATGAAGATGACAAATTACTTACTAATTTAACGCGCGTTTAGTGAGGTCATTGTCACTATCGGACGGAATGCTCGTGGCTGATGTAACAGAATAAAACTTAATTTTTTATCACAATATTTGACGAAATGTTGTAACACCACGTATGTATTATAATATTATTCAATTCTCTATAGTTTTCCAGATTTTCGTTTGTATTTTTTAGTATTTACAGACATATGTATATAACTACTCGTATCATTAACAAAATTTTCTTTGTATATACGAGTAAACTTACTTACTTACGATTCGTTGGTTTCGTTTAACTTTCCATAGTTTTAAAGACATCACGAAGATCCTAATAATAAATTATAAACGCGAAAGTTTGTAAGAATTTGTGGATGTATGTTTTTTACTCATTCACGCAAAAACTGCTGAACCGATTTGGGTTATGTACAGAAATAGTTTAGACCTTGGTTTAATACATAGTCTAATTTTTATCCTGTATAAACGAGGGTACAGCTAGAATTAGATATAACATTAATATACAAACTACGTGACCTTTTTTCGGACGATACCGGGTAATTCCGCTTTCGAGCCAAATTATCACGACTCCACTGCCTTGTTCGCATACAGATATCATCTAATCGTTCTTCAATCATATCATTGAAACAATCGTAAACTACTTATACTAATTTATATACTCATGCTCATTGATACCAGAGTTACGAATGTATCTAATTAGGTAAATTAAATATGACCTCACCGTTTCCTTAATGTTTCAAATTATTCTACCTGCAGATAGTTGAAAAATCCCGGCTCCGTTTTAACCAGCTATAGAATCATATATGTGCTTTTTTTGCAAAACATATAATGAAGATCTTGTTTAAAGCAAGACCGTGCAAGTAGACGACATCTGGCTAGAGGTGAAATACAACGTCATTGAGGTCGACTCGGGTATTAGCCTAGCAATCGGACTGTATTAGCTTAAAATCGCGTGACTAACTAGTAATAAATCGAATCACGCAAATAATGTATTAAATAACTATGTAATAATCAATAGCGTAGTATTTTGTATATACATGTAACGTGTAAACCATTTTTTTTTAATATGAAACTCAACACTGTATAATGGTTAAAAGTTGATGAAATAAAATTTTACATGACTTTTCTAACCAAAGCTTAAATACATGCAACTTATTTATTTTTATTGGAATCTAAGAAGAGGTGGTATTACATTGTCTATTCGATGGCGTGGCGAAGCCCATGAAGGTGTTTTGGGATATAATGTACTCGGGCACGTAATTCTTTACAGACTATAGAGTATGTCCAAAGAAAAGCTCTCAAAGCACTCCGGACTCTCGGCGCCTTATGTCATATCAGCGGAATTTACGCCTTTTTAATTCGGCTTTTAGTCTTTGACAACAGTTATAGAATCAGAGTAGACTAATCTGTTACCTAAAGCTCTGTAATGTCTGCAATAATTATCTAAAGACAATGTATCTTTTGTTACAGATCGCAAACCGAAACGCCGAAAACACGACACGAATCGAAAACCACAAATATCTAGTCATACGACTCAAAAACAAATTATTAAAACCCTATTTACAATGAAATAGCTCACTGTGTTACTTATATTTTTAAGTTTTTTTTTATATAAGTTTGTACTTACTTTTATTTTAAATTAGTTTTTGTAGTGTAAGTGTCATAATGCAGATTTTGAAAGCAAGATTCGCTCTAAGAGCGTCAGCATCACAGTTTCAAGCATGGAGTGCTACAAAATGCCGCACAGCGTCTACGGTAAGTTGCATTTTATCACTGCGGCCGTTAAGGAAACCGAGGTTTGGAAACTGGTTTCCTAAATGGCTTTTTTATACTTCCAAGTAACTTGGTTTCCTAAAGGGCGTATTTAAATTTGATACTCCCTAAACCTATATTTAAATAACAATGTGTGTTTGTGACAACCCTACCCTAACTACTCGTAGAGAAGAAATAATACATAATATGTCCCAACTCAGTGAAATGTTGGCTGCAACAATAACGCGAATGATTGAACCAGCGTTCGTCTTTCGTTGAGTGTTACTTTCGTTGTTACCATTAGATTATACTTTCAAGACTACATTTCTGTCTTAAGGCCAAAATGATATCTAAACATGTCCAAGATATTTTTATATTTGTACTTGCCTAATCTAAGTAATTCTACAACTTTTTAAATTGGCAATATTTACATCGTATAAGTAAATAGTCAACAATCGAAGGGCCTGCCCTCATTACCTTATCCACCTACTGAATTTGTGATCGTGCATTACATGAGTTGATTTACGAATGTGGGTGTGTATTGCAGCCAGGACTGCTATTGTTTTCTAACATTCGAGTCAATATTGGTACACTTATTCAGTGTAGGTAGTTTTGCGTAGGAATAATACAGCTATAGAGTTTTCTAAGCTAGACTGTTAAGCACTAGACTAGCCTTGGTTCTTAGAGAAAAAGCTACATATATTAAGGATCACCTCGCAGAGCTCTAAGGCATTTTTTACCACCGAAACTCTTGCTGGTATATCATTAGACCAAAGCCAATGCTTACTGGTTTAATGCTGGATTCGACGGCTTCGCCGCAAAGTTTCATTTTTCTAATGTCCTCTGGTATTAAAATGTCCCTTTTGTAAATTTCCCTTTCGTAACACGTCTCTTGATGGTCGCCTCTTACGAATGGCAAAGAAATATTGTATTATTTTCTTCGGTTACCGTGCAACCGACTTTATTTGCTAAAACAAAAATAGAGCCAATATTGAACCTGCGAAAAAGTAGCTTTAACCTACAATGATGTAGGTTCTTGAATAACTAAACTTCTACTTTGTATGAAACTAGAGTCACTTATTACTTTTTCTGCATCTTAAATGAGCAACATGATCACGTTTTAGATTAGTTCAGCGTTGTAAGCAAATTAAAAATGTCTGCAAAATCTACAACAAGTGAGTATTAGTATACTCACTGTTGTACAAACGGTATACTACGAGTATACTATGGTTTCCTCACGATATTTCTCTTTACCATTCGGGTAAACAAAAATATCGTGAGGAAACCATAGTATAGTGGTACGGCATTTTCTAACACTCCTATCTAGCTGCTAGTAGCTACCACCTTTGAGTTGAAAGTCGTTCGTCGAGTATTTTGGCAGCCTTCCTTGAGTGCCTGTGTATTCAGACAGATATACATGCTCAATCTAGGTCTACAGTGTCCATGACTTCCGTGATCCATGCTACTGGTCAAAAGTCTAGCTGCCTTGATGAAAAAAATACTATTACAAATTACTGCATTACGTATAAGCATGATAAATATGATTATTACTACTTACTATCTAATCTCTATTATATCTAAAGTACCTACTTAAGTTGGGGCTATGTTTATTCAGAGGTATGACTGATTCATTGATAGGTTTACGTGAATTATGATAATATCGACCCCCTTTAAAGACGTGATACTACTTGAGCTACTTGTTCGAGCAGTTATTGTTCAACTAGTTGAAGATGATCAGAAGCTCATCTTATACTAGATACTTTATTAGTTGTGGTAGTGGATTGGATAATACGGATTCTCTGTAGATCTGTTGTAATCTATGAATTATTAAAATTTTAAACATTTAATAGATTCTAAATTACGTGGGACAGATTATGTGCCCATGAAAACTTTATTCGAATACTGCCTCTCTAATTTTTTTCTACCGGTGTTTATGGAACAGCTATAGATAAAAATCATTTTATTAAGATAACAAAAAAAAATTTTCTCAGCTGTACCATCATAGAGGCCAACGGCAAGACTAATCAGATCATGGATGGGTGCCTGTGGAGTGGCAGTTACAATTTTCATAAAGTTCTATTATAGCGCTCAGTTGTATATAAATGTTGCATAACAGATTCTGTATTTTCGTCTTCGGATAGTCTTTCGAGTCCATAAAGTTATACTCTTAGTTTCAAAAGACTCCAGACGGTCAAAACTTAGACAAAATATAGCGACGGGTCTAAAAAGTTATAATCTTTTAAAGAACTTAGCGTAGACTTGAATCTTACATTATAAGACCTATGTCTATGAATGAAGGATAAAGAATCATGGCTTTTCCTATTATCTACAGACTCCCGAAAAAAAGGAGGTACTCAATTCGACTGTATGTTTTTTAATGTTTGCCACTTGATTTCTCGGAGATACGTTATAGTTCAGAAATTTGATATTTGAATCTAAATAACTGAACAAATTATTTAGGCGCCAGGCGTAATATATATATATATATATAAAGTTTAAAATAAAGGTAATCACTTTATTTCAAACTTGTGTTTGTTTATTTCAAAAAGAACTTGTTCTGATGCCACTTATCTTATACCTTCCACAATAACACACATTATCCTGCACAGACTTTGCCCGCATTAAAATTCCTACCGATTAACGTTAATAACCATTAACTAGGACTTCTGATAACGTTACGTAAATAAAGGCGTTGTCTTACCGAGAGTGTTACTTTAGCAATTGAGGAGGATAGAGTGGCATTTTTGTTTATCCTACGCAGCTAGGCATTTTGAGCACAAGTTTGCACTACCACGGAAGTCAGCGATACTGTAGCCTTCGATGGGACACGCCTAGTCTGAAATACGCTGGCTCTCAAGGATGGCTGCCGGAACACACCGTTAGGTGCTTGGCATGGTAGAAGGGTGTTTCCTATCGCTCGCCTGGCTAGCTACCACCCTTCAAGTTGTAAAATCTGTCGCCAAGCACCTAATGGTGTGTTCCGACAGCCTTCCTTGAGAGCCAGTGTATTTTAGACTAGGCATGCTCCGTGGTCGTGCGAACTTGTCTTCAAATGCCTAGCTGAACATTATAAAGAAAAACAAAAGTTGTTATTTTTGACCTAACAATTAAAAAGCTCACAAAGATTTTTGCTCGTTTACATTAGCTACGAGCTATTGCTCCCGTTGAAACACTACCTTTATAGGAAAGAGTACCTACTCTAAGTAAATACAGCACTGGGTGTTCTCACGATGTGATAACAGCGATAACCGATAACGTTCGTCAGGTTTGTTTATTGTTTTTGTGATAATGAAGATCGCGCAATACGAATACGTTATATTTATGTTATTGTTTCGTCACTTGACAGTTTTTCATGGAATATTTGTGTCTGTTGCTAATTGAATATATTTACATACTATTATATTGTATAATATTAACAATCCTCTCGATTGGCAAAACACATACTGGTAGGCGTTTGACAGTTATTTAACCAAACCATAGATTATATAATAAAACTACACTAAAGTTGTATTTTTGTTAATGCTATATATTATTAGCACGCAATTTTTGTTTATTGACATATTAAAAGCATTTACGTTATTATTATACTTTTAGTAAGTTTATGAATTATTATAACGTTTTGTGTACAATAGGTAAGTTAATATTCTTTATTATATACCCCGTTTTATTAAATTTTATTGTTACTCGTAGTAACTCTCTCCATCCTAAAGTGTCCTGGAAGACATTGCTTTTTAGTTTAGGGGTCGGTAGATTAATACCGCCACTTAAAGCACTATACTTTGTTAGAATGATTTTCTTGTATTAAATGAATTCCGTGTTTTAGAATTATCTATCCATCATTACATCACAATCAACTTATCTAAAATAAAAATAAAACTAAATTAAAGCTCAGCTAAATCAGAGAAGGAATTATTCAACAAATTCCTTTTTATTACTTCCAGGAGTCCAAAGTAGAATACAAGCCGATCAGGAGCGTTCTCGTCGCGAATCGTGGCGAGATCGCGATCCGAGTGTTTCGCGCGTGCACGGAACTGGGCATCAGATCCGTCGCCATATACAGCGAGCAGGATAAACTGCAGATGCACAGGTAGACTAATTCATCCTAGATTCTTCTCCAGGAACATTCTAACTAATCACTGAGGGCTTGGGGCTGGTTGAAATTTTGTGCCTAACTGCCATAATGATCACTTAGTCGGAATTTAATCAGCTTGTATCAACTTATAGTTCATCCGTTGTAGGCCATCGTAGTAACGGGGAGTAGAGCATCATAGCCAACCAACCTGGCCAAATGCTGTAATGTAATTTAATTTATAATACAAATATTATTTAAGTATTGAAATTTAGACAGATTAAAGACAATTTTTCCACTACCTAAGGACTTTTTCATTACAATTGACACTATTTCATTTTTGCAAAGTGATGAAAATTCGAAAACCATTTCGAGATAATGTAATAAAGAGTTCATTCTAAAAAAATCTCGTATATAAGTTAAGAGCGTCATATGCCCACAATAAAAATATTATTGTAACTGTCATCTGTGAACCGCACCAAAACAAACAACTTTAGTTGTTTGTAATGCAGATAATTAATGAAATCATTTTTACGAGCTTTTGACGAGAATAACATTATGCTGAAATTTCTTATATTTTCAATAATCTCTAATTATGATATTTTGAATAAAAAAAATAGCAGTACGTTATTTTCATTTGTCTTTCCATTTTCGTAATAAAAATGGGGGGCATAAATTTGAAACGTTGTCAATTCTATATTTTCCTAACAGACAAAAAGCTGACGAGTCATACATTGTCGGTAAAGGATTAGCACCCGTAGAAGCGTACTTGAGCATACCGGAGATCATTCGCGTTGCCAAAGAGAATGACGTGGACGCCGTACATCCGGGATATGGTCTGCTATCTGAAAGGTAAGAAAGTTATCATTTAAATTCCTATCACGCAAGGGTTTTCTGGAAGTGGAAAAGTTCGTGAGTTAGCGATATTGATGACCGCCTTTAGTAACAGTTTCTTTTGTGTTTTATGATGTTGTTACAAGAAAGAACATTGTATTATTAATGTAGCTAAGGAGCTTTGATCTACAAGACACAACTCAAAATACAAAAAACAAGTTCATAAAATTACTTTTGCAGTACATTTGGACAATCCACCAAAAATATTGGTACTATCATTCTACTTTAGAATATCTGTGAAAATATTTCGCCTTGGTTAACTGATTTTTAAACCACGGACGGGTGGAGGACCTTTCATTTTAACGTCTTTAAAAGCACTGGACAATAAGTGAGCGACAATGTAATTAATAAGGAGCTTATGCTATGCCTATGCTCAGCTTAAACGTCTATTCTAGTACACTATAAACCTGTTGCGCAAAATTTGAGACAATGATCTTCTAACAATCGGTTGGGTCTGAACTTTTTATAACTCTACCAAATCTTCTGTAGCGCGAATACATATTGTAGAACATTATGGTATCCATTTCACGTCTGCTGAAAGGAAGGATTTTCATACTTATTCTTTTGTGTTAAGGTCTGATTTCGCGCATGCTATCATCAATGCTGGCCTGCGTTTCATCGGTCCTTCTCCCGCCGTCGTGCAACGGATGGGAGACAAGGTCGCAGCTAGAAAAGCTGCTATCGATGCCAGTGAGTATTATTATGTATTTTTTTTGAATCCCTTAAAAAAATTGCTTGTGTTTTGTTTTTATATATTTTGAAGATTTAGTTATTTCATATCGATAGTATAATGTATTATCGCTGATCATACAATCTTTATCAATATTTGATTCCCAGAGGTGCCGATCGTCCCCGGTACGGACGGTCCGGTCACCACCAAGGAAGAAGCGATGGAATTCTGCAAACAACATGGCCTCCCAGTTATATTCAAAGTGAGTTTGTCTATGGGTTTTGATCAACAGTAATAAAACAACAATTTTGCATATATACAGGGGTAGGCACTCGAAGTGTTACCAACTTTAAGTTGCTATAGCAACCAAACTGTTTACAATATGGCGCCTATTTTTTCACAGTCGTAAGTCTATTGTATTGTTCCTAAACATACAGAAGCTCATTGTTTTTCGTCGCTGCTAAAAATTTTTATCCAGATGGAATTCAAACGCCAGAGTGTCATTACTTTGTATTTGGCTGGAAAATCGCAACCAGCCATTGTTAATGCGCTACGACATTTACATCTGAATAAAATGTTGGTGTATCAGACCATCACGCGTTACAATGATACGGGTAGCATCAAGAAACGCCATGGAGGTGGACATCCAACAACAGCAACATCATCAGAAATGGTTCGAAAAGTAAAGGCTAGAATTGAACGAAATGCTTTGTCGTGGGACAAGGCGCAGTTAAATTGGCGAAAAGTCTTAATGTATCTGCCCGGACGCATATTAAAAAATAAACTACAACTGAAGCCTTACAAAATACAAAAAGTGCAAGACTTGATACTTGCACAAAAGGCAGTTCGCCTAGAAAGAGCTAAGGAGTTAAAGCAGTTGGTAAAGCAGCAAGCTTGAAAATTTGGTATTTTCCGATGAAAAAAATTGTACGGTTCAGCAATATGTGAACAAACAAAATGATCGCGTATTGTTAAAGTCTAAATCAAACGACAAGACCAACGAATTGCTCTGCGAAAGCAAGCACCAGCATCAGTGATGGTTTGGGCCGCGGTAACTGCTACGGGACGTTCACCTCTCGTTTTCATTGAGCAGGGTGCAAAGATAAACCAGCAAATCTACCGTGAAAAGATTTTAAACGATGCTTTGTTACCTTGGGCACGCAACAAATTCGATAGAAACCATTGGATGTTTCAGCAACACTCGGCACCATCCCACAAAGCCCGTGAAACCCAATTTTTTTTGCAAGAAAAAGTTCCGAGCTTCATTTCTTCGCAACAATGGCCACCATATTCGCCGGACTTAAACCCAATGGATTTTTCCATATGGTCAATTCTAGAGGCCAAAGTGTCAGCAAAAAAATATGAGACAGTCGACGCCTTAAAGATTGCTCTTCGCCGAGAATGGAAAAAAATATCAGCAGACCACATTCGTGCAGCGTGTGAAGCCTTCTGGGACAGACTCGATTCTGTTATCCGCGCTAAAGGTGGCCACATCAAACAATATTTTTTTCTTTTTAATTTTAAATGTTTTTTTCTATATATTGAAGTTTATAAATAAAAAGAAACAAAATTGACAAAATTACAGCATTTTGAATTGGTAACACTTCGAGTGCCGACCCCTGTATTTAACTCGTCTAAGTGAAATACGTAACCATTACGAGGCTTAAGTTTTTCATAGCCAATATATCATACCATCTTATATGTAAATTTGCGCTTTTTGAGCTATATTTGAATATGTCGCTCAGCGTATAGCGCTTTTAGCCACAGGTGGCAACACTGACACAAATGATCTCCTAATTCGCATCTTTGATTCTTTGTTTGCAAAAAATAATAAAAACCTGTACTTACGAATTTCCACGTGAAATCTAAAAGGGTGGGGGAATCTTCTTAAATACTATAAGGTGGTCACAAAGGCGTAAAAAATTGAGAAAATGGGTCATATTGTTTACATGCGTTGTTCAGGCGGCGTACGGCGGCGGCGGTCGCGGCATGCGCGTTGTCAGAGAAATGAGCGAAGTAGGTTCCTCCTTCGACATAGCATCTTCGGAAGCGCTCAACGCTTTCGGCAACGGATCTATGTTCATAGAACGATTCATTGAAAGACCGAGACATATTGAAGTGCAGTTATTAGGTATGTACTTTTCAGGTGACCAGCACCCAGATTCACATTTAGTTTCCGATCGGATTCGAAAACTTTGCAACACGAATTACGCAAAACTTATTAGAAGATCCTAAATTATTTACTTTATAAATCGATTCTAGATCTAAACTTTAATAATCACTTTTTAATATTTTAGATTACGTAACAAGCATCGCGTAATTCGTGTTGTTCCGAGCGGAAAGTCGTTGTGAATCTGGGTGAATAATGCTGGTTTTTATCTGGCCCAACGTAAAAGAATTACCATTCAACGTGGTAATGCAGCTAGCATTCTAAGCACGCTGCCCTCTGGTTGTAGTGGAGCATTTATATTATCTATATATCTTAAATGGTCTATAGGTAATCTTTCTGCTACATTATTACTTTTTTGTTGTAGTTAGTCATTTTGTTTATGGTAATAAAGTCACTTGCCCGCCAGTTTTCTTGTAACGTTTTGACTCAGTACAACAATAACATGAAACTGAACTCTCTTTAATACTGCATTAATGAATTCATCTGTTATTTTTTTTAAAGTTGTTTGAGAACTAATGATTATAAGTCCGTCGACCCTAAAGCCAAACGTGACCTCGCTGATAACACTTAGAGTTTGGTCTAAAGATAAGCCTCGAATGCGTTGATATTATTTTTTTACCGATCGAAGTATATGACTTTATTTAGAAAACTAACGATTGTTTGATTCATCAAGACGGGTTGTCAAGCGTTACTGATTGTTGGAAAGGTCCAACTCTAGTTTCTTTTACAATCGGTGAACTTCTTCAGGGATGAAATGAGTCGTTCGTGTCTACAACGATGACACAATAATTTTCCAACTAATGTTGATGAAACTTGGCGTAGTAATGGAGCTTTGTCTTGACTCTCAAAAGGTTGAGAAAATTATACATGGCAATTGATTAAACACTCCTAATTTTCATATAGAGTAATAGAAAGCTTTCAGAATTATATTTAAATTTTGATTTAATTAATAATTGATTATTACAGGTGACAAGGCAGGAAACGTAGTGCATCTTTACGAGAGAGATTGTTCAGTTCAGAGGCGACATCAAAAAGTCGTTGAAATTGCGCCGGCGCCGCATCTGAATCCTGAGGTACCATTCTAAACATACACTCATTTAGGGGTAAATTAAAGCCATATTGACCCTGCTATATATATATATCAATTGAGAAAATTTAATTTATGCAAAGTGATAAAAATGCGAAAACCATTTCGAGATAATGTAATGAATAGTTCACACTCAAAAATACCCAAATTTTATATCCACTTTCTGCAGAGTTATTTACAAAAAACTGATTTAAAAAAATCTCGTATTTATGTTATGACCGTCAGATGTCACCAATAAATAATATTATTGTATCTGTCATAAGTGAACCGAGCTCGGACTTGATTCGATTCGATCTGTAAACCGTACCAAAACAAACAACAAAGATACAGGTAATTAATTACATCATTTTTTACGAGCTTTTGACGAGAATAACATTATGAACAACTATTCTTATATTTTCAAACAATTCTAAATGTTATTATTTCATTCTAAATAAATTAAAAATATTCTATTTTATAATAAGAAGATCATATTTATCATGAAGAGATATCATGTTTTATTTCCACAGACCAGACAAAAAATGGTAGATTGTGCGGTACATCTCGCCAAGTACGTGGGATACGAGAACGCGGGCACCGTCGAGTTCCTACTGGACGACAAGGGGAACTTTTACTTCATTGAAGTCAACGCCAGGTGAGCAATCACACTAACATTATCACACTTCACACTAATATTATCACACTTCACACTAATATTATCACACTTCACACTAATATTATCACACTTCACACTAACATTATTACACTTCACACTAACATTATCACACTTCACACTAATATTATCACACTTCACACTAATATTATCACACTTCACACTAACATTATCACACTTCACACTAATATTATAAAGGCGAAAGTAACTCTGTCTGTCTGTCTCGCTTTACGTTAAAACCACTAGACCAATCTGTATGAAATTTGGTACACAGGTAGATTGGACCCCAGGAAAAAATATGGGATACTTTTTAACCGACTTAAAAAAAGTAGTCCCCGACTACCCCGATAATTCAATGGGGAACTACGCGGAGCACAACAATTTATTTATTTATTTTCATGTAATTAACAGCAGCGTACAATATATATTATTATAACTAGTTTAATTAAGATTAAATAAGGCCAAAAAAGATTACATTAATTTTAAAATAACATGCTAGTGTTTATATAATATTAACTTTTACTTTACAGATTACAAGTGGAACATACAATCACAGAAGAAGTGACGGGCATCGATCTCGTGCAATCGCAGATCAGAGTCGCCGAGGGGATGACTTTACCTGAGATGGGACTTACGCAAGACAACATTAAGGCGCAAGGTTTCGCTATACAGTGTAGGGTGACCACTGAAGATCCCGCGAACAATTTCCAGCCCAGCACTGGGAGGATTGAAGTTTTCAGGTAAATGATACTTCTTATAAGACTTATGCGCCTTACATAGAATCGTTAATGGCGTCTACGGTAATGAGTTATTAGAACAGGTTAATTTTAAAGGTTAGTTCCATCTCGTGCAGTCCGTAATGAAAAGCTATGTCACATACCAATCACCCGTAACAATGTGTCTTATGTACAGGCCTTTAAATAGGATGTGCAGCACATATGTAATAACCTACGCTTCCCCGATGGATCTCCTGAAGGTGTTCCCAAAGACAAAGACATTTTTTTCTCATTTTTATCTTTCAAATCTACTGTTATTAATAATATGTGAATTAAGACTTACGAATACTTATCTTTAAAGTGTTTGATATTTTGTAACTGAAATTATGTTTGTTTCTTTTTATTCTTTATTTTTTTAAGTTATCTTTCTAATTGTTGTCTCAAGGTGTTAATATAGATAAGGGTGTATAGTCATAATCAGACTCAAAGTTTAAAGTGTTTCTTTATATATGATAGCGTGTATAAATATTTAACTTTTTATCTGTGACTGTACCTTTATAAATGAATAAGTGTTTATTTACTCGTATTGAGACAATAACGATTATGGATCCCGTTAACATCTTTGGTATTTCTCCCAAAAACGGCGAAATTTTGCTACGGTATATCCACAATATTTGGTAGAAACGCGCGGAACACAACATTAATTAAAAGAACTTGTTTCAATTTCGGCCAAGACGGTTTACGTCTACCCAAAAATGCCTTAAGATGTGATTATTGTTATGTTTTAATTAAATCAGTTGCCTACTTCATAGTGTAAAAAAAATATCTAATTTCTGTGAATTATAGTAGAATTATGGCATCCCTGAAATATTTTTATTACCTAGGTTGACTCCAATGGTCACATTGGTCTATCAATTGTACCACTCGTCACAAATGTCAAAATTGACGCATCAAAAACGCCAGAATCGCCCTTTTGCGGAAATAACGTGGAAACATTTTGAGTCTAAATTAATTTTGTACACTGCGATGAGTTACGTTATTTTGAATTTGGTTGATAGATTAATAATCCCTTAACGTATTGATGGTATCATGTACACTGTCCTGGCCGGGGCTTCATTCATTATTGAAACATCTCTTTTTTTTAACATGAATAATCGTGGTCGCGAGGTTAACAGTTCGCGGTATTACTAGTAGACACTTAATTCCAGATCCGGTGAGGGTATGGGCATCCGTTTGGACTCTGCGTCTACTTACGCCGGCGCTGTCATATCTCCCTACTACGACTCACTTCTAGTCAAAGTAAGTTCAAAATTCATTAATTTTTATAGTTGTAAGCATGTTATGCTGGAAATATTATTTTAATTACGTAAGTCAACATATTTTATGACTATATTTTTTTGAACTATATTTTTGAAAGAAATCTTTTTTATAAGCTCACTGAAAATAAGTCAATGCAGCTTGTCGAATCATCGTTCCTGTGTAACGAACAACTATTACAAAATATTAGAATAACTAGATAAATAAATCACAATGTAAATATATAATAAATTAAATATATGTTATAAAAACTCTAGTATAGAACTAAAGTATTTAAATATTGCTTTTTTTTAAAGTATTTAATTAATTGTTCCAATGTAACAAGTCTTGCCTGTAACGAACGTTATTTAGAGGCCAATAAGTATTTTATTATTCTTCTTATTTTTTTAAATTTAATAACGTTATGCAGTCGTTTTGAATATTCTGAGAGTTGAGACTGTGAAAACTCCAGTCGGTTGTTTGAAATCAGAAGAAAGATTATGTAAAAAAAAATTTTGATTATCACGCTCGCGTTGGTCGCAATTTGCTTTATTCCTTTGAGTTTCATAAACCACTTTTCACTTACCCATTAAAAATTAAGTTTCCCACTAGCACTTAATTAAGCATCATAATAATAGCAATTAATTAAGAAACCACTAGCGTTGATCTTCCGTTGGAACCGGGACGTGACGTCACGCTCGTCACAATCCACAGAGTTACTTCTGTTAGTGTCACAAACCAGGCTACTAGTAAAAATCTAAGATCGACAAAACAACAACGAATCAATTCAATATTCAAGTTTTCTCAAAGACTACAGTTTTTAAACAAATATTTCCATCAAACTTCCTAAACTATAATATCCTAATAGTCATTGTATGTTTTTTAATTTAATACCAACTTTACAAAAGAAAGCTACAAGAAAAATTAAGTATTAGTGAACTAATTCTACATGTAAACGAACCTATAATAAAACACGGAAACAATAAAATAACTCGAATTAAACGTACGCCAAACATCCAAGAAGAATAAAAGGTAATAATATATGGACCTCCATGCAACCTCCGCATAGAGGTCTGTATCTGTAACATCTGTGTCACCAATGGTAAAGAAGACCCACTACTCTTCAGAGTTTGTCACAACTGAGGTTCAGAAGCCTGCGGAAGTAACACGGATTGAGTTCCGGTAGAATAGAATATGGTTTATTTGTGACAAAAAACAACGAGCAATTTTAAACAAAACTAGAAAATACAAGGAAGCATGTTTTTTTCGGTAGTGTGCCTCCTTTACGTAAATAAATATTTCTTATTCTTGAGATATTATTTTTAAGCTTATATTCATTAATTTTTATTTATTTCGTAGGTAATATCCCACGCGCACGACCTACCGTCGTCAGCGGCCAAAATGAACAGAGCTCTACGTGAATTCCGTATTAGAGGAGTCAAGACTAACATACCTTTCTTACTGAACGTGTTAGAGAATCAAAAGTTCCTCAATGGTAAGATTACATTTTTACCCGATCGCGAAAAGGGAGGGCTGTGATTTTCGATAGTGTGTATGTATATTTCTTTGGCACGCCCTAGATTCTAAACGGCTTGTCGTATTTTTATGTGAGTGGTGTCAATAGATTCGTCTTAGTCGTGAGAGTGACACTGGGTACAACAAAATTAAAAAAAAAAGAAACTAGGGATGATAAACAGGTTTAACGATTTAGCAGTCGGGTTTTTTCGAACTCGCTTCTAAACAATTGTATTAGTTATAAATCTTAACCCTTTAAATGTATAGTAATGTCATTTTACATCGTCTTATTCATTCTTTATTTTTCTCATAATATACGCATATTTTCTCGTCTTTATTGATTTAAGAAATAACTGAACACAAAATCATGCATTTAAACTTGACTATTGCAAAAGTATATTGTGTAATATGACCCTTTAAAATTACTAAAATAATATTATTTTCCTATTCAGGCGCAGTAGACACGTACTTCATTGACGAAAACCCACAATTATTCATGTTCAAAACGTCACAGAATCGAGCCCAAAAGATTCTCAACTATCTTGGTCAAGTGCTTGTCAACGGTCCCGCAACTCCGCTCGCTACCAAAATACCACCCTCAGATGTAAAGCCCTTCATACCGCCTGTGCCTCTAGGTAAGAAAGTTATTCAACCGACTGGAAAAATTAAGTTGTTCCATTCAAAAGATTTTTTTTTTTTTTTATGTGAGTGACCCGATTTTTTGAGATTTATTTGGACTTATTTTGAAAATTCTTAATAGTTAACGTTACAGTTCCCGTATAAGTTTTATCGGAATCGGTAAATTGTTGTCTGTACGTTGTTTCCATTCCCAATAACCTTACAAGAACGGATATCTTTATTAATTATCTTAGAATAAGAAGAATATTGATTTTCTGAGAAGCCTCTTTTGAAAATCTTCATTAGTTAGAAACAATGTTAAACTTTACGTATCATTCCACTTATTGAGTTGAGTCGATTTTCTTGTTGATACAGGGTGACTGGTCATAATTTACAATAATTTAAAGTAATAATATTTGAATATCACAAGTAAATTATACAAAAAACAGATTAATTGCGTGAAGTATTGTAGTTTATATGCGCGCTGACAAAACGCCTTGTCAAACTAATATTATTTCTTCTGTGATAAAATCAGGGCCCTTATTTTTAAATTGCATGTATGAATTTAATATTTGCATGCGAAAGAAATCAACTGTGAATTTTATTTCGAATTTGTATACCACTTGTACGCTGATTTACCAGTTTAAAAAAAACATTTCTTGCAAACATAGTTTATCGTTTCATAACTAAGTAAGTAGTAAGAACGTCGAAAGGAACTTAAATATAAAGTAAAAAAAGAAGTTTTTTTTCTACCGATGCCACTTTGGTCCCATCTATCAAACTTCCTATCCGTAGAATTCTAATACGTAAGTAGTTTATTCCATTCGTTAGTAAGCGAAGAGTAAGTATGAACTTTTCAAGAATACGTCTTTTGGGATATCTTTCATAATTGACGTCATTAGTGAGTGATGAACCGATACGAACGGTTCACAAATAGAACCCCAGATCTTTTACTGTGCACTTGTTTCGTTACTGATTTGAAACGAAAATCCAATACTGATATAACCCTCTATAAATATTGCAAGTTATTACCAGTCACCTTGTATATGGAGGATGAAATTTTTAGCAAAAAACTTACCTTGATGAAGTTGTATTGAGTTTTTTTTTCAATTTTTTTTCCAGACCGCTCTGGCTCTGGTAGGTTCAAACCAAATATTTTAATTTGCTAACCATCGCTTAGAATTTTTTTGTTGCAAATCAAGCGATGTTTTGGTTCAGCTTTTTGCCTTTTTAATTTATAAATTACAAACGCTAAATGTTGGAGCACGGGATTGTTGTTTATAAATTTAATTATATTATATTTTATTTACCGCATATTTATACTTATTTATTTATAATAACTAAAATTTCATACTTCATAGTTTTCTTTTCTAATGTACCTAATTACAGTGGTAATCATTTTTGATAGTCTCAAAATAAAAGAATATGTTTCTTATAGGTAATTCGGTATGAGGTGGACTTTGACATTACGGCTTAATATAATTGACTGCGAATGAAATATAAATCTGTACGCAAACTTTAACTGTGCCATATTTCTTGTATCTATGTTCGTAATTGTAAAAGTTACATCCATTTCGGACATACAGACGAACGAATGGACACAGCGAAACTATATATAAGTTCTACAGAACCCTAAAAACAATATAATAATTCTTTATTGTCACCACAAAAACACAACACAAAAAGTATAAAAAAACAAATGACATGGCACAAAGGGTGGTCCTATCGCTAGTAAGCGATCTCTTCCAAACAATTTTGAGCTACCGGTGAAGGAAAACATCGTGAGGAAACCATAGCATTGTGGTAGCCCGTTCCCTATCGCTCGCCTGGCTAGCTACCACCCTCAAGTTGTAAAATCTGTCGCCAAGCACCTAACGCTGTGTTCCGCTGACTTCCGTGATCGTGCGAACTTGTAGTCTAATTTCTAGCTGTTCAGGATAAAAAAACAACCTTTAGACATTCAGACCATTCCTAAAGTTGCATACATTGCCTAAACTCACACAAAAATCATTACCACTGTCATTTTTTTAACAACCATATTTACCAAAAAAAAAATACATTTTATATATTTTTCCTCTGTGTGTCAATAATTTTGGTGAAGCGTCATCCGCTATTTAAATTTTTTTGCACTTCACAAAGCATACAGCACGGCCGTTTTGTTACACTAAAACCATATTTTTCAGACCTTTCACCCGAAGCAATTAAAATTCAGGAATTAACCGGTGAAAATACAGGTAAGAACATTACACTTTCGATTGGTTTTTATTATTTTCCTAATGGGTACATTCATACTACACTATTTTAATGAGCTTCACTTTTAAGGTTCGCTTCAAATTTCAATCGTACCATGTTAACGCTGCCCTTCTTATAGCAAACGCAGTACTTGCGAAATGCCGGTTTCGAGAAAAACGCGGTTAAACAATTTTTGATGTCCAAGCAATAAGCGCAAGTTAAATAACTTTTGAAATGCATATAAAAATTTGTGTAAAAATCAAGTTTTCCATTTACATTATTATTTTTTTATTTTGACTGCCTAATTTGGAGAAAATGCACATTACTGTATTTTCAACTAGTATGCGACTTACGAGCATCGTAAATCACTAAGGCCAAATTCAGTAGTTGTGTTCATTACTGCAGAATCAACTAGCATGTGTACTGATACTACGCACACATGCAGTATTCATACTGTACTCTGAGTTCACAATTATGACCTATTTTTATGTCTGGTACTAGGTAAGCGTCGGTAAGCTTTTAGTTTTATCAGATATGCATAGGAAATTATAGGTAAGTTATTTTTATATTACTAAATTAGCTTAGTATCAACATCACCCAATATTAGTTGCTATTATAATAATAGTCTATGATTTTCTAACCCAAATATTTAATTATGAATAAAATTATCTGAAAAGTATATATAATACTTCGTTTGGCTTTAGTAGCATTTGTTGCAAAAAACATAACCTACAAATGAATGTAGCAGTAACCGTAGTTAATACTGCGTTATTATCTAGCACATGCTGAATGCTGCAGATCTTGTTAGCAGAAGTAACATTTTTCTGCAAGTACTGCGTTTCTTGTTAGTTAAAAACCATATTTGTAATAAGAAAATTTGTTATATTATTTTTTTATGTATAGATTAGACCCTTGAGATATCATTTTTGAAAAAAAAATGAAAATCCTAAAAATGTCGATTACTGCATAAACAATTTGCACGGCAGAACGACTATAAAGTTCCTGTTTAAAACTAGAATGAATCGCGGTCAGGTCAAATTTTTTATTTAAGATTCTAAATATTTTTCATTCTCATATAATAATATAAATGAGACATAACATTTAATCAATACATTAATGACAAAGCCATGTAGGTACTCATAAAGAAGGTGTTCAATAAATGTCTTACATACTCTTAAGGACCCTTTAAAGTAAATTGTCCTTACACTAACCTACCTTGCGTCCAAAATTGGAAAGTTTTATTAGAACATATTTCGGGCGCAATACCAACTGAAACCTTCAGTCATAGAATATTTTTTGTACGAAGACTTGTTATGAAAACGTTTGTTGAACTTTTTATGTCGAAAAATCTATGCATTTGATATTATCAATTGTGATAGCGAGAAGTGTAAGAAATTGCGTGAGACCGTTACTCAGCAGTGGAACAACACGGGTTAGCAAAATTTTGTATCTTTTATAATTTTTGAACAAGATTTTGGAACTCGATTAAGGCGTCCTTAGTCTCACTTGTTCAGTGTTATTTTTCAGAAGCTATAAATAAAAATACAAATAAAAACCTTCTGACCCCAATTCGGCCAGTCACACTGCCTAAACTAAAAGTTCCTAAAATTATATCCATTATTTTCTTACTTATGTAAACAAAAAGAGAGGACACTATTTTAGACCTGACCGAATCAGCTCTCTGTTATTATTTTAGTGTACGAATATCTTCCGAGTTTTAACCATAACAATGTAATTAATCCAAACACGTATTTCAGCGGTCCAACCACCTCGCGGCTTCAAACAGATATTAAACGAGGGTGGGCCCGAAGCCTTCGCTAAGGCCGTTCGTCAGCACAAGGGTCTACTTCTAATGGACACCACGTACAGAGACGCGCATCAATCGTTGCTAGCCACTAGAGTAAGAACCCACGATCTGTTGGCTGTCTCGCCTTACGTTGCGCACAACTTTAGCAATCTGTATTCTCTTGAAAACTGGGGCGGAGCTACTTTCGACGTCGCACTCAGGTAACTATTGCTCAAAAACTGTTTAGCTGAAATCTTCGGTATACACAACTTACATAGGCATGCACTAGTCGTTGCTCGATGCTAGAGTAAAATGCAAAGTCCTCTAATTACTGGTTAATACCACTGATTATATTCCCTTACTAACCTCCTCTGAAAAATAATAGAAATTTGATAAAATATGGACTATAGATTTCTGTATTTTGTACTCAACATTTTAATTTTACTTCCTATACGTTTAAAGGAAATTGGCAAAACACCCAAAGCCTTACAACATTGCAGAAAGTGGGTATAAGGGTGCGTTTGCATCAGAATTTAACGGGGATACGTATAGATTAATGTGTTTGTTATGAACCGATACAATCGCTTCATTGACCTAGCCTCGTGATTCTATTGGTTCTTATCAACTACGTGTTCCGCTACGCATTCTCGTTCATTTCTGATATAAACGCACTCTAAGCTCCCTCATAAGAATGAAAATAACCTGGTTACATTTATTGCCAACATTTCATTTTTGCAAAGTGATGGAGTATCGAAAACCATTTCGACACAATTTAATGAAAAGTTCATACTAAAATACCAGATTTTTATATCCACTTTCTTACGAATAATCTCGTATTTATGTTTATAAAATATTATTGATTCTGTCATCTGTGAACCATACAAAAAACAAACAATAAAAATACAGATAACTAAAGACATCGTTTTTTACGAGCTTTTGGCGAGAATAACGTTATGCTGAACTTTTCTTATATTTTCTAAAATTTTTAAAAACATAATTATTACATTCTGAACAAAAAAAAATAGTAGTACGTTATTTTTCATTTGTCTTTCCATTAATCGTAATAAAAATGGGGGGTCATAAATTTGAAATGTTGTCTAAAAGGCTTAACTGCCTTTTTATCCTTCAGAAGAGTGGTCTAAATTTTTGGGACGTTATGATGACTTTGTTTTTTTTTTACCACAAGTTCGCACGACCACGGAAATCAGTGATACTGTAGCCCTAGATGAAGCAAGCCTAGTCTGGAATACACTGGCTCTCATGGAAGGTTGCCGGTACACACAGTTAGGTGCTTGGCGACAGATTTTATAACTTGACGGTGGTAGGCTAGTCAGGCAAGCGGTAGAAAACGCCCTACCACCATGCTATGGTTTCCTCACAATGCAGCGATGTTTTCCTTCACCGGTAGTTCAGAATCTTTTTGCATGTTTCGTGGGATCGACCTCGTACCCTTTGCAGGGCAATCGACCCCATTAACCACCATCATCGCTACAAAACTCCCTCTCAAATTAATGTTTGTTTAGCAAAACGACTTACCTGGTTTTACCTATGTCAGATTCTTGCACGAGTGTCCGTGGGAGCGTCTCCGCGCGATGCGTCGCCTCATCCCCAACGTGCCGTTCCAGATGTTATTGCGCGGCGCCAACGCTGTAGGGTATACCAACTATCCGGACAACGTGGTCTACAAGTTCTGTGATATGGCGGTAAGTGGAACACGTAGACAGAGAAATTAACACGTTGCTTCTGTCACACTAAAACAACGAAAATAATATGCAGCATCCATGTCAATGATAGAGACAGAGTGTTAGTTTTTTTTTTGTTTCGTAGCATATGGTCACTTTTTCACAAATTTCATAGATCATTCTTTGTGGCGCTACAACTTAACATGTGAGTCTTAGCCTCCTCTACTATTTTTCTTGAGCTTGCTCTGTCTTTGTCTGCTTTTCTCCGACTTGTCAGCTTGTCCATCCTCCCCAAATCTTCCTCCACACTTTACCCAGGTTTTTCTTGGCCTTCCTTGTGATCGCTTTTGTTGTGGAGTCCAGTCTGAGATAGTTTTAACAGCTCTACAGTTGTCTATTCTCTCCAGATGACCTGCCCACATCAAACGCTGAGCTTTAATGACTCTTGTCGTAGTTACTCTTTGTATTAGCAATTCATCCTAGCCCGGTATTCACCGGCCTCTAGAATTATCCTCTCAAACAAAAATTTTATCGCAATAAAGAAATATTTACCACACATAGGCCTAACCACATAGCTCAAGTGAATTTAGTGGCAGACCCCTAGGAAAACATTGAGGGTAACAAATATGAATATTTTGGCGGGTTCTCTATTGTCCGATAACTTTAATCTTTCTATGTCGCAAATGAATCGGTTTCTTTTGGGCAGGCGTGCTAGAACGCTTTACATCAGCCAAATCGCGGTCAAACACAAGTCTTTTAAGTAAATTCATCTTTGTAGGTACAAAACGGCATGGACATCTTCCGAGTATTCGACTCTTTGAACTACCTTCCCAATTTAATCCTCGGTATGGATGCCGCGGGCAAAGCCGGGGGCGTTATCGAAGCTGCCATATCTTACACTGGCGACGTTTCCGATCCAAACAAGAAGAAATATGACCTCAAATACTATCTGAACTTGGCCGATGAGTTGGTCAAGGGAGGGACACATGTTCTTGCGATTAAAGATATGGCTGGACTACTCAAACCGCAAGCTGCCAAGTAAGTATTTTGGCAGGTTTTTATCTCAAGACAGCCATAGACCGCCAACTTGTTCCTACAATAAGATATAGCTCTTTTCTACCTTTTAATGTTGTCCGATTACAGCGTTTTTTTTTTCAGTGGGGAATCATAATCCCATTTAAAAAGTATTTTAGTAGTTTTGACGTTTTATGTACACCGTAACTTCTGAACAGATATCTAAATTTTGGACATCAAAACTGAAATCCTTAAATCATCAAAAAGTAAATAAATAACGACGAAATACACTCTCCTCTAAGCCGTTTTTTTTTAATTTTATTGTAGTCTTTATTAACACCCAAAAAACTGCTAAAATCTGTGCCTTTCCCCCTAGACTGCTAATCTCTGCCATCCGCGACAAGCACCCTGACGTTCCCATCCACGTGCACACTCACGACACGTCTGGCGCGGGCGTGGCAGCCATGCTGGCGTGCGCGGAGTCCGGAGCAGACGTCGTGGACGTGGCTGTAGACTCCATGTCTGGCCTCACCAGCCAGCCCAGCATGGGCGCGCTAGTAGCCAGTCTGCAGAGCACCAAGCTGGATACACGTATGTATCAACAAATTACACATATTCACTCACGACACGACAGGTGAAGGCGTGGCAGCGAAGCTGGCATGATTGGAATACGTCTACCTAGGACTCCACTCAAGCCAGCATCGAGGTGGGCGTCTCTGTAGACTCGCATGTCCCGTCTCACAGTTTGAGAGCACCAGTATCTAATAGCCTGTAAGGCACGGGTACGGGTACGGGAAATAAGACTAGTTATCTACCTACACCATCGACTACAAATGTGGTAAAAACCAATACTTTGCTTACTTCACCCAAGCAAGCATTTTGCCATGGGTATTTTGATGTGGCTGAGATTCTACGGAAATATGTAACGTGTAATTTTATTGTGAGTATTGCCAGATACTCGCTATGAATTGGAGTCCATTTGGCAAGCGTGCCATAACGTGCAGCCCGGCAATTTTATTGGACTAAAAGCGTCGGGGGTATTTTAGAGCATGTTTACTTCGGATTGACGAATCACCAGTAACTTTTCTACGATATCAAAGCTCCGCTCTACCCGCGCAGAAGAGACCTAAATATCGTCACTGCGCAACCAAGGTCATTAGTTAAAAGTAGCTGTAACTTCGCTACAGGCGTCCAACGCGTGTCTGTTTACTCACCGAGCGAAGCGAAGTTCACAATATCTAACAATCGAGACGTGTTTATTTTACTTGTCCGCTATAACTTGACTAGTAGCTGTCACCCTCGATATAAAATTTCACCATCCAAATCTCATGTCCCTAGGTTCAGTCGTTAAGGCTTATGTTAATTCCAAGTAGATATCAATCAGCCAGTCACTCTTTGTAGACAGATAACCGCGAAGTCTAGACAAATTACTATCTACAGCTACTATCGTTGCAACATTTGTAATGAAATAGACTTCATCTGTAATGTCGTCCACAGAAATCCCTCTCCAAAAAGTATCAGAATACTCAGCGTACTGGGAACAAGCGCGCACCCTATACGGTCCATTCGAGTGCACCGCCACAATGAAGTCTGGTAACGCTGACGTGTACCTGAACGAGATCCCTGGTGGTCAGTACACCAACCTGCAGTTCCAAGCTTTCTCGCTTGGGCTGGGAACGCAGTTTGAACAGGTCAAGAAGGCTTACAGGTCAGTTCTTAGTATTTGATGCGAAATACATATTCATGAGTTGCTGAAGTGTAAGTAGTAGTAGTAAGTCTATCACCAAAATACCAGCTTGTCACAAAACACAGTCTCCATACAATATAAAATATTAATAATATGTATATATATCAGAATGTAAGGGGAAAAACTAAAAAAAAAACTCAAATATTGCATACTTATATTCTGTGCTGTTTAAAAACAACAGTAAACTAAATATGCGATAACGATTGTTTTGTAAATTTTGCTGATTTAATGTGGATGAAATACTCGTATATAGCTTTATTGCACACCAAACAAAAGATAAAAATATACAGCAAGACAAATCTATACATTCAGACAATACATTGGGCGGTACAATGTGGTTGCATCGATAGCATAAAGTATGTTAATTTTTAAATTTTATTATATTTCAATCACAAGATTCGGAATTTAGTGTGAAGAGGGGACTGACTGATTTTATATATTTTAAGTATTGCATTATTTTAATTTGAATAAATTTATATTTTAATCCTAATTCTATAATTTCCCGAAAGAAGCGAAACCATTTCATAAACAAGAATAAAGTTGTGTTCTAAACGTTTTGGTAATTCTCACAAATTTTCTTGCAGGGAAGCAAACCTACTGCTCGGCGATATCATCAAAGTTACCCCCTCGTCTAAAGTGGTGGGCGACCTGGCACAGTTCATGGTTCAGAACAAACTGACAGCCGCCGACATAGAGGCGAGAGCTGAGGAGTTGTCTTTCCCTAAGAGTGTGGTAGAGTATTTGCAGGGAGCTATCGGTATACCTTATGGAGGATTCCCTGAACCTTTGAGGTAAGAGCTTTTAGGCCTTCTTTAAAATGTTTCCTTTCCTATCTCCCTGAAAGTTGTCGTTTCCAGAAGTTATCGTTTTCGGAAGTTGTCGTTTTGAGAAGTTGTCGTTGTCACCCTGAGGGCTGAGGAGAGACAAGGAATTATCATTTTCACACCCGTTTTTTGGTGCCGTGTCTCTCTTGGGGAGACAAAGGGTTGCTGTAGTTGTTGATGCAATGTATGCGTAAACAAACAGGTTTACTCATGTTTAAACATGTGCTAATTAGTTATAATATCCACATAAGTGTAAAACTCAAGAGGTGCATGCTTGAACTTGAGTTTGAACCTGTACCCTTTCGCTTGTGGGGTAAACGTATACCAACTAGGCTACCACTAACTTATCTAAGTTTTGCATCTTATTGCTATAGATATATGCAAACTTCACGATACATAATACTTGACATCCAGGTCGAAGGTCCTGAAAGACATGCAGAGGATAGAGGGCCGGCCTGGCGCTGAGCTTCCTCCGCTCGACTTCGACAAACTCAAGGCTGACATTCAGGAGACATACCCTAACGTGAGTGCCACTGCTTATCTTCTTTTTAACCGACTTCAAAAAGAGCTGCTCAATTCGTCGGAATCCAAATAGAAAACTAGTAGCTGTTACCCGCGACATATAATGAAATATATAGAAGTTCCAAACTTTGACCCCCAGGGTCGAATTTCTGCGAACTGTATTGACCTTTCGAACGGTCAATACTACTGTATTGACCGTTCTAACTCGCAGAACTAATTTATCTAATTTATTCCAACTGCTATCAGGTAACAGATCTGGATGTGATGTCAGCGGCCATGTACCCGCAAGTTGCGAACGATTACTTCCGCATCCGCGAAAAGTACGGACCCGTAGAGCATTTGGACACCAGAACCTTCCTCGTCGGACCTTCGGTAAGATATGTTAACTGTATCTTTATAGGTTTACTGATTGAAAACTCGCGATATTTATTATTCATTCCATGGAGCCTAGTTAGGTCCAATGTAATGAAAAGAAAGATGCAAGACAAAACAATTAACTAATCACATTAATGGAGAAACCGAAAATATACCTAAAAAAGACTCAGTGCTCCATCGATAAGATCACTATTAATCGTACTATACACGAATTCAAACATACGGGTAATAATTTTTGTAAGACATGCAAACTGTTACTTTGCTTTATAATATATCTTTGAAACCAGGTCGGCGAAACAATAGAAGTGAAGATCGAGCGCGGTAAGACTTTGGACATCAAGACATTAGCAGTGTCGGAGGAAATGACGGCGGCGGGAGAGCGGGAGGTGTTCTTCGAACTGAACGGACAACTACGATCTGTGTTCATAAGGGATGAAAACGCTAGCAAGGTATGACACCAATTCAGTAGCTTTTTTAAAACGGCGTCATACGTTAAATATATTTGCCAGCTTCAAGTATGAAATTAAAAAAAATTAATAGATTCATAATTTATTATCAATTGATGAAGTAAATAATTAATTTAATGAAAAAAAGAAAAGTCCTTGATAAAGTCAATAGTCAAATTACATACCCTAGTTAGTGTTATTAGATTTTGTATAATTATTTAATGTATAATGCATGGTTTATTTAAAATGTATGATCAATAAATATAATGAGTATATTTTTCCTCCAGGAAATGAAGATTCACCCGAAAGCCGTGAAAGGTAACAAAGACCAAGTTGGAGCGCCGATGCCCGGCACTGTACTTAGTAAGTATGACACGAATAAGTTTCAATATGCACAGATATTTGCCTACACTACATTTAGGGAAGACCCGTGCTCAGCGGGACGCTCTGGGTTGATACTTACATAGTAAATGATCGAACCGTAGTCGAGACCGCCGGCTTCAGAAGTAAGCATGCTAACTATGCTAGTTATACGGTCCTCAAAATAAAGTTTATAGACCACTTCATTATGTGTTCTATGTCATACCTCTAAATATAACACAGATGGGCACTATATTTTATAAGATAGTGAACGAAAAATTTTACGGCAGTCAGGATTCGAACCTGAAATCTCAAATCTTCTAGGTTACACGCCCAGATGCCTTAACCAATTTAGTACCGTAACTTGAAAGCGTTCGTGAATTTCGAAAATGCGGCCAGGGAAGGCCTCCCCAAAAAATTAAGGATTTTCTACATGTCTTATAAACATTAAACTTTTTCTTAGGCGTAAAAGTGAAAGAAGGCGACAAGATCGAAAAAGGTCAACCTCTGGCGATCCTCTCCGCTATGAAGATGGAGATGGTGGTGCAAGCGCCTCGCGCAGGCACAGTCCAGTCCGTCAGCATCACTAATGGCCAGAAGCTGGAGGGTGACGATCTCATCTGTACTATTGAGTGAACGAAACGAACGGTAACTACTTAACATTCACGATTTGATAGCAACGCTTTGACAGCTGTTATTATTTTTAAACAAAAACTGGTTTCGTACGAGCGTTGTGACTTTGTACGGGTTGTGTATTTCTTGTATAAATCTCTTGCTTCGCTAGTGATTCTTGTATAGAATTCTCAGTTTTTTCATGGTTTTCATCTTTGAGATATTGTTGTTATTTTACAGCTTTCAAAGCGGGATTATTAAATTGTGTCCACTTTAGTTGGAAAGACAGACGATGTTAACTGAGAAATGATGTTTTAATTATACAATAAATATTATATGCTGTCAGATACACGGAGAAAAGTTACGAAAGTTTTGAAAAAAAAATTGAAAGCTTTAATTGAGGGTTTTTAAAATATTATATATATTTACTATCTCTTTCTTTCTACATATGTTAGCCTTTTCTACGCCACGCTAACTAGATTGCCGTGCCCCGTACGCCAAAGATCACAATTTAAATAATTTTTTTATCATCTATAAACGACGTTGGCGCTGAAAAGGATAAACAGCGAATCAATTATTTCATTTGGTTAAGTTAGAACAATCAGATTGTATTTCAATTTTCAAGCCTTCAAAATTGCTCACATTATATGAAAAAAAAATTCGTGTTCCTTTGAGAAACTTCGTCTTTTCGGGAGTATTGTCATTTAGTTAGTGTGCGTGAAAGAGAGCAAACGCGTTTAATTTTTTGCGGGCGTAGTATGTTCGATTCATAATGCCGAAGAATATATCTGCTATTTCGCCAGCATATACCAAATTTTTAACTTATTACTTTTTGGTTTATTTTATGTTATTTTGTTTGGATTTTAATGAAATTGTAATTGTTTGTTTGTCCCACGTAGTTAAAGTATATTCTCGGTGTTCTCGATTCGTCTGTCTTATCCGGCAAATATAAATAATAAATGCAAAGCCAACGATGAAATGTATTGATTGTGATAATGTTTCGAATTTGGCAATTTTTTTTACTATGTAGATTCCTAGCGTGAAGTATATCGTTTGAAAAGCTTTTTTGAAAAACATGATTGGTTTTGATAGATTATATGAAAAAGATTTTTTTTGTAAATTTGCTAAAAATATTTACGTGCTTGTTGCAATTTTAAATGTTTTATATAAAGACATTGTTATTTTGTTGAAAATCATGTAATGAATGCTTGTTATTTTATTATACTTAATTAGTTATGAAATATAATGCAGTTTAATGTGTTGTATGTGATAATATCTGCACTATGAGATAGTGTCAATTTTGAGTGACTTAAATCTCGATTCATGGTACAATAATATAAAATATTTTGTGTAAGAGTTTTTGTTTAGGAGTGTGCTAAGTCGAAAGGAGTCACTATAATCATCTTTAGCCATATCAAAATAAATGTAAACATATACATATAAATATTCAGATTATTACTGAACAGCTGTTTTTATATTCTCCCATTCTGAGTGGCTTTTATTATATAACTTGTACATAATGATGAGCACAGTGACCATTTTCTGCTTAACTTCTACTTAGCTTCAGAACTTAATCGTCAATAACTCTTTAAAAATATCTCAACATATTTAGTGAATTACTATTTATGCTTTAAAAATAGTTTGGTAAAATCACACAAAGACATTAAAAAAGCGGAATAAATGAGACTTTCTTATATTCCCTTAGGCATATTTAGTAAATAGTAAATTATATTTAGAAAATACTTAATCTTTGTCATAAATTTACTATGTAGTTGACTTATTTTTTAACTTGTGCGCTAATATTACAAAACATCTTAGTTTAGTTTTTGCAAATAAAAAAGTATAATAAGCACAGTATATTGATACCATAAAAAAATTTCAAAGAAAAATTAATCAGTTTTATATTTTCACTGATTAATGGCAAGGATTGCTTCTTATACTCGTAATGTTGGTGTATTATGATAGAGATTTCTGTTAGAAACTAGGTTTAGGCTCTATTACATCGCCCAACTTCTAGGACCCCAGCCCAACCACACTTTTTGCTAAGGACTGGCACAATACACGGAGTGTAGTGGCCAAAACAAATGACCATACCAGTAGTTAAAATTAACTTACGAGGTGTTTGTATTTAATTAACACTTCGGGATGAAAATCGTAACCTAGATGTTAGACGGTGTAATCCATATTTGCGACATATCTTTTTTATTTTTGCAAGTGTATTTATTGTTGAATTCTGGTGCTCATCTTGTTATTTGATTATTGTTATTTTTGTCATCACATTTATATTTTTTATTTAATAAATGATTTTTTTACTATTTACACGGATGTATTTTTTTTCGAGATGAAGTTAAAAACTTATAGTGTTCAATGTAAGATAAAGGTCTGCAACACGTCTCATGGCTCCACTTTATAATTTAATAAATTAATAAAAAACTAGTTATAAAAATATCATGGATTAGGTACCTAAAGTAGCAGATAGGTAATATTGAGCTCAACTTCGGGTTGTAGAAAATATCTAGGCTGAAAATACTGGGCAAGCATAGTTAAAGAGGAATACAGCTTCCTCGTGGTCCTTCTAGTGGGCAAGACCGTTATTTTCCTACTTATATCCAAAAAAAGAGGAGGTACTTTTAACCGGGTAAGTATGTTTGTTACTTATCTGATGTTTCGAAGACGGCTCGACGGATTTGATAAATTCTTTTTTTTTGTTTGAAAGGATATACTATTTATACTATTATATACTACTTCCCGAATGTGTTTTCCGGCAGCCTTCCTTGAGAGCCGGTGTATTCCAGAGTAGTCATGCTCCAGTTAGGACTACAGTATCACTGACTTCAGTGGTTGTGCAAACTTGTGGTCAAATGCCTAGCTGTGTAGGATAAAAATATGTACTCAGTTGCATATTTCGATTTAAATTTTTTAAATCCAATTATTAAAGTTTAAAAAAAAGCTCTATCGGCGCCTGCCGCAATACAAGTCAGTAATCCCGTTTTTTTACTACGAACTTTATTTATTTTAAGAACTACTGAAACAATTTAGATTAATTTCTGTTTCATTCGATTTAGTTCGAAATCAGTACCTAATAAGAAGCAGTGAAGGTAAATGGTGCGCTACGTCGTCGCCGATTTTTTTTAATTCACAGAGTAGGCGCCGCCGCTAAAACGACGCCATATTATTATTCCATAGTCTCATTGGACCGCGAATGAATACCTGTGTGTAATCGCTGTGTAGAATCCACAGTGTGGATTCTACACGGTAGAACTTTTTTTTAAACTTTAATAATTCGATTTAAAAAATTTAAATCGAAATATGCAACTGAGTACATATTTTTATCCTACACAGCTACCACACGTATGTTTCCTCCTCAAAACTAACATACATATTGTACACGTAATAGTTACAATCTACACTAATATTATAAAGAGGAAAGATTTTTGTGTGTAACGAACAATCTCAAAAACTACTCGACCGATTTTAAAACTTCGTTCGCCATTAAAAACCTACATTATCACTGTTACTATAAAACAAATTAGGAATCCGCAGAGTGCAGCTAGTTTTTTATATTTACATATAAACAATATGTGTAAAATGAACACGTATCAGCGTAGCGTCCCCCTTTTGGTTACGGGTCTCCCCAGAGGTGTAGACCACAGTACAAATTGTATGCATCTTCTTGAAACTGTTAACTTTTAAAAATATTTTTTAATAGCATCAACTAAAGTATAATTTAAATATATTGATAATAAGTAATTAAAGTTTATTGCTATAAGTCGAATATGCAAATGCATTCGATTAATAATCCGAGCACACAACCGACAACCGACAGGATCAAACATCTGAAGTATATTAAACACTTCACGGTTAAAACACGTCAAATATAATTAAATTTATATTTCTCTGTATTAATTTCAAGTTACAAAGATCATCCCAATTTTAAAATTTATTCACATTATATCATATAACTATATAAACAATCTACAGTAAATTAATAACCTGATAGAATAGAACAATGTTAATAAGCTTATTACAAAAAAAAAATTACAGCTTAAGTCTTAAATAAAGTTCTAAAAATAAAACATGTCCGAGTCAAGTTACATTAATTTTATATAAGTTAGCAAAGTCTGGAAAAATACGTGCATCTAATTTTAAACAAATAATTATTTAAGGATTGTTTTATCCTACACAGCTAGGTTACCGCAAATTCGCACGACCATGGAATTCCGATATACTGTAGCCCTGGATGGATCATACCTAGTCTGGGATACACCGGCTCTAAAGGAATGCTGCCGGAACACACCGTCAGGTGCTGTAAGTATATTAAGTATATACAACTTGTAACAAAAGTGTGACAATACTTAACGATGATATGTTAACTTTTTAAAGTGAAACCATTGCTGAACATAATTCTACAATAACAAAATATAAAAATATTGCGTGTTCCATACAACTTGGAAGTTATGATACCGTTCACGCGGCCAGTTTTACTTTTCAGATTTTTTTATAATATCAATCTGCATTGTGTTTACTTTGATGTGTATCCTTAATTACATCACACCTTACCTGTTTCCACAGAAATAACTGAAGAAATATATATCGTGACAGATAAAGTATAATCTATCTAAGGCCTTTAAAGAAAAAGGACTAATATTGTCAAAAAAGTCTTTATAAAAATAAGTGAAGCTATCTAGACATATAAATAAGATTATGGCCGATTCTTTACAACCTAGAAAATATTCTATACAATAAGTTACGATCGAATTGACCTATTAATAAACATTGTCTTAGTAAATTTTCTTTAATATTTACTATGGTTATGAGATTAATCCCGTATTGAAAACAAAACTCCTGTTAAAAACATCTCATATTTGTATAACAGCGCTATCGGCTACTAACTCGAAAAGGGGTCACTGTATTCATAATTACGAACATTTTTTTTATGGGGCCAACATTGAATAAAAGAAAAAAAAACAAATTTAAGAAACTTATCAGTCGTCGATAAAAATAATATGGAACAAAATGTTTTTTTTTCTCCAATTCAGAGTTTTTGGTAAAATTAAAGTTATAAATGTAGCTACTTTCTTTCGGAATAGCGCACATCCCTAATTGATGACTCTGTTTATGTTATCGGCTAGGGGTGTACAAAGCCGACAGGGGGACACTATACTGATCCTAAAGAAAAACTTTTAATATGGAAACAGTTCAAAATTTAAAAAAAAATGCTGTTCCATAGTAAAAGTTTATCGATCGTCGACAAAATGTATGGAACGACTGTTTTTTTTCTCGAATTCAGAATTAGTTTCATATTAAAAGTGGTAACTTAGGATGGGTATAGTGTCCCCCTTTCAGCTCAGTACACCCCTAGCCGATAACCCTGTATACGTGTGGTCAAATGAACTAAAGAGCGTCATTGCAATCATCAATATGACCAACTTTCGTTATGCGATCAATCCCGCTAAAATATCAGCTGTCCATAGAAAATAGAAGCATTGCCCTCGAACGAAATGTGTCTTAAAGGATGGATTATCAAGTCATACATACTATGACTTGATAATCCATCAATAACTCGACATACGAGATATTTAATTATTATTATATCATATAATGTTATCGGTAAGAGATGTGTACTAAGCGAAAATTAGGTTATTGTACTTATCATGATGAACAACTTTTACCGTCGGACCAACCCGGAATTTGAAAATAAAATTGTCCGTTTAATTGAAAATCTTTGTTCGGATATCGGTAACAGAACTGAACAGATGTTTTTTTTTCAATTCCGAGTTTGTTTTGTAATTTGTTCTTCATGATGAGTATAGTGACCCCCTTTTGGCTTAACCCCGTAAATGATAAAATAACGTACGGTACAATTATTATACTTCAAGTAATATGTTTTCTTGTTAAAAATATTCGCTTGATAGTTTATAGATAACGGCAATAAAAAAGCTATAAGTAAAAAAAAATAAGATACGCTTCATCATTATTAAGGAAAAGAAAACAAGCTACTCATATCATGTAAACTTAAAAAAAAACTAAAGCAAAGCAAAAAACTATATAGACAATTTGAACGCGAAAGTATTTACGCGGTATTTCGTAAGAGGGCCATTAATAACTGTTGAGCGAATATCTTTGACAATGAAAAATCGTGCCTAAATCGTATTTATTAAAAACCACGTTAGTAAATATAATATTAAAATTATTTACTCTTTAAAATCGGATATGATTCATTAACATTACACAAAAAAATAGACATAGGCGAATCAGTTTTTCTCTTACAAATATCTAATACATCATGTCGTACAAAGATAGCTAAAATAAGTACAAACAAACAGGAATGGTATTATCATATACATATAATAAGTATCTAAACAAATTTTCTTAGTTTAAAATAAATAAAAATTGCGTCTAAAAAAATTATGACGCATGTATATCATTTTATCTCGCTCGCGAATACCGTTATTTCAGAAGATAATTAATCGAGGTCAACGGTCAGCAGAACTGCTAAGAAATAATATATGTTAGCTGAACGCTTTTATTGTGGCTGGCCTATTCTAATAATCCCCGAAGACAGAGGCGTGAGAGACAATTGGAACTTTGTCGATTTAACTTTCGATTCATATGTATCAACCTAAAAGCCATAAAGGCATAGTACACCACCCTGGCCGAATTACTGGTTGGGGACTTCAATCTTCAAAAGCTATTAACCATCTCGTACAAGCAGGTTTCCTAACGATGTTTTCCTTCGCCGTTAAAGTATTTGGTGAGTAATTAACTCTAATATACACATAAGTGAAAAACTCAAGAGATGCATGCCTGAAACTGTTACCTGGATTAGAACCATTGACCTTTCGCACATCAGGCAAGGGGTTTACCGGCTAAGCGAACACTAACATGACATTAATTATATTATCGAATTGAAGAAGGAGGAAAATGAACGAAAACTGCAGCAATTGTGCATTTTAGAAAAATAACCGACCGTATCTTGTAATCTACTATCTTCTTCCGGAGACAAATGTTGCTATATGAAATCACGTATTGCTTGACTGGAAAGAGTATGTTGAATTCAAGATTCTCAGATAAGACTTACTATGGAACTTTTGACCACAATATCACCTAATGGTAGGTAAGTGAAGATGTTTAGTCCAGCCCCTTATTTCAGAACAGTATTAGTACTCTTAATTTTTATTTAACAAGTAACTTCTGGCATAAACGTAGTGTACCAAAAAGACCATTGACCCTCAGTTGGATTAGAAACAAAAAAGTATGCTTAATCAATTTGGTAGAATCCAATGTTTTTCAGCTCAAAAGAGAGAAAGTCAAAATATCATTGTACTTAATGTAATATTTTTATAGCCAAGATATGTATGTCTAAGGTATGGCTATGTCGATAGCTAAAAGTCATATTTACAAAAAGCCTCTCTAGAATTTTTTCTACATTAAGAATCGTATTCTTACTATGAAACCTTAGTATGTATTTTACATAAGCATTTTTTTAGGAGTTTCTAACTCAAAGATCTTACGCAATAAACCAAATTTTTTCTCAATAAAAAAAAAACCGAATAAAACAATGAATTTGAAGAATCGTCAATGACAATTAAAGACATAATTCAATCTATTTCCCCAGGATGCAACAACGATTTATCGACTAGCGTATTTGAGAAGCTGTCCCCATATTCTTTCATGTCTTGCTTTTCTTCCAAGTCGTTGATGGAGTGAACCGAGTTTTGATCGGAGAGGCTTAGACTAGTGTCAGTTTCGTCTCCGTAGCACCGTCTTTTATGATCCGAGGGTAAATTGTGATGGGAGTAATGCTCTACGCGTATCGCTTGCATTGTGTTGCTGGAAAACAAACATAAAAACGTTTATTGAATGGCGCGTCTTTAAAGCTGGTATAACTTTGTTTTGTCTGTCTTGTTGTTGGCACTCGTGTTTTTAAGTCAATCAAGCCAATAATTTCAATCAATTAATTTGTAATCTCGACTCAAGTTTGATCAAACTGTATTTATTAGCATTGCCAATGTTATGTGTTAATTTTTTTTAAATCTATACAATGAAAACTCGATTACCTTGTTTTTCTCAAGACCGGTCGCCCCATTTCGACTTGCAACTCCAAAGAGTACAATTTCGCCAGTGATTCCAACTTTTCTTTCTCCTCCGGGTCGTTCAAGCTCGGCAACTTGAGCTCAGTCTGGCAAGAATCCTGTAAGAACTTTGACAGTTGCTCATTCGCCGCACTGAGTATGAGAAAGCCGGGTCTTTCTTCCCGTATTCGTCTACAACCAGCTCTTATTTCCCTCACTTCAGCTACCACGTTAGTTCCCATAGAATATTCGCTGTAATAATGGTCGCTTTGAGGCGATTTCTCGCTAAGATTCAAGTCGCTCGACGACGTTTTTTGTAGCGAGAAATTAGTACGCGCCGGATGACCGAACGGATCATCCTGCGATTTCTCTTGAAACGCTTGAAACGAATGAAAAAACGTCTCGTTCGCGTTCTGACCGGACACACCGGCGTTCTTCACGTCACTGAAGCTTGTGAACGAAGAATGTGGATGTAAGATTGATCTCTCAATTTCATCTTCGATCTCGACCACGGTTTTAGAATCTGACATCATAGCATCGTCATCGTTACCCGAATCCACTTTCGGGCGTTTCTTTTTGAATCGATTCTTGCAACTCGCCCATCCGCTTTTCGGTAGCATTTTCTCTTTCTTCAATCGCTTCGGCGGCGGCATAATGCTGACCGATTTTGAGGAGTTATTGTTTACAGCCTTTGAGGTTTTGAATGTGAGGCTCTTGTTGAAGACTTTGAGTTCTTCGATGCCGGGCCAGTCTGTTAGTTCGTCGTCGCCTTCGCGGTCGCTGTCATTAGTGACGACGCCATCGGAGTCGCTGCTGCTTATAGAACTCGAGTCATTGCCCACGCAATCCATACCGATACCACAATCATCGAAAAGCAAAGGATTCCTCAAAGCATTAGGTGGATGTGACTTATTCAAGTTGTGTTTATACTTCCTGGAATATTTACCATCAAAGTAATGCTTACTCGTCGAAGCGTTGAAGAATGGTGGTAAATCTGTTGTGACTTTGTACCCTGTCATTTTGGACAATGTTGGAGTGCCATTCTTTGAGTTTTTGTACACAAAATTAAAACTTGAACTTCCCGGTAAAGATGGAGTGTTGGTGAATGTTGAAGACGTACCTTCTGTGTTTTGAGATTTTAGTACAATTTTGCTCGGTTGAACAACTGGTACCTTCTTTTTATCATCATACTTCTTGGCTTTGAAGTCGCTTCTAAAGAATGGTGATTTCGAGGAGCATCCTCCACTGAATGACCTCTCCCTCATTTCACACATATCTTTGTCCCTGTATGACCACTTCCTTTTCCCGCAGAATGTATTTCTGAAATAATTTGCAACATTATAGACGTATTAGTAATATAATACAGAAATATTGGTTTAATAATATCATTTGCTTTTAATGATGATATTTAACAGCTGGCAGTTGTTAAGCTGAGAGCGAACTTTCACTTCTTTCTTAGAGAGAACATTGCCCATAAATCACTATACATGATGGGAAGTAAATATTAGTAGATAGGAATATTTACCGTTCCGTCTTCAATGGACCTTTTCCTTTATTTATTTGGACAACTGGCAATATGACATGATCCTGAAGTGTGATTGTAATCGGCAAAGCATTCGGCTATAGGACAAAATTACATCATTTATTATGTATAAAGTTTCCTTCGATAACATGGTTAAGTGTTAACCAGGCCATGAACCCAGTAAAACAGTACATGGCAAGGGAAGGCCGCTATAAACCTCTTTTTTCCACCGAATTCCAAAAAGGAGGAGGTACTCAATTCAACAGGTATGTTTATTTTATTGTTTAAATTTTTTATCAATATCGGACGAAGGGTTTGATTTTGTAATCGATATAACTTAAAAATAGCGTCCGACCGAAAGTTCGGTTTCGGTTTCGGCCGAGTTTCAGCCAAAAATCAAGTTTCGGCGGCAGTTTCGGTTTCGGTCAAAACTAGCTGAAACTTTTGCCGTAACCGAAACTGATTTCGGAAATTGTCGGGCACGCTCGTCTAACTTCGCCTCACGGAGAAGCTTTGTCGGACGCTGGCGACCCTGTTCGTTGTTGTCGTGCGCCGTTCGGATAGCTCTGTAGCAACACTAGCAACAAAACTTAGTCAGTGCGTTATCGCTTTAGTTTGTTGAACAAACTTATTTATACTGTGTTTTCATTTCATGTCCCAATTAATGCAGAATAATGGATAAAATTCACCAAATTTCAGTATTTTAAGGAATTTTAAACTTGACCACGTGAGTTTCGGTTTCGGCCGGAAAACCAGTTTCGGTCGGACTCTACCTAAAAAGTTCTACCGGCGCACGCCGTAATGCATGGCTGTCACTTTATATAAAAAGAACTTGTGTTTATACTTTTTTTTATTAAATGAGTATCTTGTCATAATGGAACCAAAGACAAATATATAAAGAAACAAATATATATATAGAACTGTGAAACATTTAGTGACTTAAAAAAATTCAGTATATATATATATATAATAACATTAAGATTTTTATTTTCTAAGTAAAATACAACATAATTTATGTACCCAAAAAATAGCAAAATTTTGCAACAAAATGATGTGATAAATTTATTTTTAAGCTTATGCTTACCTCAGTACTCACACTAAGTATCTCTATTGGCGGCGAAGTTTTCCCATCAGCATAGTCCACCGGCATCTTTTTAAACTTCCTTTTCCGTCTCGCATTTGCCGGTCGTGTCGGTGAGAAGTTTTCATTGAATGAATCCGATTCAAAGTTGCCGATTTGACAGTATTGTCGAGTTTTGAGACCTGTAGACTTGTGAAGGTTAAGCTGGGGGTCATCAGAGTCAGAGAGGGGCTGCGTAATTAGTGGAGCCTGGGGAGGGCTGCTCGAGCTGCCATCTTCAACAATGCTCACAGTTACTGCAGCTGCTGGAATAAAGTAGTTGCGAAATATATAGATTGTGAAATAAGTATGTTATACAAATAATCCATAGATAGATCCTTATCTAGTTAAGTCAGTACATAAGTATATGAGGCAAATGAATATAAAATGTCCTATATAAAATAACATTTACGGTTCCTGCAACCAGGCTTCCAGCTAGTTTTAAAATGAGGAAGTGGGAGATGCACCTCAGCTAAATATAATTATCTATTCCCAAGGCAGTGCGGTATGACCCATTTGTCCTTGAACTTGTACCTACACAGTACACATAATACTATTTTTTTGATATTATTTGTTGCTTTAAAAATATTTGCATGTTTTTGGTAATTGTTAATTAAAAATTAATAATATTTTTATTAATAAGTCATACAGAACATTTAGTAATTTATAGTTTTAAATTTAAATACTATATTCAATGAGAAGCCTACATTTTGGTGTTGGAATTTAATATTTCTACTTATATCTAAGTCCATATCGAATAAGAACCTTGAACACAAATGCGCATTACAATTTGGTGTGAATAAGCCACTCACGCAAATTTCCAGCTGAGCGAGTCCGTCGGCGAAGCCCTATTTTGCGTCGCTCTGGACGCCCCAAGTTACTCTCCTCCAAAGCCATGTTCAAGTCATAGGAGAGCCGCTCCATCGTAAACAAACAATCCACTTTACCGAGCGACATCAATATCAACCCATAGTATGTACCTACCTATCACGAATAAGTCTAGAACATACTACGAACCGGAAAACTTTATTTTACGGCTATTGGTACTGAGCTACATAAAAAAATTGTTTAAAATACACTGGTATTCTTGTCCTTAGTATTTTATCACATATATATAGTACGGCTAGCGAAAATAAACAAGTTCTAATACAATAACAGTTGGATCACTTTCGGAGGCCTTCGTCGACGTCCATTGATTTTTGATTCAAAAGATACTTCAGAAAATATGTAGTATACGTTGATTTTTAACAAGTAAAATCTATAAGATTCAGAAAACTAAATCAGGAATTCAACGCGAAATGCAAACTTTCCCTTTCAATTCAATATTTTTATTTTTTATTCTGATTTTGACAAAATATCACGCACGTCACGGTCAAAATTAATCGTTCAAGAATGAAGTCAAAAATTAAGAAGCAACTTCACGTGAATGATGAAAGTGCAGATAATAAAGATTATAATTATAATAGCAACACAGAAAATAACACAGAGTTCATCTCAGTTTACAACGCTGAGTTCATCTCAGTTTACAACGCTGAGTTCATCTCAGTTTACAACACTGAGTTCAGTAAACAGAGTCATTCTAAGCGTGTTGGCAAAAAGGACAGTAGACTCAATAGTAGTAACTATCACTACTCGCTATGACTACTATGGTGACAATAGTATCTATGCAGCTATGGGTGAAATTTTTCTTCGACATATGAAATATGAATTTTTCTTTGATATGGTTTTAGTGAAAACCAAATCGCACGATTCTCTGCAAAAAGTTTCGTCAGATCTTTACACTTTTTATCGTTAATATTTTATAGATTTGGATTACACATCGAATAAATGAGTTAAACTTTAAGTTCTTTTGACACATGATGTGCTAAACAATGTAAAAACCGGCCATATGCTACAGAACAGAAAATCGGTAGCTACTTCATAGCTAGCTAGGACATTGCATATCTCTTTCTTTGTTGTAGTGTGACTGAGATGACTCGTCGTCAATATCTTTCTCTGTCTACGGTTTACAGGCTAGCAAGCGATATGCGATATTATCATGCAAAGGACATCACTAATCACTACAAATACGAATGGATCTGTGAGTGACAAGCAAACGCGCTTGGCTTGTATTTTAGCTCTGTGGTAATTTTAGATATAAAAAAAGATGAAAGCTCTGTCAAAAATTGCGCCAAATTTCGGTGTTTGTGTCGGTTTGTAGTTTCTTGGCTTTGCAGCGAATTCTGGCACCTTCCTGGGATTGGTATTGCAAATAAGCAATAAAAGATCTGGTGAGTTAAATTTTCACGTATTATAAGTCTGATTACATGCAAAGACTTATAGATATATAAAAAAATGTGGTTGCACTGCTAACCAACGTTTCGTAATTTGTAATTACTGTTAACTGCTTGCAAATCCTCATTATGTACCATGGCGTGTAGCAGAGAGCTTTAGTAACTAGATACTAAAGCAGATAACTCAAGTTAAACAGAATTCTACGTTCTGTATAACATTAATTCGTAGGTAGGCTACCCTTTTTATAAAAATGGTTTTATTTTTGCTGAGTTTCGTGAGTTCTTCAAATTAGTTTGTGACTAATCAATGCTTTTGATTTGAGCTTTTAAATGACAACATTACCAGTGGTAACTCCAGCTTCATGTAGAGTATTTAGGTACTCTACATGAAGCTGGAGCTTATATTTTATTTAAATATCCTACTCTGCATTTAAAATGCTACAAGCATTAGAAGACTTAAAAGGTCAAAAGAGTTGATCCCATCCCAGGACATGCTTTGCCAAAGTAAGTGCAATCTCAGATACTAATTGCTCTGAGAATATCCTGACTTTCCATACCCAAACAGTTAAAACAGAACCCTAATATTAAGACTTCACTGCCCGTCCTACAGTCTGTCTGTGACCAGGCTGTATCTCATGAACTATGACAGCTAGATTGTTAAAATTTTCACACATGATGTATAGTTTCTGTTGCTGCTATAACAACAGATACTAAAAACAGAGTAAAATAAATGTTTAATGAGTATGGAACCCTAATTATTCATTGTTTCAACACAAGTCCTCATAAATCACATTTGCATTACTTTTTTAACATGTTACATTCCATTATGCACATTCACTTTTTTCTCTCATTAGTCTTTATCTGAAAATTCACATGATAGTTTTTAAATATTTTGGCATGTAAATTGTTGTAATGTTCTTATATATATAATTTTTGATTTACTTCAAAAAAATAATTAAAGATGATACGGTTTACAAAAAGATACAACAAAGAACAAATGCCAACAAGAATTGAAACAAAAGGCAGTCTTATAGCTAAGAGTGATCTCTTCCAGACAAACTTTGTAGCAATTGAAAATTAAATTAAAATTAGCATATACGATGGTGCAAAAACAAGAAAAATAAAACAATAATAATAATGAACACATACTCCTACATAAACGAAATATTCATTTAATATACTATTTATTTGTGTTAGCTGGTGTGTATGGAGGGCGCGGTGACTCCAGAGGGCGGGCGGCGGACTCGCGCTGCGCTCGCCGAGATCCCCGCCCGCCTCGACCGTCTCCGCGTCACGCCGCTACGCCCCGTCGTCACCAATATCAGGGAGATGTCGCCTGCTCTGCCCGTCGGGTACCTGAGCCCTGCACCCTCGCCTGATGAAGCGCTCATACAACAACGTGGTATGTGAACTATACACCTTCTTTTAAGTAACTTAAGAGGTTAAGCAGGTTCTCAATTGGTAATTTTTTTATGTTTAACAAGTAGAACACTTGCATAGAAAAAATTCATGCACTCGCGACTTGTAAAAACTCAGTATAGCTAACAAGAAATAAAGTTCTTCAATCTGTCAGTTGGTAGATGTAATGTAATATTATGATTATAATTTCAGGTCGAAAGCGCCTTCCCGTTTCGTGGTCTCCAGACATTGACCTTAAACGCAACTCAACATTCCACTCCGTGGTTCGAACTCCCCCAAAAGAACCATATACTCGCACCCCTCACAACCAACTCGGGGTCACACTTCGCTCGACTCCTAGAAAACGCCTATTACTAGACAATGTTGAAAGAATCCCTTTAACGCCAGAAAAAATCGATTTCAGCGATATCAGCACTCCCCAAAAGTTCAAAATCACAAGCCCTATTAAGGGCACGCCGCCAATTAAAAGATGTCGACTCGAAAGAACCCTCGATAAAGAGTACAAAGGGCCCATAGACAGCGCGTTAAAAGGTCTGTCTCCCACTCAGTTGATCCACATGATCAAAAACATCACTCACAACCATCCTGAGATCGAGCATGAGATCAGAAGGACTATGCCAGTACCGGATCTCAGCCCCCTCGAGGACAAATTGAGCTATTTGAAGTCTAACATCTTTAAAAGCTTGCCGATGTCTCGTTTGACATCGAAGACTGACTCGCCCGCGTATTCACGCGTAGCGACGCATTTGGTCGCGTTTAAGAAATGCTTAGTCGAACAGGGTAAGACACTGGTAGAATCTCAACATTGGGAGTCTGTTATTCAGTACGTTTTTATAGCTTGGGGGTATGTAAAAGCGACTCCGTTGTGGGACAACCAGCCGCATAACGCTCAGCGGAGACAGTGCTTTAAAGCGCTTACTACCTACTGCTTGACTGCATTGAAAAAAGGCACATTGGACAAAGATGTGATAGCAGATGTAAAATATAAATTGCAAGGGATGGTGGCTGATCACGAGGAACTCCGATCATGTTTGAACTATATTCAAGATAATTTACAGGACTTCTAGGTGTTAAGGCATCTTAGTATTTAAAAATGATTGATGTAATTTAAAGTCTGAATATGTGCCTGGAATAAAAATAGCGGAGATGATCTATTGTTTTTTAGTAAATTCAATTGTTTATTTTTAATCAGTGTTTAAAAATAATTCTTGTTGTATATAAGTACCAATGAGGTCGGTGTAACGAAATGTTACGATTTTAAGCCCAGTTATTTTACTCTAAGTATTTAATATAATTTAGTGAGTAACTTAGGAAAGTAAGACTTGATATATTGTTTATTTTTAAGGCATGTATTTTAATACATAGCAATTACTGTTATGATATTGATTTATTAGCAACTTCATTTACAACCCGGTCATAATATCTGTGCACCTGAGCTCGTGACGTCATGTCGGCGGTCTGGGTACGGTGTGCTAACCGTACTGTCGCACCGGGGAGTGCGCGGAGAGGTGATAGGGGAAGCGGGAGAGGCGCCGCATTCCAGAGAGGTGCACAGATATTCTGACCGAGTTATATATTTACATTTGACATTGTGTCAGCGTTAACGATTTTTTTTACTTATTTTTGGAAAGGATCAAATAGAAGTATATAGAATAAAAAGTTGGTTTCAAGCTAATAAATATACCAATTTTTTTAAAATATATTTACGTCTTTTTGCAAATGTATTTGATTCTTTTCAATGATTTTGTGGTGAATTAGCCAAAATGATGCATTTCTATTTTTTTAAGTCTTAATTTTGTATTTTGTCACACTTACATCGTATTGTTTATGTTTGAAGATATTGGCGCGTGCCTTAAATCAACATTTACGCCAAGGAACTATAGAAATTGTCATTTTTTATATGTACTTACATTTTTGATTCAGCCTCAAGTCAAAACAAACTCATAAAAATACCTGGTTTTCTCCAACTTGTAAAAGTGTAGTCACGATTTGTGTAATTATTATCTAACTCCGTAGTTACTCACTACCTACTTAAGACAAGTTGGAAACAGGTCGACTTCAAAAGTGTTGTTCTTGAAACATCATTTTGCTTACACTTATGGATATTTTATGTGTCCACATAATTCGTTAAAACTGTAGGCATTTAAATTAATCCTTGTCAAGCACACACCAATACCTGACGTAGTTCCTTGAGACTGTTAAATACACAGTGAAAACTTAGCGAGGTGTTTTGACCTGACAAAACTGTTCGTTTTCAACTTTAATATGTTTTTTATACAATTCTACTCATATGTATGAATGTTTATACTCGTGCACTTTAACAATATGATTTATATATTTTTTGTCTAAGCTTGCTTGTGTTGTGTGTTAATAAATAATGTGTTTTTACATATTTAATCTCGCTTTATTTTTCTAGTATATTTACTATGAAATAACCATGACATTATGACGAAAGGAGAGATAGTCTTCAGTAAAAAGATTAAGGATTTAAAGAAAGTTTAATAAACTCTCGCAACAAAATAAAAATTCGCCATTGTATTGTGTGGTTCATCTTTGATTTCAAATTTATCAGGTGTACTAATCATAGGAAAGTTGTCGATAAAATATCAGCAGTTTTCAGCTTAGATTTTGATCAGCTGTTTTTTCTTAGATTCCGGGTTGGTGCCATACTAAAAGTAGAATATAATAGAATATGATTTATTGTGACAAAAAACAGCAATTTTTGATAAAAAAAAAGAAAATACAAAAGGGAAGCATGTTTTTTATCACAAGCCGACCCCAACTCAGCATGATGCCGGTTGTAAACAACCCTCGCTGGTCTTCCGTTGGGAGCGACAGATGAAGTTGTTTGTCATGTTAACTATAGCGACATCCTATTGGCTTGCATTTGTCATGTTAACTATAGCGACATCCTATTGGCTTGCACGCTTAACCGATTAGGTATCCTTATTATTTCGTCTCCAGTAGGCATTCATGTCAGTCATTGAGGACCACTTTTACAAGTACCTACCTACTTACTACTAACCATGAATAAGTTTAATATAAACATAAATAGATATGACTACATAAGTACCTATTTAGTAGATACGCTATCTTAGAACAAAGTACTTGCTTGTTATGAATTTTGTATTTGTTTTAGGATTCTGCGTATATATTTAGGATCTAGTGGTGCCCCGCGGTTTCACTCGCGTAGCTCTACTTACTTAAACTAATATCGAACTACTTTTTTTGAAGTCGGTTAAAAAGTATCCTATGTCCTTCTCTTGGTTCTAAGCTACCTCCCCACCAATTTTCAGCCGTTCTTGAGTTATAAATAGTGTAACTAACACGACTTTCTTTTATAAATATAGATTATTAACAGTTCCGCAGATCTGTATGAAAAATTTGGGTTAAGAGGAATACAAGGACTTCATCAGGGGGTAACAGGTAGGGGCAGCTGCCCCATCCTTGAAGAAAAAAACAGACTATGTTTTTATACATTTTTATCAGCTTGGGGACAAGCCCTAGGCCAGCAGTAGGCGAAGCCATTGTGTTTATGATTATAGCTGTTACTTTTGAAAAATAAAACAATATCTACTAAAACACGGTCAACCTAGCAATAGTGTTTCCCCTGTACCTACATACAGTCTTCTAATCTGCTCAAAAAAAGTTTAGAACCTACTTAGGTAGGTACTTACCTATCAACCCACACCGTCCCACTGCTGGACACTGTCTCTCCCTATGAAGGGAGGTGTAGGACTTCACTTAACTAAACATTAACCTTCTCCCGACAAGCAGGTTTCCCTACGATGTTTTCCTTTACCGTTTAAGCAAGTGGTAATTATTGAGATAGCGGTAGCCTAATCGTTAAACCCCTTGCCTAACAAGCGTACCTATTTAATTGAGTAACTCTTGCATTATTAGTAAGTATTCTCTGCTCTTATTCCGATCAAATTATCAGGTTTAATTACCTACCTATTTGTTACCTTATAGGACCCCAATTAAGCTGGGTTGTTAAGTAATCACCGCATTTCATTAATGAGAGCTCTATTATTATGCCACTGTATTTAAAGATTTATTTATTTATTTTATAATCAGTTCCTAGTCAGCTTTTGTGATAGTAACATAAGAGTTTTAATAAGTGAAAATTATTTGGAAGCCAGTATGGATATGTCAGTTACGTTAATTTCTTTGGTAAAGCTCTTGAAGAATAATGTGCCGAAATACAGTGAAGGTAAGTTTCTTCGTACTGCTTAAGTTTGTTTATAAACTTGAAAAGGTCGCTACGTTAATCTATGGTTTAGTTTATGATAACAATGATATACTCTATTCCTAGATGACCATGCCATATAAGTAGGTACAATCTGCTTGATCAACCTCAACCTTATTACTACTAATATATTAAATAAAAGAAAAAAAAGCGAATGAAAATCAATTACATAATTAAAATTTGAGTTTTTAACTTTAAGAGTGTCTTAACCTTAACTTTAATATTTTTAAGCAAGACAAAAGTTGATTTCTGATGCGCGGTAACTATAAATATATTTTTTTTACTTTCTTCTAGCTGAAGAATCTCTTTGGACACCAGCTACTGAAATGGGCTCTTCACATGAAAAGCCAATTCATAAAAAAAATCCTTTTCCCAATAAGACAATGGAAGACGAAGAAACTTTACCAATCGATACTACTCCAAAACTAAAGAAAACTAGAGGCGTTGACTTTCCCAGGGCAAGATCAGTAAAAATCGATTTCCATTTGCCTGAAAATGAAGATTCGGATGATTCAGAATATCTTGGTGAAATGGAAGCCAGCAAGTAGGAAAAAAACCGCAGTTCCAGTGGATGTCAGTAGATTAGCTATTTTTTATAAAATGATTTTAAAAAACCAATTATTCTGAAGAAGTTGAGTCTTAGAGACCTATTCAGAAATAATTATTACTCACTAATATTATAGGTAGCTATATAATACTTAATAGCTAGCAAAGTTTAATATTATCTAAGCTAGGAGAATAAGTTATACGTATGTACCTACTTAACATCTAATAATTAACATTAAAGTAAACCTACTAGAAGTAATTGAAGCATGTAATCTATAATAAATGTTGAATATGTATCGTTATTTTGAGTTTCATTTATAAGTAATGATTACGAAAGTGGAATTAACTTAAAAACGTCCGAATGCAACATGAAATGGAGGCACTGAACACTAAAGTAGTGTTCAGTCGCTTCAGTGAATGCAAATCAGGCAGTTGTATTTTAAGTGTGAGAATATGTCGCAATGTACGATAGAGTTTAAAGTTAACGGAAAGACATGTAGAGGTAAGAAAAAAAACTGAAGTTTGTGATAACTATTCGTTTATCTTGTTTGTTATGAGACCAACACGAACTCCAGAGTTTCTAAGCTGCCTAAAGACCTCCAAGTCCACCTATGCCTTCTATTTATTATTATTATTTATATTTATATTAATTTACCTACGTTAAGACTGCTGTTTTAGAAAATGAGTATGTCTGCTGACAGCTACGATTATTCTGACCCAGTTCTACTAATTATATTAGTGTTACATTTGCGCTAATTAAAATTACAATCAACATTAAAAAAACCTAAAAAGTTGTGTTTTCAGACTAATGAATTTCATGAAAATTACTTCTTCTGTGTTAGTTAGTAAGATCATTTAAATTTAACTGAATAACAATTTGTACTGCCGAATATGTAATAAGAAATAAATAAGCAGGTAAGTTTTATTTTTAAGATCGAGATTACAAAAAAAATACTTAGGTACTTAGTATGCTCTAGACCTACGTAACTACTTATTTCATATCGCAATACATGAGGCTACTTAAATATTGCGTGTAGATAAATAGATAGGTATATAAGTAGGTATAGTTACGTATTATTATTTACATATTTTGTCATCCCATAATCATGGGGTATACGAGTAGTAGGTAGCATATTTACTGTAATTTGGTACGAAACTCACATAAGGTTTTCTCATTTCAAAGTTCTCATTTAATGATGATGGTGAACGTAAAACATAATCTACCATACTTATATAATTTATATTTATTTACTATATTTTGTATTTAAATAATTCTAGCCAAAGATCATCGAATGGCTAATTTGGTCACGGCTTTGTATTAGGTATTTTACATTCTACTGCAATCTTCGCGGTGCTACTCTGTCTAAAGAGACTAAAGAGTCCATTGTATATCTACTTATTACCTTCTATTCTTCCCTTTCTTTTTATTTCAAATCATGTTAAAATATAATGCGAAAACTTTATGGATAGGTTTTATTGCATCCGGCGCGTGCGGACAGACTAATTTTGGATATATTTCTGCCCTTACAAAAAAGAGGGAGGTTCGATCCGTTTCATGTTCTATCAGATCGGATTGAGACTAATTTTGGATATATTTCCAGCTTAACAAAAGAGATAGAGGTTTTTATTCGATCCGTTTCTTTGTTTTGACTTGGTTTCTCAGACACGCCTTGATCAATATGGAAAATTGAATTTTTGTTTGTAAGGGTATTTTATTAGCTATTTTCCATGTGGTCCCATATACATTTCATCAATATCGGTCGAGTAGTTTGGTTTTTATACAATGACTAAGTGATATATTATTCGTATAGGCGCCTGCCGAATAAGAGTCAGTTGTCACTTTTATATGATTGTTTCTAAATAATAACATGATATTTTTTTAGTGGACACTTCAATCCCTCGGGACACGTCTCTAAATGCATACATTCGCTATGAGCTCTGCCTGGTGGGAACCAAGGCTATGTGTCGGGAGGGAGGGTGCGGCGCGTGTATTGTCATGGTGAAAGCTAGGAGGTACCCCAGTGGGGAACTGGAAGTTTTCTCGGTTAACTCTGTGAGTAGAATTTGAGATGTCTAGTTGTATTGGTATCCAAACTGCCTGTTGGTAGATTTTCTTTGGTAGTAAGCTGGGTGGGAATGTCTTTAAAGTGACATATATCCCGACCTAAAAGACATTGCCGCCTCTTGTCAGTCTCTCCAAATCCTCCTACAACAAGACAGGCCACAATATAAATAATAGTAAACCTACTATTATTTGCCTATATTATGACAACCAGTCCATAGTACGCCTTGTCGTCCTGGGAAAGGTAGAAGGCACTAGATCATCATAGAGAAAAAGAGGGGTACCTAGTACGGCTAGGCTAAATGTTTGAAAGAATATTATGACTTCTAGTACCCAGCTGTTGGACGTCATATTAGGTAACTAAGATAAAAAAGCAGCCGAATAAATAGTCTTCCTTTCCAGTAGATTTATTGTTAATTCCACGTGATTGATACCACGCTTATAAACTCAGTTGATTTATTAAATCCTTTCCCTTCCAGTGTCTAGTCCTGGTGTTCTCGTGCAATGACTGGGAGATCACGACCATCGAAGGTGTAGGGAATCGTGTTCAAGGTTACAGCGATGTTCAGAAACGCATAGCCGCGTTCAACGGGACGCAATGCGGCTACTGCACGCCTGGATGGGTCATGCAGTTAACCAGGTTAGTGTAATATACTACATACATGGTAGTGGTTCCAAGGACTCGCACTGAACTGAACGGTTTACGTCTACTTTGTGCGAACTGCCAGGTTGTGGATTTCACTGCTGGGTTCTCTATTTCCCTAAAACTATAATCTGGATAATATTAAGTCGCGAGTGAATCAGTTTCAGTGGCAAGCTCGCTACATACTTATTATATGCCCTTATTCTGCAATATTGTACTACAGGCGAGTTGCGTCAAACATAGGCCTATAAAAATAGCTTCATCCCCTAAAGGGATAAAAACGTGCTAAAGCACGTTTTACTTTTTTAACTTTCCGTTTTGCTTCTAAATATTGATGATTCGTTGTAGAGCATCACAGTGTAATACGTCTTAAGGAATTTTATCACACGTCTTATTTTTATACGTCTTAGAATTTTAAGTACCTATTTGTATGTATTTATGTATCTCGTTGAGGTCGTTGACCGTCTTACATAGGACACATTGTTATCGTAATAACAGTCGTGGAGGTTGCAACTTACTCTTATAATATTCGTAACTCTCGTAGAAATTAATTTGGCCGTAGGAATGTGAATAAATACGTAGGCACCTCGTGTTTAACTCAGAGCACTGTTATATTACCATAGTTACTTGGTCGTAGAAATGGCTACGTGTGTATTTTACTCATAGTTTTTCAACCTATAGTAATAAGAAAAAAATAGTCTTTTAGTAAAGTTAACAGAGAAACTGAACACATGAACAAATAAACCTCTTTATTCTTTCAAACTAGGTACCAGTCACAAAGTAAATATTGTCCTTGGTGCCTGTCAAAGACAGATGTGCCTATCAAAGACAGATGTGCCTATTTAGCACTAGCAATAAAGCGTTGATCTATCTATCTATCTATCTAATGTTGCTATTGCTAAGCACTCACTAGAGATTATTATTAATTTCATGTTCAGCTCTCTCTTAACGACTGCCTTATGTAACATCAATGGCGAGTAACTCCTCCTTGATAAGATTATGTTTTAGTTTAATTTAAAATATACCAGGTTTAGTTGTATATCTTCTTTATTTTTTTTTATTTATGCTATTTGAATCGTGCGTGTCAATTAAAACTGTTTCCTTTTTCTTTCTATATCAGCCACCACTCTCTGTGTATTGTGCCAGTTCTCTAATCCTTAGGTATTTTGCTATTATAGTTGTTTTTAACAGATATTATTTTAATTCTTCCGTATAAGTTTTGAGTCAATTCAAATAACAGATGCTTAACATACCTAGGCTTAGTCGACAGGGCTAATATATTTAAGGTACATTATTCTTATCTAAAAGTGATTGACAACACAAGAGTAGTGAAACATATTTGTGTTGCGACAAAAAAATTATGAGTACCTTTCTATTACACAAGAATAAACTTATTAAATATAAAATGTCGCTATTATCATAATTTCCATGGTGTCAATGGGTCTCGACTCTATTCTCTCTATTTGTGCAAAGCGCATTTTTACTCTAGCTCTTGAGTATTATAACATTCAATTCAACCCGTACAATATACTGTACAGAGTATGAGTATAAAGGTATACTAAGTTAAGGGACCTAAGGAACGACTTTCAATATAAGACTGACTCTGACTTCGAAAAAAATCATTTGTTTCATACATTTTGTCGACGACCAATAAACTTTTTCTATGAGGGAAAAAGCAATTATATTATATTTAATAATTCAGTGTCGATCCCATACTGACAGTTGTTCGTAATGATGTTTATCGTGAGTCCCTTTCGGCTTAGTACACTCCTGACTGATAACCATGTCTAATAGATGCGTCAATCCCGTGTAATAGACAGAGCAGCACTAACATAATATCAAAGATTACGATAATATCTTTATATATATATATCTAGTGATTTTTTTAATGATAATATTAAAGTGCCAGTAGGTATGTAGATAACTAAACAAAGTACCCAAGCATTTATTTTATGACATGTAGGTAAATTGACAGCGTAGAAAACTCTAACTTAAGTTTAAACTACGCACGTTAAGTGCGGTTAAAATTCAAAATTCTCTACATTAAAAATTTCATCATCATCATAACTTTCAGTTGCTAGTATTTCTATTTCTAACTCCATCTTTTGCTTTCTCTTGTGTACTAATATTTCCAACCCCAGCAGCATGACAGAAGCGATCATCCCGTACAACAGACAGAGTAGAACTGGATGGAAGTCCATCATATTTACTGATCCGAAGCTACCTCCTCGAGACGTGCAGGACGGCTTCCGAGCGTAAATGAGGCGGTTGATTCTGTCGCTGAGACCGTGCTCTATGATCCTTGCTAATCTACAACATTAGAATTAAGTTAGATTTCGAGTATCAACTGAACTGATCAAAAAATTAGTAATCGAGTACCACATGGTTGGTTTGTGTTCATAATATTTGACAATACAGAGCGGCTCATTCAACGGTCGGCTAAGAATCTACCCAGGGATAGATATTTCTCTTCAAAACCAATACTGCAATACTAAGATGGTCGCAAAACAAGGATAAGATATTTATATGTGACTGATTGGAGTGAGTTATGTGAAGTAGGTCGAACAGTAGAGAGGAATAAATAAAATCATGTGCCAACCTAAAAATGAAATTAAAGATCTAAGGTTTTTAAGGACTCTGATTCAATTTCTGAAAATAGCTTTTGCATTTTATTTTTTTTAATCCTCACTCATATATTCGACCAAGGCACCTTGCGAGTTCCTAAGTCAATTAAGCGAGGCCATAGCTATGTCACCTTGCTCGTTTGCGAGTCCGTAGGGCATTGAAGTGAGGCTGCAGGCCGAACATCAGTGCCGACAGTAAATCATACAAAAATTAAATACTGTTCGATTATCGTGGTTGCTGAAGCGAGGCCGCAGGCCGAGCTTTGGTGCCCCGTTGTCGATCATACAATAATGTATGGTTTTTCATACATTCATACAAAAAATATTTCTTTGGTAAGTTTTACCCAGGTTTCGACTGGACTTGAAATTTTGATTTATTTTTCAACTGAAGTAAATATTCCTACCTAGTTTGAACTGAATTTCAATTTCTCTCACAGAAACCAATTTTTTTAAATAAACTATTGGGATAAAGATACAATTACGATGTTGATGATGGTTAGTTGCTTGGTAAATTTTAAAAACTAAAGGAAAGGTGTATACAGCTTAAAAGACTGCACTCCCGCTAATGCAAGAGATGCGTACAAGACAAGAATATTATGCCACCAGCATTATCTCTAGTTTCAATTTTATTGCTAACCATTAAACATTGTTTTTTTATCTGGCTATAAACTAACCCAATTTTATAAATCTCCTTGAATGGCGATCGTTTATTGCAACAAAGCCACGGCATGCTGTAAGGTATGTATTCTATCTCCTGAAGACCACACTTCTCGTGTTCGTAAAATATTTGCTGCACAAACTTATAACCGAAGGCTAGATTCATGTGAAATGCGAATGGAGTATCCATCTGAAAAAGTAATACATATAATTATTTCATTGTCCTGATTCGTGATCCTCGTTATTTTCCATAAATATACCAAAAGGCGCAATTTTGGTATCAACTATTAAGGTTCTATATATAAAATATGCTGAAAGAAGTTAAATATATGCATATCCGTAGTATTTTTATAGCAGCTCAATAAAACTTGTCATACGTCTTCAAGAACTCGACGAAAATACATTTTATTGCTACTTAAACGCATTTATAATTATTAAATTTTTGTTGGTAATTTCATAGCAAACGACTAAGGGTACAAATTATCTGTATCTAAATAACATTACGTACATTTTGAAGTCTTTTTACGCCTTCCTCTATCGTCATAAAATTTGGTTTGTATCCCATTCGTGCTATTTTGTTATCGTAAATTGCTTTTCTCACTCGATCGGTCGCAGTCTGAAACAAATTATTTTGATCTTATTATTTTTCTTTGTAAAAATAATGTGAGTTATGAACGCCGTAAGTGCCTCACATCAGGTTTACTTGGCGTAAAGACATGCAGAGGTCTAGGATGAGCAGTAGGTAAATAGTTCGTTTATTCTTCAGGACCAAATAAAAGTTACTGACCGCCCAGGTTGGTGATAACCACCTCTCAGTAACTTTTATCCACTTTTGAAATTCGAACACTATTTGGATTTAAAACCTCAATGAATTGTGCCTAAACACAAGTGTTGTTTTGTCATCTATATCTATACTTATATTAAAACAGGTCAAATTCTGTACATTGAATATATTTTAAAATTTCTTTCGCGGGGGGTGTTATTAACGATACAGACCCCAAATCTATTATATTTTTTTCATTTTTGTGTGTCTGTCTGTTTCTGGACTTTCCATAACACTGGAACTTGGTACTGATAAAACTTGGTATGCTTAAGGTTCATATCATGAGGTCCCAAGGAGCTTCCGTGGGAGGGGGGATGAAAATCGTATTTAATTATAACTCAGTAACGCGTGCTTTGATTAAAATGATTTTTTGTTGGAAAGGTTAAACTGAAATAATGTTATCCCGAAAATTAGTGGGGGTTCCCGTGGGAGGGGGGATGAAAGTCGTATTTAATTATAACTCAGTAAGGCGTGCTTTGATTTAAATAATTCTTTTTTTGTTGGAAAGGTCAAACTGAAATGATGTTATACCGAAAATTTAAAGAGGTTCCTATGGGAGGGGGGATGAAAGTCGTATTAAATTATAACTCAGTAACGCGTGCTTTGGTTTGAATGTTTTTTTTATTGGAAAGGTCAAACTGAAATGATGTTATTACGAAAATTAGTGGGGATTCCCGTGGGAAGGGGGATGAATGTCGTATTTAATTATAACTCAGTAACGCATGCTTTGATTTGAATGATTATTTTTTTGTTGGAAAGGTTAAACTGAAATGATGAGATCACGAAAATTTGTAGGGGTTCCCGTGGGAGCGGGGATGAATGTCGTCTTTTACTATAGCTCGGTAACGCGTGCTTTAAATTTGGATGTTTTTTTTTGGAAGTGTATTACTGTACGTGTATGAACACAGCGTCCATAGTTTTTGTAGCGATGGTGACCGAGTAGCTAAGGGGTAGATTGCCGTGCGAGAGGTACGAGATTCAATCCTACGTAATACGCAAGAAGAGCTTCAGCTTCTGTTGAAGGAAAACATAGTGGGGAAACAATAGCATGGGCATTTTTAACACTTGCCTGGCTAGCTACCGGGTGGTAGCTTATAAATTGGCTATAGGCTGCTGAGTATGGCTGCTAAGTTACTTATAAAAAAAGGCTTTTGATATGTTACCGTAAAATAGTATCTGGTGTAAGGCTGATCTTCCACACCCAGCTCCAGCTTGGAGTTGAGCAGGTCGGTCAGGGTTCGGATCTGGTTCGAGCTCGACTGTAGCAAAGCCACTATGTTGGCAGAATATGACGTGTACAGGAACAGGAATATCAAAAACATTATGAATGTCACTACTCTGCCGAGAGAACCTAAGAAAGTCAAACCTTGAATTGCCTATACAGGCTTATCGGATAGGGGTGTAGTAAGCCAAAAGATTGTCACCTGTCAACTGAACAACTGTCACTATAGAGCCAACTATAAATTTGAGAAAAAAATAGCTGTTTCTTACATTTTGTCGATGATGGATAAACTTTTTTCATAGAAGAGCAGATTTTTTTTTCTGGATTTATAGGTTAAGTGGACCCATAATGAAAGTTTTTCGTAATGATGAGTATAGTTACCCACTTTCGTTTTAGTACACCCCTAACTGATGACCCTGCATGTGCAATGAAACATATAATTCGGCAGGCGCTTATAAAAGTTATACAGCTATTCTGACACTGAACTAGACCGACTTTATTAAAATGTATATAGATAGGTTCCCTTTGAAACAATCGCATTTTTGAAAAAAGTCCAGTCGCTATTGAGAAAATAGAAAATAATCCGAATCGACAAATCAAAAACACGAATATGCTTCCAATTTGTCGGAATCAATAATAAGTTTTTTGAAGTTGGTTATAAAACGTTTCAACCAAATTAGTTGAGGAAAGCGTAATGTGGTTATTTCTTACTTTTAAGTGCACTATTGCCACTTTGTTGCACAACTGCACCAGCCACGAATATCGCTACGTCACTGACATTCGGTCTCAAAATCGTAGGATCATCAGACTCCTGAAACACAAACACGAGTTCACGAGAGATTACTTTTGGTCCATTTTAATAACTATGCTTCATAACTAGCTACGAAAGAATTACTATATATTTTTTTCTTAATATAGAGACTATAAAGTATTCGAAATGTTCGAGGTCTTACTTGACAGCGGGTGAGAAATTTATAAGACCCAGAATACTTTCTTAGTAGTAGTATTTATTTATGGCTTTCACCAGCAATTAAACAAGGTTTAAATCTAAAATCAAAGCACAGAAATGGTCAATGGTCAATTTAAGTCGTTGGCAAAAATTCGTAAATCCTCTTAAGGCGTTGCCTGCCCATTTTTCTCATGCAATAACGTTCCCAAAAGATTAACTTACCGACCCATTCTTTCCCATTTCCCATTTGGCAGTTACGTAAATAACGCACACAAGTAGAACAATTAACGCTCCCAAACACAACCAGACTGTTGTTCTGAAAGATTAAGTTTAAGTAATATACATTAAATTAGTCGTAATTAATTGTTTACAAACCGGACCCAACTCCACATAATGCTGTTTATAAAAGAGTCAGCGTTGATCTTCCGTTGGAACTCTCTGACTGATGAGCAGTTAAGAGCACATTACATAGTTGATAGCTAAGACAGTATGATATCTGACTTATGGCATTAAGATCGTCATATTCTTATTCTTTTACAAAAAAGTACAATAAGAATTTGAAAATGTGTTCCGATACGTACCTGAATGGTAAGTAAAATAGGTTGTTCTGAAGAGATAGAGGAGGCTGACGTAGCACGAACTTAGTTGTGGTGGGAATAGGCTGCGTCAAGAAGTTGACGAATTCCATTCGACTTAACCTCATAAAAGTTATGGTCCCTGAAATATCCAAACAAAATAAAGTAAACTTGCTTAGCTTGCTTTACAATTTTTTTATAGATAGGACCTAAACAAATGTAAAAATCTATTTATTAAACGTAAGTAATATTGTAGCTATGGGTTTAAGAACATCCAGCTTAATATTCGAGTTGCTGATATTGTAAAGTTAATGGCAAAATCAGTAAAATTTTGGCAATTGTGAAATAGGTCAAGCCTTAATTGCATCTATTGACTCATGACAACGTTAACGTTGTGTTTACATAATTATATTTCATACAGAGTATTTCAAATTCTTTCGTCTTGCCATATCTACATACAACTAGTTTAAAAATTTACATTAAAACGAATGGTTCAGATAACCCGCCTCATTTGTGTTCTAGATCTTGTTTTGCATACTAAGTGGCACGTGTAAGTTTTGTCTAATAGACAAACACTCACCCAGTTTTTGTGATTAAAAATTGTTACTTACTAAAATGTATTGCAGATAACAAAATACAATATTAACTTTTCGCTTTTTTGCATTTACGACTCTGTATTGTTATTTAAGCTTGATCTTGTCGCTGAGAGGCAGGCAGCTGAAAAAGCATCTTACGACCTGGTGATGGTCTGTAATAACGGTTCCCCAGCAGACCCTGTCAGACTAGTGTCGTTATTGAAGAAAGCATGTTTCTTGAGACGTGCAAATAGCAAAGTACCTGAGTTTTCAGTGCCTTTATTGGTAGATACAGAGCCTCAATGCTACAGGGCTTTTTGTGAAGTTAGATATTAAAACAAAAAAAAATCCTAGTACCGAAAAAGCTCCTTGTGAAGGCTGGCATATGAATCTGGTTTACCTTCGAACCTATTGAATACTTTGTTCAGATATAAAGAAATGGAACAAAACAACGCACCACACAAATCAGCATCGCCATGTATAATCTGTCCGATCATGCCGTTCCAGCTGTTGTTAATATAGTACCCCCAAGTGTCGGTAAACAGGACTTCTACGGTGGCGTTCATAAAGTCGTAAAGAGGGAGAATGTTGTGAAAGGAACATTTGCCCATGTTATCCTTAACCAGGTCACTGGAAGAAGCACACATTTTTTTTTAAAGACACTTTTCTTTTTATTACCCGACTGGGAAAGAGAGATGGTTATGTTGTTATTTACACGCCCTATAGCCTAAACGGTTTTTTGTATTTTTATGTGAATAGTGTCAATAGATTTTTCTTCACCTGCAGATGGTTATAGGCTACACTAGCTGCATTCTGCTATTTCACTTGTTAAGTTACGGGGCTCTTAAATTTTAATTGAAGTCTTTTCTGACAACTTGTTAATTCACTTACTCCAGATTATATATTTCTGCTATAGTAGACTTATCGAGATTTACAATGGATATACCGATACGCTTTTCTCGTAAATTTTTCCTTTTCATTGAAGTTGTAGCTTCAGCTTCTAGACTGAACCCATTATGGACAGTCCAAACTCCAAAATTTTCAATGATAAAATCAGCAGTAGAATCGATTCTGTAAACTGAATCACAAATTCTAGAACCCCAGAAATTAAATTCAGTATAAGTAAAATACAATACAATACAATAATTCTTTATTGTCACCACAAAAGTACAAAACAAAAATAATAAAAATAAAACAAATAACATGGTCTTAATAATACGTAGTAAAATAGTTAACATTAGCAATAGCTATTGCCCGCCGCTTCGCCCGCTTTATGTTTATTTTCCAAGGATAAAAGCAGCCTATATAGCACTCTTTTGATCTCAAACTGTCTCTGTGTAAAAAATCAAGTCGATCCGTCACTCATATGCTAAAGAAAAGAAGAACAAACAAACACACATTCACATTTATATTTATTATATACTTAAAAAAGTAAACTAAAGCTTACCTTTCTGTAATTGTATTTCATATTCATTTATTTTTTCAGTTACCATTACCTCAGAATCCACTAATATTGATAAATTTACAAGTTCTGGCGAAACGGTACCACTTTTCTTTTCTTCTCTCGAAAGCAATATCCATCGATAGGGACTTTCAAACTTATTATTTCTATTTGCCTAAAACCAAAGAACCAATTTATTTATAATAAAAGTTGTTAATTAGTCCTATATTTTAGACAATAACTTATCTAGATTAGACTTTGTTATAGTATCAACTTACTTCTTCTAAAAACTTTCTGCTATCTTGACAATTCAAATCCACCAGAATGACTATGTCTTTTGCTACAAAATTTGCAATGGATGTACAGTTTTCAATGTATTGAATTGTGTTAGCATTTTTCGTAGTCATGCACTGAACTGCTAGTTTTATTTTATGTGCTGAAACAAATTTATACTTAAGTATTGTAATATACGTGATTATGAATAATTATGGTTTGTGAGTATACCTATCTTGATATAAATTATTATATTTATTAGTTAGGTAATTTGGTTTTCATTTTAATTTGAAAATGTTTTATTTTTTATTTATTTTTTTACCTGCTTTATTCATAATTTGTTTTTATTCAAGCTGGTGAAAGTCAGAATATTACAAACGTAATTTGCGCGTAGAAAACCTCATAAGTATTCGTGTAGAATCCTACACGAAGATAGAGTTTCCTGAGGGCTTTTTTGAAATGTCTATTTTTTTAAGGTTCGGTATTTTAGTTATAAAATAGGTAAATAGATAGGTAATTTTTCATTCGTCAATCATTTCATATGCAAATTCTATGTATAATATACAAGACTAAGTCATGGCTGACTGATAATACTCGTAGCCAGGAATCAACGCAGACCCTAAACCGCTGTACCTAGAGACATGAAATTTTAGAGGGTGTATTTATATTAGGGTGAAGGCGTGTACTAAGAAAGGTTTTTGGAAATTCAACCCCTAAGAGGGTTATTTGGGGGTTCAAAGTTTGAAACTCAATATTCATTATTTTGCGTGCAATGCCGCGGGTGACAATTAGTAAAATTGATAACATTAGATAATACTCGTTTTTCGCATAGACTTACGTAATCTCCAACAAACTTTAGCAACTACACCAGATGGTCTATCGTAAGAATTTATTATATCCACAACCATTGAAACCTCATTATCCAAGGAAATAACTATTCCTAAACTCAAAACAAACACGAATAAGCATTTTACTACTTCCATACTTTCTGATTCCTCAAAGATAAAAACTTTCTAACAAGTATGCCTCAGAATGAAAATTAGCATACTTATATGGAAGTCCTAGTTACAATTCAATATAAATTACGTGGGATTATCTATTCTTAAGTAGAATAGAAAATTGCATATTGTCGTTCCGTTAATGCCTGCTTTAATTGCAAGGGTGGTTTGAGTTTGCATTCATAGCATTATGTCTTCAATTTATTACTACTAGCTATCGTAATTATTGCCAACTTGTCTATTTTTGTAATAGTACGAGTAAATCAAATTATCTGTTCATCAATAACGTTCGTGCTTATAATTTATCGGTTTAATACGATTTCTACTCGTTTGTTAGGTACGTGTTTTATTTTTTAGATTTATATGTATACCTAAATATGATGCATATATATATTGTGTCCATGTTAAATTTGTAAAAGGTAATACAATAGTAAAAGGACAACACACTTCAATTCGGCGGGCCCAAATTTTTAATATATTTAAGAAACTAAACAACTGAAACTACTTTAAAGAAAACTATATGGCTCTACCTCGGAGGAATATACTGAGAAGAAATATACAAGAAATTGGGGAAGAAAAAGATTCAGACGAATTGACAACCTCCTCATTTTTGAAGAAGTATGAGCCATTTTTAACAAATGGCTCATTACTACTTATTTACGTTTCTAAAGGTAATTTTGCATTTGAATTGCCCATTTTGAATTCATAATATTTTATTTTCTCATTTCTAGCCTTAAAGACAAGTGCCTATCCATGGCCGAGCTAGAAAAGTCATTCGGTTCTAATACCTGCCGCTGCACCGGCTTCAGACCCATCCTGGACACCATCAAGAGCTTTGCTAAAGACTGCCCACCAGAACTGGAGCAGCGAGTCAGGGACATTGAAGAGTTGTATGTTATTTGCTCTTTTATGATCACCAAGCTTACACTACGAGTAACACAACAAGTACACATAGTAATAGAAAGCTCTAGAATGATAAATTTTAAAGAGTAGGAACTTGCTGTTAGAAATACACAATATGTCACAAATAACTAGTGGATGTAATTGGCAGCTTGTCGATGCTCGATCGCTTGACGTCTTCTGTCTGATGATGGATGACTGCGCTCGCAATGCAATTTTAATTTTAAGACAATTCAAATTACAGACTTCACCACTTGAACTGATGTCCTGCTAATGAAATATCGTTTTCTGACTATTCATAAAAACGATGACATTGCAGGTCTCTCTGTAAAAATACAGGCAAAGAATGCATAAAGAAAAGTTGCGATTCAGTTAAAGATGCTTACCTATTAGATGACTTTGTTCAGATTAATAGTATGAAATTTTTGGACTTTGGCATGAATAAATTCTTCAAAGTATACGAAGAAAATGAGATATTTGAAATTCTGGATAAATTTGGAGCAGATTCTTATATGCTTATTGATGGAAATACTGGGAAAGGTAAACACTTGGTCGAAAACAATGCAGTATTTTTTATTAAAGTACTCTTTAATCACTAATTGTTTTTTTTTTATTTCAATATATTTTCTTTACAGGCCTATATGAAGATTTCGTCTATTCTATAATCATAATAGATATATGCGATATCCAGTCTCTTAAGTTCTCTCAAGTTGATCAAAATCTTATACTAGGAGCTAATACATCACTGGAAGATTGTATTGGAATTTTTAGAAACATTTCACAGAATATTGAGTTTGCGTATTTGGCAGAATTTGTTAAGCACTTCGAATTGATAGCTCATGTGCCAGTAAGGAAAGTAAGTTATAAAAAAGCATATTTTTTGTTGCAATTGTCACAGTTACAGATTAAGTTAAGTTCTTGAAGGATAGTTCCAGAATTTTATAAAAGGCCTAGAATGGGCTGGGCAATAATCCACAGGGATAAAGAAAGACAAAAAAAAATATGCCTATTTAAAAGTAAATAATTCTTTTTTATATAAAAAGAAGGAGCCGATATTAATTTTTCTGTCATTTCGATTTAAAAATCCAACCTCCAACCGATTTTGATAGAATGGAAATGGGACCATACAAAAATATTTTTTTGTTTAACATGGTGTATTTTACTACACTACACTATATTAAACAAACATATTTTTTTGTTTAACATGATGTATTTTACTACACTACACTACTATTAAACAAACATATTTTTTTGTTTAACATGGTGTATTTTACTACACTACACTACTATTAAACAAACATATTTTTTTATTTAACATGGTGTATTTTACTACACTACACTACTATTAAACAAACATATTTTTTTATTTAACATGGTGTATTTTACTACACTACACTACTATTAAACAAACATATTTTTTTGTTTAACATGGTGTATTTTACTACACTACACTATATTAAACAAACATATTTTTTTGTTTAATATGGTGTATTTTACTACACTACACTACTATTAAACAAACATATTTTTTTGTTTAACATGGTGTATTTTACTACACTACACTACTATTAAACAAACATATTTTTTTGTTTAACATGGTGTATTTTACTACACTACACTATATTAAACAAACATATTTTTTTGTTTAACATGGTGTATTTTACTACACTACACTATATTAAACAAAAATATTTTTTTGTTTAACATGGTGTATTTTACTACACTACACTACTATTAAGCAAACATATTTTTTTTGTTTAACATGGTGTATTTTACTACACTACACTACTATTAAGCAAACATATTTTTTTTGTTTAACATGGTGTATTTTACTACACTACACTACTATTAAACAAACATATTTTTTTGTTTAACATGGTGTATTTTACTACACTACACTACTATTAAACAAACATATTTTTTTGTTTAACATGGTGTATTTTATTACACTACACTACTATTAAACAAAATTTTTTTTTTGTTTAACATGGTGTATTTTACTACACTACACTACTATTAAACAAACATATTTTTTTGTTTAACATGGTGTATTTTACTACACTACACTACTATTAAACAAACATATTTTTTTGTTTAACATGGTGTATTTTACTACACTACACTACTATTAAACAAACATATTTTTTTGTTTAACATGGTGTATTTTACTACACTACACTACTATTAAACAAACATATTTTTTTGTTTAACATGGTGTATTTTACTACACTACACTATATTAAACAAACATATTTTTTTGTTTAATATGGTGTATTTTACTACACTACACTATATTAAACAAAAAACATTTTTTTTTCAAATCTGTTCACTCGACTCCGAGGAATAAGGTAACAAACAAAACAATACAGTCGAATTGAGTACCTCCTCTTTTTGGAAGTCGCCACTACTTTTGGGATTACTTCTTATGTAATTGTTAACAAGGAACCAGCAATTATGTCGCAATTTCTTTTTTCAGATTGGTTCATTAGCAGGGAACCTTATGATAAAACATGCTATGCCATCTTATCAATCAGACGTGTTCCTTCTTTTTGAATCCGTTGGCGGTATGGTAACAGTTCGTAAGTGATTCACAACAAAGAATATTCGTACTCTACTCTACTACTCTACTCTACTCTATGTAGGTAGTGATTATACACAGCAGAGCGTCGATTATCCGACTATTCAATTATCCGATGTATTAGGATAGTCAGTCAGTATATCGAGCGTCGGTTATCCGAACTAACTGTTCGGATAATTGAGTACGGGGGACAGATCGGGTAAGGGGAATAATTTTGGGCCTTCTTTTTGAAATGTTCGAATGAATTCAACTCTCGCTAATGACGTCACTTACGAAGACTTTTACATCGTTCGTAAGTAATGACATTAGCAAGCGGTGAATTCATTATTATTTTTCAAAAATACGGCCCTAGTTTGTTGGACCGGTCAATCAGTTGACCGATGTTCGGAGAATCGACGCTCTACGATAATACTATCTCTAACTTAGGTAGGTAATATTACCTACCTATCTCTAACATAGGTAGGTAATATTACCTACCTATGTTAGAGATAGTATTATGGAAAATGGGTATGGGTAGGTATATACCTACCCATACCCATTTTCCAGCATTGAAGCTCGCTATGTCAATATTTTTTTGTATACAATCATATCACCCAAATAAGCAGTGTCGATTTTTATCGTGCAGATGCATGACACGACCGATTATCAATTAGAAGTGCACATGCGTGAACTCTCTCTCACCACGTTGTTTTTTAACTCCCGATACGAAATCGACGGGGTGTTATAAGTTTCACGTGTCTGTTAGTGTGTCTGTGTGTGGCATCTGTGGCTTCTGTTATACCTATATGTGAGTACCTGTGTGTGCGTGGTGGCTGCGCCCACCTTATAAGTACGTCGTTTACGTGGATTATATCAGTGTGTATTTAACCACCGTGTCTCATTCCCACCTGCTGCTAGTCAGAATAATTGTCGACGAGGATGGGATGCGACGCGGTGGTTAAATGCACACTGATTAAATCGACGTACCTATTTACTTATAAGGTGGGCGCAGCCATCACGCACACACAGGTCCTCACATATATAACAGGAGCCACAGATGCTACAAACAGACACATGAAACTTATAACACCCCGTCGATTTGAATATGAATGGATGAACCGATTTAGATTTTTTCATTGTTTGGTGGATTACTCGGGAGTATTCTTAGCTATTTTTGATAAAAATCGGTCCAGCCCTCCCTCAATATCAAAATAAAAGGGCTTGACTAGTAGAATACTCTACGACAAATTTGGCTGCCACCACAAAATTACAATTTTGGGGGCTCATTACAATTTTATTTTACTTGTACCTCAAGATATTTTCCGGCTATTACTCGTATACTCGTATCTAAAATAATTGCATTGGCTCTTTGTAATGTTGAATATCCTAAAATGTAAACAAATAATACGTATCTACGAATAGTTTGAATTACAAACAATATAAATTCGTGTGTTTTACTATGGAAAAAAGTTATAGGTATAAATATTTATAATTTGATGTATAATTTCAGGAGATAGTAATGGTCGAAAGAAAACAATGGGCATGATGGATTTTCTCAAATATGACATGCAAGAAAAGTTGATGATCCATATATTGTTGCCGCCTCTAAGTCCAGCACATATTTTTAGAAGCTACAAGGTAGTTGAATGTTTACTTTTTTTTTATCCTGCACAGCTAGGCATTTGACCACAAGTCTGCATGACCACGGAAGTCAGCGATACTGTAGCTCTATGGAGCATGCATAGCATGCATACTTTGGAATTTTAACATACCGTCAATTGTTTTGATAACAACGTCCACACAATTCTTCGTTTAAGTGATATATTAGAGTGTCTTTTCATAACAGATTACTTATTTGATAGAATAATAAGGTCTCAGTAAGCGATATCAATCTATTTTTACCTATCTCACATAGAAGTTTAGGTCAAAATTTGAGAAAAAGCGTTTCAATGAACGAGCTACAGTTCGCAGTTTCATTTTGAAACGGCAACCAATCGTTTGGAGGGATCAATCTTATTTTTGATCATTTTCGGATCGCCCTCTGTTCTAAAATGACATACGAGTATAATGCCAAGTTTCCTAGTTTCGCAGCCTATACGTAATATTTTTCGCAATCCTAGATATTCGGATTATAACGTGGCAATCTATAGAGTTATTTGGTATTTCACATGTAAATTTATGGTGAGATTTTGTCGCCAATGTAACGAAATCTTGAACGAACATCACAACTCTGTTGATATTTTTGATTAAAAAATATCTAAATTCAAAATGATCAAGCAAATAGTGTTTACTAGAAAACTACTAATACTTATTTACGGATTTTTAGGAACTCAATAGTTTTTAGAAATATTTGCATAAAATTTTATGTTGAATTTAACATATTTTTACTGCTTTGTCACAGTTTATGTTTTATATACATATTAAGAACCATAGTCTAGATCTAAACTGTATCTACTTAATAATATTTTATTCTGCTTTGTGTGTCAATAATAAATAAATATGATTATTAAACGATTGTTTCTTGTTTGATTTATGAAATGATCTATTAGTAATATTGAAGAGTTCTCGAAGCTCGTTATAACTTGAAAATTCAAATTATTGGTAGCAATTATATTTCTCGGATGGCATGTTACGTACCAATCATACACGACTTTCAGGAGGAAGAGGATTTGTCAATAGTTTCAATCGCAGATAGTAAACTTTATTTATTGCATTGCATGCAAATTGCAGATCGATCTAGAAATAGCAATCTATCTTGGGTTGCTGCGTTCTGTAGTTTTGAGGTTAAATATTGGAATAAGCTTCAAGCACTTCCGTTCGTCTTGCGACTTCATGGTCTTGTATGACTTGAAATACAGATAATTTATTTCGCATATTTACTATGAGGATTGTATCTTATGCATGTCTCATGTATTAGATATCTACTTAAGCGGCGATTAGTGCTGTTGTTCATTAACTTAGTCTTTGATATATTCATGTGAAGCTTTTGATGCCAAGGTCTTACCTATCTGAATCTCTATCATTAATAGAAATTGATTTCAGATCATGCCAAGGAACCAGAACGCATTAGCCATCGTAAATGCTGCTTTCCTCGCCAAACTCAACTCTGACAACTGCATAATTAACATTAGCATAGTCTTTGGAAATATCTCTGCCAATTTCGTCCACGCTACGAAAACTGAACAGTATTTGCAGAAAAAAAACGTGTTTGAGAACAATGTTCTTCAAGAAGCGATTAAGATTTTGCGTGATGAAGTGCTGCCAGTAAAAAATCCTCCTGAAATAGCACCCGATATGAGAAAAAAACTAGCCATTGGCCTATTTTACAAGGTAAGGAAATAAATATTCATATGATATTCTATGTTTTCTACAGGGATATCGAATACTATGCCGATATGATATTAAGCCGAAAGAGAGTAACTATTCGCATAATTATGTACAACTTTTACTATTGAATCAACTCGGAATTGGAGAAAAAAAAACTGAGCTATTCCATACAAATGTATGAAACAGCTGTTTTTTTTCTAATAGGTATTCAGAGTTGGTCCTATACTGAAAGTTATTTATTATGGTGTGTATATAGAAACCCCCTTTCGGATTAGTACACACCTAAACGATAACCGATATATAATGCATAATTCATATGTAATTATGTTAGCTCATTAAATAAATGCCATTAGAAATCTATTGAGACATGTGGTGAATGCGGAATTGCTCGTTATTACAGATACAGATAAGAGATATACAGATTAAAATGTAATAATATGTTAGTCGACTTGCTTCAACTGTCAAGAAACGATATAACTGTGAAGTTAACTAACGCATTTTTTTAATATACTCGTACCTACAAGCACAACTTTTCAGTTAGCAATTCCGCAATTTATTAATTTATGTAATTTATTAAATAAGGCAATAATTTTCGCATGTCTTTTTCAGTTTGTTCTCAACATAGCTCCTGTGAATAAAATCAACCCTATCTACCGCTCTGGGGGAGTTGACTTTGAACGTCCTGTATCAAAAGGCTCTCAAGTAAGTAGCTACTAATCGATCTATAAAAAATAAAGCCTTTCGAGCTTTTTCAGAGGCTTGGACACCATTAATTACCCCGATTCCTTCGCTGCTAATGTTAAATAAACGTCGGCAAATATAAAAACTGCTAAGCAGAAAGAGCAAAATGTGTATTATATTATATATACCTTATTTATACGCACACATACATAAGTATAGAACGTGTTGTTTTTTTTACTGTCTTATGAAATTCGGGCTGTTTACATATTTTTTGTCTTATCTTTGTTGTTCGAAAAAAAACTTGATTTTCTTTCAGCTGCTATAAAATTGTTAAATGAATATCATTATTTTAGGATTTTCAAACAGACCCTGCTCTATACCCTCTGAACCAGCCAGTTCCAAAGTTGGAAGCTCTGATACAGAGCTCTGGAGAAGCTAATTATGCTAATGACTTGCCACCGAATAAATGTGATGTTTTTGGTGCATTTGTTCTGTCCTGTGTTGCAAGTGGAGAGGTGGAGTCTATTGATCGGGAGGCTGCTTTGGTAAGAATTATCTACCTACTACAAGCTAAGCTGAAAGCAGTTCTTATGATCGTCTTTATAAAGTTTTAAATTAGGTTAAATATGACAATCATGAAGTTTAGTTAAACATTAGATATTAGTATTTCTATTTAGTCTTTCCAAACATTTAATGGATAGATAAGATAAAATTGCTATGCTATAATAGAATATTTTCGAAGTCGAGGATAGTTTTGAATTGAATGGTAATCCTACATTGATTTGATCGAAGACCCCTCTCAGAACTACTTGCACCTCTAACCGACAATCACTACACTTATTCATTCTAATAAAATTACGCAAGTGATCTCTCTATCTATAAATATATCTATCTATCTAAGACAACGGTTATAACAATTTTCAAGTTACACACTTTTTTGTAATATAATAATATTGTATCATAGTATCCTAAAGGAGAGCAATAAGTGTGATACTTTTACTTATTTGTCAATTCCCAGGCAATCTTTGGCGTCTTAGCTCTATATACCGCCGAGGACATACCCGGAATAAACTCGTTCACCTTTCCCGGGATCCCACTCGAAACGGAAGATGAAGAGATCCTTGCTACCAGCATCAAGTTCTACGGTCAGCCTATTGCCATCATCGTGGCAATTAGCGAAGAAATTGCCCACTCTGCTGCCAAAAAAGTGACGGTTAAATACAAGGTACTTCAAGCAGTACCTATATAAGATTTGAAAGTAAGAAGAATTATAGAGATTTTAGATGATATCGACTATTAATGAGATACTCAGGTTAGGTTAATTCCTATAAACCAATAGCGTCCCACTGCTGGGCACGGAATTCTTATAAGATGTGCATGTAGCCAAATTTAATATCCAAATTGCGGATTAGGGCTTTCACTTATCTTCGAAAGCTGAAAGCCTAGGAGTGTACTAATCTGAAACCCAGGCGTTAACAAAATTTATTGAGTACCTACAAACCAATTCATTCGTTTCTTTTCGATTTAGAATGTGAAGAGTTCGAATCCAGTACTGACCATTGAAGCGGCGAAGAGAGATGAAAAGAGGTACATCCCAGGAGATCCCAAGATTGAGCCTACGACTAGGGGAGACAATGTTACTAAGGTAAGGAAATAATAGGCACATACTTACTCACTAGTATTTGAATAAGAGAGTAAATAAAGGTACTTACTTATTTTTGTTATGATTCCACTTAGGAGACTGAGGCTTGTAATACATCGGTTTGGGAAATGACGAGGCTACTCCTCATAATTAACAATTTTATCTTTCTCTACTCTTATTTTATGAAACGCCTGTTTGTGGAATTCGCTGCCGGAGTTTTTATACCCTTTATAACTTACATCTGTAATATTTAGTATTTACGAGTCGCGATTTTCATATATAAGCAAGCAGTATATCTTCAGCCGAATCGTCATTTTACATCAGGCGAGTTGTGGTCAAACGCAAGACTATATAAAAAAGAAACATTATGGGACCAGCCAAACACTATTGGGGTCAACCAAATAACATGTAATATGCATTTTTTTTAATATTTCACCTGTCACGTAATTTCCTCTATCTCCAAGGTCATAAAAGGCGTGTACGAGATGGAAGCTCAATATCACTACTACCTGGAGCCACTCACGTGTGTGGTGGAACCAGTGGATGGACGCTTGGAGGTGGTTGATTCCACGCAGTGGATGGACCTTACTCAGATAGCTATAGCGCGTGCTTTGGGGATAAAGGAAAGCGAGTGAGTATCTACAACTATGCGTTAATATATGGACCCAATGAATAAATTAAGTTTATAACTACGGTCCTGTGCACAATATTTGCTTAATAAATTGCAGTATCAGGAGAACGTTGATCTATAGTGACGGATTAGTTTCTCAAGATTCGTAACCGCCAAAGGGCCAAGAAAACAATTGTTTTCTGGCACTATTGTATTAATTTGGTATTTATTATGTTAATGTATAACTGTTATGTACTACTAACCAAATAACAGATCGATCTGTGAGCCGAAAGAAGGAAAAATATACTAATTACCTACTAGGATATAAATACATAGAAAAATCAAACCCTTTAAACTAATATCGTCCATACAAAATTTATCACGTAATCTGCCATTATGTATCGAGGTTACAATTTTTTATTCAGAACCTGAATCTGGGTCATCATTTTGTCTTTCTGTTTTCACTCAACAACGTTCAAATAAAAGGTTTGGCAGCTTAAACCTTTGAATGTCTATATTATCACAATAATATTTATTTCCAGCGTGACCGTAAAAGTCCGTCGCGTTGGCGGTGGTTTCGGCGGTAAGATAAGTCGTAACGGCCAAGTGGCGGCTGCATGTGCGCTGGTAGCAAGGAAGATGGACACAACTTGCAGGTTTATTCTGCCCATACAGACAAACCTGACAATAGCTGGCAGGCGGTTTCCTAGCCAATGTAGCTACGAGGTAATCCATCACACGAATATATCAGTAGTATTGTTTTATTTGTCTAAAAGATAAGAGAATACTAAATTATGAAACACAGAGAGCCTCTTGTAGTATTCAAATTTAATTAACAAAGAGAGTCTCAGTCATATCAAAGCTGTAAAGTATGGTTCTCTAACAATCGTTAGTTTCGAAATTCGAGCCGGTATCAACGCTCATTCCCATCATTATTAGGACTTAATACGAGTACACTGGATATAAATACCGTTATATTGACGTATGATGTTAAATAGATCACATGAATAGCTATTCAAATTAACATCAATCAGTTATCGATAGCAAGATCCGTATCCATATACGTTATTTGCAAGTACATTTGCAATGAACGTAATAGCATAACGTTTACTACCGGCCGTAATAAATATATCTTTAGAACCGTGCATGCACTACTGGTCTGGAATTTTATCCTTCATCATCACCATCACTATATTTCGATACAGCTACAAAATTCTTAAAACTAAGCTATGCTCTTCATTAACTACATGCGATCTTATTTTCCAGAGGCGTGTAGTAGCTATAAAATATGCTAAAGTTAACATAATATCAGTATACATATTTTGAATATTACTTATTTCTATCAACACTTCAAACTGATTGTTTTTATTACCTTTCTAGTGATCATATTTGTTAGAGATTCCTCAGAACGATTTTGTTTGCAAAAAAAAGTAATAGCGATTGCTTGATAGGAATCAATAGCACTGAACACAAGTGTCATGTTAGGATGTCTGACAAACAGGACATCCGTTACAACGAGCTGCGTTATAGCTAGTGCACTAGTTATACTGACCAAAATACACGTTTTGAGAATATTACCTTTCATTAACGCTGCTTTAAGTATGACACCATGCAAATAGAAATTGATGACGAGAAAAATACACTTCAAATGTGAATAGCTCTTGTAATAAATGTAAAAATGTTGTGTGCTCTTTCTCGCATCGAAATCCAACATAATCGGGTATAGAAGTCCTATTAACAAGGTCACAATCAAGATTATCACGGTCATTTTAGTGAAAGTCCTCTTCTCGGTGAAGACAACTATGATGTCTTCATATACATTCTTGATGAATGCATACATCCAGGATACAAGAGCAGCGTCTGTTTGAACGAAATGTGCGTATACAAAGTATCGTATCCTATAGACTCTACTTCCAAAAATAGTATGACGTATTCCAAATTCACGTACAGAAGTCAGCTATAGCACAAGTGGTAGTGAGTGATTTGCTGTTTGTTATAACGTTTGTTTTATATCCTGACGTGGCACTTGTATTTAGTGTTATTAATTCGTATCAAGCGATCCCTATAACTGCATTGTTTGTGATGTTAGTGCAAAATAAATCTGAAGAAACGCTTGCAACGATGATTGCGAGAAAGTTACTAATACAAACTATTTGACGGCCAGTTCCAATAAACGATCACAATCCATTTGTACTTATCTCAGATGAAATTTGAGATACAGCTCGCAGTTTCAATCTTACAACGTAACCAATCAGTTGGAGGTGTAGGGCAGGCTGCACACGCCTACATTACACATGTACTTAGGCGTAGTATGTTTAGATTAAGTTTGTAATTCGTTTCACGGACCGTCAGACCACTCTCGCTGGCGCTCCAATAAAGCGCATGTCTTAAAGATTATGTGATTACGTGGGAATCTCTAAAGTTATTTGCTATTTCACATGTAAAGTTATAGTTTAGTATCTTTTCGAAAATAATTAAAAATATTCAAATACACATTTGTTTCAAATGATTTCAAATGATGTTTAGGTATGAAATAATCTATTATTAATACTAAAGAACTTCTTTTATGTTACTAACTGGAACCCTCGTTACTATCTGAAAATCAAATTACAGACGCCAGCAATCATATAGGCTGGCATGTTAAGGGTCACATCAACTTTCTGGAGGTTTCAGTTTCAGTTCAGTTAAATTTTTATTCATTTAGGTAATTGCACGTTCACATTCACAGTAATGTACACTTATACAGTCAATTAGAATTAAGTATACAAAAAATGAACTAACAATACAATAAAAAACAAAAAAGAACAACCTTTCAACAATAATTGGCAGATATTTACATAGGAAAAGGACCATCACTGATTTCAATCGGAGATAGCAAACTTTATTTATTGAGATTCAGATTGCAAATCAATCTACAGATAACATTCTATCTTGGTTTGCCACGATCTGTAGTTTTGAGGTTGGATATTGGAGCCCGCCGTATTTTAATAAGTATCCAATAAGTGTCCGAATGTTGGACTACGAAGAAAACGCTTGAACAAAAAGCACATACCAACGAGATGAAAATGCTAATATGTGCGGGAGGTGTAACTCAACATGACAATCCGTAATGAATATATACGAGGAAGCTTTAAGGTTGCTCCTATTACTCACAAAATGACAGAAAACTGCCTCCGTTGGTATGGCCACGTAAAAAGACGAGATGATAAGCACGTAGTAAGTATTGAGCTAATAATACCAGAGCAAAAGAGAGGAAGAGGCCGCCCGCCACTGACGTGGTGATTAAATATAAACAGAGACCTCAAAAAAAGCTCGAGTCACTGACACGACAAGCCAAGACCGCTTGTCTTGGCGCAGGAAAGTGAGGAGCCGACCCTAAATAAGGAAAGAAGAAGAAGAGACATATTGCTTCTTATCCCTTTCCGATTTCTTGTTTAGCGCTCTTAATGCAATATTATTATGTAATGCAGATTATTTATTTAGAATTCCCGGTTGGTATCTTAACTAAAGATGTTTGTCATGATTAGTACTTACCGATAACCCTATGTGTGACAGATGTGTCATGTACCTACTAAAAACGTGTACAATTGTAACAGAAAGGTGTGACAATATTTAAGGGTGTTATTTTGCGAAATCGTATAAAATATTAGGTCCTCCTCCATGCATAAATTTGACACATGATCGCCCAATTGCGCCCTCCATACATGGAGGGCGCAAAACAATTGTTTTGAATTATGCATTTTTTTATAAAATGAGTTCACTTCGATGGGTAGACTGACACCGTGTATTGTCACACCACTTTATTACACGTTGTATACAACATACATGGTTATCGGTAAGTACTAATCATGACGAACATCTTTAGTTATGAAACAGTCAGTAGTCGATCAGTATTTTTTTCTCAAATTTAGGTGATGTGTCATATTATATACTATAGTGAAAATATTTTATCTTCAAACCACAACCTAAGTTAACTAAGTAATGTTATTAGAAAATGTCTTAATACTGATATTCATTTTCTCCTCTTCAAGGCAGGTATAGACAATAACGGTAAGATCCAGTACCTTAATGCGACCATAATTCAAGGTGCCGGCTGCTCCAACAACGAAAATATCCTCTCGTACGTCGCAGGCGGGTTTCCTAACTGTTACAACACAGAGAGTTTTAGCCTTAACACGGCAGTTGTGATCACGGATCTACCTTCTAACACCTTCGCTAGAGCTCCTGGTAAGTGTATCAAATACACTTACTAATAAAATACAATAACTTTCGTGCTAATTTGAAAATGCGAGGCTATATACATTCCTGCCAATAAGCTCGACATAATAATCTCTAAGTGTAGTTGTTTGGTTGGATGACAAAATTTTGGATTTAAAAGTATTGAGAAGTTCCGATATCGAAAATTATGTTATCGTCATATTTAACATCTATTTTGGACGATCCAAGTAGCTGTAGAAGCGCTTTTTTAGAGGATTATAGTTATACCAAGTGTATTTTGGTGGACGAACTACAAATTGTAATTAATAACGAAGCCTGAAAATATTTTACCATATGGAGTTAATGGACTTGAGAAAAAGAATTAAGAAAAAGTATTGATAGACACATTCTTAGGGACTGTAATTTGTAGAAGTTTAAGTTAAAATTAAATTACTTATTAGCCTAAGCAATCCTTTCTACAGAAAATCCTAAACTAATTTCTAAAAATATGAAAAATAATTTATCAAAACTCTATTTATACACAATCTCATAGAACTAATAAGGATCTTGAGGAGCTTGATAAATAAATGCTGATGTTTAGTCGTCTGAAGAAGGTCAAATTAGTCCAAAGGCTGTTTTATTACTACGAGTAAACATGCAGCGCGATTATTAAATTAAATTTTAAATTTCAGGCACTGCTGAAGGTATATCGTCAATCGAACACATCATGGAGCACATCGCCTTTACTGTTAAAAAAGATCCGACTTTTGTTCGTAAAATAAACATGAGAAAAGACGACAACGACCTCCCCGAGCTCATTGACAAACTCAAAAAGCTGTGCAACTACGACGAACAAGTTAAAAACATTGAATCCTTCAACAAATCCAACAGATGGAAGAAGAAAGCCATTAAAATTAGTGTGATGAGCTTCCCTGTCGAGTACTTCGGAAACTATTCCGCTTTAGTGACCATTTACAGAGGCGATGGTACGGTTACTGTAACCACGGGCGGCATAGAAATGGGTCAGGGAGCTAACACAAAAGCTGCCCAAGTCTGTGCTTACGAATTAGGGATATCTCTAGACCAAGTATCAGTTATTCCTCACTATTCCTTCACAGCGGCGAATAACGTGTTTTCCGGTTCGAGTATTACCAGCGAATCCGTCTGTTTTGCTATAATTAAGGCTTGCAGGATGTTAAATGACAGATTGGCGCCCATAAAAAATGACATGCCCAATGCTTCATGGGTAGATATTATCCAAAAAGCTGGCGATGAACAGATAGACTTGACTGCTATATATATGATGACGGATAAGGAGGAAGAATTAAAGGATTATAGTGCTTTTGCAGTAGTTATTCTAGTTACGCAGTTAGATCTACTGACTGGGAGGTTTCAGTTGGAAAAAGCTGATATTTTAGAGGATGTGGGGTTGAGTGCGAATCCTAATGTTGATGTTGGTCAGGTTGGTACTATATTAATAACGTTTTTGAAAATAGTCAAAGAGATGAGTAAACTGCGATTATTACTACTATGGCATTTGTGAAAATTAGCTTAAGCGCCTATCTTCTACATCAGTACTAGTTTTTGTAACAAATTCCTTATTAAGGCATCCGAATAGTTCTGAATGTCGCCAATGAAGGAAGAAGGACATTCTTAAACATTTTGGGAGGTATGACACTAAAACAATGCTGTCAATTGGCCCCATTTCGTCTTCTCTTACTTTGATTTTATTTATTGATCCCAGGTGGAAGGAGCATACATCCAAGGTATAGGATACTATACGTGTGAGAAGCTGGTGTTCGACCCTAGCACTGGGAAGTTGCTTACCAATCGTTCGATATCATACCATGTATCATTGGCACTGGATATTCCGGTGGATTTCTGCGTTAGGCTGCGATACAACTCGAAAAATGTTAAAGGAGTACTGGGGTCGAAAAGTAAGTGCCTATTTTACATAGTTTGTGTCGATGCGATAATGCTTGCAACCAGCTTGACCAGCTAGCGTCTTAAAACCAAAGTAGACAGACTTATACCTACTTCTTATAAAATATCCCTGTGGATATAAAACCTCTATTATGGAACATACAAATCAATGCCATATTTCATAGCCTTTTAATATTTTAAATTTAATGGTATATTTATGCTTTTATGGGTATTAGTTATACACGAACAAACTGTTTAAACTTTATAAGTACATTTGTGAACATCATTACAACAAGTAATAAGAACTTTAAACAATAAGTGAAAAGAGACTTCTTTTTGAAGTCGGCAGGACATTTTTCGTTATTCTTTTTTATACTAAATCCTTACCACTTGAATGATTTTGATGAAATTAATAAGTAATTATGTTACCAACAAGAAAGTTGAAATAAATAAAATTTCCTTTCAGTCTCTACGAGAAATCGGGGAAAAAAACACGAAAAAGAAAGATTCCTTCGAATTGATCGTTTCTTCCTTTTATCAAGTCAGTTAATAAATAAAATGGTATTCTTATGAATAATTCCAGCGTGCGGCGAAATGGGTATCTGCACAGCTCACGGAGTCACCCACGCGTTGAGACAGTGCATTTATGAGTCGAGGAATAATTCCGGGTACGACCAGTCTGAATGGATTAATATAGGTAATCACTTTCCCATGGGGTTGGCACTACGAGTATAATACAGGTTTTCTTCATTTATTCAACTTTACATTCATGGGCATACAACTTAAGCATACAACAAAGAGATCTAAAAATTACGGTGATTGTAACTGAACACAGGCCTTTAACATTTTGCAAGCATTAAGAAAAGTACTCACCCACCCTTGAAGCTTTATGTTTCCTTAAAATCTGAAGATTTTTTTAAAGTGTAATTGTAACTCCGCTTGTTTTTATTTTTGCAGCTTTACCCTACGACACAGAATCAATATTGAGAGCGGCGGATGTGAAACTTGAAGAATTCCTTATCAATTAGTTCCTTTGTTATTTTATTTTCACTCTGTATCTTTCTTTGTATCTATGGAAGGCAGCTTGCTAAACGCTTAGAGCCTAGTTGTTGTAGGGCTGTTGTAGGGAACACAATAGCTGGGCGCCAAACTCGTAGTGCGGCCGCAAGCGAATATTGTTGAACGTTGCTCTTACTAAGGTGACTAACTCGGCTCGAAGCACTAAGCAAGTCGCCTGCCTGTGCGATTTCAGTCTTAGGCATATTATCTTTATTCTGAATCCCAAGATAAAAGCCTCTGCTTAGTTTGGGACTCACCATTTTCGCAACTTGTTGAATCTTAATTACTTACCTATTTATTTTAGTGCTTAGGTTGTTTAAAAGGCGCGTTTGGTGAAATACGTCATACAACTTTAAATATACGAGTAAATTATATGACGTTACAAATATAAGTAATTGAGTAATCTTCAGAAAATCGATACGATATTTTTGAAATACTTTTTAGGTACCTATTGAAGAAAGAAATATGAAATTGTCCAAAAAAATTCGAAAGCGGCACTTTCCAAAAGTTTAAATTCGATATTTTTGATTAATTAAAAAGAAAATATAAAGGCGTTTCTGGAGACCAGTTTTTAAGCGTTTTTTGTAGTGTCAGCAAACCTATGGAATAGTAGTAATTTTCCAAGGTTAATTAATTCTATCCGTAATTTTTTAATATTTTGACGCAGACGCGGCCTTTAGGCGTTATTCTTAGTACTTAACTTTATTTTAATGAAAAATCAGTCCAGTATTCTGTATGAATTCAGTCGGAATTCTGTGTGAATTTCTAATAAAACTTATATAAAAAAATTGTAAATATAATCATTGATCTTCGAATAAAAAACCACATTTAATTTTTCAATAATACACAGTTTATTATCGCATCGTCAAAAAATAAACACAACACAAAAAAAGTATTTTAGGACAAGAATAATTTAGGTCTTTCAATTATGCCTTAACAAAAATAAAAACCTTCAAAATTATAATAAAATTGCTGTAATCAATATCAAATCATTCAAATAAACAACCAATATCAAAAAGAAACAAAAAAATATTATTCATACGCAATAAATTATTATCATGTTAAGTAATCTCATACATTACTATGAATTAAACAAAAAATTGTAGTCTCTAATGTAAAATTCATTCAATAATTCTATACACAATTATATCAACAGTTTATGTGTGATGCAAAAAGTGCAATCCAAATGTTTTATTATCACTAATTTTGGCTGCAAATTTACTTGACATTTATTGAAACCCAATAAAATACCAGATACAGCCGGTCATCGGTTAGCGGTCATGTCAAAGGATTACTATAGGCACCATAAAAAAACAACTTTCACTATGGCATTAAACCGGTGTTGGAGAAAAAAATATAATTTCATAGAAAATGTCTTTCAGGCGTAGACAAACTGAATGGGACACTGATTTTTCTCTAATTTCGGAATGGTGCTATTGTAAATTTTTGTTTGTTATTACGATCCCCTCTATGCTTGATACATACATGTCCTCAATATATGAATTACTCTTATAATGTAGGAGTGTTTTATAATTTTTTAACCGCCAGGTACCATCACTTGATGAACCATCCATCCTTACATTCCGTTCATTCAATAAATCGTGAATTTTATTTCTCAACCCAAGGTTGTAGTGAAAGTGAATCTGGCGGTAGTTCAGATAAATCCAATCACGTGTTATATAAAATTGATCACTATAATAAATAGCTCAAAGATTGACTCGAGTTTTTATTTCAGTTTCAATAAAACGTCAACACAAAGTTTACATCCTGTATAAACTAAGTAGCAAACTATGCAATGTCTGAACAATTGTAGCTCTTATAGCATAATATTATAAAATAATTCCTTGCAGGTACATTTTTTCTAAGTATTTCTGACAGTATGTCTAGAAGTGCACTCGTGAAACACATGAAAATAAATACAGCAAAAAAAAGTAAGCATGTAACGAAAGTAAAAGTATATAGGTATTATAGGTAGATTTACTTTCAACCAATATGTTAATAATAATACAATAATAAGGATGAAAAGATAAAATAATAAAAATAAAAGTTAAAACATTATGTTCACGGCAATAAGAGCTACAATTGACTTCCACAGTCAATCTAATCTTTTATAGCCTGCAAGCTATAGCTACACAGTTTAGTTAGATTGACCATAGAGTAGAATTGGTCAAGATCAATTAATGTCATTTTTTAGTCTATGTTCTAATATTTATGCTACATTTTACAAAACTACCCTCTATTTAGTATGCCGCTTTATTCGTAGATCTTTACAATTAGCCCATTTTAGTTAAGACTTTACGTACAATAGAATTAATATAGTCCGATTTCGTTGAAATTGTTTACTAAAGTAAACAGTTACAATAAATAGAATACGCTGCTTTTTATCTATTTCTAAAACGCAACCTTTTCTAAAGTGCCGTTATTTGAAATAGGCCGAATGTGTTAAATAGTTTCAATATTTCTTTAAAATTACAACGGATTGGCATCTATAAACTCCAAACGAAAACATTTATAGCCGTACGAACTTTTTTATCTTTTTTATCCATTTTTACGTTATTTTACGCAACTTGTAAGAGATTTCTGAGCTATTATTTATATTGTACGCAATGCCGCGATTATATTTTACAATAAAAGCTGGTAACAAAAAATCTTTGTTATAAAATATCGATCGGTAGAAATACATCCTATACAAAAGCTATTCGATAAAAAATTATAAATCTGTGATATGCTCAGAGTTCCGTGACGGTATCTATAAACAAATTGACAGCTAAAATGCATCATAAAATGAGATGCCAATCTACAGATTTTTTAAAGCCAAATGTTCTACATTTTGCTGTCACGGAACCCCAAAAAATAATAGGCAAAAATATACAAAATATTTTCTATGTACATTTCAAGTGCAAGTAAAATGCCCGCAACATAACTATATTTATGTAATATTATTTTCATTGGTATATATGCTGGCTTATATAATCTAGAAGCATGTATAACCATATTTGACGGCGAGGCTTTTAGACCTTATGATTATACACGTTCTAGACAACTTGTTAATAACGATTATTATGATGGTCTATTCGTAATAAACATCGTAAAATTCGTATATGTATAATAATTGTAACTTAGCTGTAAATGATCTAGCACGATATTACAACTGATGAAGTAATGATTTTAAAATTTAACGATGACAGAGTGCTTGTGCACCAAATCGTTCGACTTATTTAGGCTGTCTTTATCCTTATGCTATTAATAGACATCGACTGACACAACTAAGCCAATGTATGTCTATTTTATATCTTAACTTATATCCTAACTAGAAGATTTAAAACAGGGTTATTAATGTTGGCCATCACTTTTATAGAGTTAAACATTACTATTTCGTCAATTCTTTAAAATACAATACGCCATTAAACTATCACTACATAGCACGTCTTTTTGCGTCTAGCTGTCTGAAATTGTTGAATTAGGACTGAGCTAGATTAACATTTGAAAGACCAGACAAGCCAACCAAAGCCAAACGGTTTGATGACGAAGCACCCTAATAATGGAGATTCGTTGAAGATCTTAGTGTAAACAATCAGTCGTTTAGGCACCCTCAGAGTTTTAGGTTCGAATGAGACCTACAACTCGACAATAAAATTCTAGATTTTAGGTTTATTCTAGTGATGATTTTCTTTGACGGGTGTTTCTATTCTAAATTGTAAAAGAAATTATGACTAAGCATTGTTGATGGTATCGTATGCAGCTAGACTGTTTCTCAGTAAAAATGCTTTAGAGTGGTAATTGATATCGAGGCAAGTCAGATAAACTGAAGTAAACTATACTTATAAAATTATTCATTACCATTTTGTGAGAAAATTATTGCTCTATTCATTTCGATAAGCACTATGGGTTTTCACGCGCACCTGATTGTTGGAAAGGTCCAACTGTAGTTTCGTTCACATTCGGTGAAATTCATCAGGGATGAAATGAGTTGTTCGTGTCAACAAAGATGGCACATCTCGCCCAAAAAATAAAAATAAAACCCTATACTTCATAAGTTCAGCTGAGTTTGAACCCAGCTTTAATATTGAGAACTATTGTATAACTTTAAATTTAATCATTTTGAATATCTTATTTCTTTACCAATATGGCGTGAAAGCAAACTATCAATATAGTCGCCTTGAAAGTATCTAAAAAAACTGTTCACATATTAGGAGTATACACATATTTCACGTCATATCGAGTTCATTTAACTATAATTATATTTGGAAATATTAGTTTCATTTATTAAGATGTACAAAACGCATCTTCACAATCACACAAGAAAATTATCGCTATAAATATAAAATATACAGATCTATAATTAAAAAGGCCAATTATAAATAGGCAGATCGATCGTAGCTACAAAATATGAGGTATTTGACAATCGTTTGCACAGAAAACACATAACTGTTGTCCGCCGAAATATCAACTCATTCGACGTTAAAACAATCAATCACTTTTAGCTTTGTCCGACTATAGTCTCTAATGTAAAAACTAAACATTCTTTTACAAGTCCACTGCCGAGCTACATCAATAGTATTCTTGTTTTATTTTATTGGTTAATACTTGATAAGCTTTTTGAAACTAATATCAGGCTCAACGGTAGAGCACAATTCTAAATTGACAGTTGTAGAAATTATTACGAGTAGTTAGGCGTCCTTTTATTTAAAGCCAAGTAAAAGGGAAGTAGATTTAAATTTGCCTTGACTTAGTTTAGAACTGTCTTTAGAGCCTTCGCAATGGACCATATTGATTATAATATTAAATCGTAGAAGCAAAACCTCTACAAAGTTAAAATAATCGTGATTGTATTCTGTATGCAATTCGCGGCGTTGTAAAGTAACCTGCAGTAACCTATTTATTGTATATTTTCTCTAAATTATTTGGTGGAATGCTATATTACAGTTTCTTCCGTTTTTTTATTCACAAATCAATTAATAATTTACAAAATTCTTACATCTATTATAAAATTAAACTAAAATTAAGTGATTAAAATCTCGTTAGCTACCAAATTAAAATAAAACTTTAAATTATACAAAGACTCAGGTGAATTGCGTGTTTGTCACCCATTTTTTTACAATGTTATCATTAGATAAAATTAACGAAAAAAAATTGGTCGCGCTTGATTGGACAACACGCATTGTCAAACAAAAAAGTCAGGTCTTAAACGGATCTTTTCGCTTTCATATCATATTATATCGATTTATTTTTCATCATTTACAAGAGTCATATCATAAACATAATGAAGCGAAATCCTATCAGTCCCAATCTCCGATGTGATTGACAGTTCCTCTTTTTATAAACACAGCTTCGTACGACATTAACATTTAGCCAAGTACCGTAAAACTGTAACAAATCACGAACTTTCTCCTTTACAACTATTTCCCTTTTCTTCAACTCAATCCACATATTAGTTCCTCCATAAAGCTTCATTCACACTGTTTTCACATTTATCTAAACAACACTCAGTACAATAATGTCAGACTAGTCTCTTACCGCGGTTCTGCCTGTATCACGCGAGGCTCGTGTCTAAGGGGTGACGTTTCTTGTCCCGGTGGTGGTCGGGGGTAGATTTTAATATGTCGGGTTGTCCGTGGGACACCACCCGGGCTTCTAGAGCTTGGTTGAAGGTTGACGTGTGAGAGGATAGCGTTAGAGTTGCGTTGCGGTCTGAACCTGAGAAAAGGAATTAAACTAATATTTAAAATCGTACTCCATCTTAAGACGTATAATCAAGGCTCGTTTCAGGCGAGAAAAGGTCAAACTTACACTCTTTATAACAAATAAAATACTAGCGCAAAAGTGATATATGACTTTTACTACTTTTTTTTTGATAGCGGGGCGCAGCTAGTAGTTAGCTATTCTATCGCCTTTACACTTGCTCTATCATGTCGAGGTTACTATGTATAATAGGCAAGTGCCTTTATTAACAAAAAAAAAACAAAATGACTAACTACAACGGCAAAAAATAACAAAAAAATATAGCAGAAAGATTACCTATGGACCATTTAAGATCTACAGACAATCCAAATGCTCCAACCCACCACCAGCACATAGGGCAGCGTGCCCAGTTTGCTAGCCACATTACCATTATTTATAACATATATAGTACGAGTATATACGACAAACAGAGATCCGTGAAGAGTATAAATATCCCTTTCTTTCGAACCTAAAATTAGCAAACATGAGGTAAAACAAACTATAACTATAAATAAAAAATAGAAAAAAGTGCATAACTCAACCAAACTTATAGTTGGACCAAAAATTGAGAATCACATAGAGACAATAAATAGTACGAAATTCAATGGAGTCAGGCATCACTTTGCGGAAATCCATGAATAATAAGATGTTGTTTAAGTAACATCTACGTGTTCTGCCGCTTCGTTTTAAAGTAAGCATGAGAAATCGAAAATCATTTTTGTTTTTATTATGTAATTTTCTCAGTATTTGACTTCATCGACAAGTGTTTCTTCTTACCACAAGGCATACTCAAGAGGTATCAGGCGATCGCTAGAGAAGTCAACATCACCTGAGGAGTGCAAAACTCACCCAAAGTCATAGTAGTCGCGTGTGAGTTGAGCGTGTTATGTCCCGTGGTGTGATGCGTGTGATGCGACTGACTCAGCTGGTGCGTGTGCGGTAACGTGGAGGGGCTCGAGTGGGGTAACGTGGACGTTGGCTTGCGGATGGAACGATGCGAGCCGTTCCTTGTGAGAGAGTTCATCTGTGGCGTGCCCGGGGTTGGACGGAGCAGGGCGTTCTTGTAGTCGGCGATCAGATGAGTTAGCTCAGCCATCTATACAAGACAATAAATTAATAAATAAAAGTGATCAGGCAATGCAGTCTCATAGAATACACAACGCAATAGTAGTATACAATCCTTCCTAATAATATAAATGCGAAAGTAACAATGCCTGTCTGTCTCGCCTTCACGCCAAAACCACTGATCTGAATGAAATTTCGGTACACAGGCAGATTGTACCCCGGAAAAGGACTTCAAATAATTTAGTTCGAAGTTAGTTTTAGTAGAACTACGCGGGTGAAGCCGCGGGGCACAGCTAGTTCCAAATATAACTTTAATATAACGAACACTGACTAGGGGTGTCGATATAAGTAAGTATAATATCCCGTAACATAAGTACTTGTATGAAGTATAGTGGTTATTGTAAAGGGATAGGGTTGTACTAAGCTGATAGAGGTGGGGTTCAATATGATCATCGAAACAAAAGAACTTATATTACAAGATTAACACGACATTCTAGAAAAGAAACCTGCAGAAACACCTTCTTTACTAGAGAATAAGGGATGCTCCCCTAGTGAGATTTGTTTGCTATGTATGTATAAGTACTCTGATCTCGACTCATCTTTGACCCTGTCAAATAGTTTGCTGTGCCATTTATTTTTGAATAACTAAAAAGAGACGAAACGTCCCAAAAGATAATCTAGAATTATAATTCAAAGCCTTTGAACAAAGCAATAATTACATATAGATTTTAACATAATGCAATAAGTACAAAAATATCTAATATTGACCCTACTTGGGTACGGCAGTATGTAGAGCGGAGCGCGCCGATTTATCTTTATAGTTTTATAATTAAAATATTCATCAACGCTATAATAGAACTTATCTAATATTTATAGATTTATAAGTTATTACTGTCGCATTTTTTATTTTGTCTGGAATTTACTATATGTATTGATGGCCATAGAGTTAGCACCTGAAGTGTGCATGACGAGTCAAGAGTTAGTAGGGATTGCAATTTCCTTTTACTTTGAAGTAGAGAACACTTACTTTAGGCTTGTTAAGTGTGATCAGCATCTTGTGAACTGGACTGTGTGCGTCTTCAGCGTCTATGAGCATCATGAGATCGTCCTGCAACCCTCCGAACAGCCCGATAGAGTTAAGCGCGTATCTTCCTATATGCGCCATTGAAGCCAACTCTAGCACTGTGACGCCTTCTTCGGAGACGGCCAGCCATACCATCGATAGGTCGGGTTGTTTTATCTGAAATTATCATAAATCATAATCATAGAGATCGCTTTTAGCGATAAGACCGCCTTATGTGCCATGTTATTTGTTTGTTGTATTATTTTTGTGTTGTATTTTTGTGTTGTATTTTTGTGTTGTATTTTTGTGGTGACAATAAAGAAGTATTGTATTGTAATGTAATGGTAGCAGTAATAATCGCGTCTCTTTGAGAAAATACAGGGTTATTAGCTAGGGGTGTAGTAAGCCGTAAGGGGGTCACAATACACACCCTAATGAAGAACTTTCGCTATGGGGCCAACTCTCAAATCGAGAAAAAATAATCAGCTGTTTTATACATTTTGTTTGAACTTTTTGTATGGAACAGCTGATTTTTTGTCTCGAATTCAAACTTAGAGTTGTTCTTTAAGATGAGTATAGTGACCCTCTTTCGGCTTAGTACAATGTATGTATTTTAATTAGTTCTGACCAAACTTCTTTATAAAGGCTTTACAAATTTTTAGTCGCCTGTATTTTTTTATTCTCCCCAAAAAAGGGAAAGGATTGGTACGGCGCCATTAACCGATAGATTTCAATAATATTATGCAGAGCCATGCATACAAATATGAAAAATACACTAGTCAAGTATATTTTTTTATTTGACAGAATAATATTGCGGTTACTAGGCTTGGCTACTCCCAACAGTTCTATAGAACTGTGACATCATAAGTTTATGTTTCACATATTTTTACAGTTGCAGTTATTGATAGAATTTCTGAAAAATTAGAGCGACCACCGTGGGAACATTTTTTTTTATAGCTAAACCTTGATACAGAATGATGCGGCACGCTTGCCTAGAAGAAACCAATTCACTCGCTTTTCACAGTGTTATAAACGTACGAAATCGCGTAGTAGTATGTAATAACCATGTTCATGTTACTTATTATCATAGTATGAATTAATAAGAACTACAAATTTATCTAAACATTATGTTATCTTAAAGTTTTTATAAAGCGTTTTAAAACCAACCTAAAGTATTGTCACTTAGTTAATACGCGGAGTTCTACATGTAACTGTGTCATTATGATTAATAAAGAAGATTATAAATAAAAAATCAATCAGTTCGCTTGCGATTTGAAAATACCAAGATTACTATCGGGATATGTCATAATATTTTTTCTTTATTTCTTTATTTTTATAATGTAATGTATGCTGAAAGGCTTAGTATGGAGTTGTTTTGTTATTGTTCGATCTACTTGTATGTACACAGCCATGTTATGCATTAATAAATGAAATTGAAACATACCCTAGCTTGAAACAAGGTAGCTCCAAAGAAGGGCCACTTCCTAGTGCAGTTGAGATATATCCGTACGCAGTCCGCCGTGCTTCGACCTTTTAACGCTATCCACTTCGAACGCAGCTTCTCTTCTATATCTCTGAAATAAAAAAATAAATATTTCAAACAAGATTCTCTTTACTTTATTAATATTTCGATTTCTGTATACGGACACGGTTCGATTCCCGGCTGAGGCAATGTTCGAACGATGAGTTTGAATAATGTCTTTAGTTCTGGGTATATTGTGTAAGTGTTTGTGAATGTTGCATGGCATCCCCAACACAGGTTAAATCCTAGTGGGGAGCTATGACTGTGAAACGTTTATTTTGTAGAATATTTGTAAACATTTTTGTGTAGTCCCATTTTTTCTAATTTCTAGGTGTGTCACGTAGATAAATTGTAAACGAATAGACAAGTTGTTTTTAGGGTTACGGCTGTAGAGCTGCTGAATAATTTACCTGAGTTCTTCGTTGGAGAGCGGCGCGCGGTACCGGTAGGGATAGAATCTGTGCGCGAGCGGCTGGTTGTGATGCGCGTTCGAAGGCGAGTAGTCACCCATGTCCAGTTGAGCCATCAGAGCGCCGAGCTCCGCGGCCAGCTCGCGGGTCACAGGGAAACGACCCGCCACCACTGTCGGACAAGTTATTTTAATAAACAATCAAAATCTATCAACTCCACGTCAAATTCAACGAGTATTATCCACAATAACTATCAGCAATATAATATATCGGTTAAGAGTGTGCTAAGCCGAAAGGGAGTCGCAATACTCATCCTAAGCAACAACTTTCAATATCCGACCTACTATTATAAAATAATAGATTTAAAATGTTTTTTTGGTACGGGACGGTAATGAAAGTTGATCTTATAGACGAGCACAGTAACCTTCTTTGATAACCCCGTAATTAAATTAATTCATGACTGACTGATACTTTCTATGAATAAACGTAGAGCCTATACAGCTGAATCTATGGGCATGTCATTTGGAGGTTATATCCATAATAGGGTGGGTGAGTGTACTAAGAAAGGATTTTTGAAAATTCAACCCCGAAGGATTAATAGTGGAAATTGGATAGTGGCTTGACATTTCTTTGTTTTCAATTTTATTTCGCGGGCAATGTCGCAGGATATAACTACTAGTCAGAAACATACAAAGAAAGTAAACAAATAACAGCACCGTAGAAATATTAAAAAGGAAAACACAGTAGAAAACAATCTCCATAATTCATGGCTTGATAATGACGTATGAGTCAGGAGTACCTTACTTTACTAATAAGTCCTTTAACTTTAGGGGTTGTCCTCTTTGTCAAACAAAACAGACACAACACTAGAGATTATTATATCTTAACTTTAACATCTTATTAGGAATGGATATCTGTGAATTTCAATTAATTATTAAGGAATAAGTAAACGTGCTACATCTTCGATCGCATCTTAAGGTGAGATCGTGGTCAAAAGTTGCCTAGCTAGCTATAAAAAAAGCACATTTTGTGTATTGAAATTGTAACTGAAAATATTAAATTGTCACAGCTATTACCTTGTTGGTTGACCTGATAACAGAGCAGCAGTCGTTCCTTATCAGTCTCAGTCCGCACGGAGTTCTTAAAGTACAGCCTGTTCCTATACGTGAGTCGTATAACGCGCGAGTTCTCGAACTTTCCAGATCCTTTCTCTCGTAACGCCGTCTCCCACTTGGATATCACGTCGCATAACTGAAATGAGACAAATCATTAATACGTTAAACACTTACTACACTAAGAGAACACTACATTAAGAGAAGTGGGCGTATAGTTTTATGAATTGAATCATGTCAGAAATTACGATTGCTTTATGCATACTCAATCTGTCCAGCAGTGCGAGAGATATCTTTCAACAGCGAAAAGAAAAACTGCTTGTCAAATTTCGACCTCGCAAGTGACAAATGCTTTTTTTACTGACGTCGTAGCAAAACTTTTTATAATAATTGTTTAGAAGCGAGTTCGAAAAACCTTAACTGCTAAATCGTTAAACCTGTGTATCATCTTTAATTATTTTTTCTTTAATTTTGATGTACTTAGTGTCTCTCCCACAACTAAGACGAATCTATTGCACCACCGTAAGAATACGACAAGCCGTTTAGGCTCTAAGGCGTGCCAAAGAAATATACATACATACACTCGAAAAACATTACCCTCCTTCTTTCGCAGTCGGGTAAAAAAACGGAGAACGACCACATAACTTTTCAAGTACCTAATCAGTCCCTAAGCAGACATGCTTAGAAGAACCTAATGTTCGCCCTACAGAACTTCTCTATGCATAGTAAGTAATACATATTTCTGGGCGGTGGTAATTAACTAGGCTTAAACCTTGTGGTAAAAACACCGAGTGTAATCTTCTTCTCAGGCATATAATATCAGGCATAGGCTATAGTCCTTCCATAAAAAATCATCACTAAAGAACACAATATTTTGAAACTATTGCATGGCATATATCATTGTGTAAATGTGTATAATACAAGATATCCGTTTTATTCTCCAATAATAACAGGCGAGGAATATTCTTAGCTTACATAAACGAAAAGAATTATTTCGCTTTCTAATCTCGTACAAACACATGGCACAGAGACGTGGTCTTTAACTGTTGGCTTGTTAGATAAGCTCAAAGTTGTTTAGCGTGCAATGGAAACAGCTATGTTGCGAGTATCTTGGCGCGATAGAATCCGTAATGAGGTATTCGCCGAAGAACTGGAGTTGCCGACATAGCTCGTAGGATTTGCAAGCTGAAGTGGCAATGGGCTGGCCACATCGCTCGAAGAACCTATAACCGATGGGGAAGAAAGGTTCTTGAGTGGCTATCACGAACTGGAAGACGCAGCGTAGGAATGCCTTTCACTTAGTGGACCGACGACATAGTAAATCAGTAGTAACCAGTGGATGCAATTGGCAGCTTGTCGTTCGGAATGGCGTTCTAACGGGGAAGACTATGTTCAGCAGTGGACGTCTTCTGGCTGATGATGATGATGATTTCGATTTAGAACCCAGCTTGATCCCGACTAGGCTATTACGTCCGTAGTTCAATCGTCAAATGTTACCTTCTTATCAGGCTTGATGTGATGTTCTAGATCCTTCTCGATGGGGTCATCGCTGAATAACGCGAACCCTGACGCGGCGGACTCCCGACACCCCAGCTCTGTGCTGAGCGTCGATAAGAACTCTTCTACTGTTGTCGAACCGTCGAAACTTATCACCTACAGAAAAGAAAAGTTATGTACGTTTATAAATTTAATACGAATCAACCTGCGGCTAGGCTCGGGTTTCCCCTATGAAGGGGGTGTAGGCCATAGTCCACCACGTTGGCCAAATTACGGGTTGGGGACTTCACTTACCTTCGAAAGTTATTAAAACTTCTCCGACAAACAGGTTTCCTCACAATGTTTTCCTTCACCGTTTAAGCTTGTGGTAATTATTTATAATATGCACATGATCTTTACAAATAAGTTTACTAAATGTTCCAAATAAAAATATAACATAAATGTTCAAATATGGAGTAGAGGTAAAATTGTTACGAAATAGAAATATCATAGGGCGTCAAGGTTTTGTCAAATAATTTTCTTATATTATTTTTATCATTTAGCTAAGATCTGTTGATTTAAAAATGTGGTCTTCAAGAATATTACATTTTTTTCTTTAAATAGTGCTTAAAATTTAACTACATTTTGCACAACCAACAATATAACACCAGAAGGTAATGTGAGAGAAATGGAGATAATCACATTATAAGAGACATTACAGTACTAGTGGTTATAAACGTATCTCATTTTAATTATTTTTTACTGAGCGCCACGCGAACTCAGGTTTGTTTTATACCTGTGCTTGAAAGTCATTCAAGCAACAAAGGTATAAAAAGGTTTTGGAATTCATGTTTTGTACGTAGTATTTTTTTTTTGTGGTGAAACTCACCTGGTAGGTATTATTGAGCATGTGAACAGGAATGGCGTGCGGTAGACAATGGTGGTAGGGATTCTTGAGCAATATGGAGAGGACCTCCATACGTGACGGCTTGTCCTCTCGGCCGCCGTTGCGTATGGTACGCTCCAACGCGCGAGCACAGTACGCTGCGTATTTGCCGCATTCCGTTCTGAGGAATACCGATAAGGATAAAAATAAAATATATATGTTGCATACAAAAAAATTACAATTATAAAGAAAAGAGAGAATGTGAGTGATTTCATTTAATTCTTTAGAGGTTGAATTTCCAAACACAGTTTCTTAGTACATAACACCCTATAATGAATACACCCTCGAAATTCCATGTCTAATTTCAGTGGTTTAGGCTCTGTGTTGAGTGTGACCTGTCCGTCGGTCAGTCATCCGGTCAGGACTTATATCCTTCATATATCTAGATTAGGTTTAGAGATTCATAAGTTTTCAGCAGGCTTTCTAAGCTTTCTTACAACTTGTGCTCAAAATTGTATCTTGGATTTGGACTAGACGCCAAAATCTGAAACGAAAATAAAATTAATTACGATACTTACTTGGAGTCCGAATGCCTGCTGAGATGCAGCTTCAAGTACCACAGCAGCCGGTTGTTCCTCGGCACGAAGAGACTGACGGCCAGCGCTAACAGCTGCCATCCTTGCACAAAGCTATACGTGGGCGGGTTGCTCTTGCAGTCGACGGACAGTAATGGCGCCTGGAATAGTCCGCACTGTGAAGTACACCGTTACATGGGCCCCATGTTGAAGGTACTTCTAAAAATTATAAACTTAGACATCTCTTTCTATCGAAGGAAGTTGAAAAGAGACGGCATGGCTTTAGGACGCTTTGGTTTGTTTAGTAATGTTATTTTATGCCTCCAGAACTGGTGAACCAATATGTGATAGATTAAAATGAAACAGACGGTAACAATGCGCTAAAGAATAATGTATTTTCTCGAGATCATTTTAGGCGATAAGCTTGCAAAGGAAAAACTGTAGAAACTTGACGGTTCGTATATTTATCAGATGTTTTTAAAAAGCATCTCAGAAATGGCCTGACGTACAATAGCAACTTTAACTATTATTATGTTTTGATTGAGGTTTTTTTGTGTTAACAAAACAAAATCAAGCCTGCAAGTCAATGAGATCAAAGGTTTTATGGTCATTAATTTTAGATTGATGACACCCATCGTGAACACTTATCAAGTGCCGGTGTGCATACCGTCAAATTAGGTCAAAAGAGAGGTAAAGGTGGACAACCTCAATAAAACATATCAATCGAATTCATTTTAATTATAGACACTTGCCTTTCTCATACACTTTTTCTACAATCAAATACACAGTTAAATTTAATTTAATTGGCTTCAAAGGAGTTCGACGGATACTTACATACAACCAGAGCTTTACACAAGTACTTTGGTTCTCTACTTCTCAACAGCTCAAATAGATGAACCATGAAACGCTCTTCTGCTGTTTACCGACATATTTTCTTATATCTTATCGTTGGGCCAAATTATTTTGCTTTATTAAGAATGCTTAATTAAAGGAAAAACTGCGCTTTTAAAATTCACAAATAGAGCTACAGGTATATAGATCCTTGGCTTGTTAGCATTTATTTTTATTTCAATGTCAATGCCTAATTGACGTCTTACCTGTATGGAGACCATTCACAATCTAGCAGTCGAAGGCAATTAACAACCAAGATGCTTACGAATTTTCGAATCAACTTGAAAGACTATATATCGGCCTAGCTTTCTAAAATAAGTACAACTTAAGTAACTAATCCCTTTCTACATGGAGCAATATGAACCAGCGGTATTAGATTGCATAATTAGATCAGACTACAAATTATTAATTGTCCATTAGATGACCTTTGTTTTTTTTTTGACTAGGGAGATACATTCTAAAAGATACCCTACTAAAACCTACCTGGAAACCAACCTCTATAGACAAACTCACCGATGCCATCCATTAGTTGACCTAGATGAATAAAAAATCGCCTTTACTAACTAAAGCAGTCAATCCTCACCTGTATGGAGCTAGGTGAACCAGCTGCATTAGGTTGCACGTCCCCGCTCTTATTGTCACCGCCCACGGAAGAGGCGCCCGTGTCACAGGTGAACAGCGATTGTGTCGCGCACAGTAGCAGTTGCTGTACAAATGAAATGTTGGCGTTTCGGACACACTGGGGACTAGCCAAATTGTACTCTTTGCTTCTGGGATAGAGTGTACTTTGGAGTGGCATTTAGCATCTATAAGGGTCTGTCTATGCAAGTTTACGGGTTAGGCAGAATGTAATTTGTTTTCGTACTTGGGAGTGTGGGGCTTTATGACTAGCGTTTGGAAGTTGTCACTTTTGTGTTTACTGGAATGGGTAACTTTTACTTGGATTTTGTGACATATATAGGAGTCATACCAGGAAATGTATGTCGAAGAGTAGTGTCACGTGGTTTGTTTGGAAATTATCACTGTTGCTCAATTACTCCTTTACGGTTGTGTGCACTAAAAACCTTCTTTTGTACTTTTTGCTTAAAAATTTTATACTCCACAGACTTCATAGTCCCTGATATTTTTTACGTACAGATATTAACTAAAATTTAACAGCAATTTTATAGATTTAAAGAAGTCAAATAAACTACTTATATATTTGTACTTCGAAATTTAGTATAAGTAAGTCAGCATCGTCGCTATTCATCGCTAAGGATTAATCACTAAAGAAGAAAAAAAACACTACAATATTTACAATAAAAACTATCCAATATTCCATAATAATAAGTTAGTGAGTGTATGTGCAAAATACTTGCTAGTTTATAGCGTAGACGATTTGTGCTGTCTAGGTAAAGTTTTATGATAGCGTCCCATGAAACCTAGGTCACCGTGAATTAATAATATTTACAAAAATATCTGTTAACTTATTTGTAAATTGCTACTGAATAATGAAAAATTCATAAATATCACCAGTTCATCCAGTACACACTTATTCCGTGCGATCTCTATATATATAAAAATGAATCCCTATATCCCTTGGTCAAGTCATCACGCGACAACGGCTGGACAGATTTCACAATTTTTTTTTGTTGTGTTTGTTATTGTTAGGAGAAGGTTGTTATGACAGAAATATATATATATACATATATAAAAATGAATCCGTTTGTTTCACTGAAACTCGAGAACGGCTGGGCCGATATAGCTGATTTTAGTCTTGAAATGTTTGTCGTACTCCAGGGAAGGTTTAAAAGGTGAGAAACATATATAACTACTAGGCGGCACGAAGTTCGACGAGTCAGCTAGTTTTGAATAATAATTTCTTTAACCTTTGTTTTGAAGATATCTTTTATAGACCTCATCCTGAAACACGCAGCGCTCCTAACATTCCAATGCGGGTTGTAGACCAAAAACTTAAGATACTCATTTTAGCTTAGCTGAAGCAGTTTTCATTCATATACAAAACTATGCTCTTTCGGATATCTCCTTTTGTAAAAGTTTTATACATTCTCTACGGTTGCGGGTGTCTGACTTAACCTTCAATTAGCCTTGAAACTACGTCCGTCCAAAATAAAACAATTAGATTTTTTTATTTTGACTATCTTTCTTCATGTCAGAGGCAAAAAAAAAACAACTGCTAGACTGGGAGCAGTTTAACTTCTTAAGGCATTGGATACGTGATTGTATAGTGGTATTTACAACTGATCGCTACCGTAGCTGTAATGACTATGCATTAAGCTTAAGAAACTGAATACCAACATCCATTACGGCAGACGCCGCGCCGATAGAACTTTTTCATTTACTTTGATTTCATCAAATCGCTGAAGTGTGAACAGATTTAGATAAAATATACCCGGGATCATTACAGAAGTATATATGACTATACAAACAAAAATAAATTCAAATCCATCCAGCCGTCTCCGAGAAATCAGGCAAGAAATTCGGAAGTAGATAATTATAAGGCAATGCTGCGTAGCATTGCCTTATCATGCCTTTAGCAATCATTCATCAATGTCGCTACACTCATAGAACTAGATGTAAATTTTCTATTAATCAATACTACCCCAATGCTGGACAAAAGTCTCCCTGATATTTTCTACATTCCCTGTGCCAGTCCTGTCATAATGCATTAGAATCGGGACACTATCGAACTAATAAGAATTTGCCATCGTTAAAAATATTTACATACTTACCTGTTAAACTAAAATGAACTATATCTAAATGATTATAGAGTTTAAATATGGATAAACAGTCTAAAAACTTGCAACATCAACCTGTAATTACGAAGGAGATCCAACAGTGCGAGGAAACACTAGCTATGACAGATTATATGAATGATAAACAACAAAAAATTACATTCCCTAAAACTATAGGACGGGGGTAACAACATTCTCCAAAAGAAAAATAATAAACATGAAAAAGAACCGGGAAAAATTTACACCAACATTCCATTTGAAAATATTGCAACGAAACCATTTTTGTGTTGTGGCAACATTCCGCGTATTTGAAAATTTAAATTGAAACCTGCGTTTCGCGAGTGCTCTTAATGTTGCCAGAACACAAAGATCAAATTGGAATAATTTGTTCCAATGTCTTACCACTTTTCACGTAAATATTACGCCATAATTTAAAGATATTCCAATGAAGCCAATAAATTGTCACATGTACGATTCCAAATTGATCATCCACGACTATAAAAGCTCTTATTATTTTTTATATACAGCAACACATAGAGCTTACACTTACAATTTATGGTTATATACTATGGTTTGTTAGTGTATAATTATTTATTTATTTATAAATATAATCATATTTGAAGCTTTATACTACATTGTGCTCTTTTTTTAGGTCTCTCAACATTTAATAGCAGCTCTAAAAGTGTCTATCTCGTTTTTTCATTTTAAAAAAGATACTATGGAGACACTTTTAACTGTTATATTTGTTCGATAAATTTCGTTACAATCGATATCGCTACCATGAAATATGTACAAAAGATTATATGCAAAAAATATCAAAAATATGTGGAAAAAAAAATAGCTAAATATGTCTTATAACGATATTTAAGTGATGCCTCATTCACGCAAGTCAACATAGACAAAACATGATTTATCTCTTTCTCCCGCACATAAATCGTTCGTAATGAAGAGACGAAAACCATTTCACATTTGTCTATTGAGAATTCGTGAAAAAGTTATAATAATCTACGAAGAGTAATAGTTGACTATAGTTTGTTCTGTATAGACTATAGTTTGTTGAGTGTATATTTAACAACATTTATATGTGATTATGAATACCAGAATGTATGAGAAAAGCATCGAAGCGTCCGTAAGCTAAAGCCGTTGCGAATTTAAAGCAATATTACGTGTTACAGTGCGTTTCATTTTGAAACTTATGTCTTGAGTCAGAAAGTTTATTTTAATAACAGCTTTCAGCATTTATAAACTTTAGAACTAACCTTTATTAGGATATTGTTGTACCCATTATGAAGAGCAAAAAAACGCTTTAAATCTATTTGGTGAAGTTCTACAGCTTTACTGACTCAAGGTATAAGTTTCATAATGAAATTTCAGTATTCATTTCAGTTTATAACCAGAAGCCATGCTACATTGGCTCTAGGTATTCGTGACGGCAAAAATAAAATCGTAATTTACACAAGTGCTTTTTACATCAATTTTTTTTTATGTTACTAAACATATAGATTTGCGTTACAAAAATCGTCCTTACTGAGTATACTTTAGTGTTTATAATTGCTTGTAAAACGCACTTGTTAATACATGAAAACGAAGTTTTGTATTCATGTAGACTACATTAAAGTGGGATCAGACTTACTTATGCCAGCAAACCTAGAATTTTGATATATCTTCACTCTGTCCTTGCACTGTTTCAGTCTTTCGAATATTTAAATACAGTAAATATATTTGTGAATAAATTGACTTCAACATAATGTTGCGACCAAACTCTGTAAACGTTCCGCAAAATATGAATTGCGAACTAAATAAATTTTCATACATAAAAATTGAGATTACCGTTTATATATTTCATGTATAAAAAATTATGAGGGCCGATACATTTTTTTTTTTATTAAATCTCTGTAGCCGATTTTTATTCCCAAAAATACTCCACATTTCATAACTTTCGAAAGAATAGAATAGTACAAGAAAGGCGCGAATATGCAAAATTTTGTCTTTCACACAAAATAATTTTTTTTTTTTTCTATGTATTTTTAAATGGATCAATTACTCTATGTATACTAAAAACATGTAACATTTAAAAACGATCTCGTCTGTATGAGACGAGTCGTATACGTACACAATGACGTCACACCCACTGAAACGCTCATGGTACGATTGGAGGGATTCGAAGAAAAAAAACTCTTTTCAAATTGTATAAGTAGGAGAGAGAAGACATACTCGTACTCGAAAGTTATATTTTCTAGTTTCATCGTTTGTGTGTTTGTAAAAACTGTGGTTAATTTTCGGTATAAATCCAAACTATATTTTAAAATTTAGATGTCACGTCATTACTCTTTGAAATGAAGTACATGAAAAAACAACTACATTATTAACCATTAATAAATTTATAAAAAACTTGATAACTGGCGCAATACAAAGAGTGTGGTGGCCCATCAACAAAAAAAATATTATAAACACGTGGGGGCCAATAATCTCCAACGAAAACCTCCGCACGCACCTGACAAAAAATAAACAAAACGAAAACAGTCGATAACCAGCACTTACATTCTTAAGCTTAGCCGCTTTAAGCCTATCCCTGCGCGTGGGTGCGCCTACCTGCACGCCGTGCTTAGAGTGCGTGTGCGGGCTGGTCTGTCGCGCCAGCGCCGACGCGAGCTCGTCCTGCAGCTCCAACACTTCGAGGCACTGTTGCAGCGCGTTCTGAGCTAGGACCACGTGGTAGTCTATGCCGGCGTGCTCCACGCACACTGACATGAATAATTGCACGCACTGTATTTAAAAAAAAAACAAATATACATTAAAAAATTAGATAGACAAAAATAATTTTATTCTTGACGTGATGTGAAGTTCCACCTCGTCGTACCGCTAAACATAAACTTTTGTAGGTAGAAAAGCGCCCCTACCAATGCTATATTATACTAAACTGTACTAAGCTCAAAAAGAACACTCAGCTCAACTCCAACTCTTAAGGAACTACTTTCAATATGAAAAAAGAAACCAGCTGTTCCATACAAAAAGTTGATCGGTCGTTAACAAAATGTATGGAACAGCTGATTTTGTTTTCGCGAAATTAAGAGTTGGTCCTATATTGAAAGTTGTTTCTTAGGATGAGTATAGCGACCTCTAACCGATAAACCTGTATTTAGACCTGCACCAAACTTCCACACAAATAAACCATTCAATCATTCACTCATTTCAATCGCCGTGAACTGTTCTTGTAGCTTGTTTACTTTTACAGTTAGAACTTTCAAAATTTTATTTGACTTGTCACTGCAAATTAAATAAAATTAATTATAATTAAAAAAAAATCTCTCGCGCTCCTTGTGACATTGTGAGTGAGTGAGTGCCCTAAGTGACACAGTTAAAATAAGTCGTGTAAATGTACGTACTTTAAACAGTTTGAGCGCTTCAGCTTGCAAAGCTTCAGAATTGAGTGACGTAAGCGGTGACGTGATGTTTTCTTTAGAGTACAGCAATGTCGGATGTCTCCATAGCACGCAATCTGGAATTTAACAATATATACGTATTAAACGAATAACAGATACCTTGGAGCTTATCTAAACTATTATAGAGTTATAGGTACGTATATTTTACAAGTATATGAGATGTCCTTAATTTTATTGGTGTCAGTTATTTCACTCGCTCGTTTCATTTATTTCACTCATTCGTTGCATTCATTACACTCATTCTTTTCGTTCAGTCCACTGACATATTTCATTTAATCGTACCTCGTTATAACCGTTATTATGTATGGTACAGTAATAGTTCGTCAATCTCCATCAGTTTTGGCATTAGTTATTCGAAATGCATGCATTGAATACGCCGACTGGACTAGTCGGCTGATCACAACAGTCAGATGGTACAGCGAGACTGTCTGCTTTGCACTTGAATTACATATACTTCGGAGTTTGGTTTAACAATTATATTCAAGATACTTTGATATACAATTCCGTGATACTTTAATGTTATTAGTATCATTCATTTTACCCACTCAATTCATTCAGTGCACTGACACGTTTCATTCATGTTACACATTTTCTTCGCTCGTTCATTTCATTCGGTCATTGCTCTTTTCATATACCAGTAACGCTCGTGTATAAGGATACTCACTAGGGTCCCCGTCTGTCTCCATCAGTTTCTGCACTAGTTGTTCGAAGTGCGTGCCCTGACTCAGTCCTCCGCCGCTCACAACGGTCAGGTGGTATAGCCACGAGTCTTTGTCTGCTTTGCACTCGAACAACAGATATGTTGGGCCCTGGAACGTAAACATAGAAATAATGTGAATGTAAGAACCGTTGTTTTTTATTTAGTCTAAAATTATACTTTCAAAGAAAAACACAATGGACTTCAATACGGTAGGCGCATATGTCTATTTTTCTTATTTTGAATTACATACGAAATTAAATGCTACTAGACCAATTTTTATGTAGGGCCTATAAAGTATATACTTTAAAATTCAAATTAAAGCTACTTTTTTAAATTTGGCCTTTTTATTGCTTAAATATTGGGGAACATCTATATACATATACCTATAAAAATTAACCTCTTAATTCTCCCTAGTCACAATCTTGAGAACGGCTTTACCGATTTCATTTATCATTTTCTCAAATATTTACTAATACTTCGTAGAAGGCTCTTTAAAAAAAATAAGAAAATTGCGCATAAAATTTGAAATTTGAATAAAACTGAACTATATATCAACCCAGCATTATATAGGTACTCTTTGTTGAGCAAGTTTAAAATAACTATCAGTTATTGTTTAATGACAGAACAACGTTCGGCGGGACAGTGAATATAAGGATACGGGTTTTCACTTGTACCTGACTGTTGGAAATGTCGAACTTTAGTTTCGTTCGCATCCGGTGAACTTCATCAGGGATGAAATGAGTGGTTCGTGTCATCGTTAAAGACAAACCGTTGAAAACCCGCATTCTTAAACCAAATGAATCTAACACGCGTTAGTTTTCTAAATAAAACGGCTAGTATACATAAAATAAATTGACGAATTTAGAAATCCCTTTTCTGAAATCGATAAAAAATTCGACGAAGCAATCACAAATATATAAATAATGTGTGTACCACTTGATGTTGTGGATATATCGCGACTGTGAGATGGTTCCTCGCGTCATCGTTCTTCTCCTCCGAGTCCGAGTCGGACACGTGCTCGACGTCCTCCACGCGTGCGTCTCGCATGTTGATCTGTCCCGTTGGGTTCTGGCAAAAAAAAAAACGATTTTTTTACTGGACTGCGAAAGAAGGAGGGTTATGTTAAGTGTATGTAATATGTATGTATATTTCTTTGGCACGCGCTAGAGCCTAAACGGCTTGTCGTATTTTTGTGCGAGTGGTGTCAATAGATTCGTCTTTGTCGTGAGAGTGACACTATGTATATAAAAAAATTACGGATTATAGCGGCAAAATATATTTTCTAAAAAAAAATGTTTTCAAAATACATAGAGAGTGGTATTACGGCAGGCGCCGATAGAATGTTTTCAGTTATTTCGATAAAATAAAACGTCTTGACCATACATTTTGTTTTTTCAAGTCAGTCCACCTGTCTCCGAGAAATCAGGTAACAAATATAAATAAATGCAGTCGAATTAAGTACCAATTCATTTTTAAAGTCGGTAGAAAACATTAAATATAAATTCATTTTTATGTATTAGATTTTTTTGAACAAAAGCAATTTAAAAAAAAATAAAAAAAATTGTACTCTCCTAGAACTAGAGAACGCGTGCATCTAACTACAGAAAGTTTCTGCCAAAAATTCTAGAACACTGGTGGTAAATTTGAGAGCAATATCCTAATCGAAAAATGTTTCCTCAGTAACTGACCTGGTCTCCTGGTGACTTGAAGTAAAGAAACATCTTCCCTATGAGGACACACCAGCTTTTCTTCGCGTGGCCATTCTTGACCTTCGTAAGCCAGCCTTGGATCGTGGGCTTATTGTCTTCCTTGCTTAGAAGGAGTTTGGTGGCGTTTCGCCTTTGGACGTTCTGAAATACAACAATATATTTCAATATGAAAGCGATGGGAATGCATCAGTTACAGTCAATGTTGACTTCTTGTTCAAGTAAACAGTTGCTCTGTGGCAAAACATTTTCAATAATATTGTAATGATGAAATGTAGAACTATTACGAAGTAAACTATTAAATATACACTAAGTGCTAAGAGGTCAATGATAACCTGGCAAACTATAACAGCCGAACTTCAAAATAAGTAGAGACAGAGGTAGTTCTTTCCGATTGGGACTCACAGCTAAAAACAATAAAATGTCACAAAATAAAAACATTAAATAGCTTAAAGACAGAGATTTCACCTGCAGTACTCTAATCCAGTCCTCCATAGTAGCGATGCTATCAGCAGTGAGGTAGTAGCTCCTACTGCCGGTGAATATCTCGAATGTAGCAGCCCCTTCGTTGCGAGATATCTTGCAAGCCTCACCCAGACCGATCTGACCCTGAGGCTTACGATTCACCTCCGATTGGGACTTCCAGTACGATAGTGTACCGTTCTTAAGGACGAACCTGTAAAGGGATTGTGTTAGAGTCTTCCTCCTTAGGCATTATTAGCTAAAATATCCACGTAAAAACTTCTACTATTGTAGATCGTAGGCACGACATTAATATAGAAAAGTCTTATATATAAATAGCACTGAAACCCCACTAATAAGTTTTCCCCTTACAGCCTGGCCCCCTTACTCAGGAACATACCGGACTAGCGAGTAGTAAATGGGATTGGGGGATATAGTTACTTTATCCTCTCACAAGGTGGCCACTCTTCTCTAAGGCATTACGTCGTCTCAGCGAGTCATTGCGGGAGGGGCTCGACAAAAAAACATATTGTCATTGTAAATACGCTTACCATATTTTACGCCACATTTTCAGCTTGCCTCCTAACTTGGTAAGACGGCCACTCTTCTTAAAGACGTTATCTCAGTGACGTATGTTGTCTTAGCAAATCAGTATCGATCAGGCCTTAATAATGCTAAAGATATAATCTATTAACAACCCCACAGGGTTATAAATAGATTATTTATATATTATGCCGTTTGTGGCATATTAAAAACACTTACCATCTTTTCCGCCACGTTTTCAGCTTGCCTCCCAACTTGGCAAGATGGCCACTCTTCTCCAAAGCGTCGTGTCGTCTCGGCGAGTCGGTGGCGGGCGGGGCTCGACATAAAGACGCTAAAGATGGCGACGCGGTACTGTCGCAGGAAACTGCGTCAGGCGGGATCGCGTAGTCATCCGACATGCCGGATTCGAATGACGTGTCTGTTTGGAAGTAAGGATAACATTTATGTGATGGAAAATAAGTTAATTAAGGAGTAACACTAAAATAAGTTAAACAAAGTAAATATTAAGTTTAACTGATCACTTAACGAAGTTTAACTGGTACATCAATGATAGTAAATCGTTTGGCTCTCAAACGAAAGGGCACGGTTTCAAACTCAGGTTTAGGCATGAACTTCTAATAATGGTTATTCCCTCGTGTACATTTCGACGAATTAACCGACGAGCCTCGTTCATTTTTGATGTCGGTTAAAATACATGTCATCCAGTCTTTGATTTTAGTACGCTGATACGGTACGCTATAGGGTCATTCAATAACTTTGAAAACGCGTTGAGCTACTTTTATGTACCTACCTATAATTATTGGTTTCATTTATATGATAGTAGATAGGTATAGCTAATAGCTGAAAATTATATCATACATATTAATAGTTCTCTATAGTAAAAGACATTGATAATGACAGGTAAACTTTCATGTCCAACAGCAGAGTATATCATCATGTTATGAATATTTAACTTAATTGTGTCTACAATATTGATGGTATCATGGACTAGACACCTTGTACAAGGACACTTATTTAAGTCAAAGTTTTAGGGTTGTCAAGATTTCAGTGTACTACTTTATACTTTATGCGACGAAACATTATATAAATGCCATGTTTAAGGCCTAGGAGCTCTTTGTTTCTCAAAAACACAACGGAGGAATAAAAATGAGTGAATTCAGTAAAGTAACATTTAATGTCACTACATAAAAAACAGTTGCTTAATATCGTAGATCAATTATTACGTACCTACGCTGTCTGATATTTTTGAAATAGCTCTTTGTTTTTAAGAGTTTCGAAGAATTATTCAATTATTTTTGGATCATACGCTCTTTCTAGTTCTTGAAATGCGCCCCTAAAAAGTAACCAGTTAACGAGTGAATGCTTTTATAAATAAAAATGAAATGTATTTTAGATAAATCTGTCAGAAAAGTAGTCACACATAATTTTTTTATGTTAGGGTTTACTTATTTCATTTCTATTTTATACTTAAGAGCTTCGACACACCCCTTGACATCGACAACCAATTATAAAGAACCTTGTACATATCTTATATAAAAACTAACAAAAGATAACTAACTATCCAATGCTTTTGTATTACTTGTAACTGACACACCACTTCAGAATAAAACTATCAGAGGTAACCTTGTATTTTAACAAGACATATATTTAAGAGTATGAGTCTTTTAAACAAAGTAGTACTCGTAACAGGCGGAAGCTCAGGAATCGGCGCATCTATAGCCATCCTTTTCTCTCAACATGGAGCCAACGTCGCAATCGTCGGTAGAAACGAGGCAAAACTATACGACGTCGCCGAAAAATGTTCACGAAAACCTTTAATAATCCAAGGTGACGTATCTGTCGAAGAAAATGCAAAAAGAATAATTGAAGAAACTGTTGATAAATTTGGAAGGATCGATATTTTGGTCAACAACGCCGGAATCGTAAGATACAGTCATATTGAAGACGAAAATATTTTGCAAACATACGACGAAGTCATGTGTACAAATGTACGCGCAGTCGTGAATCTGACAAACCTAGCCATTCCTTACTTAATTGCAAACAAAGGTAATATTGTAAACATATCCAGCACCGGAGGAAAGAGCGTAGTACCTACAATGCTAATCTACTCCGTTTCCAAGGCGGCTTTGAACCATTTCTCCAAAGCAATTGCCATGGAATTAACGGACAGAGGAGTAAGAGTGAATACTATAAGTCCTGGTCCAGTTCGTACAGACGTTTTAGTGAATGCCAATGATGAAACTCCATGGGAAGTTTATGAGAAAATTTCGCCGTTGGGTAAGATATGCGAGCCTGAAGAGATAGCGGAATTGGCGTTGTTTTTGGCCAGCGACAAAGGAAAGAGCATTACTGGAGCTAATTTTGTTATTGATAATGGTATGCTGGTGAAAAAGTAGATGACTCTATTCATAATAGATTAAATATGTCGATCTTTGGTTTTTGCACTCTCTAGTAATTTTATTTAGCAGATATTAGTCCTGATTAAAACAATAACACAATATAAATATTCTTTATTTTAATCCTTGTCATAGTTACGAAAATTTGAGTGTTCAACTTTACGGAATGATTGTATAATCTGTGTATTACTAGACTCTCTTAAATACCTGCTCAGCTGCAACCTTCACTTCTTGGTGTACTGCTTGGCAATTTTTTTTAGACAACGATAATTCGTCTCGTATATAGCTAATATGCGGTAAAATTTGGCTAGAAAAAGGAACAAGGCACAATTCGCTTCATTATCTCTTGGTTTGCTTGCTCAGCAACCTACTGCTCGATATCTTCGCGGGACTTACGGCTGCTGCTAAGTTTGACACTCTACGAGAGACTGCTTGCACTGAAGCTGGTGTCAGAGGAGCTGCACTGTCCGTTAGCACTATTTGTAAACTAGTGCATACAAGTTAACTTACCTCTGGTCTTGCTTTGCTTGCTCGGCGATCCACTACTCGATCTCTTCGCGGGACTCAGACTGCTGCTAGTCTTGACACTCTTCGAGGGGCTGCTTGCACTGAGGCTGGTGTCAGAGGAGCTGCACTGTCCGTTGGCACTGTTTGTGAGGACTAGAGCATGCGCGTGGTTCGGAGTCTGTTGAATCGACGCTGGCAGCACGTTGGTTAGGTTCACGTTGTTGATTGGCATTTGTGAGGTTTGTGCACCTGTGAAAGAAAGTTAGTTTTCACATGGTTTACAAGTACAAAAAAAGTTATAATTAACGTGAATATCATGTTGTTGTTGTTAGCCTGTAGTGTCCCACTGCTGCGCAAAGGCCTCCCCTCGATTTTTCCATATCTGTCGATTTTGTGCAGCGTGTTACCAGTTGGTGTCAAATCAAATCACATCAGTGGTGAATATCATAATCCTAAATTATTTGTTTTCTAAGTAAGAACCGTGTGGAACGACCATAAGACCCGTGGTTTTACATTGATGGTACAAACCTGCTAATTGTTGTCCACTGATAACAAATTAACAAGAAACTAGCACCAAAATTCACACAAAAAGATGTTCGTATCGTACTATTTGAGTAATATACTTTAGGAAAACATGCTTCAAGGCGAACTAATCACTAACAAAGCCTTATTGTACAAACATACAGTACGGACGGCCACGTTGCTCAAAGAGCTACTGTATATAATAGTTCGCAGTAGATAATATAATAAAACAATGGGGATATTATAATTGTTCAATGCATAATGCTATTGTTTCGTGTTATTTGTGTTTGGTATCTTGCAATTTGGACAGTTTATTTAGATATTTCTTAAGAAGGCGTTATTTTTTTTTTAATTCGGAATTCCTTTCACGTTTCACTTCACGTTCGACTTTTGTTACCAATAGAATAACATCAATGTAGTCTATTAAAATTAAACACACGTGAGCATAACTCGAAACAACTGTATCGACTTTGAAAAAAAAAATAAAAGAAAGAAAAGCTATTTATTTGATCCAAAAACTATATTACCATAAAGTACTCGATAAATAATAGCTCGACAAAGTTTTCTAGCACAATACGCTCCAACTCAGTATAATGGCGGTTGTAATTAGGTAGCGAATTTATGAAATTGATTACCACCTTCTTCTTGGGAAAGTATACATACCGTATGAGTTATTGACAAGCTGATGGTGGGGCGTGTTGTGATGATGCGCCAGTGACTCCTCGCCGTCCGACGAGTCGTCAGAGGAGTCACCAGTGAACGGCATCGACCGGATCTGACTGGCTCGCTGCAACAATATATACGTATAGACTTTAGTACCTACCACTAGACTATGGAAACTAATACATTGACCTTTTTTTTCATAAATTTGCACATTGGGCAGGCTAAAGGCATTAAAGCACACATCACACATTATCTTTAGTTACCACTTTATTCTTAGTCACTTTAGTAAATGAAATGGGATGAAATACATTTATTTTTATATAAATTGAATGAAATATATTTATTCCAAACTTTCGTCCATAGTATGAACTATACCAAACACATCTATATATATATATATTACTGAATCCCTATATCCCTTGGTCACGCCATCACGCGTGAACGGCTGGACCGATTTACTTTTTCTTTGTTGTGTTTGTTATTGTCAGGAGAAGGTTGTTATGACAGAAAATTTTAAGAAAAATATGATAATAAATCCGTTTGTTTCACTAGAACTCGAGAACGGCTGGACCGATATTTTAGTCTTGAAATTATTGTCGTACAATACATAACTGATAGGCGGTGCGAAGTACGGCGGGTCAGCTAGTTATAAAATAAAATTGATGTATTCTGCTAAGTTATAGGCGGTATATCTAAGTATAAAGCGGTGGAAACTTTTGCTATGGAGATTGCCCGTGAACACATAAACCATGTTATATCGTGTACTTATATCTAGCCCACGTGCACATAAACAAGAAATATCCACTATAATTACACATCAATACCTGAGGAATCACTAGTTTTATATTAATACAATATTAATAGATTTATTATTAGTAAAAAATTGGATGCTATTTACGAGTATCCTAGGTTCACTCCAATAATGCTCACATTGATCTATAAATTGTACCGCCCGTCACAAATGTCAAAATTGACACAATAGATACGCGTAAATCACCTTTTTGCGTAAATAACATGGAATATTTTGATTAGAAATTAATTTTGTACGCTGCGTTAAGTTACGTTGTTTTGAATTTGATTGATATATTAAAGATTAATAGCCCCTAACGCATTTATGGTATCATGTAGACTGTCCTGGCCAGAGGTCCATACATTTTTGAAACAACCTATTTTAATATCACTTACCCCTTTAACAGTAGCGTAGACAGGCACAGAGATGTCTTGGTAGCTGGTCGACTCGTGCATCGGTCTGGGACACGGCGGCGGACTCAGCTCCTCTTCTACAGATTGTTGTAGCCCATCGTCTGCCACCTACAATATAAAATAATAAATATGTTTAGAAGGAAGCCAAAAACAATATTTTTGATAGTTTGTAACGACCTAGTTATTTTATTAGTGATTCATTTATTTTTATTCATTTGCACAAACACAGTAATAGCATCATGTCATGGCAGTAAGAACCAAGGCGATACTGAACTAAACCATTTTATTAAACATGAATTTTTAAATACAAAATAATAGTGATTTAGTGATAGATAATTATTAATTCAAATGTAATAAGACTTGCCTGGAACAAATGTTATTTAAGGTCAAAAAATATTACTTTACTCTAAGGTGGCTTAGGAAGATGCACGATACACCCGTAGCGTGACGTCAGTGCATGGATCCTCGCACCCACAGTGAATAAGAAATTAATAATGAACGTTAAATGCTTGATATAGAACGAAATAGAGAATACTAATAGGTACTCGATAAAGAAGTACAAATACTTGGACAGTGTGACTGGCCGGTTGGGGCAGTTAGTAGCAACCCTGCCTTTTGCGCCGCTGCTCCCGGGTTCGATCCCCGGACAGGTGTGTGTATGAACATGTCTGTGTGACCTGTCTCTGGGTGTTTATTACGTATATAAGTTTGTATTTCAATCATCAGGTTACCATAGCACAGGCATTGCTAGAATGGGACCTGAACACGTTGTGTGAAAAAAAAACACACACCTGACAGAAAGAGCAAATACCTGATAATTTATTTACCGTATTTGATATTTGCATGGTGATAGGACGTTTTCAGATGTTTACCTGGCTAGTTATCACCCTCAATATGATAAAATCTGTCGCCATGCAAGCACCTAACGGCGTGTTGCGTTAGCCTTCCTTTAGAGCCAACCTATTTCAGAACTAAGCATGCTCCATCTCGGTCCAGAGTATCGCTGACTTTCTTAGACGTGCGAGCTAGTGTTCAAATACGACTAACTGCCACACGACAATGAACCTTACAAGCTAGTCAATAAAGTAGTGATTACTTGGTAGATCTTAGCCTCTCAGCTGGAGAACCTGTGCAGCGGAGGCGAGGGCAATGGTCTAATAACAGTCTTACTGCCAAACGACAATGAACCTTCAAAGCTAGTCAATAAAGTAGTTATTACCTGGTATATCTTAGCCTCCCAGCTGGAGAACCTATGCAGCGGAGGCGAGGGCAATGGTCTAATAACAGTCTTACTGCCAAACGACAATGAACCTTACAAGCTAGTCAATAAAGTAGTTATTACCTGGTAGATCTTAGCTTCCCAGCTGGGGAACCTGTGCAGCGGAGGCGTGGGAGGTCGCGGTTGCTCCGAGGTACAGCTTTCGCCGGTGGACGAGCCGCCGCGACTGTTGCCTTGGATGATCACGTTTACTGGACCTTGCCACGCCGGGGTGCGTTCTGAATGGAAAGGGGAGATAACAATGTAGGGTTATAGTTTAAGGTGTACTGACCCTAAAGGAGATCACTAATTACAATTAACTATTTGCAATACCGAAATTAATACAAAATACAAGGACAAAAATCTGCTGCTTCATAGATTTTGTTGATAGCCGGTAAACTTTTGTATAAATTAACAGTAGTTGTTGTTTATTGAAGACAGCACAGATCCAAATTGTATTTTTTGTTTTCAAAGATACAAATAATTTTTAGTAAAGTCCAGCATAGTTCATAAAAATTTATATAAGTGTAGAGTTGTACAGGTTGCCTGCTGATTGCAATTTGATTTAAATATTACCTTGTTATAAGTATTGTTATAAAGTTACCCGCATTGATACAAATTAAAACTAGTGTTATGCTATGTGTTAATGCAGGGTATAAGCCATCTCCGTACCAAATTTCATCCAAAGCGGTTCGTCAGTTTTTGCGTGAAACAGTAACAAACATACACACATACATTCTAGCAAACTTTCGCGTTTTTAATATTAGTAGGATAGTAATTATATTAACCTCTGCTTGGCGTGTATATTTCTGCGTAGTCATGTGTCGTGTCGCCGTCTGTCGACGTGTTAGGAGTTGTTGGCAACACCACCAAGTTTTCCACTGCACACTGAAAATATACAAAATATACATTTTATCAACGATCCATAGATCTATTTTTTTCTTGAATTTAGATTTGGTCCCTGTTTCAGTTTCAGCTGCAGTGTTTATTACATAGTGAAAGTTGTTCCTTATGATGAGTTTAGTGACTCCCTTTCGGCTTAGTACACCCCTAACGGATAACACTGTATAGTCTGTCTGTGTTCACATATCATTGTAATCTCATTATATATAGCCATTGAGTTCTATATATCATTGGACAGTAGTAAAGCAGGATCCTAACTAACTTTATCTTAAATAGCAAACGCACCAGTACTTTTGTACTGATACAGTTATGTGTTGCTTTTAAAATCAAAAACGAATTTAAAATCAAAAACGAAAAGGAAACACCGAGATTTAACACCATGTTTTATGGTTTTACATAATTGTCATTCTCAAACTGTATTGATGCCTACCGCCAAGTCATCAGCCAGTAGGCTCGCCGCGGTCCTCTCGTCCAAAGTTCGGTTCATGGTGGTGGCAGCACTGACCGGAGGGACAGTATTCGCTATGCTGGTAGTACCGATCGACAGGTTTCTTCTGTGCCTCACTGGCGTACTATAGTGAGGTTCCGATGAGGTAATTGGTAGCTGCAAGGGAGAAATGTTGAAATTTTAATACTTTTAAAAGTATTTTATATTTATATATTTGTATTGAGAGTTGTTAAGTTGTTAGTGTAATATTTTAAGGCCTCTTTAATATTATGTAATTATCTTGTACGTGCTTGGTTGCCTGGAAGAGATCGCTTTAAGCGATAAGGCCGCCGTTTAAAAACTAGAATATGTTTACAATTTTTTCTATGTAATTTATTTATTGTTAAACTGGTTTTTGAATTAAGAGTTGTCTATCTATCTATCTAAAAGTATAACATTTAATAATGTTTTGGTTTTTAGCTATATAAGTGTGAATAATGGGTGAATGTTTATTTTGTTTGTTAGCAAGACTCTGGTCTATTATATATAAACTACTGGCAGACCCAGCGAACTTCGTACCGCCAACAGTTATGTTTCTCAGCGTTTAAACCTTCCCTGAGCTTTCACAAACATTTCAAAACCAAAATCAGCTATATCGGCCCAGCCGTTCTCGAGTTTTAGCAAGACAAGCAAAGAGCAAGAATAATAATCTTTCTGCTATATATTTTATTGCTGTTGTAATTAGTCAACAGCAATTGATTTTTATATATATGAAGATTGGGAGTTGAGTAGCCAGAACCTGGTATAAACTCCTAATCCAGATGCAAGACCCTCGCTATAATTTAAGACTTTAGAGGAATGATTTATAGTCTACTGTGGCCTATAGTTGTCAATTTTAAGTTTTAGTTTAATAATAGCAGTTGCAGCATTAACATAACAAAATAATAATCATCAATATTTTCCTGTCCTTATGTTACTATGTGGTATTTGCACAGCATGCCTCCTCTTTCACATCACACTAACAGCACTAACCAGTAAATACAAGACAATATTAACTATTAATTCATATTGTCATCCACTCATCCAAATCTATCCGTTACACAAAAGAAAATAACAGCCAATTATCAAATACAGCATGATCATTACCAGAATGAGCAAAATAATGACCCCATAGGCCGAAGATGATAAGGACACTAAAACAATAGAAATTGTGCATTAAAACTGAAAATTTGAACAAAAATTATTAGTAAATTAAACCCGAACAAAATTGTGACTTAACATTAGCATTATTTGTTAATTAATATGAATAATAGCAGAATGTGCTATATTAATTTGCATTCTATGTAACATAATCAAAAATACTCATTGGTATGAAAGAAAGAAGGTGCAAATTAATTTCCAAGGATGTTTATGACACCTATAACAAAGGCAGATGGTGCAAATTAATTTGCTTTCTATGTAACATAAACACAAATACTCATCGGTATGAAAGAAAGAAGGTGCAAATTAATTCGCTTTATACGTAACATAAACACAAATACTCATTGGTATGAAAAAAAGAAGGTGCAAATTAATTTCCAAGGATGTTTATGACACCTATAACAAAGGCGGATGGTGCAAATTAATTTGCTTTCTATGTAACATTAACACAAATACTCATCGGTATGAAAAAAAGAAGGTGCAAATTAATTTCCAATGATGGTTATGACACCTGTAACAATGGCGGATGGTGCAAATTAATTTTGAAGGACACCTATCTAACCTGTGGCCCTTCAAGGCTTTCTGATCTCCTTCTGTTGGCTGCTAAAAGGCTGGATGAGGCTTTAGGTGAGCCGTCTGTGCTTACTTCGAGCGATAGACTCGCTCGGGTAGGTAGTAACTGGGGATAAAATTGCTGGGTTACATTAGCATTACAATCACTCCTTGTACTTTTTGTTGATAAGTAGGTATTCAATTTTTGGAGCTCTCTGAGTATTATCATAAGGATATATGTTGCAATAAATCTATCAAACACTAATAGTTACTGCCAGATCTATTCTAGTAATTATTTTAAGAAATTTTTAGATACTGTTATTGTGAACCTGTAAGATACCTAGTTAGAAAAAACCTTTATATTATCTTGATGTACTTTGTTACTGACCATACTCGACAAGTATATTATTATAATTATTGAGTTGTGTACTTTACTGCTTAATTTTTTAAAGATTTGTCGAATTTATCTTTAGAAATGAAAAAGTTTGACTTACAGTGCTATTCCTGGACCCTGAGGCTGCAATATGGTTCCTCAGCAGTTCTAGTTGCTGGTTGCACCGGTCGTTCTGTTCCCGCAGCTGCTGATTCTGTTGCTCCAGCTCCCGCAACTTGTTCGTCACCCACTCTTTGATTCGGGCTGCCTTTGCTTCCACCTGCTTCGCGTCTTGGAGTCTTAGCTGTTTCTGAAAAAAGTTTTAATGGAGTTAGATTTATTTTCGAAGGCAAATTTGTATTTAGGAGGATTCTTAGTACATACATAACAAAATGATTATTGTTTGTTACCTAGAACTTACCATATAGCTGTATTGAGTAAACAATAATGTTTCATGGGCACAATGAAATAGTCCTTTTTATGACTAAAACACTTTCTATTGATAACAGTGACAATTAATGTTACTTTAAATGCTCAAACAAAAAAGTTAATCATGTAGCCGCAGGACAATTGAGTATGTAGTGAGCTACAATATTAGGCGATGCTACAATAAACATAAAAGCTCTTCTTTTCATACGAAAAGTGTATTATCACGTTAATCAAGTAAGTAAGAATACAATCACGTTTTAGTTATAAAGTGTAACGTAAGAATTGCAAAGCAAATGAAATAATCAAGATAAAAATTTATAAAGACGGTACCTGCATATTCGTGTACACTACAATTTACGGTCATTCTTAAATTAAAATGATAATCGTATTCAGTATTTTGGTACTATTTTACTGGAACGAGTAGAGATATACACTTGTGCTGTTCATTTCCATTCGTCAAAACTATTAATCTTAAATAAAACGAACAAAATAAGAAGTAAATAAAAAGAGAAATACACAAGTCAACAAAAAACAAAAACAAATATTTCGACGTCACATCACTTCACTTGACAAATGACATTGACATTCCAAAGGAGGCTGGCAGGAAAACCGGTTGTGACGTAAAAAACTATGAATGCGTTTAGTAATCAGATCAAACGCGTCGAACAGCAGTCCAACCCTAATGGTTATCCGTAAAACCTCATTCCTTGTGTCTCCCTCGCGGGGGCAGAAGACGTCCCCTCGATCGATCGGTTATCCGTATCATATTGGATTATTATTCATGTTAACCTCGATAATCATCTTCAACTAAATGACGAAACTATTTACGGTAGGTACTTACTTAAAAAGTTACGCATATATATTAGGTTTAGCCGATCTACCGATTATATAATATTTTCTATCTTTTTAATATAAATTCACGTAAACATTAAAAAAATAAGCATAGCAATCCAGCGGGACCACGACGTTGCCAGCATTTGTTCACGTTGCACGAAATTAATTTTTTTTTAGTTACTTATTTATTATATTTTACAACTTATATCCTTATTCAATATAAATATTATTGTCTAGCTTAATTTTGATATTGTAATATGTTATTTTTATTATAAATCAAAGGGCCTTAATTAAATAATGAAAAAAGTAATTTTTAAAAAACGATATTTAAGTACCTGAGATTTATTTTAAATATCAATAATAAGGAAGACCTGACGTTAAATGACCTGTGGGAAGAGTTAAGAATGAATGCGAACCAAGGATAGATGTAGATGATCACAATGATGCATAGATACGCTTGGCACAGCGTAAGACGAGGTGTACCTTGGCACTTAAAGTTGATCATTAGTGAACTAAGCATTACCTGTTCTTCAATCTGGCCCTCTAATCGCGTAATGGCTCTGGGCGCGCCGTCAGCACCCGTCGGCCATTCGCACAGCCTCTGCTCCATGGCGCGGACCTGAAACCAACCAGAAGAATTTCACATTTTAACCTTCTTCAAAACAAGGAGGAGATTCTCAAGTCATCGAAATCTTTTGTAATGTTGTTAGGTTCCCCAGTTATTAAAGACGCCTGGATCGCTTTAGAAAATCCCTTTTCAAAGCGTTTTTTAAATTACGTGTACATTTTATCTATGTAACTTTCGGTTAGTTTATTTGGTTTGTGTTTGGTTTGGTTTTTTATACCTGTATCGGCCTGCCCAAACACAATTAAGTACTATACATAAGGTACAGACTCAGGCAGAACGAGATGGAGGAACAAACTTGTCTCTCAATGGGCGACTGGGCCTCAAAAGCTCTCAATCGTAAACAGTGAAAAAAAAGTGGAGGCCTTCCCAACCCTACGCTCTCTCTCGCATCTCTTTTACCAAAAAAAATATTTAAGTAAACTTAACTAATGCAAGCGATACGCAATAATCACGATCTTAAATCAAACATAATAGTCGTGGAAAGGCGTAAATCATTTTAATAGAATGCCAACATAGCCGTGAATACAGCGTGGAATGGCTGGCGTGCTATAAGCTGCTTAGTTTAAGCCACCCCGTAGCAAATGTTGTAATATAGTTTAACTACTACCATTCTAGTAAGTCTCGGACAATTTGTGTTGTTCTATTACGTTAATTTTTAAAAATAAATTATGCAGAAAAAGTGTATTTTGAAACAGTCTTTGTACAAATAAGGGGCACTTTTTTAAAACTTTTATAACAGCGAGATTTAGTTCTTTACTAGATGTTACAAATTAGCAATAAGGCATCATTTGACTACAACACGAGAAACATTAATACGCATTTAAAATACATTTCTGGTCAAGCTGTCGAAACAGCATGTTGCAATGAAACTTACCACAGTAAACCGCAAAATTGAAAACCGGGAGAATATAACATAGTTTTAAAGCAAATAATACAGCTCATAATTTATTCCAGTAGACAATGACAATACCACAGTACCGTTGTACATATCTTAGGCGACCGCATTAGATCTTAAATTACCAAGATATAATTTTCAATGATATTATACCCACAGGTATAACAATGTCCCGTGCATAGAATATACTATATCACTTGCCTACCAAAACTTGGCTGTACGCCAAGAAATTCATACCAGCTTAGCATTAAATTGAAGATATTATTCTTGTAAATATATTGCATTTTATTTCAGTACCAATAGATCAGACTATACCATAGAGTTACTTTACAGCAATTATAACTGATTGAAAGAAAAACTAAAAAGCCTTTAATAATCAAACAAATTCGCTCTCACCATACGATAACTCGAGTTTGTTCAAACACCCAACAAATTAATCCGATCACGCACACAGGATGATATAAACAAGCGGTACTTTTAATTGAAACACCAGAAATCCTGCCAATAAGGGATTACAGCTTTCACATGCGATGATTAATTAGTACGAACCAATAGCAATGCATGATACACATGACTGGCCTGTTGTGTTCGAATTGTGTGCTTATTGAAAGTGTTTGTGTAATACAGACTGTTTTTTTTATTTATTAAAGGTCTATTTTATAGACTCGTGTTTTCTTGTTCTATATGGTGTAATAATATATATAAATTGTAGCACTAAATAAATAATAACAATTTTACAAAAAAAAAAAAACATTTAGTCGAGCAGTTAAAAAAGTGCCACAGAACAGTGAGCAAAATTCATAAAAAACTATAAAGAATATAAATCGTGAAGTTAATTTTTATAAATTAAAAATGGGCGAATTTAAAGCTTTGAATGTAAATAGCTGTAGGTTGAAGAAAGTACAGACAACATTGCATGGGCTTCCGATGGCTCACGACAAAATCGGCAGATAAGCACTAGATATTTGTAAAAAATAAAAATTATTACAACGTATGTTAAAACAGTTAAATTAATAAAGTTGACTGTTATAACAAATAGTTAAAAATACTGACCTCACATTCCGATAGTAAATATTTTTACTAACACTTTCACGCTTGCTTTTATACGACTTCCGTTATAAAAGCTCACGGCAGTCACGTTATGGATTTCTCTAGACGCCGAATTAGTTCATTCACCCTGATTAGTAAACTTAATTTTATTTTTTGTGTAAAGAATGGCTTCACCGAAATAGCTCAGTACGAATTTGTTTCCCGAATTAATGTACATGTATACTAGAGTGATTACAACATCAAAGGCGGATATTTTTACATTTTAACAGATTATCCGATATTGGAAATTGACTAAATTCATTTATTGGGTTGAAACTTTGGAACACAAGATAAATAGAATACTGCAATAAATGTTAATTAATTATTAAGTAGTTACAAAATTGTCATTTAATTTCAACACTTCTTCTATCCATAAACTGCAAAAATTAGCTTCAAAGAACAAAGAACTGAAACCACATAAAGAATACCCTACAAATAGACGGCATTAATCACAAATTCCGTAATTTGCCTGACTCATGATACGAGGGGACGCCAGCACACTAATATCGGGAACTTTCTATATTGAGCAACACTCAAAAGAAAAATAAGCAATAGTTGACGGCTTGAAAGGAAACAGCCGCAAAGAGAAATAATCAAGACCCGTCAAAGTTCTTAGTAATACATGAGCTGACTAAAGCTTATGACTGGCTTTCCAATCTAAATAATATTCTGTTCATAGTCTGCGGGATAAACTAAAAAGACTAAACGTTATATTTGTCGAAAAACATACATATCAAAATTTATAGACGCATTTTTCATTTTAACGCAAATAAACATAAGCTGTGTAAAAAGTACTTTATTTAAAAGCCTTTTCTAAATTTATCACTTATAAAGCACTTATATACCTATTTTTTTAATGTGGGGCCAATTTTTATACTTTCATTGTGACAGTCTTACACTGTATTATTAAATTTGACAGCGACGAATTGCTTAGCAACAAGATTCTTTGTTTGCTCAAAGCAAACAATGGTTATTTTTAATACGTGTTTGTTACAATGAACAATTAAGCATATATGGGCAAGAGACCGAGTGTGCATTTAGTTACAACATTCGAAGTGCTTACTAAAAATACATTATGTTTAAGAAGATACGTTCGTTTTTAAACAAAATACATTAACACATTATTTGACTGCACTATTCAAAAAAACAATTTTACTCTTTAGAATAATTAAAGCTGTATATAACATTAAATTAATTAGCAGGAAAGGTATAATAAACTTCGTAAATATATACGGAAAATAAAAACGGCAGTATTAAATAATGTCGATGCTATTTTAGGGTTAAAAAGTGTCAAGCGTGAAGTCGTCATTTGAAAATATATTTTTAATGAACGCATCGGTTAGTTATACCGCCATCCGGTTTAAAAATGACCGGATGTGCTAAGTATATTAGTCGTTTTCTTTCCTACCCAGGACGAAATAAGAGCGAAAATAATGTTTAATAACTGCTTGTTTTTTCGTAAATCGTAATATATTAAGGTAATTGTAGATAAACCGACCACAGTTTTAACGATCACATTTCAGTATTTTCTTTATTTATCTCTACAGCTATTACACGGAAAAGTCCAGCTTAAATCAACCCAAATTAAATCGCAATGGGATTATACTGGATTTGCCTTCCCTTAGTAACATGTGAGGCTGCAATTCAATGAACTTTCATCAATTAATTAAGAATCGTCCAAGAATTACTTTATTGCTCCACTAATCAAGATCGTATCGGCTTTCGGTCTCCAGAGTTCAATAAAGGATAGCCTTTCATAATTTTATTTGTGCGTCCGTTAAGTGAGCCCCATTGCAATCATTGAAAAAAGGTAACAACAATCCTGTGCATAGAATATAAGATTCACAGATTTGTGATGCTGACCGTCTTTGTGTTGGTAAAGTAAAAAAGTATTTTATTGGATAATATTGTGTTTGGTACATAATAATATTTTATTTATATATATAAAAAAGTAAGTCCTGATTGATATTCGCTAGGATTCAACGTAAAGCCAAAACCGCTTAAGCTAGACACATGAAATTCAGAGGGTATATTCTAGAGGTTATTAGGTTATTCTTTATTATATTATAGAGGTGTACTTACTAACAAAGGCTGTTTGGATATTTAACCCTTAAGGGTGTCAAAGTAAAAGGCGGTTCAGTCTAAAAATTCTTTCAATTCCATTTATTACGGATTTAGGAAACTTAACCCCTAAGTTTGAGACTTTTTTATATTCCATTTTGTCGCAACGCCGCGGGTGTTAGCAGTAGTAGCTATATAGTTAGTAGTAGCTAGGAATTGACGTAAAGCTTAAACTGATGAACCTAAATGTATGAAATTCAAAGGGTGTATTAATTATAGGAGTGTTCTAATAAAGGTTTTATGGATATTCAACCCTTAAGAGTGTCAAAGTAAAAAGGGGATCAAAGTCTGAAAGTTATTTAAATTCCATTTTACATCGCGTGCAATTTTTATATCCAAAAAGTAACAGTGAAGAAATATGTTTGTGGAAACACTACCCTCTTTCTTTCCTGCTAAGCCAAGCCTAAGGACCAATTTTGAATCAATCCAACATCGTTATAAACCACAAAGCGACGCAGCTCATTGCCTCCGAAAATAGATCAGTCGTTACCGTCCGATTGGAATTGGAAGTTGGATGTGAGACATCCGGCCTTCTTAGTATTCGGGTTATGGTGTTTAGTGTTTTCAGAAGTGGCCGAGTAGGCGGCTTGCGATATAAACATTTAGAAGAAGATTTAGCATCAGTGGATACCGCAGTGATAGCTAAGTGGTAGGTGCGGTTCACTTCTGTGCCCAATGGCGTGGCATCGTGGATGAGATTTATTTTGCAATACTATACCATTGCGTGAAATTCTTATTCTTCGTATAGAGTGAGTTGCCTAAGTGTCAGTTTTTTAAACGGCATGAACGCCCATTGCAGTAGGAATCTAAAGAAAGTTAAACTCTGATGTTGTATTTCTGTAGTGACACTAAGACAAATGTCCCACGAATTTTTGTCCACGTTCTTGTCAAGGTAAAATAGTTTTTATGATGACATCTAGCATATTTAAGGCTCTTTAGTGTTTAGAAGTCTCTTTCGATAGATGTTCAGGTTCCTTATCAGCATGGAAAAAAATGTAAAGCAAGAACATTCTTCTTTAACATTAACATTGTAATTCTAATATTTTTTTATGAAATAAAGAAGCCTCGCTACGTAAAACTTTGATGGGACAAAGTTGTAGGATAGGAACAACGTGAGCCTGCTACTAAAAGTATGTTTCCTTGAACTTTGCAAGTAGTAACATATTTGAGAATATTATGAGATTTTTTTGGGTAAAGTCGGAAATTACCCTGGCATGGAGTCAAAAATTAATAGGAAACTTGACATCTCGAAGGCAATGTTTTTGAATGATCTCTTCTAATATGTTAGTCTACTAGTAATAACAAAATGATTTGAGAATTATGTTAGAGAAAAATACATGGCTTAGCCAATTCTCATGTCTCACCCCATAAGCAGATTATGTTGATGATCGAAATTTACCATACAGCAATTAACTATGAAAGTCATATTTTCGTCATATATTTAATCTAGATTTATTTATAGTTCTGTATATACACATTTTTACCAGACTAAAAAAGAAGGAGGCTTGTGTTTTTCAGGTATATGAACGCATATTTTTTTTAGCACGCCCTAGAGTCTAAAATGGCTTGTCGTATTTTTATGTGAGTGGTGTCAATAGATTCGGATTCGGATATTCGGATACGTGGTCTAAAGTTCTTGCAGTCGGGTTTTCTAAAGCCACTTTAACCACTTGTTTAGAGTTACTGATGTTGGAGATAATATTTATTGCTCGTGTAACTATACCTACTATATTATCATAACTAGACATTTCTGTCACTTAACAAGTGAATACAATATTTCGAGTACACCTATTTAAGAACCTACAAAAACTTTTACATTTCGACTTGTAATGGACTCCATGTCTCGCCTTTAGCTGAGTTCAGTACCTGATGATAAATTAGCACGTCGCGAGGTAACGAGCTGAGCTTCAAAATGAGTTATATGGAGGTAGGTAAATGAAGAGTTGATGACTGAAGTTTCAGATGGAAGTTCGGATAATAATTGGGATTTTACGACTCAAATCTACATACAGAGCTCGGTTTATGAAGCGTTAGTGGTAGCTAGGAAGTCGTTACGTAGTTTGATTGCAATAACTATAGTCTATAAACCTGAGCACATTAGAGGGTTATAGTTTTTTTTTTTAAATTTAGTATATTAATTTATTTGACCATTATTCACTTGATGTAAAGCGACGATGCGGCCTAAAGTATACCATATTAGGTCCTTACATACGAAATTGGCGTTTTGTCGTACTGGCCACTTTGATCTTAAATATCTCTTCTTTGGTTAGGGATTCCAATTTCAAATTTATACAGCTATTTATTCATACATTTGTATTTCGAAAACCGTAATTCATTTGTTTTGTCCTCGTTTGGTTTTTTCTTTGCGTCACGCAGTTTACAAAATCGAAAACTTGAAATATCGTGTTATTTACGAGTACGAGTTCCACCGTGGTACCAGTGCTGCAGAAACGGCTCGAAGGATTAATGATGTGTATGGCGGCGGTGTCGCAAAAGAAAACACAGTGCGTTTTTGGTTCCAACGTTTTCGTTCTGGAAATTTCGACCTGCAGAACAAGCCCCGTGGACGGCCGGAGACTAAAGTTGCTAATGAAGAATTGAAAGCTATTATGGAAGCAGATCCATCGCAAACCACGTCCGAGTTAGCTGCAGGCTGCGGTGTTAGTGATAAAACTGTTTTAATCCACTTGAAGCAAATTGGAAAGGTGAAAAAGCTTGAAAGGTGGGTACCTCATGAATTGAGTGTAGATTTTCGGATATTTCAAGTTTTCCATTTTGTAAACTGCGTGACGCAAAGAAAAAACCAAACGAGGACAAAACAAATGAATTACGGTGTTCGAAATACAAATGTATGAATAAATAGCTGTATAAATTTGAAATTGGAATCCCTAACCAAAGAAGAGATATTTGAGATCAAAGTGGCCAGTACGACAAAACGCCAATTTCATATGTAAGGACCTAATACATAGCAGTCGAAATTGAGCCCTTCTTGATTTTAATATACCTAGTTATGGTATAATCCTTCATTCTAATTAGTACCTAGGTGTAGTTATGCTGTAGTATAATTGCTATATACGATTTTGTTAGTAAAGCAATACATAAGTAGACTAGGACGGCAGTGCCGCTCAGTCGAGCCAACACAGCCCTATCATCCTCTATTCGAAGCCTTTCAGCGCACTTTTTCAGCCTTTTGAGGATAGAATTAGAAGGCTAAATTTTTAATAACTTTTATAGTAGCAATAATAACCGACCCACAGTTTACTTTACAAATTTAGGAGCACTATTACACCAGTATCTACACTTAGATAATATTACGCATAGCATAGATTTCGAAGCTAATCGTCGAATCAAAGCTTGCTGATCAGACTGCAGGTAATAACTATTAAATTATCCAAATAAAATTTCTTTTAATTTAAATAATATACTCATTTAAAATATTTCCTACTGAGCTAAACAAGTTATTTTCTTCCAACTTCCAAAAGCTCCGAGGTACTTACTGTATTTTCTTTCATTTATATTGTTACCTGGTTGGGTGGGTAGACCGATTTGAAATAATCTTTGATTTGTTTGAAAAGGTATAAACAAAATTAAAATAAGACTACATGTGAGATACATGTAGTTTAATTTTAATTTTATCAATATCAGTTTTTTGGCGTCATGTCATTGGTCCCTTTTATTTATTTTAATGGATATTTCAAACGAAAAACAGTTTTTAAATTTATCCAGCCAGCTCAGAGAAATAAGGTACCTAACAAACTTAAAAAATACGATCGATTTGAGTACCTCCTCTTTTTTGGGAGGTCGGTAAAAAATAGTACAAAAATTGTACACATATTTACGAGAGAGAGTATGGTTATGAAATAGAGTAGGGTACAGAGTAAGCAGATATAAGCTAGAGTCTAGAATCGAGGTCACGTAGAGTAAATTAGGTACCTAGTTTCTTATGTAAGTTACTGCAGTAGGATGCTAGCGGGTACTTGTATAACAAAGTGGTCCTCTCGGGACTAAATGCAGTGCGCACCTTAATTTTGTATGCAGTTTGTACAGCGCAATATAAAAAAAAACAATTTTTAAGTAAACATTTACTAAAAATAAAAAAATAAATTTTGTTTTCGTTAGTTTTGCCAAGAATTAGTATTTTTATAATATGCTCTGCTATCTATGTAGTTTTGTCATAATTCATTGGCTATTAAGTTAAAGTACCTAATCTTAGAATACGGAAAGAGCATTAAGTTATTGATCAAATTAAAGCACTAAACTGACATGTTTTTTGTTTTTTTATAAATTATAGATTTTTATATTTTTTTAAAACATCTAGCTAAGATTGTTTGATCTAGAAATAGACAGAAATTAATACTAACATCATGTTGCCGGTAATCCACAGTTTTTTCCGGAGAAAATTAACTCTTTCCAATAAAAAAATGCAATGCGTTTACTGCAACTAAACACCACTAGATTAACCACTTTTTAATTCACCATAAAGGTTAATAATACACACTGTCAATACCGCACCACAGATTAAGTAATAGCACAAACGTTCCCAACTCCCCGCGGAATGCTCATTTACCGGTTTAATTTTATAAATGGAATCCGCTCGACGTGTGCGCTCGCTGCGGCACGGAAGCGAACTAAGCGGAGTGGCTGAGGATATCCTACAGGACGTGGTGGCACTACGTTATGAGGATCGATATTTACATAGTGCTTTTAATATGCAACTGCTGTGTTGTTAACAGCATAATTAATTTACGAATTGGTATCGATGAATGAGGAATCATTGTAGGATGTGTTTGGTTTTAGCCATTGATTATTAGATTTAATATGACTAAATAAAATAAGTATATTACTGCCTGCTTTGTTTTCGAACTATAAATTTAAAACATGAAATATTATAAAATCTTACCGTCTATAAACACTTGTCGTGCAAAATAACCGTAAACTGCGATAAATAAACACTCATTCATCTAACTGTCAAATGAATAAGTCCTTCGTCCTCGATCTATTTTTATTGTATCGGTATTTATAAATATCTGTGACCGAGCTGACTGATTCAGGTTTCACAAAGGAGTGAGTTGGAGCGTCGATAGTCGATCGCATTCCGATATACGAGTACGTTGGCGCGATAAAATCCTTTGCATGAAATTCTAATTTCGAATCTCTGACTCCAGTTTCAATTTTATAGTGTACGTGAAGCTTTATTATGATTTAAGACCCAGAGCTTGTTTTATATTCTAGACAACAAGTACTCTTTATTTCAAAGGGCGCTTTTATTGAAGTTGTGTTAAGATTTATCGTTTGGAATATTGGAATGGAATAAATATTACTCTCACTCAAAGTTCAGCGACTCTGTAGTATTTAGGTACCTACTTAAGTAACGACATGTTCTGAGGAATCCTAGTATAGTTTTATACGAGTAAATGATCGAATCATGAAGGAACTGGAGGATTTTATTAGATGCAAAAATATTAATTTATTTTTAAGGTTTCTTAACTCAATTTTTACATAGACGCTATTATGACGATAATTAAATATGAAAATTGTGACGTTCTAACTTTAAAGCTAAAAATCGGGAATAACGCAGCTCACTTGCGTTATTCCCGATTCAAAAAAACATACTCTATAATTTCAAAGCCAACTGAAGGCTGAGGAGGCTATCACACTTTGACATGGTCAGCTACGTGTGTAGTCACTAATCTCCGTATGGAACTATCACTGGGGAAAACATAGTCGGACGTAGTGGAAGAAAATCATCGTTAATCCCAAATAATGGTTGTGAATTGTAATATTAAACAGAAAATAGATTTTGTAGCATATAAATAGTAATTTTAAAAATGGTCTCATTAACCTCAAAAATCGTTTCAAAAAGTATAACAATATTTTATAGCTGTTTGCATCGTAAACACAGACACAAAGCCGTTTGCTCGCTGCAAGCGCTTCTTACGCTCTTTATGCAAATTTCGTATTATGTAAACATCTCTGTCTTAATGTCTTGTTTCAGTAAGACATGTAAATACGTACTAAGTACGTAATTTTCATACGCAAATACTTGGAGACTTAGATACGGGGGTTTTGCAGGACATGTTTAAATGTGTACATAGTGTATTCCAACTTAGGTACACGAAGACAAAAAAATTTTTGTTTGTTTTTACTCTACCCCGTTAGTAGTATATGTGCCAAGATTTTTATTTGACTTTTATAGCAAGTCTACAGACATTAGCTCAATGCATATCTATTGTAGATTTGTATCTTTAATCCCCCCTTTGAGGATTTGGTTAATATTAATCATCAAATGGTCCCTATTTTTTACCCAACAAAGGTAAATCAGATGCTCTTTGTTTCAAAGATAATGAATACTGCCTATTTAATATCTTACGAAAAACTTTGAGACCCTAAAATTACTTTTAGTAAAATATTTATTTTATACTATAAATGATCAGCAATATAACGACCACGCTTTAATTATAATAATAATTCCTGTTTTTATTTTAATTACGGTACAATATTTAACAAGGCCAAGCAATAATAGTAATAATGTACGGGGAGATAATGGTAAACAATGTTGCCGTTAATTCATGCGTTAAATGAATCATGTCTTTGGTTTCTGGAGCGTTCAGTTCATTGTTTCGAAATGTTTACACTCTATATTTATAGTTTCATCATGACACTAGTTAAAAAATAACGAGTTTACAAATAAAGATTATTGTTTCTTTTAGAAGTTACACGTTGTTATAGTTAACCAAAACATTTGTCTTTTAGGAAGAAGAATAAGACGGAATACCGCTGCTGCTAGGCAAATGATACCTAAAACATACTCGTACTTAAAACTATATGTCAAATGATTTAATCTCTTAAAGGCGATAACACTAATATAATGTTTTAATGTTAAACCTGAGGCCTTATAACAAGCCATATCTACAAAAACTACCTATATTATGTTGTCCCATTTTATTATATTATAAGTTCCTAATTGATGGAGTCAGGCGTTACTTTGCGGAAATCCATTTATAATAAGATGGTACATACAAAATATTTAGTGTTTTTCCGCCTCGTCTTGATGTCAGCGTGAGAAATCGAAAAAATATTTTTTTTCAAGCGCTCGCTCAAGCTTTCGAGCGAGCGCTTGAAGAGTCAACATCTTCTGAGGATGCCTTGTGCTAAGGCGAAACACGTGTCGAGGAAGTCGGATGCTGAGAGAAAGAGAAATAATAAGGTGAGGTGTGGCGGTGGTGAGGAGGAACCACACCATAAAAACAAAAATATTTTTTCGATTTCTCACGCTGACATCAAGACGAGGCGGAAAAACACTAAATATTTTGTATGTACCATCTTATAAGTTCCTTTTGAAGAAGAAGAGTGGAGCGTTGGTGAACAAAGTGACTCTATGAACTAAATTGCTTACACATTGGGACCTACCCGCAGAGATTATTTTAGTAAATTAAAGTAATCATCTCACAAGAAATTGCATTCTTTCGGGTTCAAATTAGACTATATAGTAATCCAGGACCTAATCCGTTCAACCGCTTAAGCGTGAAAGAGAAATTTTCTCGTTTATAATATGAATTCCTAATATCATATAAGGTGTTCTGCCAGATACAGAATGTTCCATTAACCACGCGTATCTCATTAGTAGCCAATATATCTTTTGACATATTTTAGCTGTCTATGATGTTTGACCCCAAGCCTTCTCCAGTTCATCCAATCAGAGCATATTGGATCTATAATGTTGATGCGGATCCATAGAATGGTACACACAGTCATGCAACAAATCCCCATAAAGCTTTAGCCCAACCACCATCAGAACACGCCATAAAGGAACATTATTAAAAGCGGAAGACACAACTTTCCGCTAAGCACATTTTTATTGCGTATCGTCGCGACAGAGTAGGTATATTTCCGTGGCTATATAATAATGTAAATATTTGTCATGAGAACTATTAAACTAAGAACTAATATTAAGTAATCGTATATAAATGAGATTTGTAAGTTAAATTTTTTAAGTAATTATTCATTCAAATGTAATAAGACTTGCCTGTAACGAACGTTATTTAAAGGTCAATAAATATTACTTTACTTTACTTTACTTTACTATAATAGTCATGTATCGGGATATTGAACTTTAAGCACTCTTTTTTACGAAGCTTGTGACGTCGATTCTGATTCTGTTTCTTTTATAAGCACAGAAGGAAGATCTGCTATTAAGGTGTTTATTTCTTGCTGCTAAAGGTAAAGTTTCAGATGTTGCGGAGTCTGAATTAGCTTTATATTTTAAACTAACAGAAAAAAATTGCAGGTCCAAAATCAAAAAATTGATATACAGGCTCACGATAATTACCAATGACAGTTGTTTTTCACCGACATTAAACGAACAGATAAATAGTATATGACTGTAAGCTCATAGAATAGTTAAATTCAGAATTCAGCAGTTCCATACTGTTTTTATCCTTACTCGTAGCGGAAATAAAAAAAATAATTTGCGTCAAACTGCTTCAGTTGTTATATACAAATCACTCGAAGCTGTATAACAATATAACACTCTACATAACAACTTTTACGAAACAAATGGAAGCGCAGTAAAAGTTAGCCTTCACATAGTTGATTCTATGACGCATCTTGGCCTGAATCCAGTCGATTAGGGTTCCAGACGAGGCTAGGTTCGCCTTCGAAACAAAACACAATGGGATCCGAAGCCAAGAGTGAGATTGGAGGCGTTACCGATCTTACATCCCGTCGGAACGACGCAGAATAAATTGGAATCGAAAACTTTTGCTCTTACGTATTCTTTCTTATTCATCTTATGGGCACTCGTACAAGTTATCATGGAGATGTTGATGGAGTTTGCTGAGTTGTTGAAAGGTTGTATGGTTAAAGTATTTACTGACGATGTTTAAGGGAAATTGAAAAGTTTGTGTTTTTTATCTCCTTTTTTCTGTGTAAGTACGTACTAGTCCAAAATAAATTTATTTCCTGAGTCTTTAGCTATTTATATATATATTTTGAGAAAGACTTGCCACAATTTTTTTGTACGCACGACCACGAAAGTCACTGTTGATTTAGGTGAAGCATCCCTAGTTTAGAATACACTGGCTCTCAAAAAAGGCTGCCGAAACACACCGTTAGGTGTGTTCGGTTCGTTCAAAATAATCTTGTTTCGATATAGAGATTATAATAATACTGTACCGTACTTCGTTCGCGTTTGCTAACCTATCATAATATGTCAGTGGGACTTGAAAAAATTATGAATTTATATCAGTGGTCCTTCTGAAAGTTTTATCATTGTCTGAAATGCACTGGCTCTCAAAGGAGGCCGCCGAAACATACCGTTAGGTGCTTGGCGGCATATTTTTCAACTTATTAGTCTAACTGTACTGTAAGATTTGTATGGAATTTTTATTTAGATTTCCATTAAAAAAAACTTGTCCACAATTTATCGAAAATATGATAGTTCATATAATACCAGTGTCGAAAAAAATACTAACTATGCAAATAAAGTTTCAATACAAAAACCATCCTTGCTACAATGTTCAATGAACTTTAGCGTCCAATAAAAGTTTTTTTGTTATAACTACAAAGCGAAGGAATATTTATTTGGGAAACAATAATTTCAGTTAGTGATTTCTAACAAAAAAATAGTTATATCATTATTAGATTTTCATAACAAAAATTACTTGACGTCTACGTTTCATGTAGACGTCTACCACAATATTTTTATACAAACTAAATAGCCAATGACTTTTTTTGCGGTATATTTTGGTCCAAATCAAATCACGCGTTACAAAATTATAGTTGAATACGACTATTATCCCCTCGGTCACAGATACCCCACTAATTTTTAGGGTATCTGAAATTAGTTAGTTATAACAAAAAAAATATCATCTTAATCGAAGCACCCGTTACTAAGTTAATAGGTTAATACATGCCCTCTCCGGGACAACATCATTTCAGTTTTCCAAGAAAAAAATAATAATCAAAATCAAAGCTTCCGAGTCATAGTTCAATACGAAATATATTCAATGTACAGAATTTGACCTGTTACAGTTTTATTATAAGCATAGATGGCAGGATAGACAGATAGCATTAGGCAACACAATGCACAAGCTAAGCACGAGGAAGTCCAATTTGACAATGTAAACAATAGATCACTTTATAAAACGCAGGCAGCTTCCAGTTCAGGAAAGGATGCACTCAACAAAATATCAATTTCACTTTGGAAGATATCCAACATGAACGATCCGATATAGATACTGTCAACCCGCTTGTAGAAGATCTATTATGATATGTGCTGAATCGAAAATTCTAGATCAATCGCGTTCAAAAATTGGCAAGTTGGTATTGGATAGTTGATTGAAAATATTTATGATAGCGACAATATTTTACAACATACTCGACAGATAATAAAACATAGTATCGATAGAATTACAATTAAAATTATGAAACTACGATAAACCTTTTTTTATGAAACAACAGATATTTTTTTTCGCATTTTAAGTTGATCCCGTAATTAAAGTTTGCCGTCATAATAATAGAATCTTCTTATAGCCTGACATTTCCAACATTTTGCACTGTTAGTGGTCACAATACAACTGAAGTGAAACATATTTAATTTAAATAAGATAGAGAAGCGATTTACGGCACGGCCTTGTACTTTCCCACAAAATATTTGTATCTTGCCAAAAACTCTCTATCAAATATATTTGTTATGTGCTTTTCTCTCCCAAAAAGGTCAGGGTTAGGCTGATATATTTATTGCAAAACTTAGCACATAATAATGGTCACCGCGACCTATTTTACTCTATTTTATGCACCATAAAAGTTTTGGGACAAAATACATGGATCAATGAGTCAAAGTCAACCCTTAAAATGTAGGGTAGTGCACCCCTATTTTGCTTCACTGACTCATATACAAAGGGAAACCCAAACGTTAGTGGTGTACAGTAATATTTAACCTTTCTTTCTCTATTATTAATTTATGGAATTCTAGCCTTTATAGCGTGATGATAAGGTAGGATATCGTGAAGAGGTAGTTTTGTTGGCGAATACTCTCCGTCTTTGTTGAGGGCATGAGGTGGTCAAATATTTGCCCATTACCATGATTAAAGAAGCCGCGATATTATTAACACTTTCGATACTGTATGTGTGAGAGAAGGAATTATGTACGTGTCTTAATTACTTGAAGAATTTTTATATCTCTTTTGTTGTGACCTTACCATGAATTACGTGGTACTCGTATTTTGAGGCTTAAAAATAGACTTGGTCACGAAGAAATTATTTGAAATTTATAAAATAAATTATATAATAGAGATGTAGGACCAACAGAAAAAAATGGTTACAGAGCTTAGTTGATAATTTAGTTACTTGTTGTATGCCTAAGAATTTAACTCTCGGGTGGGGCTCTAGACCTACCGGGCGGCCAATCAACTCTCACTCAAAGTCGAGCCACTCTGTCCACAATGATATCGAACTGATATCCCAATTCACAAACTGAGATTTTATCAAAGAATTTTGTATTTTACACCGTTTAATTCTGTGACCAAGACTGAAACAGCCACATCCACCTACTCTCAAAGGTTGGTCGGAAATATTAATTAAAACTAAGTACGGAGCGAGAACGCAGGTGAACCACCTATGCTAGGCGTCTCAATTTAATCTAGACCACACTTTGATAGCAAGAGCAAAACTCCACTGCTTTGATACAAGAATCTAGGTGGAGCCTTATAGTTATTAAATTTAAAATTAAATTAATTTTAAAAGTTTCTTCTCTTCGAGGTTTAATCTAAGGAGTTTTTTAGATATCTGATTAAATTCTTTTAAAAGATATTGGTAATAACGTTAAATGATTCCAGTGGATATTGTACAGATTTAGACGAAGTTTAGGTGTAGTAGTTATAGGATAATTAAAAAGAATTATAGCAATCGTACTCGAGCCTGAGTAAACTGCCAGGAACCAACATACTGACTATATACTGACGTACATGGAATATTTTTTGCCAAAGTTAGAGCAAAGATAGTTGGCTCGCTTCGTTCATCAAAAAGCAAATAACATACGAGTTAGATACACATGTATGATATTTTAAAATGAAACCAAGTAAATAAAACTAACTAAATAAAAATCTGTTCCTACACGCTTCATGAGACATAAAGGCAAGCTTCTCCCGCCCACTCCTATACCGAGGCGCCAAGTTGGCGGGTGCCTCATTCTTGTCGCACTTTACAATTATTTGATTCTAGCTAGGTTTCTAGGTAGTGGTTCTATAGATAACATTTAGGAGCTTAATAACTACAAAATGACCTCGTTTCACAATAATTTATGGAATGCTATCCATAACATTCATAACATAACTTTATCCATAGACAACAAAGCATAAAACCTGTGGTTAAACATCTAAGATTTTGTAATCGAGCTTTGTAAGTCAAAAATATATATTCTTCGTATCACTTTGAAAATATTTTAGATTTTCAATGCTGCTTTGGTTATCCTTTTTAGCGGCAAAGTCACATATACTTAAAAACCCTAGCGAGCTTTGTGGGCTACTAAGACGTCTACGATTTTTTTTATTGAAACTGGGCTTTGGCGTACACGACAATAGTTTTGTCTTGGTGTTGTAACGTTGAACGAAGAATGGGTATACTAATTCACGGCCTCTAGGTGCGGCGGGGGTTGTTAACTTGGTTGAACTCATAATAAATCACACGTGAACAGTAAACAAGCCAAGTTTAGCGCAGACAACTCCGTGGTTACTTATAGTTACGGTCACTTCTGACGCTCTGACAGACGGCTGCAAGGTTTTACTTCGGCGTCAACTTATTTCGGTACACACTGATGGCTTTTGATCCTAGGATTTTTTATGAGCTTGGAGCTTGAATGAATGCAGGTGCACGGTTTTAAAATGATGATCATGATAAACCAAAGTGGTTTCTCGCTCAGAGTCCATAATTGGCTCAACTCAAGGTGTGACTGTGCAGAGTGCTTAGTCACCAAATTCTTGATTTGTAAGCTGAAGGTTGAGGGTTTAAATTCTGGTACAACACTTCACACATACATCGATTTACATTTTTGTTCTTCGTAGATAAGTAGAATGGCTCTAAGTTTTGGTTCCCGTGATAGTCTTTATAGACTATACCTCTATCCACAATTCCTTTTTGATATAATTCTGTACCTAGCACCAGTCGGATGCGTATATCAATACGATATGGAGTAACGGTAATAGTGACTAAATTATATGAAATAGTGGTGAATCACTTTCGATACTAGAAATATAATTAATCTTAAATACTTTCTTTACTTCCTTAATTACTTTGGTCTTCCCGCTTTAATCCCACTTCTAATTAGAACCGTGTCAAACAAGTAATCATAAACGATGAAAGACAATAATCTTGTACAGCAGAAACATACACTTCAACAGCTAAAATGTTGTTCCTACTCGTACTATCTAATAACCACTCATACAGAAGCTCTCGTAACAGAACATTCAGGCAATGCGGTTGTACAGTCCATCTATTTCTTCCAAACAAGGGTCCTAGAACCAAAAACAAAGACTAGTTCGCCTGGAACAGTGCCAGGTGTAAGGTGGGCGATGTGAACACTGCAGATGGTACGTTTACACTTGTGAACAGTATTCGTAACGAACACTGAGAACATTCAAAATTCAGATAATTTAAACGTCATATTTTAGTTTATCATACTTGTAACGTAAAAAAACAAATAATTGTTATTCGCGATGGTGATCTATGTAAAAATGACAACTAAGTTCTGCAAATTGTTTGATTGTTAAACATGTCTTGTATTTGCACTTCGGATTAATTTGTCACGATGCGTTGCCTCAGAAGATAATAATGGTTTATAAAAAAGGAAAGAGCAGCTTCTCTTTCTATATTAGCGAGATTTCGTCTTGAGCGAGCCATTGACGATGACTAACTTTGAAAACATATGTCGAACAAATTTAATGGAAAAACTACCACATTTCATCAGATCCACTCGTATGAAAGAATATAAATTTATTTTCCTTTCGGCATAATCCAATCCAATGCTCGTCGCAATGTTCAGTGGCTCATGCATTGCTGTTCGCTAGCGTGTACACGGCTTAGCAAAGTGTGAACATGCAGTAATGGATGCCGTGAAACGTTAAGAACACGCCTCGTTACGTTTTATTTTGGACGACAGCTCGTTTGCTGTTTGAGGGCTCGTGGTAAAATGTCTTTACAAGCGTAAATGTGGGCTTTTAGCAGCAGGTTAAGTTGAGAAAGCGATGGAAGATATAGTTCTTCTTTTAGCATAAGAAAATACACATTTAAATCATGGTACGACGAAAAATAAAAGTATTACAACATGAATGCGCTCGTGTTTTGCAATAAGCACAAAAACATACACTAGTTAAAACGAGAAAACTTTGGCCATTTAATAAGTTTTCGATCTTGCTTTAGCAGTGTCTAATCCAGAAACATTCGAAAGTACATTAGAGCTTCGATTATCCGAAAATCAGTCAACCGAACGACGGCTTAACCGAATTGCTCCCTCAAAGCAACTCCCGCGTTCGTTACTCAATTATTCGAAAAATTAGTTCTAATAATCGACGCCCTACATACAATGAGATTATACGAATAAATCAGTTCTTATTAACACCCATATCTTCCAATTAGTTCGTATAATCAATGCTATACTGAGAACAGTAGAGCAATATTTTGAGGCTGATTATTACTAATCTGCTTTTTGTCTCCCAAATCTGTCCGTGATTATTTGCTCCCTGATTAAAGCCGTGATTATCCAAATCTATTAACAGAAATATCCCAAGTCCATAATCGTGGCGCCATAAAGCACGAGCACACTATGTCCCGGTGTAAAGTTGCTGCTGTATTTGGATCGTCGCCAGACCGTATCCCCGGCGCGGCGCCTGCGGCGGTCTTTTTGTTCAGCTACACTTTGCCTGCTTAGGAATAGTGTATAAGATCTTAGGATTATGCTGTTGCAAGATCAGGTTAGTTGTAGTGTAGCGTTAATTAGGAGGCTATCTAGGACGAAATTTAAACTTTTCCCCACCTGATTCATTCGACTCTACGATCTCGGTTCAGCCTTTGAAAATGTTTCTTTGTTCTGTTTGTTTGTGCTCTTCCTTTATAGCTTGATCTGAGGGAAATGTTCTTCGAGTAGAATATCGCTGGTAGCAATAAAAAAACAGCCGTTGTATTTTTCGTCAAGATTCGTTGAAAAATTTCAACTAGAGGAATTGAAGCAACGACTTTCGCCCGCTCGATCAATTACCTCCAAGTGTGTTCATAGATCTACGTCATCTAAAACGGTCATGTTAATATTACTAAGCTTAAGATTAAATGTGCGTCACTTGATGTAGTCCATCGCTAGATACAATCCGCCTTAACGACTTGATTGTTTTATTTCGGTTCACTAAATTAACTTAACGAGAATTGCATTGCAATTGTGGGGTGACAACAGGAATGACACTGCTGGGTTCCACCTTCTACTCCCGAAAAGAACAATTATTGTCAAGTCGTGGTAAGTATACTCCATATATACTCAGGTGGTCTCATATAAATTATATCAAAATAATTAGAATAATTCAGAGGTTCATGCTCGAATTTAAGATCTTGCATACGAGGCAAGGGGTTCACTTATGGTCATAATTTTGATCTATCAGTAATCTTAGTATGTATTTTATACCTTTTAATTTTTAAACAATTATTTAAAATATTATTTATTTTAAATTCGGGTATTAAAATATGTATTATTCGCTATTCAAAAGTATTATGGATATATCATATGACTCATGGCGTACATTTAATATTTTGTTGATAAACATTATACTGCACAATAATCTATAAACACAAATAGGTACAGCAGGACAACCATCAACCGTGTTCAATTAAGAAATATAAGGATCAATGAAGATATGGATAGAGCGGGGATAAAGTAAAGAAGAAGATAGCGATACCAAATAGATAAACATTAAATCCATTTATAATAAGATGGTATATACCAAATATTTAGTGTTTTTCCGCCTCGTCTTGATGTCAGCGTGAGAAATCGAAAAATATTTTTGTTTTTATGGTGTGGTTCCTCCTCACCACCGCCACACCTCACCTTATTATTTCTCTTTCTCTCAGTATCCGACTTCCTCGACACGTGTTTCGCCTTAGCACAAGGCATCCTCAGGAGATATTGACTCTCCAAGCGCTCGCTCGAAAGTTACTTTCGAGCGAGCGCTATCTATATCGATTTCTCACGCTGACATCAAGACGAGGCGGAAAAACACTAAATATTTTGTATATACCATCTTATTATAAACTGAAATTTCCGCAAAGTAACGCCTGACTCCATCAATTATTAAATCCATTTCCGAGCCATCCTGTACTCGATTTCATTTTTCTCTGTGATATTAAAATTAAATATCAAGTAAAAAATACTGATTATAAACTAAATGATTAATTAATATAGATGCCACTGTGGACAAAACACTCTTACTGGCTGGCTCATTCATTGCTCAAAGAATTCAGAGGCAATTCAACGCGGGAATTTATGAGTTCTTGATATTACACGACCATCATTTTACAACAGACTTATAATTTATCTTTTACATTTGAGGTTATCTTTTGATAAATAATTTAGTTTAATTTTTAATAGCTTATTTAAGTAAGGTATTCATAACATTAAATATAGATTGAACATAAAAATAACACGAATAAGAATAAGCTGCAACCAAATCCATAAATGAATTTTTATGAATAAATAATCTTATCTTACGTATTGAAACTAAAAATATAACAAAACATATGATAAAAAGCCATGGAATACCTACTGCACTTATAATATATTTTTCATCATTATTCTTTGAAGTATTTTTTGTCCTAAAAATATCGTAGTTGTATAGGTAAGCACTGTGACCTATATCCCTTTGCCATTGGGATCGAAGCCTAATAAATTATTCAAAGCAGCAGCAGCTGGTCAGCAAATGAAGATCCTTAAACCGAAATAACTGGAAGAGATCAATTTTTAGCGATAATTGTAGAATTATAATTTGTAAAGATTTTTCTCTTATATTTAATATTTTTATACTACAATTACATTTACAAAAAGAATTAATCTACTTATCTTTCTATTATAGGTAATAGTTTTTAGGCAGAAGTAGATACTTGTTCAGAGATTAGAATTGTGTTAATTTTCTCTATATATGTAAGTCTTATTTTAACGATTGATCAGATAGATTTTGATCCTAAAATCGTTCACCGTCTATAATAATCTTTAAAGGCTAAAGATTAGCAAGTATTAAGTTAAAAGTCAATTCTCAGTTCTGTTTTCGTACGCCACTGCCATCGTTTTACTTCCAAAAATAAACAAGTGTAGCGCACAAGGCGCAATAATAGCTATTTTAGGCATAAGTAAGTCAATTCGAATAATTAAAGTATTCACCGAACAATTGTTCGGACAACACTAACAATAACACACGTGAATATCTAAGTAGCTACATATTACGTACGAGACACCGACTTGCGAAGACAAAGACAACATAAAACCCCTATTACACAAGTCCTATTAATTCGATATCAAGTTATAAATTTAGCGGCGTGTAATGACTGACAGACAGACAACCAGTGAATATAAAGCAGCAATAGATAGACGGGAAAGGGAACGTGACGAGCGCGTTTCCTCTGACATTTTGGGACGTGATTTCCTGAGATATGTCTTGTGGAAGTTGCGTAACAAATACACGTGTGGAGATTGGATTTAGTTTCGAGATTCGTGATTATAAGTTAGGAGAGAGTTAGTGAGTTAGTTTGTATTCTAAATTGAGTTAATCAACTTATTTAACTGTGATTTTTGAATAAACTATATCTATATGTTAGGTCACGTTCTTCATATGGTGTTAAGGTTTAAAGTTCCATAAGGAGAAAACTAGCAGTGAGTGGTAGAAATACTTTTTAAAATATTTATATTTCCGAAAAAGTAGATTTTTGCGCATAGATTTCCGGCTTGGGTACTTTATGTCTACTTTATCAAAAAGATCACTGGCACAAAATGATCACTTTCTTGTAATGGCTACCTGATATTCCCAAAATGTGAAAAATTTGGCTTGGGTACTTTATGTCTACTTTATCAAAAAGATCACTTACCATGAATCACCATGAGTGCAAACATAGACATAAAAACTTGGATATTGAATGGTGAAATTGCCATTAAATTCGCCTTAAAACAAATGAATCAGTTGAACCCAAATCTGCATGAACAGTAAACAACTGGTAATACGGTTTCGGAACACATCGAAATGTACCGTCTCCAAAAAATACAGATACTTGAGATCTTATCATTTTTTTGCCAAGTGATGTTGCGAAAATCAAAATGTTGTTATTATCATTACCGTCTTGACAAACCCAAAAAGGTTTGAAATTTTCGGGCACTTGAACTTCATCCAGTTTTTGAAATACTAATTTTTTGGTTTGTAATGTTTTTTTGCGTTCTCTGTAAAGAATGTTTTTGATGGATTGAAACGCCGGTATTTCGGATTCGTAATGTTTTCCTCTTTGTTTTAAAACCTCAAAATTTCTTTCGTATATTGCTAACATTGGTCCAAAATCTGTACACACCTCTTTTTTGCAATTATTGATTGTTAATAATATTTCATTTTTTATAACATCACTTTCACACGTATGTGGCTTTTGCCGTAATATATTTGTTTTAGTAAGGTCCAATGTAAGCGACGATGAACAATCATTCCGATTCACACATTTCCACAATGTAGAATTTTTATTTATTTTTCGTAAGTTGTATCGATAACCCTCTTGCAACAAACTATCTTGTCCTTTCTGGTTTTTTAAAAATATAAAATCCATATTTGTATGAATATTTTACTGTTTAGTATAATATTTTAAAATAGAATTTTATTATTCTTAGAACTAGCCCATAAGAAATTACATGACAGGAAGGCAGGAGAATTGACAGTATTAATTGATATCTATGATTTTATTCAAGGAGTTTTCAATTGGTTAGATAAAAGTTTATTAATAGCCATTATCAACAAAGTATTTGTTGGAAAACAAAGATTTTAGGAGTTTAAATTTAGGCTGGGAAGAAGTAGACATTATGGAAAAACAGCCATTTTATGGAAAGTGACCATTTTGGTAAAGAGGTCATTTTATGCGAGTGATCTTTTCGGTAAAGTAGACATTATAAAAAAAGTAGCTATTTTATGGAAAGTGATCATTTTGGTAAAGAAGTCATTTTGTGCCAGTGATCTTTTTGATAAAGTAGACATAAAGTACCCAAGCCAGATTTCCTTCGCTGGGATGAAAATATAGTTTAGTTTGTGACTTTTACCGGGATTAATATCACGGCCCAACGCTTGGAAGGCAAACATATATCTTATAAACTTTAACTGCTTCCAAAGCAATGTAAAGTAGTAGCAGCCTAGTTGCTCAACATCTAAGCGGAGACACTCAAATACTTTTTTATTTTACCTTACAAGCATTGCAAATAGCAACTGTGAGCTCAAGCATTGTAGTAGACTCACAAAGTCGCCTAGAGGCGGCAGTTTATTGCAAAACTTATTTTCTGGATAAAAAAATAAAAAATGTATTACTCGAACCAGATGCGACCGATATCCTTAGTACGGAGATCTATGTAAATTCGCAATGCGTCATTCTATTCGCAAACTCATGAATTATGGACCATCTTTATAGGGTTCCTAATAAAATATGAGATACCCGTTTGGAGCATGCACACTTTGGGTTAAATATTTTATGGGGAGGCGTGTCTATTGTGTGTTTACACTATGGCAGTGTTTGGCGCAGTATAATGTTTACTCGTAAGATTTAGTATGTGAATAAATCTGGTTGCTTCCTTAGCTTCGCTCCATCCCAAGTTTAGAAATATATAGAAGGTACACATAGTACACAATATATTAAATACAATACAAAGGCGTACTAGCAAAATAAGGTGGATCATCACTGATGGTCTTCCTCAACGACATTTTTAAATCTGTTTTCACATATTTCACTACTTATCAACTAGCTAGATAAGTGCATTCAATACTGAAAGGCATTTCATCACTTCTTACACCTACAAGTGAGTGCTTATATTTTTCTAATAGCATATACATATATCAAACATATACATAAATATACATATATACACTGGCAGAACTCGCCTGATGTAAAGCGACGATGCTCTAGGATGTGGCACGCTTGCCTAGAATTGCGCTTTACTCGCAATTTGAAGAGATCGAGATTGTAGTTATCGGGAAATAGAGAACTCGGAAGGGAATTCCACAACCTAGCTGTACGCACAATAAAAGTAGACGCAAAGCGTTTTGTGCGAGTCCGTGTAATCTCTAGCATGTACCGGTGGCGTCTGGCAGTACCTCTACTTGTCCGATTGTAGAAAGGCGATGGGGGAATCAAATTATGTAATTCCAAGGCACACTCTGCGAAATGTATGCGATAAAAAACAGATTAGCTAGCCACTTTTCGACGATGCTCCAGGCTTTGAAGGTTAGCTTTGGCTAGAGCATCGTTGCATGTAAGTCTCTTAGCTCTCCTCTCGACAGACTACAACGCTTCAACCTCTTCTTGAAACTTACCAACGAGCGATATTTATTTTATTGCAATAACAAAAGCTATACCGACGGCTATACCGCGTCGAAGAGCAGTATTTTACTCTGGAGACCAAATTTATCACCCCTTAATTTGAATACTAAGATATTCAACAATATTCTTTTCAGATTTTCTTTGGGTGTTTAATAAGATTTATAATAAAAGTAACCAATATCCTAAGAGTTACAAAGTTATGCAAGATAACTTACATTTCGTAGATCACATTCGTCTTTATTTAATTACTTCTTTATGATTAAACTGTCACATATCGATTTTTGTATATTGTTTTGTATCGAAAATAAATGAGGAGCTCATTTTTGATAAAATTTATAGATGCTCTATTTCTATCCTCACGCCACTAAACATTCATTACCGAAAAAACTCTTTCAATAAATGCTGAGGTGGCGGAAACAGAAAGTAGATATGAGTCAATTTTAGTTATATTTTTTAATTCTTTTGCAGTGTTTAATAATAAATGGCTCCATTTTTGGCCAGTACTCATTTCAAGGAAATTTTTGTCTTCTGATATTTTTTCATAAATTACTTTGAAATTTATTAATTTCTGAATATAAATCGTCCATACCAATATTAAGTCTATGCACGCTGAAAACAGTATTTTGTATACTTCATTTTTGTTCAACAGTATTTTTACTGTTGAACTAAAATAAAGTATAATTTAGTGAATAACACCATAATACTGTTGAAAACAGTATAGTTGGCAACCCTACCTCCAGCTCACACGAACTTTTAGTTAAAAATTCAAATATGTTTTATATAACAAATAGCCTACAGACTAAAGCGCAAATTAAAATCGAGTACATTTTGCGCATCATTCTACGTGTTTTATTGAAACTCTAATATCATTGGTGTGTAAATCACAGGTGCATTAAAATCAGTGTCCCAAGTGGAATACCCGCTGGAAAGTCCCCAGCTCAGCACGTCCGGTGTCATGTTTTATGTCCCACCGATTTATGTGATACAATTCTATTTTCCTTTATTTTATGTTGGAATGCCGATTTCAGTCTGAAGTAAGGCAACTGTATCATAATAAGGAGGTTTCTTTAAGTAGACATCTGCCAGTTTTAACGTAAGTAAGCATACTGTAACACAGACTGCAGCAGAGTGCTTGCGACTCTCTAAATATTTCTATTCAAAGTTATGTATTCACTGATTTCAAAATAATCATGACTTTGCTAATATTAAATATGATACCCACGTGACGATGTCATAAGGCCTTCTCGTCAGAGATGTTGCCTGTTCTGGAATCTGTATATGATCTGAATGTTCTCTAGATACATAGGTATTATTATCCTATTTTGAATTTATTGTCATGGATAACGTTCTACGGTAAATATATGCAAGAACATCGTATACTTATAAGACATGTCATAGGTACGGCGTGGAACATGTTTTCTATCCTACGATTTATGTTAGACAGCGCTATTACAAGAATCCTTTATTTTATATCTTCGATTTATCAGGAAGTTCTCTACAGACATTTTACTCTATTTTACAAAGTTAATTTTGAACACTAAACTTGTAGGTCCATATAACCACATTTAAGTCCTACTCTATGCTTTTATAGGTATGGTAAAACTAAAAGCGGTTATATTTATGTATTTATTATTAAATACAGCTCTGAAAGGTCCTAACACGTAATTTAATCTAATGTTTGGAGAATTTAGATTAAAGGTCGGTTTTAATTGTGTTTTTACTTTTCCTAATACCTAATAATGCACTTGTCCGGAAATTAATTAAACCTATACGAAGTAATATAAAATAATATATTACAGTCTGACAAATGAAACTTAGTCAGATCCGTCTAAAGCGTACGGTCGTATGACCATACATATATTGATATGCAGCAATTAATATTGCGTGATTAAAACTTGGTCGTACTGTGTCTCAAGCACAACTTACTACTAGCAGTATTTACAGGAGAATTGCTTTGTACAAGTTACTGCATAGAGCTCGGGGCTAGTACAAGGATATTAGCGTTGGATAAACTTAGGGATTGCACAACTACTATTTTGTACGAAATTGCAGCATTATCTTTAGGGGCCTAACTTACCAACAATGATCTATGTTATAAGCTCTTGAGATGTACCTTCTTATTACTACAACCACTTCAGAACATGTATGATAAGTTTCTTCAAGATTAATTGAAAACTACCTGCACACGAGTACCAACATCCAGGCAAATGTATACACTGATAGGTCACATACATTTTTGCCAAAAAAAAAATTGGAAGATAGATTTGCAGACTATTTATTACCTGATGTGAAGTGACTATACGGCCTAAGATGTAGCACACTTGCTTAGAAGAAGTCGATTCACTCGTGACTTGAAAATACCCAGATTACAGCTATCAGGAAAAAGAGAAGCCGGCAACGAGTCGTAGACGGCAGAGTGGAGACTCGAAACAAAGACGTTTTGCTTGCCGCGCGTATATTGGATAGCCTTGAATACCAAAAACTACCACAAAAAAATAAACATACCTTTAAACCATTTAAGATCTACAGATAATCGAATGTTCCAACCCACCACCAGAGGGCAGCGTGCTCAACATGCTAGCCGTATTACCAGGCTGAATTGTAATGCTTACTGCAGCCTTTTTAAAACTTATACTTATTTTGCTTAGGCTTTTGTATAATGATCTTCAATTTGGGGTCTAGCAGAAATTCCATACAGACGCCATTAAGGACTATACTTAGATATACACGTACAAAATCTGAGGTTGATCTCAGAATGAAATAATTGCTAACCTATTAAAAACTACTTTATATCTCCACTGTACATTTACTATGTAACGTATAAACGACTTACCTTCTTGGTTGTTATTATAAAGAAAATAACTCTTTATAATTAGGTATCAAGAAATAGCACACGAGGATGCGAGGGTTCATAAATCGTAATCTGATATGGAGATATCATCGCACTAGATACGTGTACAGAAAGTGTTGATTTATTTCTAAATAAGTATTTTAAGCCTCTAGAGATATATGGAATGAATGGAGAAACTCGTTTAGTACTTTAATTAGATTCCTGTAGTCTGTACTTAGGTAATTAAGGCTTACGATAGAGTTAAATATCTAGTTTCAGGTTAGATATAACGATGCAGGGTAAAAATAAATAACAGGTATCAGATATATTTCTTGGAAAATTTTCATATTATTTAAAGAGTATTAAGGGTGTAAGTGGACTAATTTAGCACAGGTATGTATAGCTAGGTGATGATTTATGAATCTACATGAACTCGATTTTGATGGCTGTTAAGCGATTCCAGACCTAAGTATTCAAGTAATAAGAATCGTAATAAAATTAAATACCGTTTATACTCTCGAGACAAGTAAAATTAGCCGAAACAAATCAACCAATCAATTAAAACTTGTTTAATGATGCATATTACATTACAAGATTTACAACAATTAAGGCAAATAGGTATTACAAAATCGAGAACGGCTTTGTTATAAATTAAGTAGCAAGTTAAGAATCTTCATGAAAGCCCTGGAATCGGTCCCGCGCTCCCATGACTTCTAGAGTTTCTTGCCTGTTTGCAAATTATTCCTATTTGCTAAGCCTCTTGGGATTCTACTTTTAGAGTCCAATTAAGTCCAAAGCACTAAATAAGACTTACTTTTGTTAGAGAAGAGTTCTGACATTTAGAAACTTAGCATTGTATTTATTCTCTTAAGCTGAAGTAAAACAAAGCGTTATCGTTTCTAGCCAGCTCTCTAAATCGAATGAACCCTAGCGCTGCACATTGAGATTAAGGAATAGTACAGGTTTTTTAAAGTCGGATTAGGGTTTTACTAATCGCTAGTCCCGCTAGGTATGTACACAATGTACTTATATATAAAATAACTCTTGTCCACATTCAAGAAAAAGCATTGATTAGGATACTTGAATAACTGTCATAGAAAAATATGTCAAGAGATGATATATAATTAAGCAAAAAATAAAGATCTCGTCTATTTTGAATAAGCTATTAATAATTTATAAATGCTGCTTAGGATTCGTTACCCAACAAGATGATCCTAACACATATCCGCAGACTGATCTGCCAACAGATCCGGAATTCAGTCTGGACTAGGTCTGTGCCGACAAGGTTATTGTCCTAAGACTCATGTGAGTGCTGCCAGAGCTTATACCTAATGTTTACCCAGCTATAGCATTTATGGAAGTATAGGGGGTTGGTTTAGCGAATCTATAGATTGGTTGGTACTTATTGTAGATTCTATTAGTCTCTATTTTTTTATAAGATTGCGTTTGGTCACCAACTCGCCTACGAGTAGATGACGATGTGGCCGAAGATGAAGCACTTAAACATTAAATACAAATACGTAGAGATAAACATTATCGAGGAAGCACAAGATAAACTTACCGACTTATTAATAAACGCATTAAACATATTTCGTCTCTTTTTATCCGATAGAGAACGTCATGAGCTAAAATGACAAGACGTTCAACATTTGAGACCCGTTTAATAGTAAGGTCAGTATTTCTATGACTAGTGGTTCTGCGACCAATGCCCACGATGGCTTAAAAAATCTATATTTTTACGCTACATTTTGAAAATACGTAGAACGATTCTTTCATCATACGCAGAAAGTTATAATACTGCATGTCCATATACGTACAAAGCTGAAACACTTGGGGTTCTCGAACAATATTAGTTATATGTTCGTATATGTATAAATAGTATCCGCTAGCTCTTGCTACCTAATTTCCGATTCTAATTTTTGACATAAAAAATACATTTCTTATTAGTAATTTATGCACGTTTTATCTCAACTCACAATATGATACACGTGAGCATAGTAAAAGTTCTTATTTGCATAGAAACAGGTTTCAAAAAAAAATTAACCTTTTAAAACAATACTAATCGTTTCGTCATAATCATAATTAAATAAAAATATAATACAATTTATGTAATAAATACAAAAACTTAATATCAAGGAAGTGAAGTGAAGGGAACGCTTAAGAAAGGAACTGTCACTTGGTGTGAAAAATCAAAGATGGCGTCGGGCGGGAAATGTATCGCGCATGCGTACAGCTAACAGCTGAGGCGTCCATATTGGATGTAGACATCATGTGCTTTGTAGTAAGACTACAACGATTCCATTAATGAAAGCATGACCTTAATCCGAGGGAATTGTAGTTTATGAATAGTATTTTATGGAAGGAGTTGCATGACTTGGGATATGTGGCGATCGTAACAATATATATGTTATGTAGCACGCTTCTACAGCGATTAGCCCATGTCGAGAGATTGCTCTTGAAAAATAGATGCCTAAGAAAAGAATGCCCATGCTTAAAACAATTTAATGGGTTTAAGTTAGAGTTTTCTGTAGTAATACTTAACTAAAACAAATGATAAGCTTTAGCTAAAAGATTTAGCTAGCCTAAATAAGATACTCAGAGAGAAGAATTCTATCTCCAAAACACGGAAAACAAAACGTCTACTATTTGCCTAAACGGCCGGCTACATTTACATTTTTATAAGCTCTATTGAGATTAGTTTCTTCGAGGTTTATCCGTTTAAGTTTCATATATTTGTATTGAAAACAAACCTTATGTCAAAGCGATCATAACACAGAGTACTTACGGCTGGCTGCTATGAATTAGTTGGATCTGCTTTCTTCATCGCCTGATTACGTTTTTCGGCAAACTCTGCACTCAGTCTGTGTGCTTTTAACGTGTTAGGTTTCGACATATTACTGGCACTACTATCACTTACTATACAAAAATTGACAGATATACACAACACGACTAGTTCTATGATTAAAATCCACTTATAGCACAAATTCGTTGTTACACGTAGCCCTAAAATTACTATCACAATAATTAGAGAACACAATATAAAGCGTGAAGCGATGCCTTCTTAACTAGAACACAAATAAATTAATAAGCACTATTGATCAAAAGTGTCTCGACCACGCTTTTGCTCTCAATCCAGTCCTATCTTCAAGATACTAAATACTCCTTTGAAAATATATTGGTACTGTTTATTAGACGGATTTAATTCACTTTTAGTATATTATTTTAGTGTTAAATGAAATAAAATTATGTATATACAGTTTTAGGGACGAAGTTGTAGATTGTGTTGGCTTGGTTCATAGGCTTGAAGTTGGTAAGGTTTGAGGGTTGACGGTTTTGCGCATGCGTCAAGGGGTGGCGGGCGTAATACGAGAAATTCCCATTGTTGCCAGACTTTTGATATAAAAAGCAATTGATTGATATTCATTTATAGCTAAATTAACTTTTATTCTGAAAGCTGTAAAGTTTAGATTGCGCCGATGCGAACTTTAGATTTGTAGAGAAAAAAACTAGATGCATTAAATCGAATTTTCAATTTGATTTTAAGCTCTATACGGTCAACAATAAAGTCCATATTCGAACTACATATTGAATTTTATCAGAATGGTAGGGGTGAAACTCATTGGGGTTGAAGTTATTATGTCATCGTTCATGTTTGTATTGCATTGCACAATAGTAAGTACGGCTTTTGATTTTTTGCTGCAATACAGAGATCAGTTAGAAAATGAAATTCTAATCTTAGAAATTTCAAGCTAAATTTTATGCTAGATAAATTAATAAATATCGAAAAGGTGAAATTGATGAATATATTGAAGATAATAAGGTGGAGTAAAAGTAGAGTCATAAATATAAATACCAGAGTACCTACAAAAAAATTGGCTTAGGTTACTCCACTGAGAGTATGGCAGACATTTTAGGATATAAAGCCCTGTCAATTTTGGATTTACGTATTAAAACGTTTTTTTAAGGTCTGGACAATATCAAACATTGGACAATGTAGGAATCCAAATTCTTGACAACTTGTTACACAGATATTAGACGACTTTGTGCGTTAGACATATATGGACACTAGTCATGAGCAGTCTCTAGTCTTAGTCAGACTTTACAAAGTTGAAATGCGACTGTTTAACACACTGGACATACCCGGACACTGAACATTCTCTGCCTGAACGGTATTAAGCAGCCAGTTTTTGAAAAACTGGAAGTGAAGCATTCACTCGAAAAATAAGGATATAAAATATGAAAACTAATGCACCTGCGTACCATGTGTGTGTGAGTCGGGCCAAATTAAAACTAACATATAAATCAATAACATTCAAGCAAACTGAATCTAATGGCGTATACGTACTTCATAAGTCATTTGCACATCAAATATGATCTTGTGTTTATGTTTCTAGGATAAAAGCTTGACTTTTATTCTAAGGCCTCATGTTATCGCATGCTTTTTGGTAGTTCATTATTTAGTCATTTGAGGATCATCTTGCTCCTTCAATAGGTGCTGCATACTTGACTTTCTTTTCTTCACCTATCGAATGATTCATCCATGATCTATAGCCAGTTGCGTGATTTTAGAACATAGCCGCAAGAGCTAAATGTTGCGATTTCAAACAAAGACTGGATTATATTTGGGACAAAAAGTCAACTTTCTGACTTGATGCAACAAAAGATGTGCCTTCTGTAAAAGTGTAGCTGTTTTATAAATTGACACTGCATAGAGCAGCAACTCTATACTGTTTTAAAAATTAATGAAATAAAATAATTTTGATTTTTCATTCAGATAATTATTCTCTTTTTATATAAGAAGCGACGTAGGGTTAAAATTTGAGCAAGTAAAAAGAATGAGTCATTCTTATAATCCCACAGCAGAGGAAAATCGATCGACAGCCATCCCAGGAGCTGCACTTATGTGCTGCTTTTGCTGAGGTAGCGACAGCAGAACAAATATTATTTTTAAACATTTCAATTTGTATGACAAGAAAAAATAAATGGAAGTTCGCAATGTCAGATAATAATGAATTAAAATTTTATTCATGTTTTACTTATGGCTAGCAATGCAATACAGATCAATGGAGTAACTTAGGCAGAGGCATTGTAATTGCTATAAAGCGATATTTAGCGATCATCAATGGTAGAGTACAAACGACTGATTCTTTAGTAATGAAACGCCATTTGTGTGGCATCAATTCTTCTGAAAATCGATAAATAATGCTGCTTTAAAAATAAGCTTGCGTTGAATAGATAGAATATTGAATGAACATTCTACCATTACATTTATCGTGTCCACCCTTCATAATAATCCCCCATTACTCAGTTGTCAGAATAACCGTTCCAAATGAGGGTAGTTTATCACGTGTTTTAAACACAAAACTTCGTACAAAATATGATGCGATAACGGATAGAACGGTGCATAATTTGAAATTAAATTTAAACTCATAACGGGTAATTATATTATTGATGTAATAAAATCAAAAATATAATTACCCGTTATGAGTATTCAAGACTTAGGATGTCTTCAGGGTTTTTAATAGTGGGTTTTACTTTTACAATAAAATGGTGAAGACTTTACTAGAGTTATATAAAATATAGAGATTATTCGTGAACAAGAAAACCGTTTTTCTAAAGCCATTATTTCGCGGAAAAATTTTAAACAGTTAAGACGAAATTTGTTGTAGTAAAATCTGTTGTTTCAAACCAAATAAATATTATTCCAGTACATTATATTATCGATAGTTATTCTTTTGAGATTCACATACTGACATTAACTTCTCTGATAAGCACAATATTTGCTTGCTATTAGTATGATTTAAAAAAAACATGATTTTAGAAAAAAAAAACTAATTCCCGATAGAATGCCATGCATACTACAAAAATTCACATAGTAGAATTCGGTGGGCACCTGTAAAATTTTTAGCAATTTTAATTTTAAACCCGATTTGGAATAAATTATATAGAAAATTTAATGTAAAAATTTCAATGAAAAATATTTTCTGAGAAATCTGTGAAATTCCATTAAAAAACTAATAGAGGTTCTTTTTTTTGAAATCAGTCAAAAGTATCACTTTACTTTCATAACTTGAGAACCGCATGTAACATAGTAGGATAAATATCCACTCAAAATTTGAATATCCAAAACAAAGCCGACAGGGGTCCTGTCAAACAAGCAGCCTTAACCCGCCCCGGGTCAGGATTAATGAAACTATTTTGTCGACCCTCCCTGACTTGCAACAACACGAGTAGACTAAGAAAAAAAACAAGAGAATAACGCTTTCAACGGACAATAACCTTGTACAAAAAAATAAAGTTTTTGTGGTCCGGATAAAGTATTAAACAATCGTTACTATGCATTAAATCTAGACATAAAAAGACCCTCCGACAGCACAGAAACTTTTCGTTAATTCTCGATTCTATGTAATATAATTTAATAATTATTTTTTATGCAACCGCCGACTTTTGTCCTTGATTACAAGGATTTTTTCCCATTCGGCTGAGTTTACCTCTAATAGATAACACTGTTTAGCCTAACACTTATTCTTAAGACGTAGACTTGGCCAATAACAAAAAAAATCGCTCTAATACATAGAGAAGTACCCACGCGACGGGCGGTCTTCGCTTAATGACGTACTTGATTGAAAATGTAAGTTTTTCTCCCCATTTTCTTGAGCAAGAAAATCTGCATTTCATGCTCAATCTCGGCGAGAAAAACAATTTGTCAGAGAAGGTTTTTGTTGAGTTTCAGTGCCTGAAAACAAAGTTGAATTTTCTACATCAATGGCTTGAAATAAGTCAAGACTTGACAGGGTTATTCCAAAAGGGTCACACAAAGGCCAACATACGTTACTGCTCGTGGATACTAAACAAAATATAATTAAATAGTTAGGTCGGCCTTAATCAGGCTTATTATATCGTGATTTCTCTGTCAGTCGCATAGAAAATATTTTTAAATTACCGAATTAAATACCTACAGTTAGTAAATAGTAAGTAGGAACTTCAAATATATAAATCACTCACTGGAATGCAAAATACTTTAATAATTAAGGATTTAAAAAATAATTACCTTGTCCTCTGCTTCTTCTGCCCTTCCCTCCGCCTCCAAGACTCTTTGCTCGAGCTCGGTGAGCTGTAACAATAGAAAAATACATTATTACATATAAGAATACCAGATAAATTTATAGTTTTAGAATTGTTCCAGGATTGGTGCAAACTAATCCTATTAAACTAATAATATTAAATAAAATTAAACTATTAACAGAACTACTAGCGCCACCTCTGTGGTTCAGACGAACAACACTTCATGAAAACGCGCGCAGTTAGCTTTTCCACCGCGCTTTTCCTTACAGTAAACCACCCAGGGTAGCAGTTCCCGCACCACCTAACAGATGGCGCTAGCTCCACTTTTACAATATTGAACCACGTGGTGCAACTATATTATCTCAGAATATATGTTGCTATTTATCAGGGAGGCTGTAGGCTGTAGAATAGGTATTATTGTTATGTAAGAGTGAGTATTCGTGTGGTTTTCAAGGCACGCAGGGTGTATTGAAAGGGTGTGTGTGGAAACGGCCGTGATATGCGTGCATTGATATGTACGTTGTTCAATAAATATATGTATATAGGTAGGTATGTGTGGTAGGAATCGTGTTCGTAAGGTTTATGCCTCTGAGGAAAGGAATATTCATACTCGGAATTGCGGGTTAAAACTAAGTTATTTTGTAGGGCTCAGATATGTTAAGTATTTGCGGTGTTTTAGATATTTTGCCTTCGAATTTCATGTTAGCGTAAACGGAAGTTTCAAGTTGGATTTAAGGATTATTTTGATATGGCATTCTTAAAACCGCGTTATGTGACTTTTGCAGCGTTCAGCGATATTATAAAATACAGAATAATTTTAATTTAATATACATTTAATAACATTACATATTTTTTGTATCCAAAGGTGATTTTGTACGTACTATGTATACAAAGTAGATATTGCAACGGAGTTATACGTAGCGGTTAGACTAAACTATTTTTCTGAGCTACTTGGGGAAGTACAGCGCACTACCACTTGTGTTCCGGTTTGAAGAACAACGTTTCAGACCAAAACACAATACTCGTAATGATGTTGGAAGTGTTATGGGCAAACCAGATGATTATTAGCCGGCTTACGATTTGACCTATTAAGTAATAATTAAATTAATACAATAATTTAAAATCCAATAATACATAAGATGAAAAGTTGACTAGGACAGATTTTACTACTTACCTAGATTAAATTATATACATGTTACATTTGAAATTACCAAACTTATATGTTAGGGGGATACTAAGCCTAGACTAGAGTAAAAGAGATAGTAATAATGTAAGGAGAGCAGAATTATTACAGCAACATTTAGTATGGTGAAAAAAATATTTATTGACAAAACAGTGAAAATAGCCTTTAGGTCCTGATTTTCGATATCTTATACATTATACTTAAAGTTATTCATAATAATGACTACAGTAAATCTTCTCAATTTAGGGCATCTCATCATTTAAAGCCGCCATTTGTGACGCTAGATGTAAGATTTTTCCCGTATATTTGACGTTTGTGTGTCTGCGAGTGAACGAATGAATGAGAGTTAATTCATTCATTCATCTCTAATTAATTAATCCAATCATTATCAAATAACCTATAGTATCTATAATATAGGTAAGGTTAGGTCCATGTCAAACAAATGCGAAAGATCTCGATACATACGAGGAAAAGTATCTAGAGCGCAGTTCCCTGCCTTATTGGCTGTAATAAGGTGAAAACGTTCGACTATCGGATGTGTTTGCCTAAAGAAGGGTTTTCATCCATTTATTTGCTTGCTCTACTTTCTTGTACCGCTGAGTTTTTTCATATATTGATTTATTGATATAATTTTTGGTAGTACATATACGTTCATAAATTATCTATAAATAAAACGAGGGCTATAAAGCTAAGTATGGTCATTTTTAGCCCTCGGTTTGTTTCTTCTTCGCCGCCGTTTTATACCAAAATTCTATAACACAGTCATCGATAAGAATTTATTTTAGTCTCTTATGCTATCCTCTATGAGTGATTACCGTAATACCATGTAGTAATCATATTTAGTTGTGAGTCATTTTATTTTTCAAAGGCATTTTGCCTTTATCAGAAAAAAAATCAAATTAATTTATACCTAGATACTTGTAATATAATAAATAAACACTCAAACACATTAATTAAAAAATAATAAACAATATTCATAACTTCGTTTCCGTAACTAAGAAGCATCACGACAAAATTCAGTGCAAAATTATTCGAAGAAACGTAGATCCGACTACAACAGACGTTTCAGGTAAACTTTTCTCAGTAAACACAATCAAATATGTACCTAACGAACAAGCATATCGGTAACGTAACGGCGCCTAAAAAAAGCACGTCATCGTTTCAGAATGCTAAGAGCATTTTTCTATAAAAAACTGAAAATCACGAGCATTATTTTAAGTAAACAGGAATATAAAAAAATTCCGTATCTTAAAAAGATGATAAAAGTAAGGATAAAGGGACACACTATTCACATTTTAATTGCTTTGAAATTGGTATTTAATCAGTATACAAAGTTTTCAATCTATCCGACATATTGAAAAGGTTGAAAATTACGTTCAAAAATTCTATTACTTAATTGATACATAACCCACTAAAATCACGTTACAATAAAGGAGGTTTACAATTCGTTTTTTTTATGTTTCCTCACAGATTTTTAATGACGCCTGGGCCGATTATTTTTGTTGTTTTACAGCTGGCCATACAAGTTTTGTCAAAACGGTCCAATAGTTATGTTTCGAATAAATTCAAAATAACTTATAAAATTATAATGCCGCCTACTCAATTCAAGTCAGTTGTATTTTTTTTTAATAATACTGATTTTCACTTTATTATTGACGTGCCAAGTAATTTGGCAGGAACTTTACGCTGCGATTGCGAGAGCGCCGTCAAAGGAAAACATGAGAATATGCAATAAATCAAATTCAGATGCTTTTGCTGAGACGGCTTCCGCATTCTCCTCCAGGAAGGGTTCAATGTGTTGCGAAAGAAACGAATGTAAAGGTTATACCTCTAGTAATGTGGAGTGGAGATTGCTTTTGAAATCTTCAGACATGTTCCTATCATAAATGCGAAAAAGCGATTGTTGTTTGCTTGTGCTTCTTTGAGATCCAAGTTTTTTTGCGATAACAGTGGAAAAATGCGGTTTGAGCTTCTATGGAAAAGTACCCATCCAGGTATATAGCGAGTGACGTTATTTATATTGTAATATTCTGAAAAAGTCACTTTTTGTATAAGACCGAAAGAGCTTATTTCATATTATATCACTTATTGCGCTCGTAACATATCGGAATATCGACTGAACTAATGTTTCTAACAAATTATCAACCACGAAACGACTATCTCGAATACAATTCTCGGTTAAGGTACAAGACACCTTATTGTCACCATCATACTACATCAGACATTAAATAACATCTCACAATAGGCGGTCATATCCCAATCTCTTTCAGAGAATGTCAGACAGTTTTCGACAAGGTAAGATATTTAAACTATGCGTTTGAATTTATATATCTACTAGTAGAAGATATATAAATTCAACTCCGCGGCGTTCACAATATAAAAATGTTCGAATTTTGAAACCCCATTTGACCACCTTAGGGGTTGAATTTCCAAAAATCCTTTCTTACAACACCCCTACATCTCTTAATAAATACAGCCTCCAAATTCCATGTCTCTAAGTTGGTGGGTTTAGGCTGTACGTTGATTCCTAGCAAATATCAGTCATTCAGGACTTACTCTTTTATATAATAATGTAGATAGATATTAGGTCATTACATATGAAATTGGCGTTTTGTAAGGGAGGAACGTAAAGTCTTTTTTTTTCATAATAATATATTTATTTAATCAAAGTATGTACCATTGCTATCTTTGCACTTTTGCCATCTCATAGGTAGTTCATTGATCCCTTTACTAAAAAAACCATTTGGACGAGAATCAATGAAATCTTTGAAGGCGCTTTGGACTGCCCCATCGGAGTTGAATTTTTTCCCTTGCAAGAAGTTATCCAAATTTCGAAAAAAATGGTAATCTGTTGGAGCCAGGTCCGGGGAGTACGGTGGATGTCTTAGACATTCCAATTGAAGCTCCTCTAATTTGGCAGCCGTCTGTTGTGCAGTGTGTGGTCTAGCGTTGTCCTGAAGCAGCAGTGGCCTAGAGCGATTGACCAACCTCGGTTGTTTAGCAGCTAGCTTTTCCATCATAGTTTGCAGTTGCTGACAATAGATATCTGCTGTAATCGTCTGGCCAGATTTATGAAAGCTGTAGTGAACGACACCGGCACTAGTCCACCAAACGCTCAAAAGTAACTTTTTTTGAGTCAATTTTCGCTTGGGGCAGGGTTTGGCTGGTTCGCCAGGATTCAGCCATTGCGATGAGCGTTTCCGATTATCGTACAGGATCCACTTTTCATCACAGGTAATGATCCGATTTAAAATCCCTTCATTATTGTGCCGGTTGAGTAATGTAACGCAGCAGTTGACGCGCGTTTGTCGGTTTGCTGCACTCAATTCATGAGGTACCCACCTTTCAAGCTTTTTCACCTTTCCAATTTGCTTCAAGTGGATTAAAACAGTATTATCACTAACACCGCAGCCTGCAGCTAACTCGGACGTGGTTTGCGATGGATCTGCTTCCACAATAGCTTTCAATTCTTCATTAGCAACTTTAGTCTCCGACCGTCCACGCTGCTTGTTCTGCAGGTCGAAATTTCCAGAACGAAAACGTTGGAACCAAAAACGCACTGTGTTTTCTTTTGCGACACCGTCGCCATACACATCATTAATCCTTCGAGCCGTTTCTGCGGCACTGGTACCACGGTGGAACTCGTACTCGTAAATAACGCGATATTTCAAGTTTTCAATTTTGTAAACTGCGTGACGCAAAGAAAAAAACCAAACGAGGACAAAACAAATGAATTACGGTTTTTGAAATACAAATGTATGAATAAATAGCTGCATAAATTTGAAATTGGAATCGCTAACCAAAGAAGAGATATTTGAGATCAAAGTGGCCAGTACGACAAAACGCCAATTTCATATGTAAGGACCTAATATATTACGGCATCTACATTCTAGAAAAATCCAAATCGAGTTTTCTAAGTGTAAAAGCGCGAACTTAGTATTTGCTTTCCAAACTACGTACGATACATACATAGTCCTGATTTGATGCATCACTGATCTCAAAGCTCTCAGACGTTATTTGAGGTTGAAAGATTTCGCTTTTAAGTTCTGCCGACCAAGAAATTGCCTGCGATATCTTATGTGACGTATTACTTATGGTAGATGAAATGTTATTTATATTTCAAAGTTTATGAAAGCTTTCGATTGGAGTACAGAAAAGCTTTGACTAGTCGTGTGTTAATATTTTAAATTGAGATCCATATTGTGTTCTGTGCGTTTATAAGTTAAAATAGATTTGCCGTGTCTTTACTGACTAGTACTAGACTAGCAACATAGTAACTATCTGCGCTAATAAAAATGTACATTTATCTCTTATAGATTTGCTAATAGTTACAAAACCACACATCAAACGACTTTTCTCCTAAAAAGGAGTATTGAACGTATGCGTAACAAATGCAGATTAATAGAGCAGTTAATGTTTGTTTTAAATGTGAATGAATATGATATACGCCAGAAGAATTGAACACATATATTTTTTGGGATTTGGTTAAATAGTAGCATTACCTGAAAGAAAAAACTTTAAGAACCTCATATTAAATGCAGTTGTTACTTGTCATTTGCATACTCGTAGTAGCTGCTAAAAGAAGAAATCATCTACACTAATAATAATGATTCACTGCCATTGATACAATTAACTCTTCATTAAGCATAGCTTTTAGCTTTAATAGTAATAATGATTTAGAACAGATATCAAAACATTCTAAATCGTAATATACTTATTGCCAACATTATAAAGCCTTTCCTAGCTTCATCTATTCGTACTTCTACTAACTTAGCCAATAAAGTTCAGCCATCCAGTTTCATTTGGCTATCCGAATTCATAACTAGGTCATCATCCATTCCCAGATTCCGCCCTGAAATTTACGAGCCAACAATTCTGGCCTGGCTTCGTCACGTGACTTCGCTCGGGGTCACATATCAACGGCAAATCGACGTAATAGTGTCCCACGGTTATCACCAAAAACCCTTGACCTGGGTCATTAAGCATGTATACTGCGAAAATATTGAGGATTTTCTGGTAGCTAGGGCTGACTAAGCCGAAGGGCGTCACTATACTTTTTACCATGAATAATTTTTTATATGAAACTTACTCGAAATAGAAAAATAAAATCATTTGCGGCTGTTTTGGATTTGATGAAATTGGATGACTGCAGAGTTGCATTTTTAACTGAGTGATATAGTAGGCTGGATATCTCGTAGACGTAGGTGCCGGTACAAATCCTCCTGGAAGGCCGCCTGAAGGCCTTTGACATGTGTCTGTCAGAACCTTTCTAGTGGCATAGTAACTATTACAGTATTTATCTACCCCACCTCGATAAAAGTAGAAACACTGACACTAGCACATAGAGATATATTCGGTACGTTATATACTTCCGAAAAATACGAATATTAGTACCAGCTCTTGCCATAGTTCTGTCGTAGGTCAAGTTACGATGGTACCCGAGTATTTATAGCTCAATAATATGACACATTCGGGTCATAGTTGACAAGGCGCGCGATATAACGCTGTTGTAGAGCATTTGTTAGGACTTCTGTAGAGCGTCTGCATAGGGTGTTCGTTCGGGATCAAACAGGAAAATACGTTCCTTTCTAAATGGATAGAAAATATTTTATATTCCTGTTTGTCCTTTTCAGGAATAGACTGAGTTGACAAACAGGAGTAAATCCGTTTTATACGAGTATAACACTAAACGCGCCACGGTTTACTTGCGCAGATTTGATTACCTATTGCATTTTTCCCGGTTCAAAACTAGCCTATGTTATATACAGAGTAGAGCTCATATTTGTATTCTGATTTCGATTCAGATTTCGAGCTGAGTTTTTAACAAATTAAAAGACGTTGTATGTTAAATTCGGCACCATCGAAAGAAGTAAATAGTTATAATAATGTTTTGAATTCACATACTTAGTGCACTCGATGTTTAAAACGAATTTACTTAATTGTTTATTTTTTAAATTTATATTTTACTTCTAGCGGATGAGATTCTTCTCCGAGATGGGGGTTGAAACAGTAGTTGTATAAAAACCGAAATACTGAAATAAACAATCGGACCCGCACTCACCAATTTTGTTTGATACGTAAATCAATATAATATGTTACTACAGTTAAAGCTTAATTTTTATTGGGGTATTATAAAAAAATAAAAAGGAAATGATAATTTGATGTTAAACCTTGATTAGTAAGGCGATATGGCGTTGAATAGAAATTTCTCAGGATTACAGCATTTGCAAAATACAGGCGATCCTATATTTTTTTTCATAAACACCCTGTACGACAACTCTAGAAGGTTTATAGAACGTTTGTAGAGTGAAGAAGGGTTGGCAGTGCCTTGTTGAATGTTTTATTGCGTTCGGGATGGGAAGGGACCTATGTTTTCTTTATTCATGCTCGTATGTGCCCCGCTCGTAAAGATCATGCTCTGATTGTGATGATTAAGTGGGAATTGTACTGGGATTCTCTTGAGGAGTTTGTAGAATTAGGATTGGAATGGTTAGTTCATCTGTCATGAATATTTGGAGAATGCTCGGTCGGCTATCATCTGGTCAAATCAGATTGCTTTCAATAAAGGATGATTGGAATTCTGTCCTAAATTCTGAGGTGTAATATTGTACGATTTATTACGAACGTATTTATTGGAACTAAAATTATTTGTCGTCGAAACTTTGAAAACGAAAATTTGTTTATAATAACGATATCAATTGAAAAATATTAACAATTAAAATTTGCTTAACCGATGAATAAATAATTGACTTGAAGGTTTAGCTGTAAACTTTATGTATTAAAAAACCGGCTTAATATTACATTTAAAAGCATTTATTGAAAATCCTTATATACTAGCATTTTACGGCGCTTTTATGGCTAGCAGCAACGCGTTTAACTTAATGTGTGTATAAGTATGGAATTATTGACTTTCAAATTCAAATTCAAATATAACTTTATTGTACACCAAAAATATACATATACATTTCAAACAGGTATCATAAAACATTGGCAGTACATTGGGCGGCCTTATCGCCTAAAGCGATTTCTTCCAGGCAACCTTTGGATGGATCGGACTTGGTGAGAAAAACACGTCGGTGGTGTACCAATAAATACTAACAAAAAAAATACACAATGACCCTTTTACTAAAACTATCTATATAGACAAATGAAAACAAAAAAAAATAAAAAAATATACGTAAGTACCAATGAGAGATGTTAAAAGACATAGAAGTTTCGACTAATAACTTATTGACAGATAGTAGTTGTTCAACAAATTCTTAAATATAAAAATAGATTTAGCCTGTCTAACCGACAAAAGCAACGTGTTCCATAACATGACAGCTTACTTTCATTACTTTATAACTTTAAACGTTAATACATAAGCAATTTAAAAAATGAAATTAAAGCCACAAAATAAAACAAAACTTGAAGAAACTTGTCGGATTACACAAATTACAATTTCACTGGTCTCATGCACAAATCCAATAAACAATAAGTGAAAATCGTCTATTTTGTGCACCACTGCATTGAAAAAGGAATTTTCAGTAAGAATTGTGGGATTTTCCACAAGACTTGTCGTGGCTTTGAGCTCGACTGCAGCGGAAATAGAAAGTTTAGAGAATGGATTTATGCGTCTGTACATAATATAAAATTAATACTTTTTTAGTTTTCAATATTTATCTATTGTAGGCCCTTCATTTGTGTATTTTTTTTTTGACGAATACTTCACAGTATAACAAATAAATCTAGTCATATCCAGTAGAGAATGCTAGAATTTAACTTATCACAAATATCAGTTCTTTTTATTCCATTGTGAAAAGTAAGGAAGATGTGATTAATTTAAAAAAGAGGTAAAAAAGTTGGATCGAAAAATTTCTGCTGGTATTCGAAAAAACTCACCAACGAAATAGAACATTTATATACTCGTATATAATATCTTTATGTAACTTAATCACACAAAGTTTCTGAAACTTTAAAAGCTGGTAAAACTCAGTCCCGTAGTTCTCGTAAAATAAAAGAGAAAAAAGCTTTCAAAAGCGTTTTGAGATTCCGCATAAAAAAGTTTTTTAACCTCCCCCTGGGTTGTAAGTAAAATGGCCATCTAGCTCTCCTAGCTCGAACTTAACTGTTCCCTTCTTGTAAATAAAACATCTTCAACTTGGAAGTTAGATTGAAATAGTGCAGCAACTTTGTGTGTGAAGAGAGAAGTATACCTACTTAAATTATTTTTACTATAAAGTTGCAACTATGTAGTACATTTATCCGATATCATTTAAGCTACCTCCGTTCAGTTATTTTTTATAGTTCAATTGATGCCGCAACGAAAACCCTAATCGGGGCAACGGTGACGTCTATCGGTCGTAAAACTACTGGTATAATTGACTGAATGTGGCCTGCATTCGTTTTCTTAATACTTCGATTTTCCATAACATTGAGCTCCTCCTTCCTCAAGCTGCGAGTATGTCTAGATAAGCTACAGTAGCTATACAAATCATGGCTTCAATTAAATTAAGATGCTTAACACTATAAGATGAGTTTGACAACAAATGTACAAAGTCTATACTAGAATACAAAAATATATCTCTAAATGTACTGGTACAAATGATTTGTATATACTTAAAAACCTTACTATAATTGGTGTCTTTGTATTGTAGACTTATATGGTACACATACAATATAACTGGACGATTTGTTACAGGGTTTTACTTTTGTTTTACTTACAATCACATCAAGGCAACATAAACGGTAAATCTCAAAAGGCAGCAGTAAACCGCTACATTTGAATCGCCATTACGCGGGTAGTTTGTTAATATTTGAGCGCACGACCGTCTCCTTGCTCCACTGGGGTCATTTGTCGTCCAGCCTCCGCGCCGAGCGGACGTCTTGCCTGTTGTAAACGTTTATTGCTGTGAAATAAGGTTACCGTTTCGACTTCCGCGGCTTAAATCGTTGCCCTTTTTATTTTGGTTTTGTTACTTTTGTTCAGTCTTATGCGAGTTTCGAAAGACTTTCTGTTTTCGAAAATAAACTTAGTTAAAAGTAATCGAATTACAACGTCTTCATCCTTCATCTTGAACTCACGCCTGACCTACGCTTATATACATTTTCCACCATTCTTTCCTTCGATCACCGAAAATACATAATCTCTCTAAATATCACTCACGAGTACAATTTAGCGTCGTAAAGGTGACCTTATTCTTAACTTCAATATACAAATGAAGCTGCACTTCATTTACCTACTGATTGTAATCATTACCAATGTGGCATTACGTGTTCAGTATTCATTTTACAACTAAACAGTTATGATTCATACACAACGGCATAATTGCATTGAGGGTAGGCGATAATCACTTTATCACTGTCCACTCAGACCCTAGAGAACACTGCATAAGGCTACCAACTCATGCAAGTGACTTGCGCGAGATGCCAAGCAAGTGACGCATGAAAGAACTTGCTACGAGTATCGCTTTGTATTTTTAATTAAATAAATTTAGGACTGTCAGTAAGATTTTTTTTTATTTAAGGCAGGATTTTCATTGTATTGTCTTTTCGAGAATCCAGTATAGTTGTAAAGTAGTCCCATAGGAAACTAGCACTAACAAATGAGGTTTGCGTTTGTTTTATTCTGTTATACCTAAGGCGTTTTTAGGTTGCAAAAAACAGTAAAAATAGGTAAATACAAAAAAAAAACTCTTATAAAGTATTTAGAATTGAAATACAAGAATGCGATATCGCTCAGATATCATCGCCTTAGTCACATGCATGATTAGGGCGCCTTACGTGGAATAGTCCGAATTTCTGTAACGGCTAATTAATTTAACTGTAATGAGAGCATTAGCGAATAACTGTAATAATACGGAATGGACGCAATAATACTTAAATTGTATGGGTTTTGAATATGGGAGTGACCGGTACTTTGATTATCTCCATGGTGCAATTAGCAAATACAATCGTTTTTGAACATTGATGCAAAACTGAGACGTGTTATACATTTCAGCCGAGTATGTGTGTATCTTCTTCTTATCATTCCTCTCCTATCGGAGGTTGGACAGCATCAGGACAATTCTACAATTCTAACTTTCGAGGTTGTATCTGTATCGTAAGTTTCAAACGAAAAGAAAACATTGATTTTGATAAAAAAAATATTGACTTGATAGAGAGTATTTGTGAGTTTGTAACTATCTCTTTGTGTGTCATTTTAGCTGATTCATAAGCATCCTAATATTTTTTTGTAATCGACGATTTTGATATGTCCGAGGATTTTTAATTTTATTACTACTTACTGACTTGCATATAGTTAAGTTAAACAGCCTGAAATAGAGCTATCAATTTGACATAAAACGGTACAACAATAGGCAGGTATATAAAGTTTTTCGATTTATACGTAAAAAATATTACCATTGTTCTGATTTTAATGTTAATTGTTGTAATACATTCGTGTTTATTATGATCGTTATGTTAAATGGCATAACGATCATAATATAACGTTTCACAAAAGTTTTACCGATATAAAATGTTTTACTTTGTTCAGGGTTATTCTATGTTAAACCTCTACGTTCATTGTTTGGGAGTTTAAGCTTAAGCAAATCAGGATAATGATTTCAAAACATCGGTTTAGTATATATTATGTTACCAGAATTTTCATCTACACCAGGACCGGTTTGGATAAATATTTTTTGTAACGAGTATAAAGAACCATCATCTTCCTGCAATTTTTTTTGACATTATGGCATTATCCCACTACGTGGAGTCGGCACAGCACGGCTTCCTCTTTCAATCTACTCTATCAGCCGTCATCTCTTCATTCACGGCCTTTTCACACTTATTTCTTTTCACAATACTCATCCACGTGTTCTTAGGTCGCCCCCTCCCGGCGCCACCATCTACAATCATTTTCATGGTCTTCCTCGTCACATGGCTATCTTCTCTACGCATGACATGTCATTGTTACAAAAATTATACTTTCTAATTGATGACATGTGCCATTTATCAAAATCAGTCCGGAATTGATTTGTAACTGAAAATAACTAAAAATTAACCTGAGCATGAAATAATATTTTTTTGTAGTTATACACATAGTTTGATTTATATGGTTCGCGTAGCCAAGCCAATAATTAGGTACTCAATGTAGGCGTTTGCTACACGTCCCGGCGTAGCGCTGCTACACTTGCTACGAAATCTACACACGTTAAAACGCTGGAATTATAATATGTGTAATTAAAATTTGAAACAAGGAAAAAGTTGAACGCTTTAGGTAAAGTTTGAAAACATTTCATATGGAAATGAGACGTGGGAAGTAACATGGAGAAGGTTATCGTTGTCGGATATAGGATGTTTTTACTAGCCAAATGTTATGATACGAGTTTGTCTCTACGAAAAGACATTACCACCAGTGCAAGGGGGATTTAAGAGGTACAATCGTAAGTACATAATCAGCTTGCACTCTACTTTAATCGGGTATATAAAAAAAAACCCGTCGTCAGCTAAACAATTACCACGGCTGTTGTCAGTTGTAGTAGATACTTTAGATGTTTTTGGATACCCCCAATGCAGTTATACCAGAATTCAGCGTTTCCAAATATGAGTTCTCCACCATACCAGCTCTCCGTAATATTTGTAATTACGTAAAACAAAGACAACGCCTCTCGGGAACACGTGGCCTAAATGGTATTCACTTCTGGTATTTAATGTCGGTTGATTTTGGCATAGAAGTTTAATTCGAGAAATTACACGACGATTATTAAATTTAAATGGGATATTTTTCTTTACTTATAACAGCTTTTTATAAATATAGTGAAGCGTTTAATATGTAGCCTATATCTAGGATGGTTATAAATTTTTTTATACATTTAATTCTATTAACTTTTGCACGAAAATAAAAAAAGATTATAAGATTCCTTAACACTTAGATTCCTTATGTTGGTTCTCCTCAACGATAAATCAAATGATAATATTTTTTAAAAGAAACTACTAACATACTAACGAAATATTCTTGCGGTCGTAGTTTCTCTAGTTACTAATAAAGTCACATTGGCAGCGCTTTCGACAGCCACTAACCGAAGTACGGGCAAGTCGACCGGAGCTCAGAAAGTTTCCAAGTTTCGGCGATAGGTTCTCGAGTATTCTCTGCCGAGATTGCAGCGAGTGGTATTGGCGTGTTGGCACGGGTCAAATACTTAGTCACGACTTGTGAGAGTTGTAAATAACGTGGAGATTTCTGAGACAAACAGTATAAGAAGGTCACGCATATAATAGTAGGCTTTTAGGGACTAGGCCGCATCTTGTGGTAACTAACATACTTGTGTCTGTTTCATGTATCGACAATAATGAGTTTAATATATTTGTCATAATTGAGAACCGCGATTGCGCGAGGTGAACATTCTAACTAAACAAGTGGTTAGAAGACAATTCAAAAATCCAGACTGCAAAAACTTTAAAACAGTTTATTAAAACGAGTGTAACCACGGGATGTAACGAGTATAGCTTATAACCATTCTCAGATAAAGACAAAGCTAATTACACTTCGCACATTAATATCAGTCTCTCGGTCTAGGCTGGTCTAGGCTGTAGCTCTACCTTCTATATACGAGTACATACATATTTGCACAAAAACACTCCAGAAACATTACCTGTCTTTTGTATAGTCGGGTAAAAAATGAAGTTTGAACGCTCGCGAGGTCTACCGAAGAATATACTTCTATTTTTCATATACACAATGGTTTTACAGCATAATAATATCCATAAAGAAAGTTTCCAAGAACACGGTGAAAGCACATGGCCAACTTTATAAAATCACTTTAGTTTTACACCTGTACCGTATGGTAACGACCATGGAATATTATTACTTCTAGCGAGGTAATGACACCGGTGGATGTGTTCTGGTATAGCCTAGATTATACGTGTGATTTCAACCTCCTTTGTTTCAAAACTAGCTGCAGAATATGAACGAAATTGACCAAGATTTTGTTGAGATATAATATCGTAACAGCGAAGATGAACGAAGTGTTGCGGTGATCGATTTTATATATAAACTTTTTAGCAAATTTCATAATATTTGCCTGTTCCATATCGTATATATTTTATAAGTACGTACGAGAACAACTAATGTTGGTACCATGCATATAATAGTCGCATAGTAGTCCGATAGTCTGAACAGAAATTGGTAAATTAAAAGTAACTTGAAGTACGAGTACATGAGTGCCAACAAATTTAGTTTCACAACTACTATTGACACTTCAGAAAAACTAGTAATAATTTAAAAATTGTCAACAGACTTGAATTCGAATTAAATTCAAAAAAAGAGATCTGTCTGGCTTTGGTGTTTTGCAAGACTAAGAGAGCATGTTACTCTGCCCAACAACGTTGTTTTGTACCAGTAATCTGCGAAGCTTTGTATTTAAATTTTAAACTATGTGCTTAGGTGCTGAAAGGACTTAGGCAGCCGTTTGGAGCTTTAAGCTCGTTCCTAAGCTTAGTTTGGAACTACATCGAGAGTGATTTTATTAATATTCAAGGTATTTTAAAGCGCATTGTTACTTAGTTGTGGGTAATGTAGAAAGTTACTTTAGAAACTAAACCTGTGTAACTACTTGGTGGATGATACTTGTTGTAGCTACGTTGGTAACTGAGTAAATATTTTTTCTGGTAATAAAAAGAAATACATATGTAATATTTTTCGAGGGTAAGTTAGTATATGTCCTTCTACAGTCTAAACCGGTAATAAGATCAATTTAGTCGCGGATTTGTTACTGCATTTACAAATTTTTCTGATCTACGATATAGTTTATGAAACATTTTAACGTGTTTTTTTTTTGGACAAATACTATGACTCACAGTATTTCCCTCTTTCGTCCAGAACAAAAACTTCTATAAAACATAAAAAAGACAACTAATGACTCAAAAAGTTATGATTTCCACAATTTTTTCGCACGAATGAGAAAACCGGAAAATATTTTGCCTCGAAGCGGCGCGGCCGAGTTAAACTCAATTTATGAACTTGAGAAATGTGATTTATTTGTTGAGACAACTTTATTTTAACCACAATTTTAAATGTTTGTGCTAAACTGGTTGAAAAGCTGGCATAAATAAGTAGGAAATATAATTTTAAAGCTCGTTGCCCCTTTACCGGCAAGTAAACTCGCTTAGTACAGCTTTATGTATCTGGATTTAAGTGTGTATGGATGCTACAAATGATACATAAACTAAACGAAGAAACACATCGCTCATTCAATACATACCCACGATAAAAGTCTGTCCTAAGAAAGCAACCATTACAAGCAAAACCGCGACTCGCATCGAGCTTACACAATACACATATTCTGTATAAAAGCACATAAAGTGCTTAATCAGTGAGCATCATAATTTAATTAGTAGGGAGTGTGAAACACAGTATGCTGCGAACACCGAGCTGTGAATGCAGCTGGCTGTGTTGAGGCAGCACAAACGAGGCCGCAGCCAGAATGCGCCGTCTTTGCATGATTGATGTTCTGTGACAATGCTCAGGGTTCCCCATTTAGAATACTTTTTTATAGGAATTGCTTGTTTAATTTGTTTACTCAATATTTTGTTTTCGTAAAACCGTTAATTTTGCTATTATTGAAGTAACTGTGTGTAATTAAACACAGTACAAATATGTGCGTCGAGCATCGAACAGAGAACGTAACCTTACTTCTTTGAAACGCCACAAAAGAGGCCGCAGCCACATAGCGCCATTATTACATATTTGTTATTTAAATCTTACCTAATGCAGTTTGTATTTTCTTTTATTGCTTTCGATTACAAATAATGTATTGTTGAGTTGGGGTCGGTATGTGACAGAAGCAGTAATTAATTTTAGTTTCACTTGTTATGTCGTGTTATGCTGTTGTTTTCTGTAGCAAATAAAATTCATTCTATTATATTTCATAAGAAAACATTGAGATTATCAACTACTTTTAATATAGCAGAGTCTCAAAAAGGAAAGGAACAGCCGAAGTTGATTGCACAATAATTTGTAATTAGACTCTCTAGTAAAATTTGCAAGAATGTAAACAGTCTGTTTACATATAGGTATATCAATTAGTTTTTATTAAACATTTTTTGACCTTTGAATAAACAAAATCTTTTTCTGAAGAAAAGTGTTTACCGACTTCAATTACCGAATACATTTATTTCAGTTAAAAACTAAAATATCTGGGTTGATGATATTAAAATTGAAATAGAACCGCCCCAGAAGCACACCACTTTTAAACAAAGAAATGGGTCCATCCATTCCATTATCATTTATCGGATACCGACGAATCCGATATATGAGGTAAAAAACGTAATTAAAATACGGTCAAATTGAGTACTCCTACTATTTGAAAACTAGCAAAATTACAAGGTATTTCTAAAACATGTAAACTTTAACCACTTAATGGGGTTACAATTTTAACGCAAACGCTAGAATTAGTAAACTAAGAGCTCACATTTTAAATCGTAACCGCGTAACTAATGCATCGTTAGACGCAGCCCTATCCACTGGTGTTCAACAAAAGCAGCAACGGGTGCTTTTAATAAATTATTCCACGGCCCGCTGCCGGCTTTCAGTGCCAGCCTCGAGTTTAACTCCATATCCATTTATTACTGCGCCTTTTCCACATCTTCTACCGACAAAACTGATTTTCGACGACTTTTGGAGACCCTTCCGCGAGTTTTGACGAAAATGTCGAATTATTTAAGCGAACATTTCGATGGGAATAAGTAAATGCGCTTTTGGCTTGAGCGTTTTTGATCGGAGAGATGGCAGAAGAAAGCTTTTGGAGGATTTTAAGTTAATTCCCGACTCAACGTCTTGGAGAGTTTTGAGAGGAGCGTTATGCATATATAAATTACATTTATATATATATTATATATAAAGCAAAACTTTGGTATCTACTCGTTGTTAGCAAATATATATAAATATATACTCATTAATTCCTAAACGATTACATCATATGAAAGTCGGAGAGAATGATGATTTATACGTATAATTTGCTCTAGTCTCACATAAAGTTAAATATCCAAACACAAAACATACATGAAATACGTAAGGCAAGCATTGAAATTAAGAAAAAACCATTACGTACTCTGTATTTTTTGCATTCGATATTAGTTTCGTCACAACGCACGTCTGAAAAAACACAACAAATTCCCATGTCCCCAGCACAGGAGCCAAACAATATAATATAACTGAAAAAAATATTCGAAAACCATTTTCCTGTTCGTTTGCTGTCACATTGGATGAAAAACAACAACAAAAATAACAACAGTGGCGCCGACCGCCAATCAACAAAGTGGGGGTAATCCATCAACGTGTCGCCAACAAACTCCAATTTTGATGCAAAACTTCTTCGTGGGATGAAGCAATTAAAACGACTCGTTTGTCCTATTCCCACACGTATTATAAATGCTAGTTTTTGTTTGTTGGTTTTTTGTCCTTCTTCACCTCAAAAATAGAGTGACGGATCGATTTGATTGCACAGAGATAATTCGAGGTCCGGGGAATGCTCATTTGCTACATCTTCACTGTGTCTTCACTTACTATCAGATAAGATCGTGGTCATTGGTTGCCTAGTCGGTTTTTAAAAGAATCTGAACCTAAATTATAGGAACTGCAGTATTTAGCTAAACTAAATTGACATTAATTTTAACGGACATCTGAAAGTGAGAAATAATTTCTCTTATTATGTCTGAGTTAAAAAATATATATCAACAATATTTTTTAATAATTTATTTCGCTTGTGTCTTGAGTTCTCTAAATATCATATCTAACACATCATATTTACTCGTACGTATGATAGACAATTCATCATACCCATGGGAATCCTGTGAGCGATGATTGATTGAAAGTAAATGGATTACGATAAGTAGCTGCTAACCGATGATAACAAAAAAAATTGTTTCATTTAAATAGCGAAACATAAATTTTCACGAAAATTTCCTTCCTTATTGGCTGTATAAATGAAATGTTGGTCATTCTTGCTTCCTGAACTGAAATTTATTGACAAGACTGGAAATATTGACACGTTTCTGTAAAATAAAATACAAGTAAATATTTACAAGTAAAACGTAAACAATCAGTAACTCAACTTGTTACCTAGTTCCTTGAATGCAAAACTTACATAGTAGATACATTTCTGATTTTTTAAAGGAAATATAATGAAGTAAATGAATATGGATAAAAAGTAATTATAAAACCACTTTGACAAGAAATTTCATTAAGTACTTCATAGCCTTTCGATTCATTTAATATCCTAGTAACAAACAAATACTCCAACCTTTACATGATCACTCTTCCTAATTTCATTCTACCCACAATACTGAAACTTTCACTCAGTTACTTAGTCGGAAAGATACTCAAGCCCCAAATAGTTTTCAAAGAAACACAGATACTTGATACACAGTTTTACACATAACTTGGTGCTTAACCCAAAACTTAACCAGTCAAACACATATTAGAAGCAGGACTCATTCAAAAGATATATGTCGGGGCAATGACGCTTGAAGTTAAGTTTAACTTAAGTTAGGTTTTACGGTAGCTTCATGGTAGCTTTCATCGAGCTGTCGTATGGTCCAAGTGTTAAGCACGTAAATAAGTTCTGTAGAGCTGCATAAAATAACTTAATGCGAAGGTATATTAATGAAGTAGTGGCAATATGAGTGTTATTATTAATTTTATAATGATAAGACAAACGGTAGACAGGCAAAATGTATAATAAAAGTTCAAAGTTAAACATAAGAACTTCGCTTCTCTTAGTCAATTGCAAAAAGCTGAAATAATATATAGTACTGGCAGCATGGACGAATTGAGACTAGGCTATTGGCTAGAAATAGGCATGACAGAGGTGAAAACAAGAGCAGTCAAACTACGTTATATTTTGACACCAAAGCAGCGAACTGTCAAAAATATGTTTGTTCGTTAAATTTACGTTTGTTACATGGGAATTAAGTGACAGTAATCTTAGTTTCATTTAGACAGTTTGCCTCTTCAATTCAGTCAAAGCGAAACCAAAGTTGCAGTCTCTTGATTCACTTCTTTCTAACGTTACGCGATAACACCTTTGATTCTAAGCAAACATATTTTAAAATATCTGTGTTCGGAATATTTAGGAGTATACTTTGATACTTAAGTACATTTTTATCAGCTTTCAACTTAAACCATAGTCGTACATCGAAGAGTTAATCGAGATCCTTGAAATTGTAGAGAAAATATTTTATGTAAAAATTGGATTTTTAAACTGCGGTGTCGCTACTTCCCGAGCGATTATTGATAGAAGATTGTGTGGCTACGTGCCATAAACTTAGATGAATTTCATTTTCTAGTCTGTATGTAGCATAAAAAAAACGTTAAAAAATAAGCCAAGTGCAAGTTGGAGTCGCACGAAGGGTTCCGTACCATTATCAATACAACATTAGTTCTAATTTCTACTTGTTACAATGTCGTTATTAAAATCAACCAAAAGAACTGTAAAGATCACGTTTAATGTATGGCAGCCTCACCTTGAATACTTTGTTATTTTAATTTTATTATTTTTCTAGTGGATACATATTCTGTGAATATACGAGTATCAAGCGTCTACCTGTTGCCATTATTCGTATTAATATTTAGTCAAAAACGGCAAAAAAACTTACATTTATTGTTGTATTGGTTCCCCTTAATTTGTTGGTTTTATTTCGATTTAAATATTTATTTAAGTGAATATACAGCTCCGTGAAAGTTACAAGCGTCGACCTGTTGCCGATATAAATATAAAGCGATGCATGGCAAATATGATGTGTGTTCTATAGGAGCCCTCGTTAAAAATTAAAGTTATTTTGTTTTCAATATTTAATTTCGTTGTTATAGCGGCAACAAAAATGCTCAGAATATACAGAATGACTTGTTAAAATGTTAACTGTCTAGATATCACATTTACGCAGGTAAAGACTATTATTTTTATGTAGATAGACCTTTAATACAGCACTCGTTTATGGAAAGCCCAAATTTACTTCGACTAGCTTCCGCTAAAAAGATAACGCATGTTAAATTTTTATGCACCCAAAAAGCGCATTAACATTTCCTTTAGCTCAAAGCATTCTAATGAGGGGAATGTAAATTTCTGATGCAAAAAAACGTCGAGCAACAATCTACGTAAATGCATACTAATGTAGGAGCTAATGCACAATTTCACGTAAAAAGGGACATTTGGCTAGTAGACAGGCTAACGCGCCTATTCTAATTGATCTAGATATATACACACGTGTAACTTGAAATTAAACATATTTATAAAATTCACAATATACTTGCAATATTTTAAAAATAATAAAACACAGATTGGTAAAAACAAATTCAATAAATCGTTACAAAACATCAGTGTATACAATAACTACTTTTCATTTACATTTAGTTTTCTCTCCTTAGATCTCAGTCGCGTATTATTTCCCGTCATCTTGACGTTTCGTTACACTCGCGCATTTTAAACATAACATGATGCTATATGGCTATTCTATAAAAGCTTTGATAGATAACAAAAAAAATGTTGCAATGGATGGTCCTATTTCATGAGTACTTAGCTAGAACAATTTGTTTCTGTTTGTTCAATACGAACAACGGTGATCAGAATGACGGTGTTTATCTGACCCAATGTATAAGCATTGCCATTCAGAGTTGTAATTCCGCTAGTAATTATGTACGTTTCCCGCTAGTCATCTTTAGATCTGTTGATCTTTAGTGGTATAATTAACTGCTTATTTTGTATTATAGTTTGTCATATTACTTGTCTCAATATATGAAACAAGAGTTAGTTTTATGAGTCGTTGAAAATAAAATCCCATTTACAGAACATAAGTATAAGACTATGAGTGTATTCGAAGTCGGAGCCAATTCGAAATATAATACAATAACGTCGGGACGGGAGATAACTGCATATAACGATATTTCCTGCGTCTATGTTACTCGAAGTGACTGTGACAATTTCGCAAAAATGAAATTTAAAATTGTACTGCGACATAGAACGTTATATGGCAGTTGGAAGATTGTAACATATCGAACATTTTTAAAGTGGAGACTATTATGACGTCTGAATATTGCAAGTGTCAACGTTTAAGGATAGGAAAATAAACATTTAGTTAAAATCTAAAATTATTAAAAGGATATTTCTAATTGTACACAAAGAATGTTACAAATTGTAATTCAAATCATATAGATTGTAGATGTTACAATTATTGTAAGTGATTTTATATAATCTTATGAAAAATAAATATTCTTAAAGCTGAATTAAACTAAGTGCGCGCAAATAAAATATGTAACTTCAGTATTTCGCATATAGCGTATCCAAGGTACCAACTTGAGCCTAGTTTGAAAACCGCAAATATCGTATTCTTAGGATTAATTAATGTTAAACGATTTAATTGTGACTCGAATTATATTGTATTACAATGTGATAGCTTAAAACTAAACAGTAAAACATTCAGACAAATAAACCAAGGCAGATATTTTAACCGAATTAAACGATATAAGGAGGTTCTCTATTCATCGGATTTTTTTATGTATTCCCCGATTTCAATTTCCGCCTGGACCGATATGCAAAATTATTTTCCGATTATTTGCAATATTGTACTTTCAGTTACTTTTTAGGTCCCATACAAATTTTATCCATATCGATCTGGTGCTTTTGTTAAAATAACTGATAAATTTGCCTTCGAAGTGAAGTTGGTTGTACCTAGACTTTTTTAAAGTATGATTTGCATCCGAAAAAATATCAACACCATTTCATAGCTTTCAATCTATAGCGCTAGTCATGCTACGACTGGGAAGACAAAAAGTAGCAAAAGCCAGTATTTCGCTTACAGCACTGCGCATTTTGAGCGGCCTCAGCCCAGTCTCATATGTCGTGATTACTCTTGCACAGGAAGGGTTTTCAGCGTTTTTGGGGTTCCGTGTTTAGAAATGTTGGTTGGCAAAAAACTCTAAACGAAAAATGAGACACGAGACGCGCAATTTCGCATCGTGTATTTTTAAACATATATGAAATAGGCTCGCAGTTGACTGCAACTTGACTGGTGTAAAGTGTTGACGTTGTGGTCTAGTATTTATCGTTTACCAAAAACAAACCGGTACACTCGCGAGTTGAAAATACTAAGATTATAGTAATCGTGAAGAAAAACAAGTAAAATAGAGGATTATAATCTGAATTTTCTTTTTAAAAGTTCAAATACGATTTTTTGACAAAAATAATTATATTTGGTGGTCCGGTTATCTGTTTTAGTTTAATACACAAAATACAGAACATATACATTAAAGAGTAAGTTCCGACCGACTGACTGATATATTTGCAAGGTATCAACTCAGCGTCTAAACCTCTGAATCTAGAGATATGATCATGTCTATGAGGGTATACTCATTACAGGGATCCAAAAATCCTTTCTGCACGAAGAAAGGATTTTTGTAACTCCACAAAATCAAACCACTAAGGAAGTCAAAAGAAAAATTCAAATTCAAACTTCTTTATATTCCATTTCATGTCTCACGAGCAATACCACGGCAGTATTTTAGATACGTAACAAATTTTAGTTGAGAATCGACATTAGCTTCAAAAACAAAAGCTTTAAAACTATACTGATCATTGTTCGATCCTTGTAACTATACGTACATACAATCAACCTTATTTCTCGTCGTTACTACGGAACTCTGATACGGAAGTACTTCCCAGTCGTACTTTTGTTTTTTGCCGTCCGTTCGCAAAGCTGTACCGCGACAATTTATTCAACGAGACTTATTTCCGTTTTTGGCCTAAAGCTGTTTTAAATAATCGCGTGTGCGACTGACTTTTGTATTTGTTGCGATTTGAATTATTTGCTGTTTGGGGTTCGCTCTGTTTCTCTTTCTTTCTAGAAATAACGGTAGAACGGGAGTAGAATAAGGTTACTTTGGTGGGATAAACTTTGTCATGTTAAAATGTTGAACTGCCGGTTGACAAGATTACTTACTTGCATATAGTTCAAGTAGAATATGAAGTAATATTATTTTATCATAATCTTTTTAAATATTTTTAAAGTTTTGTACTCCCGAGGTAAAGTATTACTAGGTGCATGTTAGGTGTATATTATTACAACAGTGTAAGTTTTAAGTATATGGTTTATACCTCTTTGTCGCCACAATTCGTCCCTCTAAGGTTTAAATTGAAAACAAAATGTTGTCTGTCCCCCCACGACTAATAAAATGACACGGCGGTAATTTTTGCCCTGAATTAAGAGATATAAATAACTATTATATTTCATTGATAAGCAGAATCATGTCAAAATACAAAACACCATAAATTAAGCGAAACTTAATCAAACTTTTAAACATATTCTTATCAAATTACGCTATCAAGTAAATTTAATAAAAATAAAATAACAAATCCTGACATACGTTTTAAAAATCAACTCTAATGTTGCTGACGTCAACTTTAAGTAAGATTTTCTACTCGCCAAATTTATGGCACAACATACTCTTCGCGGTGTATCCGTATTAAGGTACACTTTACATGACAGCCGTCGTTTAAATAAGGTACACTTAAGATGACAGGTGCCGTTTTAGCGGGCTCTCACCCTTACACAACCCATACACGGTAACCCATGCCATGTGGCGAAGCTTCGAGCATACAATTTTATTTCGCGACCCTTTAAACAGAAATGCTCGAACTTGAAGACTACAAGTATGTACCCCATCTGACGCTTATAAGAATAAATTATATATTTACAAAAATATTATCCATAATTAGAGTTGATAAACATTAAGTGTTATAAAATATACCTACTAACATTGCAATTCATGTATGATACTATACTCGTAATGATAAAATGGTTACTGATATCTGTGAATGAGGTTGCATTTTTAAAACCTTGATCAGTATAATAACAAGTCATCGTTCTTAAAATATTCAAGCTAATTGGAATCCTAATAACAGCTGATGTACCCTTAAGGGTCACATCTACTTTGAGTATCATTGTCTTAGAAAAAGAATTAGTTAAAAAGTGGGTCAAATTGTGGCCCATTTTACGTCGCCACGTTGGTTTCAGAGGCACTTAGTAGCTGTTATGTATTTTTGCATAATGTGAGTTTGTGCTGTTGTTGAGTGTTAGGGGACTTTGTTCTATCTCTAGGCCGATGCTAACAAACGAAAATGGACTTTAGAGCTTAGGTAATAGAGGTTATTTTTCAGTGCATTATAGATAGTGCGTGCTTGATTAAAAGCTTCTAGCAAAACTTTACCTTAGAAAAAGGTTGTCTAGATTTTTTTGCTCGTAGCATTATATAGATTTTACGAGTATAGTTAGGTCCAGTGAGGATTATTTTTTTTACTATTTAAATGATTATGGCATAGATCACAGACCAAGAGTAAGCAATCCCATATCTCTTTTTACTGAAAAACCCGAACATATTCAGCTTCTAACTGGAAGTGCGGACGCGGCAATGAGTAAATAAGGAGCAGAAACAGAACTTAATGTTTTTTTTTGGTATTATTTAGTCGTGTCATTGTAAATGTTTTATGTAGTAACTAGCGCTCTGAGAATAGTTGACGTTGAAAGCACGTTTTTTTTTAACAAACAATATGACTGTTTATTTGAACAATTTAGTCACTTTCCTTCTAATTGTTTGATTTAAAATTAAGTAGTGGCAGTATCTACGAAATAATATACGATCTGGTAAATGGCGCCGAAGCTGACTTACCCTCTTTAGGGGGGAAATGACCACGTACCAAATTCAACACGCTTAAACTGATTCATGAATTCCTAATTTTAATCTTGCTTGTCATTTAAATCTTTTCATTTACGGGGGTCAAAGTTATAGAACTAGAGTATCTACATTCTCAAGCGTACCTCAGTTTTTTTTTTAATTATTACGGATACATTTTTTCCAGACAAATTTGCTAGACACTTTGCTGGCAAATGAAATCTAAATGTCCTATCGCTCGCCTGGCTAGCTACCATCCTTAAGTTGTAAAATCTATCGCCAAGCACCTAGAGAGCTTGTGTATTCTACTAGGCATGCTCCATTTAGGGCTACAGTATCGCGGACTTCCGTGGTCGTGCGAACTTGTGGTCAAATGGCTATCTGTAAAGAATAGAATTAAAAAAAAGTATCCACAGTTTAGTATATCTCAATAATTAAATATGAAATGCTTATCCTTAGCAAAAAACTGTTTCAATAGCTTCAAAACAAAAATGGTATCGGAACTTTTTTCTAACCAATCGCAATAAGAAAATCCACTCCATATAACTTTTTTTTTACTTAATTATTACTTGCAGATCTTTTATTAGATATTAAATATAATCTATTATATTATAAGCTATACTACTGCCTTTGTAGAATTCATAAAAGCTCTGGCTAGAGGCAGCAGAGGGCGTGGCAGCGTCGGCGATCGGCCGTGACAAATGGTCAGCCGGGATGATGCCATTGACAGTAATGGGGTTGCTGCTATGGGGTGCTTAATAAAACCCCTGGGGTATATTTATACCCCGCCCGTGAAAAAGCTACGGGTACGAAATTGTAGAAGCGTATGTAAATAGCAGCCTTAGAAGTTATTAATAGTTCTTGGGAAAAGTTATACAGAAGTGTTTTGAAAGTGTTAAGTGTGATTTTTAATAGAGTAACTATTTAAAAATCGAGTGAATGTTTAGTAAATTAAATAAAAGTTTTTAGTTTTAGTTTAATTGTTCGTTAATAATTTTTTTTCTATTGTGTACTCACATATGAAACACTTTTTAACATTTTTTAAAATGTTAATTATGCCACGGGAACAGTGAATTTTTCTGTCATCGAAAGTCCTGGTGCCAAATTCAAGCTGTTCGTGACAGAAAGCATTTAGTAATAAATATTACATATTTTGTTTTTGTCTAAGTTATGTTTTGTGTTGCAAATAAATATATTATTATTTCTATTCTATTTCTAAATTTCATTCAAATCTGTTCAGCTGTTTGAGAATGAAAGATGATGACAAACAAACAAAAAAACTTAAAGGCAAAATATACTAAGTAAAAGTATATATAATGTACTAATATTAATATTAATGTATTTTATAATGGCTAAAGTTTTTATACGCGTAAAAACTATAGGTATTATTAAATAAATGTAATTACATTTTTATGGTACATCGAAAAAATAATATTTTTCATACGTTCTATCGAGAAAAATATATTTTTTATGTGCAAAGTTCTTCGCACCAAGTTCTGAAACAGTAGCCGCAGCAAAATTATGACACTATCGATAAAAATGTGGTTGTACTTATCGATAAAACTAGAAAGTAAGGTTTTATCGTTACTCTTTAGCTGGCTGCATAGCTTGTTGGAAAAGACTCCTCGACTGCACCTCTCTCACTCGAGTCTTTTCTTTATTTACTTCTAACATTAATAACTCTGAGACTACTTTTTGGCTTTTTTCTAATTTATAAAAAAATAAAATTACTATAGTGTAACTCGTAAGAACTTATAGTTTCTTTCTTTTATTTATTTTTAAACCACAAAGCTTAATTAGTAGAAGTTTATATTTTTGTATAACTAACATAAACATCAAAACTATTTATAAAAATAGTAGCAGCAATTTAATAAAGTAATCTATAAAAAAAGTAAATACCGTCATCAATCCAGCACGTAAAACTTACAAGACAAAAATATACATACTCAAAAAAAAATTAAACGTTATATTGGTTAAAAATTTACTAGAACGATTTGAGTAACATTTTTATGGGACTGATTCCCCTTCGAACAAGACCAGAATCTTTCAAATATGTCCAGTCATCGCTGAAAAATTAGGGAACAAAATATAAAAAAATTACCATAGCATTGAAAACCTCTTTTTTTAAGTCGATTAAAAATCAAATTAAAATTTCGTTCAGTTATCGACAAAACGCTATGAAACAAAGGTAGACTAAACTTTTCTTCGCTGATATTGTGTAGCACAAACAAAAGCTTAATACGTCCATGAAAAGCTAACTCACTGCTTTCGGACAATTAAACTACATCTTAGGTTTAAGACACACTAGAAACATATCTATATCATTATTTTAATAGAGAGATATTTAGAAAATTTTTAAATACAATAGAATAAATTTAATACAATAGAAAAATTTATACAAAACATAGTGCTACAAATAGCGGATAGAATGGAGATAGTTATGAAACTGGCTATTAAAACGTCGGAAAATTAAATACGTATATGAGAGAGAACAAAAAATTTCACAAGGCAGATAGTGGCCTAATTGGTCAAAGCAACTGGGCGAGTTATCCTGAAAATGCAGGTTCAAATACTGCCTTTTCAAATGGCAGGATTAGCATTTAGTTCATGCGTAATTCTCGTATGTTTGATGTAAAGCGCAACTGCGGCGACTGTGGCCACTGACACTCAAACCAATCGTATTTAATTACATTCGCACTAATCATAGGGAGTCAATATATTAATCCCAAACTACATGTTACATACATACAATCCAACTGCTTATTTTTTGTTGTAGCTAGTCATTTCGTTTGAGTGAATCAAGGCTTACTTGCTCGTAGTTATTACAAACAACTTCGTGCTCAGCTGTCGTTTTGTGTAAGTCTTCCTTTTTTATCAGAATACCATAAAAACCTAAGCGGAAAGAAAGGCACAGTCTTTGTTAGTATCTACATGTATTAGTCACTGTAGCGCCTAAACTACTTAATAACTTTAATATTGAAAACGAAGTTTGGCATTAATTGATCTGTTATTGCCTGACTCGAAGCAGACACGGTCAATTGTGCTAGTTTTAAAGCGTAAACATAGCCTTAGAATGAGTGTGAATAAACCCTTACAAAACTACTCCGCCGTTCGTAAGTACGTTATTTGTCTTCGCAGCGGTGAAGAAAATCTATTTTCTGAAAATGGGTGAAAATTTTCAAGCTCACCGCGGGTGTGCTTCGCATGTGAATGGATGCCGGTGTTTATTAGTTCAATGCAGGTCCTTTTGTTGGTCTTTGGGTCTAAGTTTCGATGCAATTGGTTTGGAGTTTGAAATTTTATGCTGTTTTGAATATTGGTGAGCTGCGTAAAATAGGTATGCTTTTTATTTATTCTTTCCGTGATTTGAGTTTACATAATAAGAAGAATGTAAATATGTATATAATGTATGTGTTGAAAATCCTTTGAGATACATTTAATTGATACAGTGATGTGAAACATTATTATATCTGTTAAAATAATTTGTTTAGATACTTGAGTAACAAATGTTACATAATTTGTTTACACTACTCAGCGTTAGTCTAAACCCGTCGGTTTTTTTTAATCGGATCAGTTTATTAGTTACATACCAATATACAAATCTTCCCTCTTTATAACATTAGTAAAGATTGAAGAATTCTGTTGTTTCCCACCTACATACAAAATGTTAGGGTAATCAATTTTATCTTCCCCATTTGTTTGATTAAATTTGAAAACAACCACATGACTAACTAACAAACAACCAACGTCTAGTTTCCAAATTTTTCAGAGTCCAAACAAATAAAACATCGTCGAAGTGTTCTAAACAGAAATGCTGAAAAATCAGGACGTTAAAAAGCCAAGTGGCTAGAACAAGCCAAAGCACGCAATATGAGGTTTTTACTACGCTTTTTACTAGCACTCGTTTATTATAAATTTTATGGATAGCATAAAGCATAAAATAATGGCGCATTTTTATACTCAGATGCAGTAAAACACCTTTTACGTTTGTGATAACATCTATATTGGACCGGCGGTAGGCGCAGACGGCATCATGGGATTAGCAGTATTCTTGGTAATTAGTTGCCCATTTTGGAGCGTTCTATTGCTAATTATTAATTAACTGTGTCACATATTTTATAGAACATCAATCTGGGAATTTTGGTACCGAATATGGCTTGTAAGCTAAAGTTAGTTTAAAATTGTTGCAAGGCTGCCGTACCTTTGTCATTACTAGATGTAAGAAAGTTGTAGCGGCTTTTTATGGGGCGTTAAGCAACTATGTTTTTATTTATATAGATGTTATTTTATTAGAATATTCTGGTTTGTCTTGCCATAGGTATGTAGCATTCGATGCCTACATACATGGTGTCAATGATCACAACAGGTAAAATCTCTATTTCCCGATAATAATAATCTGGGTCTTTTCAAGCCTCAGGTCTCAGTGTCCTAGGTCGCATCGTCGCTTGACATCAGGCGAGTTGCGATCAAACGTAAATACGTAATAAAATGTGTAAATAATATTTTGAACACGGTTAAAACACATTTACTAATTGTATCATATAGTACACTTAAAAAAGGCTATTTTTATCTAAACAATAAAATATGCCACGAACAATTGTCAAAACAGTTATTGCAAACAACGGCTGTAGCTTACGGACGCTGCACGCGCCCATTTATTTCTTTGAAAATTAAAACATGTCTATTTTGGTTTACAAATACTATGGACGGACCTTTTAAAAGTGGCCTTTTCAAAGATCATTTAAAAACTCTAACAGCCTCATAAATAATCAGTCCCTTCTGAAAGCCCAAGTTTCAACATCAAATATAAACCGCCTATGAAGTGGCTCGTTAAAATAGTCATCAAAGCATCTATCTGACCTTTTCACATATTCGGTTTTCCCCAAAGCAAATGTATATAAGAGGTTTACGTGCCCGTGATCCCGCGTTGGGTCCGATGAAATATTCATAATGGAACTAGTAGCGCACTGCGGTTTTACACTCACACCTATTGAACTGAAATTTATATTTTGTTAATAATTCACACAAGTAACTAAATTCAAATGAGTTTATAGACGAGAAACATATTGATTACGTACACAGAAACGTCAAAACTAATGACCGTGAAATACTTTTTTAAAATACTATAATAATAATTTGGAAAGTGTAAAACTTCCACACAGTATAACTAGCAAATTCATTTATACTAGAGCACAAGAAAAACGACACCCAAATACTTTAAGAAACGGAATGTGTAACAAACAAACGAATAAATATACATATATGTTCAGTAAATATATCATTTATGTATGCATATATTCTGTCATTCGGTTGGTCAGGGTCCGATTTGTATGCGCATCGGCTATTCGAATTTTAATTCGTTCAGAGATTTGTTTTGACGGTTTTTAACATTTACGGTTATTTGACGACAACTTTGTGTAACTTTGACTGAAAAGTAACATTAAACTCTAAATTAAATCGCTGGCTTATAAAACACAAGTCACGCGAATCCGTTGAGCCGGTATTCTAGCGCGTCCCGGATCTTCGTCCGATTGGGCGCCTGTTCTGTGTGATCAGTTCTGATTTAAGTTTCGACCCAAACACACATGTAGACATTATACAGAATATTGTGCTGTGAATATTGTGTTATTGTGTGTATATTAATTAACATTTGAATTTTGAAATAGAATAACACATAGAATAAAGTATAGGTAAGTAAGTATAGGTTTATATACATACTTTACTTAAAATATGGTGAAACATTTACCTACTATGCCTGCATATACCTAATATATGCAATAAAATATATAATATATTTAAAAAACCTTAAGCTGTTATTGACTCAAAGTCATAAGACACTTTTCCAGATTGACCAGAAGCCTTTCTTGCTACAACCACGATAACAGCACAGCAAGTATAATTTATATCAAATCCTAAAGCTTGTCGTAGCATAAGTCATGCATTAAAATACGTTCTCGGTATAGTGTCTTAGATGATAATAAAATGCATGGTCTTTCCGTCCCTGAGGTAATTGATCACTGAACTAAAAGTGCAACACTTATAACTTACATCGTAAATTCGCTAATAGTTTCAACCTAATGTCAAGGAGAAGATGAAACTCAAATAATAGTTCTAGTGTTTTCCGATTCGTTTTATTATTAGGGTTTGGTTTTTCTTCACCACAACGTTCCTTACAAAGATTTATCTCTAGATTTAACAATTATCAAATCATTGAGTGATATGATAATATATCGTCTAACTATTAACAAATAAACAGCACACAAATTATGTAAGTAGATTAGGATAATTGTCATTTTGCTCGGTCAACTAATATGAATTGTAAATTGTTGATGTTTTTATACAATGCACGAAAGTGTAATTAATTTTTTAAACATACTCATAAATACTAGGCAGAACTTGGGTATACAAATAAGCCTATCTATATCCATAGCCTAACATGTTCTAGTAATCTAGTGCGCAACTACCCGCGTTATTAAAATGCACATCCAGCCGTTTGAGAACACGTTTTAGATATAAATCCGCGAGTTCTAATTCTTTCTAAAGTCGTATGTTCACACGACGTTTGCAAAAGATTTGTTGTTTCAAACAGGCGCAGATTAAGATATCTACAGAAAAAGATAGAGTGAACACGCAAGCAGCGTCTATCTCGACGTCCGACACATCAGCATACATTTTGGCAACGTATATACATAATAGTTTAGCAAGTAATTACATATTTTTTAAATTAACGTAAAACCTAAGAGTAATAAACAACACAATTGACTATATATATTACAAACATAAGAATGAATCGAAAAGAATTGTATCCGTTTGGAAATTACGATGCCATGTTATCATAAAACCACAAACGTTTAAATGAAAGCACGATGATTTAAAGCATACTTAAATAATGTCGAGCAGCGTTAAAATGAATGCCAACTAGCGCAATCTTACAATGCTACTGGCAGAAATCGCTCGTACAAATTGATGATACCAGAGCCATTCTTCCCAAATCTTGTGTTCTCCACGACAAAATTGTTCAGAAAATTAGCCGAATGCTGAAATTCGTGGACGTGACATCTAAAACCGTCAGGTGTTGTAATATACGGCTTTTGTGGGACACCGTGTAAAAGGCTAAATGGTTTATGGTAGAATTTATACGGTGATTTTTAATCTGCAATAGGTAGAAGGAAAGATTTAGATGAAATACTGGTATTATATGCAATGGCTTTACAAATTTAAGCATTTTGGTTCTGGAAATTTACTGATTTTAATGCTCACATTAAAATCAGTAAATTTTATCAGAGATTACAATACTTAAATATGTCATCTAATGTGTGTCAAATTTATCCAGTAAAATGTTTTATAAAATGCTTGATTATAAATCGGCTATATTTTGTTAATGCTGTATCTCGAAACAATAAAAAATAGGAGATCGCAAAATGCGGAGCATTATTTCGTTAGTTAAAGAAAAGCCGAAAGAGAAAGTTTTCTTTCTTTCACTATGACCTTGAACAATCCCAGATTGTAGCCTTCAGGAAACAAGACAGGTGGCAGGGAATTCCATACTCTGGCTGTACTGACTAGGAACGTTGATGAATAACGATTAGTACGACACACTTAAGGTAGATATGTGTGAAAGATGAGTTAATGAAAAGATGCCAGCTGATAGAATAAAATGGAAGAGATAGACATGCTATGCTGACCCCGCGTATCGGGATAAGGGCAAGAAGATGATGACGATGATGAGACGAGCCGTCTTTTAGCTGTTATTGCATCTTCGTACATCCGAACACTTGGAATAACAACAAATGAGTAATTTGTATTTCGTTTCATTACTCGTATCAATTAGTAAGTATTGGCAATCGAATCAAACAGGATCAGTTCAGCGTGAGGTACTCTGATGTGCCTCGCAGTGTTTTTAATTGGGGATTATCTCTAGCTCTGTTTTGCAATGGTGTTGTATGTTTGTTGCGACGCGAGGTGCCGCATTCATTCATTAAGGTTTATGAAAAACTGCATTTTATACTGTGTTTGTATTTTCTGCATAAAAATATAAATTGCGAAAAACTATTTGTGCCACATTTATACAAAATATATAACATAGCAAACAAATAGATAAAAAATGAGCACAAAAGACAGTCTTATTGTTAATAGCGATAACTTCATACCCAGAGGAACGAAGTATGTAAAAATATATACATAGGAAGGTACATATGCCAAAAACATATACATAAGGAGGTACATAACGTCAGCCGAAGCGCCCCGTAAAAACCAATTTTCAAAAAAGCTTCGCATAGAGCATTAGGGTTGCTACAAAAGCACTCAATGATAACATGTGTGCGGGCCAAATGAAATAACCTACCTGTAGCTTACAGAATGTAGAGAGGCCCTTTCTTGGGCTTCAAGTGTAGGTACTGAACTGGGTGAATGGCTGTTAAAAGTGTGATCCATTTATGGGCCACAATTGCCTTTATGTTTGGTAAAAGTATGTGTGTATGTGTTTAATTTATATTTTTCTAGAAGATTTCAGATTTTATTGCTTCCATTGAGTTATGAAGATGTTAGTAATACATCAGATATAGTACAATGGACCCCGTCGGGTGCAGCAAATAAGTAAGAGGGAGGAGGATATTTTATACAAAAAAAAATTAGCTCCAACATTATACTAAGTTATTAAGTTTGAATATTAGTATCTGGAATTTCGTATAAGTATGCGCGGTAATCTTCGTTAATTAGAAAGTATACAATACCTTGTTGCATATAAGATTTTTAGTTATTAATATAGTATTTTAAACGACCGAGCAAGCGAAGCGTTTGTTTTTCGGGTCCGAAAATGTATTTTTATCAAAAAGGAGGGAAATTTGCTACGGTGCCATTTGTTGGCCAGTTTCAATAATACTTGGTACAGACCTGCGAAGCAGACACCATTAATTAAGATTCCGAAATATAAAAAGTAACGGTCTAGTGTTTTTTGTTTATAAAGTTTCAAAAATATTGTGGTTGTGAGGTCGAGAGTTAGGGAACTACTAGAATATATATTTGAAACTAGTACCTAAAGTAGTCGCTATTGGAACTACGCTGTCGAAACTAATTAAAAAGTATATAAATCCTTATGATACACCATGTTTAACGTTAAAACTTGCCAGTATAGTTATTTTTGCATTACCATAACATTATACAGACATGTATATCTTGTATATTCCATCTCGATCGTACCTGGAACAAACAAGAAAATAAAATTATTAATTACGATATAATTATGTATTTAATTGACTACTAAAAAGGCAATACCTCCGTATATTTATTGCCATCCTCTTCCCTTTTAGAAAATTATTGAAATTAGAAAAAGTAGCTGTTTACACGAAATAAAACAAAACACATTCACCCGTATGTGCGAAACATTCGATCGAATCAAATCTAACTCTACGGGACACCCCTGTAATTGAATGCTCCCTGATTGGCTAGATCGCATCACGTGCGATGACGTCATGTCCGGCCGCGTCACGTGGCCAATTTCCCGCCAATTTCCTATGTAGTCGCCGTAAGTGACATTTGATTCGAGACTATCGAAAGGGGCATCCGTCTTAGCACGGAAGCTCGGACGCCTTGCCAGATGTTAAACAAGTGGTTAAAAGTGACTGCAAAAACTTTAGACCCACGTATCTCAATAAGTGAACTCGCGGGATACAGCTAGTATAGCCTATGACCATCTGCAGGTGAAGACGAATCTATTTACTCACGTAAAATACGACAAGCCGTTTAGGCTCTAGGGCGCCTTAAAACTATACATACATATATACACTCGAAAAACATAACCATTGTCTACTTATGTATATACCAAACTACAAATTGATACTTAGTCTCACTCAATAGGCACTGACTGTGTGTAAAGTAAATATTGTTTAAATTAATAATTAATAAAAAATGTGCATGTCAAGTGTCTAAATTTCACAATTATCTCAAAACATCTTATAACAATACCCCTAACATTTTAAACTAAAACTTTCCTCTGAAATTTAATCATCCGAGACGGGCCTTTTGTGATGGGAGCCATTAAAACTTCTTTCTGCGTCCCCCTTCCCCCCATTATTCGTTCAGTGTCGATAAATTAATTGAATTTCAGTCCCCAACTTTATTATGAAGCTGAAGTTTCATAACTTCAAGCTTGCAAATTCGGGAATCTTGTACAAATGAGATGGGATTGATTTTTATTCACGGACACTTTGGAGGGTAGTAAATAATTTGCGGCTTAATTTAGAACTCTCGGTTTGCGAGGCCTGACTAAATTTGTAATGCATGAAAATTAGCATACTTTGCGATTATTTATTTAATTGAACAAACTTGCCTGTACGTGAAGTTCGATCATATTATCGATAAAATTAAACGATAAAACTAAGTAAATAAAAACACTGTGGTTATATATGTTTCTTATAGATCATAGAACCATAGAATGTGCCATTGCTATAAAATGAAATGCTCTCAAACGTTTTTAAATTGCCAACATACAATTAATAGACTTTAAAAGCTAGTAGGTACGTTATGCAATTTTCACTAAAACAGTGTAACAACCAGCCTAATTACTGGTGCAAGATCAAGTAAGACAAATTGCATCGCAACCGCACCGCTTGATTGATGAGGGGCACGCCCGCCGCGCCACCGCAGTTGCGCAGGTGTGACTTGGAATTAATGGTACTATGCTATGTTGGGTTTATATTAGATTTTAATATGACTAGAGAGTAAGCGGCTCACCATAACAACCCTCAGTTTGATCTCGCGATATCTTAAAATACGCTTGGTCGATTTAACTTCAAAAATATGCTACTTGCATACAGGTGCCTTTATTAACATAAACAAAATGACTAACTACGACAACAAAAAATTATAGCAGAAATATTACCTACAGACCATTTAAGATCTACAGATAATCCAAATGCTCCAACCCACCAACGTGCAGCAGCGTGCCCAGTTTCGTTTCAAAAAGTTTTTTTTTTAAATCTAATATTTACCATACTTTAGTAATATTACCAATAATATTAAACAATCTTTACTGCTCGTACTGCTAATAATGATATTTGGCTGCTTGTCTAATAAGTACAATACTTATTGAGAGAGACAAATTTTAGCGTTATAGTTTTGTGTTTTACAAACATATTGTGTTTTACCAACAATTATGTAGAAGGTAAATTACGTTTTATATACATCTATTTAACTCAATATCTTCCTTGTTCAGCTGTTAATTGATGTGAAGCACGACCGATGCAGCGGTGGCGCAGGTGTGACTGACTCATGAAATAATGTTTCATATTGCACATTGGGTTTTGATGTTATAATACTGTTTATATAGTCACAAGCTTCATGGTTTATTCACACAGCTTTATTTTTTCAACTAATAGTACGGGTTTTTTTTGAAGGTTTTGATAAAAAAAATATAAATTCTATTTAGTAATTAGTAAATATTATAAATATTTAAGTCATTCTGTGGACTGCTTGTATATTTAATTTAATGATTTATTCTCTAATCTCATATTTCATAACGCTTTTAAAATTATGCTTGGATTAAAATATTTTAATAGCAATTTTTAAGATTACCGAAACAAATTCAAACTCTGTCAACGTTTAAATTTCATTACCGTGTGGACTCTTCTCCAAAAATAAGGAAAATATGGCGCAACATCAACCTTGCAGTAAACAATTTTCTTGTTAAAAAATAGGTTTTATAAGAAACCTTTGAAGTTTCACGCAGACGGAATAATACATAACGAAGTAAAGATAAAGCTGAAGTCGTTGAACCAACACGACTCAATTTTGGCTCCCTTCGAGGCTCTTTTGATCGTACAATTGATTTAATGTGTAAGAATGTCGAGCGTTTCTTATGCTATTTTCTTATGAAGCAATTAAGTTTATTCTTTGTGTTCTTGTATTATTTTTTTTGTTTGAGATGTCGCGCATACTTGGTAATTTTAATATTAATCAGTAAATATAGTTTAAGAACATATTTTACCACTATTTTTATTATATTACTTTTGATTTTCCTTAACCGTGCATGAATTTACTCTGCAACATTTATTGAATAGAAAAACACTATTAAGTTGCGCACAAAAACAATTTAACCTCGTTCTCAACTAAAGCCATTTAATATGATTTAAAGGTTACAATGGAGACTAAAAACGTAACGTAATAGATAAACTCATTTTTACAAAAAAAGAAAACTACGGATGTTTCCACATACGAGTGAAAATTTCAAGCAAATCTGTTCCGTTGTATTTTTGGTGGAAAGTGCTAAAATACAATTCCCTTATCGGAATAGAAGCTGAGACGTTCTAACCTTGCTTTAGCCGCACCGTGCGCCGCATACCATTACCTTTATCCGGAATCCGGATTAAAGCCTTACCGAACGCCGTGCAGCTCTGTTTATAACCTGTTATTGCTCTCATGAATATTCCCTCGTGTCTGTTACGTTAATTTGTATTGAAGTTCAGCTGCAGGTGGAGGGTTCACGTTCATATTGGTTTAGGATTAACGTACCTACCTTAGATGTTGGAGTATTTAATTAAGTTTAGGCGATTGTGAAATGTGTGATCGGTATTATTGGGGCTTTTTTCTTTTGCCATTAAATCTTTGAACTTAATTAAAGTAAAAACTATAAATTCTTGAAAAAATAACAACCTGTTTTATAAACTGTACCAAACGTAGATAAGTTTAAAGTTCCTCACTAATAAAACGTAGGACGAGTTGATGACTTACTTGCACTTAGCAACGCCGGGTTATTTGATTAATATACAAAGATTTTTTATTTGTCTTGTATTTTCGACAAAGGATTCATTGGTTGAACATTATAACTTATTCATCAAAAATGTCTGAATAATAATTCAAAATTAATATTGTAAAAAAAAACTTAAGTAATGTCAAATTTTTTTTTCGATTTTTTTTTCAATATTTCAAAGAATAATTTCTTTGAAATTAAATTGTAAATATCATTATTGATATTAATGTAAATATCATAAAATATAAGTACGGTGGTTAAGAAGATATCTATCTAAGTAGAGTTCAGTTTTCGCAAGATTTTATTTAACTTACAACATTTGAATGAACGTTAAGGTTATTTTCATGTCTTCATTATCAATTATCGTCTGCACCACGGTTTCATCTAGACGTAATTGGAACAACAGATAAGGGATGACTATTGTACATATATCATACAGTATCATAATGTTTACTAATAAATATATGTATTTAGAGTTTACTAAAAGGTCATTTCATGTCTCTAAGTTCAACGATTTGCGCTGTTCGTTGACTATGTCTTGTCATTGAGTCAGGACTTACTTACTCTTTAAACGAGTATTATATAGAAGACTAGCTGACCCGGCCACGCGTTGCTGTGGCTATTTTATAGCGTCAACAACACGTGGTAATTATGCTGTTAAAAAGTAGCTTATAATATGACACGTTCGTAGATTTACCATAGCAGCGCCATCTATTGATTACTTACTCAACCCAGTCGAAAGGTATAGACATCTGTTAGAATCATTTGGAGTTAAAAGATAATTGTGACTGTCAAATAATAACAAACAAATAATTAGCAATAAATTAAAATTGCGACTCTCTCAAAAATCTCTCAAGTTGGATCGAACTGCACATGATGTGCGAATTTTATTATAATCGGTTAAGTGGTTTAGGAGTCCATTGAGGACAAACATTGTGACACGAGATTTATATATATTAAGATTAGTCTGACATCGGAACTTTTCCAGGATCATTGTACTGACGGCCGAAGAAAAAGTATCATAATTATTTGTAACTAATTTATCAATAAAGTAACGAGACTAGATGCATTATGTACTCGTGCAAAGGTTTTTTACATTCACGATTAAACAATTTGTATTGTTTGTATTATATGAACCTTATGCATTATTTATTACCCGAGACTTCGTCCGAGTGCACAGAGATTTTAATTCTTATCAAATCTCTTCAGTGCCAATTACTGGCTGAATAATTATTCGCAAATTCATATCGCTTTCCCGTTGCCGTGTTCATCCCTCGAAGTTGCTCCACTTCGTACGTTACCATGATGTCTACTAAAACGAACAATTATAATATACATAGTTCTTTTGGCCTGGAATTCTTATTAAAATACTAAATTATATTTCCAGCGTCCCAACAGACCCACTTGTAACTCAAACTAAGCAGATAATTTACCTGTATAAAACATTACGAAATTTAATAACGTTTTTGTCAAAACCAATATGATAAAATGCCCTAGAATAAATGAACAACTCAACGCAAAACACATTATTACCGTGTATTTATGTAAAAAAACAACGATACGTAGAGAATAAACATAAACAACATTAGAGTAAACCAACCGAGCAAAATTACATCAGCAAATAACATACTCGTACATGAAAAGAATATTTTATTGTCCCAAATCACAGTCGAATCTCGACGAAGATTAAAAACAGACACGACCGAATTACGTAGTAACCAGGAAACGCGGATAATCATGTGCTTGGATATCCGGGCGAAACTCATCCGGGTGTAGTGTTGTCGTGTGTGTGGAATATTCCGGATTGTGATTGTACATTTGAACAGCAGGTTATTTTAGAAAATTATAACGTATTTTAACGATTATTGCTTATTTTGTTTAAAAAGACGTGATATTACGATCAGTTTATTTATCCTTCGGTTAAGCTTTGTCAAAATTAGAAATCTACTCGTACGTATACTCACCAAATATAAGAGGAGAATCAAGAGATTGATGCTGAAATATAAATTGAACGCAAAATTTTGTTTCCTTGCTTTGACAACCTTACGCACAAAAAACTGTAGCGGGACGTCAATGTTGAACATCTACACTTAATTCCATTTTCAGGTTATAAACCTGAAAATGGAATTAAGTGTAGATGGAGTGGATGGAGTGTAGCATACGGTACAAAATCGTTGGCTATGAATACAATAATTAAATATCTTTAAAGACAAAACACAAAGGACTTTTTAAAGCCAGTAAAATAAATTCGAAACGTCCGGAATGTAGTCCGGAAACCGTTTCTTTTCCATCGGTAAGCCTACCCGGGCCGGGTGTCCGCTAATGTATTCTATTCACGTAGAACGACACCCGGTAAACCCGGTTAAGGTGAAGATATGCCCCGGTTAATCTTGCCGCCTTTTGATTTATGGTTCACTGTATTTTTGTTGTTCGACTTTTAATTTTTGATAGAACAAATTATCATTGATTTTTGCTTTGTATGACATTAATTTTATAGTAAACAATTAAATCTACTGCTGATTATAATATTGGGTCGAGTTATTATTTTTATATTATTATATTAACATACTTATTGTCACACACATATAATACTTCATCATAAAAAATTGGTAGATAAAATTATGAATAGCAATATGCGTAGTAACTTATTTACTTAATTTATTCAGCGGCGCGCTTAAAATGTTATCCCGACTCCTCAAATTTCCAGATGTCCTTACAAAGTTAAAATGACTTTGCATTTTAGGGGCGCTTGACCTAGTTTTTAACCTGTCGTTAGCCTATTTTGACAACGTTGCCGTAAAATATGGACATCATAATAATCATTAAACGTATTATGTTCAATCAAGAATCACATTGCAAAACAACTATACAATTTAAAGTTGTAAACTTAACCTAAACATAAGAAAAAAATGATTCATAAGACAAAACATCAAAGTAGTTATCCATTCCTACAAAAATTATATAAAAACTGCATCTCTAGGTTACTTAAAAGTGATGACTAGCCAGAATTATAATTTTAATCGTATTAAACTTCATCTGTTAAATTTAAAAAAACTTAAAACACGGAAATATTTCTTGATACCGGGCATTTTTGGTGCATAATGTATATCCGAGTTTGATCCAGCTCTGTCCACCTAATATGTGCCGCATTTCACAACTATTGATTTATTAATGTTTAATTTTATTAATGCTCCTATTAGCAGCGTCCAGAGCATTTATCTTTGTTGCCAGTCCGCACCCAGCCGTATCTGTTGAATCACTGATGTATAGCTTAATTGTAATTAACATATGATGTTAATTTCTACTATTTATTACTTAGGTACTGATATTTTTATTTTTTATTCTAGATTAGTTAAACCAAACCAATGCCAAAGCTGATTATTCTCCGAGAGGGCGAAGCATATCTGATTCGAGTCTTGCAAAATGTTATCAGTGTCTAACAGTATATGAGAATGGATGTTTTTCTGCACGAAATGGTTATCGTTTTCAGGGTTCCACACCTAAAAGGCAAAAGGACTCCTATACAACTAACGTGATTTTTTGCTCGATATTAACAACAATAGGTAGAAACTTGAACTGATATTGTACGGAAACCTTAGTGCGAAGTCCAATTAGCCGTTCTTTTTACTTCTAGTGTTAGTATGAAAGATTACTAAATTTTTTGCTAATATCAAAAGATCTTAAAATATATTGGATGATACTGGTGAAATAAAAATAGACATATGTAAAATAGATATGTAAAACTTAAATCCACACATGCTAAATAATAATATTATAATTCTAGAAGTTATAAATTATTATTATTCGGTAACGGTAGATTTTATTGGAATTTTAGAAATAAATAAGTAGAATAAACTACGGTGTCGATTTATATTCAAGGAACGAGAATGCACTGTGGAGACAGTTCCATATGAATAAGTATGAAAATTCAATAACAGAGATACATTTTAACTTTATGCTTTACCGCAACCGAAATGGAAAATTCAGATTCTGAAACACGTTTCAGAATTGTATTAAGCGTATGTCACTGAAACAGTAAAACCGGATAAAATGGAGTAGAAATGTGAAACTGGACATCTGTCGGGGTACGACTGAAACTTTGGTCGTAGGCGTGTAGGCATGTGTTTAATCGAATTCCAATTGGACTTGCATCATAATTGCAGCCTCGTTATTTACACTATGGACTTAAGGATTTTAGTGAAAAACTCAGTAGTAAGCTCAGTCGCTAATCATAGATATGTATAATGCGTCAAAACAGCACAATATTATCTCTATCATTTTTTAACTTGTAATTTATGGCTTTAAAGCAATTAAGTAACAAAGAACGGAAGAATAATTACATAATTATATATGCCTTTAGTAAAAAAATATATTAAGTATTAGCATAGTAGTAGGGCCGTTTTCCAACGCTAGCTAAACAAATTTTACCAACGAAATCGAGGAAAAAAATCGGCTGTGCCAAAGAAAAATATATCTGTCGTCAACAAAATGTATGAAACAGATGACTTTTTTTTTCGAAATAAGAGTTCGTCCCATAGTGGTACTTTTTAATTAAGATGTTTATAGTAATCCCCTTTCGGCTCAGTACACCCCTAGCCGATAACCTTGTATATTCCAAACCAGGCTCGCAATGTGTCGCTGACGTCCGTGGTCGTGCGAGCTGAGCCTAGCTGTGTGAAACAAAAAAATAAGTATGAGCAACAACATAAATTTTTCTAGTACATAAAAAGTACACATATAGATAGAATAGTTAGCCGTATAACATTTACTAAAATGCGGATCCCGATAATACATAACCAAACCAGGATGAAACGTCTAGCAACGTGTCCGTCGAACGGTCACATATATCGCTAGTTGGACGAGTCGTGAGCATTCAGCCGGTATTCCATTTGATTCGTGTCGCCACCGCATGCGCTGTCATCTCCACGGAGCGGTCTGTGAGACCTGCTCGAGATGGGAATCATAGACGACTGACGTTAGTGAACGTTGAACCGAAAGAGAGGTCAATTGTGTGATATTTTAAAGTACCATGAGTTGTGATGTTTCTGTGAAGTTTAATATTATTTTTATGGACAAGCTAATATTAATGACAAGGTATATCTATAAGTATATCTGCGTTTAAATAATTGTAATAGATTGATATTAATAAAATGTATGTTGTCAAATATGTGTAGGTTTAAAGATCATTAGGAACGTGATATCAGTTACAATATTATTATGTAATTTAAAGGAGGCACGAATAGTTTATTGTTTTGCAATTATAGTCTGTTCAATGCAAATGCAATTATCATCGATAAAAATATTATGAGAAGGTAATCTTAAAATTGAATTGAATTTTTTTGAAAGAAGTAGTGTAAATTGAACCATATTAGAACCATTAATAAAAAAACAATTGTAACACAAATATGATAATCTAGATTATGATTTGCATCCGTACTGCGAGCATGTCATTTGCAGTAGACTGGTCTCTCGGACTGTCGTGGTCGACTGTATTCAGTGGCCGATCCCTTAGACCCCGACTGCAATTGACGGTTGGTTGGTTCTACTTCTGAGTATAATAGAAAAATTAATATTTGTATCGTGTATTTAGTTTTCAGTAATGCCATATTTAGTAGGAAGCGATACTACTCGTATAATACTTTTTTATTTTTTTATTTTATTGTTTACTTTAATAACTTTAAACTCAATCAAGCTCATTTAATTGGAACAACCTTTATGCACTAAGTCTAGCGAATTTGTTTTTCTATCGATATTTATAATTGCTTGGACGTTTTTATGTATGTTATAAAGATTTAAGGAAATAATAATGAGGGTCAAATTGTCTGCATGATTTAGATGGTCAAACATAAAACAGACTATTTAGAAAACACCAGCCATATAACTTATCTCAAACTTTGCATAAAATAAATTTTGACCATAGGTAATTCTGAAAGAGAACAGTTACTCAAAAAACAATAATCTAGGTAAACAAATTATTAAATATCCTCAGCACTCGAAAACCTACTACAAAACTTTCAACGCGACATATCTTGGAAGAAGCGACGGTTACAAATCATATCTCCCTGGTAAAATCAGCCGCAAGGTCGTATGGAGAGAGTATTACACTTTGGACACAGGTTTTTAAGATAAGAACCTGTGACATGCGCCACTCATTTGAAAACACCATAACATATACTCTCTTTATTTCCTGATAGCTGTAATCTGGATCTTTTCAGGTCAAGAGTCAATCGGTTTCTTCTAGGCAAGCGTGTTTCAACTTAGGCTACACCGTCGATCAAACTCAAGCCTCTCTTCCAGAAAAAAAATGTTAAATATAATGCTTAAAAATAGTTGACCTTCCGATAAAAATTTTTTTGCGACCTTGTTTTTCGACAAAATTTGTTTACATTTACACAGGAAGGCCGTTAGTGGCTCCGTAGCATGCCAACCAAAGATATAAACATACAAGTTAACAGATAGTAAAGTACCTATAACCACAACTAAAATTAAGCAGAAATTCTTCCTTCGTTCGGTCAATGTTGTCTGCTGTTCAAAGATCAAGTTTAGCTGCTGTTGTAGTTAGAAAAACTATTTAAACGGTTGCTAAGGAAAGCAGGCGCACAAAGTGAAATACTTCGTTTAAAGTGGTCGGTCACATCATGTTATATCAATATATAATATGCTACGTATCTACATAGTAAGTAAGGCGACGAAATTTAGTACAGTTGTTGCCAAATAAGATAGCACGCGGACTTTAGATGCGTACAAGCCGTATAAGGATGTGTGCGTATCCACGAATGCAAAAAGCTTAGCTAAAAATGACAAAAAAATGAGGTAAAACTTGAAATGTGGCTCGCTTATACTCGTGAGTTACAAGAAGGATAGTTAGGTAAACGTATTTTTACAGCTGACTGTGAAGTAAACTGTGTGAGATTTAGACAACAACTACCTTATTTAATTACTTAATATATTATTTAAAATAGCACACCAAGCTCTTCCAAGCCGGTTTCAACTAGTAAATTATAGCAATAATTATTCTTAAATATTTTGGCTGCTGGCACCAAATCGAATGTGGAAATTCATAAGAATACGGCATAACGAATTTGTCATATAAAGAGGTTTGAACTCTGAATGGTTCTACAAAATATATTCAGTTTATATTATACATACCTACGCACTTCAATGACGCTAACGCACCTTTTAATGACAATGAATTTTGCAAGCCTTTTAATGCTATTTATTCCGCGGAATTTCACATTATTTGTGCCTCAAAAACTGGGTTGTTCCTTAATTGTTGCAGGAAAAACGACATCAACATACATATAACCTAATATAGCATATAGAATTTAGCATTTACTGCATTATGCCATTCCTCTCACCTGGGCACCTTACTCAACGATGACTCTGCGTGTGGCGGTGGCTCTCCGCCTGAGCTGCAAGGTGTGTGAACCTCATAAATGCACCTGCGGTTCCATGATTGAGGCCAGTGGTCATCACGCACTGAGTTGCCGTCGCTACGCAGGGAGGTTTCTGCGTCACCACGCCCTCAACGACATAGTTCGTAGGGCTTTCCCATGCATGCTGGAACCGCCAGGCCTTAATCTCTGACGGTAAGAGACCGTCTAAAATACGCGGCAATTGAGCCGAATTATTTGTTTGTCCTCGTTGAAGTGGAGGTTGTTGTGGAGTTGGGGTAGTGAGGCAAAAAAAATTAGGGAGTTAGGACTTGCAATTAGTGAAAGATGTGTGTCTCAAGCTCCAGCTCGTTTCTGGTGATAAAGTAAGTCATCGCCATCCAGCGCGGTAACGCAGCTCGAATCGATGCGGATTGCTCGACTACATTTGTGATCAAATCTTACCTAATATTTATATTTGTCATTGTGTTGGGTTTTCGTGGCATGTTAGATGTAACTAAAAGATTGTATGTGCTTCCACGGTTTTTTAGATTTTACAAAAGGTTGACATTTATCTATATTTATTCATTACATACAAAATCATGCCAAAAAAATCAAACTAAAGTCTTTTTTTATTCACTCACTTAAAAAAACAATGCCTAATCCAGATCTAAACCAAATACGTTAGCATTTCTATTCTTAACCTAACCTAAACCAAAGACGCTAGCATTTCTATTCTTACTTAACAAGTGTTAAACCGACAATCCCACTTTTTTACGTTGTTACATACAGGTTTAAAAATCTAGCCCTAGATCTAAAATACAATCGCTAAACTTACTGTTCATATTAATTACTTACTAAAAATAACATAATAAACAATCCAATACTTTTCTCATCATTTCTAATTCCACCAGTATCAATACACACTACCCTAGTAATTTTATCACAACTCTTCAAAGCGTTAAGCGGATAATCCCACACTTTCACACTGTAAAGAGAGTCAGGTCTTAATCTAGCAATTCTGAGATCTAAATTATTATCGCTAAGTCCTGCAATCAGGGCGGGAACGGGGAGTAGCTAGTGAAATATGGCCGATGGTACCCGCCTGGACTGCGGAGGAGAGCCATTAAGGTAGAGGATATAGGAGGGATTTTACAGATATAAAGACATACTCGTATTTGCAAGGTTAGCATATTCTACTACAGTAAGTACTTGACTAACTATTCGAACGTAAGAAGGACATTACAAATTCTATCCATTGATTTCATTTACGATGTTAATGGGTAGTAATTTTATCACTCGTTAAATCTTACCTAGTTTTAATATTAGTCATCTGATCAGTCAATGTAAACCCGAATAACTGTTTTGATTTTTAATTATATTTAATTTAGATCTATTTCAATACCTACACAACCAAAATAAGTGGAACTAAACTTTTCTATACAATAAATAGATGTTAATACAACCTATATTGCCACCTGATGGATCACGTTATCAGCTAAGACAACAAGCTGTAATTCGTAGCTAACTCAGTCTGTTCACGAGATCCATGGATACAAACGCCTTATTTCAAGTAACTTAAAATGTTTGATGATGATTGTGGTTTATTTGTTTATGCTTTTTTAACAAAACCATTCAAGATTTGCAGAAAGCTAACTAATGAGCACAACAGTAAAAACCCTACAAAATACTAAAAAGAACTCCTATAAAATGTTGTAAAATCCAACTAGTAGAGAAGTTGTAGAACTTACAAAGCTAAGAATCTACAGCACCTAAGCTAAATGAATCTGGACACCTAACAATGTTCGCACCTAACTTTAACGAAGCACAACTTCTTTCTAAACTTGCACCATCCCATAAAGGTAGGAAAGTCTGGAGAGAACCAACGGGCAGAGCTTCTAAATCGGCCGATTTATTTGTGTTCTCTACGTCGACAAGTGTAAAATTTACCTTGAAAACATTTTACTGCCCCATTGGAAGTAGATAAAATAGTTTGGCAACGTAAATATACCTCAGTCGAGTGGAGAAACGAGATTACCTCTTGAACTGTAGGGGATATCATGTTAAATTTTCGATATAAAAAGTAGTCTTTTTATTTTGCACAGAACATCCTAAAATGTTGCCTTGCTTAGGTGTTTGTGAGATAATTAAGTACAGCTGTATTTCAAACGACGCAAAATCAAATCTGCGTTAATACCGAATTAAGATAATTCAGTACCGTGCCTATTGAATGAATTAAAGTTTATCTTTTTAGTTGATACCTAATTGTAGCGCTAGTACTAAATCCACATTGTGTAAATCTAGACGTATTTATTAAATAAATTATCTATATCTAACAATCTATCACGGATTTTATTTATTACATAAGTAGGGTTCCAGTCAGCAAATATCTGTAAAAGGCAGACTTTTAATCAATTTAGCCGTCATGGTTTGACAGAAGCTCAGATTAAAGCAGTTTGCGTCCAATCGGGATTTCATCCAGATTTCAATTCCACGCGTAGTGTAAAAAACGCTCCGTCCATTTTTTGCCAATGCACAAATTTTATTTTCACTATGCGACAGTGACAGTTAAACCAACAAAACAAGTGTGCTTGCTTGCGTGCTTTTAAATAGAGAACGCGTTATTGAATTTAAAAAAAATAGACAATCAGATAGCACGAATTTCCCGTTCACGGCGAACAAAAATAAATATCAGTCGGCGCCAAAAAAATCGGACGGTAAAATAAAATAGTCGAGTAAAAGTCGGAGTTTCGTGTAGGCCCGCGGCAAAGCCTTTATGAAGGCTCTTTGATCGTGACAATGGGACCAATGCCTACTACAAATTAAAAATAAAAAGAGTGGGCGAATTGCTTGCGTATTGAATATATTCTGCTCAGGTTCTGTATATGAATGCTTTTGAACAATGAATTATAGTTATTATTCTCTCTTGTTTTGAACACGACTGAACATAATTTTATATGTTGTTACTAATGATTAGAGATAAACATAGTTAGAAATATTTTTTCGGAAGCTATAAAGACTTTCATAAACATCGTTCCCCTAAAATAACTGTATAATCACAGTTCACCCCAAATTATTGAAGAGTGAAACGTCCAACTTTATAGACCCACAACATTTCATTTTACGATAGTCACCGATATTGCGGTCACTAAAGTAACCTCCTTTCTGTCACTTCACAAAATGTAAAACGTACAGCGAACGACCGAAAAAGGGTTTTATTTTCACGGTACCCTAAAACTGGCCATATTACCCGTGCAGTCACGCCCCGCGGGAGCAAAATTACAAACTGCGTTTTGTACGTAACGTTAAAGTCACATAAATTGGAAGGACTATTAACTTTTTACGATTGTGAGTTATCTGTTACGGAATCACCCAATATCTGAGGCCAATGATTTGACGCGCTATAGTGCTGGTCATAAAATGTTATTGCGATGGGCCTGTATGGGGCAAGCATTTAGCTACGGCGTAGTTAAAGCCTTATGGGCCGTGTTTTCGGGTTTTTGTCTCTTTGGATGGAGCCAAATAGTTCCAATTTGTTTATTCGTTACTTTGTTTGGGCTGGTTGGTTTGGAATGTACAGGTGGAGCAATGACTACAATTTTGCGACACGGAAATGGTAGTTTATTAAAAATGACATCAGTGCCCATGACATGAAATACGCAATCATATATTTGGTTTTTTCACAGCGCGGCGACACAAAATAATTAGAATAAATTAAATAAAAAATCATTGAGTATATGTTTTTTTTATATTTTAATGTAGATGATTAAGCTTTAACCAATATTTTATTCATTTGTTAATAAATAGTCACGACAAATACGTCTTTTAATGATAAATATTCCTAATCGCTTTCAGAGAAACAAAGACCTGGTGGTTTCGCACTTACTTATACAAAACCAATTTTTAGCTGTGCTAATAAATACAAAATATTTCGGTCACTTGTGATGCTATAACTATCCAAAATCATTTTGACTTCCTGTAACGAGAGCGACGGTAAACACGGTAGTTACAAAATCTAACCCAATTTGCTTACTTACAACTTTACCTTATTCGAACATCAGCCGTCCCTGATTGGTTTTTAAATACCTACTTGCCGTTAGACACCATTTAAAAAGGCAGTAAAGTGCGGCGTATATCTGTAACAGCCGCTATCGGCCCATAACAGTTTAATAAGCATGGACTGTACACGTCATTACTACAGTTTGGAACGAAGCCAGAGAGCGTTTGTTATTGTACTCCTAGGTACTACTGTAGAGTAGCTGTGGAGGGTTTGTTGATACTGTTTAGTAGTAATTAGCGACATAAGCACGCTGGATTCTTTACAAATGAAACTCAATTGTTGAAAATTAGAAGATAGTTCTAGCAGAACGTCGTAGCGAGACTCATCACCTCGAATGGGTTATCCCCATGCATAGCATATTGTTAGCCACGCGTGACGCGTGGATAATCTGAAAGTTCAAGGTTTTGTAGAAAATATATTAAAAAACAATAATATCAAATCAAATATTTTAAAATTTTAGTTGATAAAAACTTCAATATAACCTTTGCAAAAGAAACCTAGCAAAAGTTTGCCCACAATAATACCATTACCGTAATCAAAGTATAAAACGAACATAACAACAACTCTGCCTAAAACTTACTTTCGTAAAAAACTACTAGTATGGCAAAACTACCGACCGGCCGGGCTCCCCGACCAGTTAATAATAAACTCTGCTAATAACTACAAACTCTGGGGTAAGAGGGGGTAAACCGGGGAAGAGTAGGAATTTTTCCTTCAAATTCTCTGTTATCTGCTACAGCCAGTTCAATTTACAAAGACGAACATCTCATGAGTGGCAACTTTGAGAAATTGATACTGAAATTACTTTTTACGTCTTCGTGCCTGAGTTTTTAGGTTGCCTTAACTCACTATATCACTTGTTAACCATAACCATAGTTTTTACCGTGCACACAACATACACAGACCTTAAAAAATCCTACACTTTCATAATAGACTCCATACTTGCACCCAAATTGAGCCCTACTTTCCTCTATCATTTTTATAATTGTATCTGTCATCTCTCATCAATTAAATCTAATTTCATCCACTTACTTAATTTATCTTTCCCACGTTAGATAGTTATCTACGAGTAGAATCCTAAATGTATAAATGTTATGTGATTCAATACTATAGCCAAGAAAATTAATATAGGTATATTTGATTTGTTACATTTAAATAATTAAGTGCGCGAATTTCTATATAGATAGTATTTCTCAACTAGACCACCAAGATACAGGCTAAACTTTAAATAAAAAACAAAAAAACTTTTGTTTTTGAACTATCGAGACAGTGACAAGATTCTTCATGGAATGAACTTATCGTAATCTAGAGCAAGAAAATTTCCCAACTTTTCCCCGTTAACTGCCATATTGCGTGGTAACCAGGCATTAATCGGTTTTAACGCAGAGAGCGCATTTTGCGCCAATTTATAGTTCCCTCCCCACCCCTACTTTTGAACTGCATTGCGGGGTGATAAATGTATCAGGAGTAAGTGGATTTTGGTTTGTGGTGGAACAAGTGCAGTGGCGGGCTTTTTGTTCCTCGCTTTCAAATATAGACCGAAAAATTGATTCGAATTAAATGAGACTGAAAATTGGGTGCATGAATAAAAAGAAATATTAGAAAAGTTGCAAGATATGCGTTTAATAAAACATTGAAAACATTAATTTACCGAGATTGTTTTTGGGAAAGAAGTCATTTTTAAACAAATTACGCAATTCGAACAAAAAAAGACCAAGTATCGCTTATTTTAAATTTAAAATGTGGTGTCGAAAATATAGTAAAATATTAACAATACCAGTCAAGATGTTGTTGAGATGTAAAATGAAAATAGAAGTTTAGTATGCGTGCGCGAAGTGCTGTGATATTATATAAGCTCACTAAGTCCGCCATTTCGAGAACTTTTTGAATTAAGCTATTTTTTTGGATTACTAGGCTTTTACTTAACGACTTAGCTATTTTCGTACAGCGTTTTCATAAATGAGCCCTTATTCTTTGTTAGGTATGTACCTACCATACAAACGCACTCTTCCAGGAACGTAAACCTATTCAACAAATTGCATTATCCATAGTATTCACGTCAAGCTTTTAACACCTCCCTTCACAATAGGCATTCCATTACAGGCGTTATGAACTTGTCATGTAGTACTTACTTTTTTTAATACTAAGGCGGTAAAAATGTAATAAAAAGGTGTTGATAATTTTATATAGAAAATAGGCATTTATATGATATATTCATATGACGCCCTTTGAACATATGCCTTGGCTGGGAATCGAACGCGGAGTTCGCCGGTTCACACCTGACGGACTCTTTAACTACGTTGCAACTAACTTAGTTTAAATTTTTTTTGAACACAACATTTTTATTAATTTTAACTATAGTTTAAAATAATAACAACAGACATCGATTATACAAGAATATGAATTTATTTTTCAGTTATTTTCATTTACAAACCATAGACTAATTTTGATAACATGAAACTACATACGAGTAGAAAGCACATTTTTTTAATCGATCCAATTGTCTATAAAAAATCGTGGGACATACAAAGCATACTATAAAAAAATTGATGTTAGACAAAAAGCAAAATAAAACTGGTTTTCGCAAACAATACTTTTAGCGATAAGGCCGCCAATACAATATATTTAAGCCTTGTTCATAAGAGTTGTCCATAACGAAAATAGTAAACAAAGCTTAAAAATATTCTAAAAAATAAATTTATAATATTCTAAAAGTTTTCTAACGACAAAAATATTTATAAACACTTTTGTAGTAATTAAACTACGTTATCACGGAGTAATATGGACTATATTTATTACTATTAAAAATTTAAAACATAAAAATTAGGCATAAATAATATCTTTCATCACATGTGCTGCGAAAAGTATTTATGATAGAACATAAAAATGTTCTACAATATTATAGAACATATCAATGTCTTCAAAAAACATCCACCCGTGCGAAGCCGGGACGGGCCGCTAGATCATATAAAGCCTTCACTTGTATGAAATCGTCTGTACTACATGTAACCTTAAAAATTCATCTCACGACAGTAAAACATGGCGACGCAAACTGCTCAACAAAACGTTGCGTTTTGATATGAATAAATAATTGACTTTTAGAATTTGGACCAAATCTTTGTCATAACGAGTTTGGAGAACAAATAAAACGTGGAAGTTGTAGATCTGAATGGGAAAATTCGGGCAGCGAATAAAATATAACTTTACTTAGTAACATTTATTTCGCTGTCAAAACAACGACAGCGTAACGAAGTGCTTGTATAATATAGTTAGCTAATAGAACCTATTTTTTTTAAATATCTTTTGTATATGTTATAATATTTACCACATATTAAATAAATAAATAAAAATATTACGGATATGGAGAACAATATCAAATAAATATCTGTTAAATAATATAATTTTTCTCTATAAGCAAAGAAAAAAATAACAGGGCAATAAGAATAATAATAATAAGATCTTATACATTAAATTGTTTACAGTGCCTCAAGCTTTACATAATATTATAGCGGGATCAACGATTGAACCAGCACTTTTACTGGATTTAATTCACATTTCATTAATATCATCCCGTGACTACGATTATTTTGTCCAGAACATTTAATTAAATGTGATTTAAGAAATATACCTTAAGTACACATTAACGCTAAACTCTTAAAATATTAATATTAGCGCGAAAATTCTTTATTGTAATTTATTTTAATGTAGCCATATCGGTCTGCAACGGTAAGTCACTTAGATTCAGAGACTCATAATAGACCTTTTAAAGAATTCGAAGATGTCCTCGTAGTAAAACTGTATATCATATGTCCTCGTAGTAACTGTTAATTCAAAAACCCGCAACATTCTTCAACGTGTGTTACCAAATTGTTCTAATGAACACAGATTATCATTTGTCACTTGCTATTCTGTCAGTTCATTCTCCTACAATACTTTTCTAATCAGATTTATTTTTATATATTTATAACATCAAAGAACACAGCTATTTGTTCCATAATACTTCTGTAACAACAACTTTTGTTTACCTTAACTCGTTTGTTAAAACGGGCATATCCCAGCCCACTAGCAGGCCCATGGCGGAGTAATAAATAATATAGCGGCTCGAGAACTCCTGCGGGGTTCGCGGCGGCAACTTTTAATACAAACGTCGCGGGTAACGACGACAGGGGGCGCTTGCGGTGCGAATATGGTAGAGTTATGACGTGAGACTGGGTACATTGGATTATAAGGGAAATTTAGGCTGAAACTGTATACTATGCAACATATTTAGGAAACAATATTTTCTCGACTCGATGCATACAAAAAAGAGCATCATCTCAATCTAAAGAACTACTTATCTTCCAGGGAATGGAATGATTAATAGATTAAGTCTTCAGGAAGTTCTTGATTTTAGTGCAGTAAGACGACCAACAATCATAGCTAGAGAACAAAAAAGAAAATGGATTTACCTATACAGGGTTATCGGTTAGGGGTGTACTAAGCCGAAAGGGGGTCACTAAACACATTCTAATGAATAACTTTCACTATGGGACCAACTCTGAATTCGAGAAAAAAAATCAGCTGTTTCTTAAGTTGTTCGTAATGATGACTATAGTTACTCCCTTTCGGTTTACCGATAACTGTAGTTAACCAATAAATTGTACCTCATACAACGCCTTTAAATAAAGGTATTATTAGGAAATACATAGGGAACTCAGATGTAAAATTGTGTTTTTAGTCAAGGGTTTTGGTTCTCTAAAATAAGAAAGCGGTTTAGAATAAACGACAGAAAAATAATAAAGAAAACAACAAATAAATACACGGAAAATCTTTTTATAAACTTGATTTAAACTGTTACTGAACTACACAATACCAAAAATAAACTACAAACCAAAAACATAAGAAGTGTCAATTAAATTTCATAAATTTATTGATTGCGTGTATAATTTAAATTTAATAAATTTGATCCCGGGGAAGAGCGTTTAATTTACAAACAGTCTGCATTAAGCCGAAATAATTAAAATCACTTTGAACTTTGGACAATCGCGAGCAAAATTAATTTGTCGTTACTGCATAATGATGGGCACTACGCTTTGTTGATTAAAATTAAATGAAGCGCTACAATTTAATTGAAATTTAATATACTTATTATTTTTATATAAATATATTTATTTTATAATTTCCAACAGTCAATAAGAACAAAAATAATTAATTACTAGTGAAATACGGAATAGAGAAAGCACCTTGTTTCCCAACATTAACAAAATGTTAAAATTAAATTCAACGCTAATATAAGACAATTGTTAAAATTTACTTTACTTTAAAGTCCCTAAGAGAAATTGGATTACGATGCAAGAAACAAAAAATAATCATAAAAAGCAACGCATATCAAAACATTTCGAAGGAATTAACTTGGTTTGTTAATAAATAAACGAAATATATGCATGGGGCCCGCGGTACGTGTTCATTTGGCCAGAAAATCGATGTTTTTATACCAGAGGTGTGACAAGCTCGCAAAGATATGTAATTTATTTATACATAAATAGAAACCACAGAGCTTTTAACTAAATAAGGCTGAACGGTCATTTTGTGTATTATCTGATCGTGAACAATAAATTAAAACGCTTGCTTGCTATATTCTAAAATTACTCACCTAAAGAAAATTAATAATATTCTGAACATCCTTTCAAATTCATTTAACTTGTGATACAGTGTGGTTAAACTTTAAAACAATTGAAAACAACTTTAATTCGGCACGCAAAACTTACGTAATAAAAATGTCATCTATGTATACTTAGAGAAAAATAATGTTTTACTGATAAATTAAACTACTGGATTGGTTATGATATCGTTTCTGTGAGCACAATTGGATTATTTTTGTTCGAAATGATATACTTCCATTTCGAACAAAAAAAAGAGTTGCCTTATCTATCTTAAACCTTTCTATTAGCAACTACGTATTTATATATGGGCTACTCTCACGCCACCTACCGACCAGACAGTAGGTGCAACATCACGTTTGCATAAGAACACCCTCTAATGTGAGTCCCGACCTCGACAACAGCTGTCATCAGCTAAAAGCTGCGCTAATTTAGCGGAAAATTGTGCTAATGAGAAATAATGAGATTTGGAACAATGCGAGGGTGCGAAAAGTTTTTTTTTCTGCGTCAACTAGCAATACTGCAAAATTATTTCAAAGACTATATTACATCTAATAAATAAAATTATGTATTTTAAATCACTAAATATAATGTTGTTGTATTAGTATAATATAATTTTGTGTAGTTCTTGTGAACTATTTCAAAATATATATGAATGCTTTGATGTCTTGTAAGATAATATTTCCAGTACTTATTGTTTTTTGAGAAATACCTCGGTGATATCAAAAATGTTGGCTTTACTTTCTCCTTATTGACGACAAGAAGACTTAAAATTTGAAAACACATTATTTCCATCACAAAAAAATCTCAGACGAAATAATACAACAGAAAACAGGCACAAAAGGCGGTCTTATCCTTAAAAAGCGAACTCTGCCAGACAGCCTTTGTAGGTATGAAGAATTTAAAAGTATATTTAGCGTATACGTGGTGGTGCAAAAAATAAAAAAAAACAGTTCCAATAGACATATTTTTCATTGTCGTCGTTCCTACTCGTAGTGCATTTTGTTTTTATTAGCTACTATCAAATACACTTTAGAACAGACACCATTCATATTGATATGCTTTATTTCGTCACGTGGACATGCACTTTGGTCTAAAAAAAATTATACTGTACGGGTTTTTGCTCGCGGCTTCGCCCGGGTTATGTTTGACCGGAGAAAAAGTTAGCCCATGGTGGGCCTCCTCGCAGCCATAGCCGCCGGAGAAAACCTCCGTGAAGCGGCGGCGCGCGGTCTGGCAGCCATCCAGCGGCTGCACCATCATTAAAACGCTCAACCAACAACAAGTAAAGGGGGGGGGGGGGGGGTTAATGTGTTAGCTCAGGAGGGCGCACAGCCTCCCCCCCTGTTCCTGATGGCCCAGGCGCGGCCCTGGCCCCCACACAGCGGTGAGAGGGCGCTACCAGAGGCAGCCCTTTGGGAGGCAGCCCGTGCCCTCTCCGCGACTTGGGGAGCGGTCGCCCGGGCTAGATGGGTTCTAGTCCGCCATCCCCTGCCGGACAGCGTTTCCCCGGGGGAAACCCCCCCCCCCCCCCCACCACACGGGACCACAACCACCAACCCCACGGGACTTGCAAGCGGCACTAAACCAACCTAAACAAACCACAAAAAATCAACTAATAATCCATCGGACAAAATCGAACCAAAACCATTCAAACCACGACACACAAGCACTGCTAACGGGAAAAATGAAGACCGAAGAAGCGGCGGCTGAACCATTGAGGGCGAGATGCGAGCTGGCGGATCGACGGCAACCATGCTGCTGCGGTGAAACTGCGCGATGAGGCCAAGTCGAGTCGAGTATCGTATCGTGACCATCGGCGTTCACCCGAACGCCGAGAAGAAGAAGAAGGAGAGATTCCCGGGGACCTAAGAGTCCCTGCGCCCAGCCCCAAGATGAGGTGCTACCTCAGATGGTACCCCACTCCGCCCCGCAGGGGGGGAGAAGATGACACACGATACGATAGAAAAAGTAGCCTATCGCATTCTCCGGACCTCGAACTATCTCTGTGCCAAATCAATTCGATAGAAAGAAAGACAAACAAACTAATAAACACATTTCCGCATTTATAATATGTTTAGGTATAACGATTTTAAATTTTAAAACAAAGAAGTCACGACTTACTTAGCCTCGTAGATATTATATGAGTATGTATACAATATTTGTTAATATTATTATATTATTCTTAATATTATCCAAAGCTTTGATCGCTGGCTGTTCCGTTAATCCTCACTAATCTATTTCTGCACTTGACACTTGATTTGCCCTCCGGAAAGGAAACTTAATTTCCGCCAAGATAAGGGATAAACAAAACTCTTTTATGTACCTACACATTTCGTGCTAGGAAGAGATACATACTGATACATACAGTGTCGCTGACTTTCGTGATCGTGCGAGCTTGAGGTCAAATGCCTAGCTGAGTTTGATAAAAAAATAAATACTATCATAGCAAAAAATATCAAATGTTCCATAGATAGAGTTTCTCAATCGTCGAGAAATTGTATGGGAAAGAGGTTTTTTTCCAATCTTAAAAATTGTCCGTGATGATAAGTATAGTGACCGCTTTCGATACATCTCTGACCAGCAACCTTATAAAGATGGTGTTTTTTATTCTAATAATGAAGTTTGTGATTAATATAACAGTACACATAAATTACAAATCTGTAACTTAATTAAGCATCATATACATCATAAAATACGGATTACCAATTTAGCAGGAAAATACATAACATAAAAGCTAAAACCATATCCAATTAAAGCTATCTTTTTTCTTTCTATTTCGATAAAAAAATGCTGGTCACATTTCCGTTCGAACTCTTCCCAAGCGTTGAAATCGTGCAACTTTTCCGATACACGGCTGAGTGCATCACATGTCGATGCCATGAACAAAAAAAAAATACAAAACGCGAGGCAAGCCTGCAGCAAGTTTCGTCACCGAGCGTGCATAGAGGTCGCTTAAATATTTTGCAAAATAGAGATCACTTGCCTTTATGAAGTAGTATTGTTGTTTAAAAATATAATGAGTGTTTCATGAAAAGGCTAGACAAGTATTTTTACACAGTTTCAGGATTCGTGTGAATAGTTTGAGGATTCGTGAATTGAAAGCCTGTTGCGTTAATATGTCTGGTCAGATACCAATGCTCATTTACGATACGAAATAATGAAATCGGCATTAACTCAGTGATGCGAGGATTGTTCGCCCGGGTCAAAGCAACGATTCAAAAAACTCGCAGCTTACTTCTTATTCTCAATTTCAAATAGTTTATTTATGCTAATAACTTAGTCTAACATGTGTATTAGCATTCATATATTTTAGTGGATTTATTCATTTAATAAGTGAAGTAAGTGTAGCCTCGAGTGTTACGGAACCACGATGTTATTTTACTTCACACCCATTCAGTCAGATTCATTTTCTACCTGTGCATATACTTCTTTTTTTAACGAGAGTGCAGACATGTAGGATTGTATCGTTGTATGCTCGCAAAGCTATGCGGACGAAAGATTTTTATTAAATTCATTAGATACTTGCTAGTAATATATACTATAGAATAAGGCGTGAAAGAAAAAAAGGTGTTTGTATTAAAATGTAACCTTTTAGAGTACAGAAGTGCACAAAGAGAATGGACTGTGAAATGAATTTTTTTCTTAGTCAACGTTTTTTTACATTTTAAATTAATTACGAAAACCTTACGGCGTTATAAAGTTACGGCGACTGTTTATAGATTTAATTTAAATTTATCTAGATTTAAGTGTTGCGATTTAAGGTAAAGTTGTAAAGTCTTTAGACTATGTCTTACTGGCCAGTAATATTTTTAAAAATTGAAAAAATTAATAAATATTTTAAAAATGTCTTAAACATAAATAAAATATTAACAATGCCTGTCGTGAAATGAAACAGGTCGACTTTAGAGGCTTGAAACTAAAGATCGTGGAGTAGAAGATATGGTATTCTGCGATGATGGATTTTTTTCTATAGAATTCGTTTTAATTTAAAATTTTACTATATTAATTTCTAAATTTGGTGGGATACACTCTGTTTCATAATGTCCCTTCTTATCGTGATATCTATTTATATACCTAGACAAGTACATATAAAAACAAAACAAAATCTAAGAACTTCAATAATTCTAGGAACCGTCCACAAGTACTAAAGCAAGCAAGCTCCATTAAAGTACTAAAGCAAACTGCAAATACTTCTGTTTAATGTTTGCCAAGTTAACGGAGTGGAGTTCAAAACTGCATTCGACGTTGGGCCGCAAACAACTCATAAGTTCATAACTCGCTACGCACGGAGTTTTCTAAGCCGTTTCCACTTTAGTTTGTTAGTTAGAGTTTGTTATTTGTGAACGTTACTTTACTTAACAAAAAAAGCCAAAGAAATTTTACTATTCAAATATTTTTAGTAAAAAGAACAAAAATATAACTAAGGTTGGGTTGAAACACCAACTAGGAGGCTACTTAGAAATCAAATTATTGAACAGTAGATCAACGTGCGCTGACGTGTAAATGTTTTCGTGAATACATGTAAAATGTATCGCAAATAATACTTACAGTTACTATTTGTACTATCAATAGAACAAGTGAGGAAAATGAGCCACTAGGTCCACCTAGTGGGTTATTTTTCTGATGACAGTAAAATTCACAAATAGCCAGTGGGTCTTTGTTCAGCAGTAGACGTCTTCTGGCCGATGGCGAAGATGAAACAGTGCATACAAGAGGGCAAACAAGTTGTCTCAAAAAAATATAATCTAAAAGCTATATATAATCTTACCTTACGAAGCATCTCCTCGAGTGAGTCCATATCGGCCGGCGCAGGCTTGCCGCCCGCACTGCCGTTCATGCCGTTATTGTTGTTCGTCATATGTGAACCGCACCTCACCGCGGCACATGTGAAACACGCGTAGATAGACCGCCACTACTCTCTTTATCACGGCAACATCACTTTCTTACACATTTTGCCGTTAATTATAACACTATTATTTTATTAAACACTTCTTAACACTTTGATTGGAATGTTACTATGGTTTATTTGACTAGAATTCGTTGGGAAGACTAAATTTATACTGAAATGGAAGCTGTTGCGAGATAATTGTTTACGAGCTAACGTCACTTTAAGGAATGGTATACAGTGGCTGAAATAGGCTTGTTGTTTGCAACCTACTCTTTATCTAGCCTATAAATGCTACGAGTATACGTTTTCTCCAAAATTAATTCTGCATTAAAGTCAGGACAATAAAAATTATTTATATTGTTGAAGTTTTTTTTATTACTTTATACTTATTTATATTTATTATGTGCTTATTCATAGCTACTAGAACCAACTGATTAATGTTATATTTATAATTCTTGCAAAGGATTTTACAGATAGCAGACAGGGATGGAGACGAGAAGCCCAAGAAAGGACTGAGTGACGTGCATCGGGAGAGGTTTATGTCCAGCGTTGGACAAAACAAAGCTGATAGTCGTTACCATAATGACGATAAAAGATTTTCACAAAACTATTTTTTTTGTATAAAATAAATAAATCGTATAAAAATAAAAACACTGTAACTTCTATCTAGATAAAATGTAAACGCGAATTGTGTCATCTTTATTCTTTACGATGCCAAAAGAAAACAATAAAGTCATAAAAAGTCTGGAGACGTCCTGTCGCGACTACGCAGATATATTTCACGTAGTCCTAGACTAAAATAACGAAAAATACTAACCATTACGACTACAATATCTAGAAAATGACGCAATATTTCAGAATAACGTCTTGGGAATATTTTTAGTATTTTTCGTGACTATGTTGCCGTAAAAGCTTCAATATACGTGAAACCTTATATTTACCTGTCTCGAATATGAGTTAAAAAGATTTTTCTGTCTAAGAAAATATGTTTAAATTTATGTTTTGATTGAAACACACGCGTGCTTTATTAAAATTTTCATTATCACTAAACTGTAAAGACATTTACGGTTTTATTCGCGGAACTCTATTTTTTTCTAGTAATAAACGAAGCTTATGTTAATAAGTTGATAATGTCGTTTTTGAACGGCAAAATAATTTTTGAAATCGGTCCAGTAGAAATTTTTAGATGTGGTTAGATAAGACTTCAAAAAAACTCGAAGGCAAAAACTTCAGACCAATAAGTTTCACTTCGATGATTGATAGTCAGGCGTTACTTTGCGAAAATCCATTTATAATAAGATGGTATATACAAGATATTAAGTGTTTTTCCGCCTCGTCTTGATGTCAGCGTGAGAAATCGAAAAATATTTTTGTTTTATGGTGTGGTTCCTCCTCACCACCGCCACACCTCACCTTATTATTTCTCTTTCTCTCAGTATCCGACTTCCTCGATACGTGTTTCGCCTTAGCACAAGGCATCATGTTGACTCTTCAACATCTCCTGAGGATCTTTCGAGCGAGCGCTTGAAGAGTCAACATTGAAGAGTTTCTCTTCTTATCTTAGCAAGTGAAACCACGGTATGCAACTAGTATAAACTGGACATACATACTTACATACAAATATTTGACAAACAAACACCAGAAAAATATACCCTTCTTTTGAGCAGTCGGGTAATAAAAAGTAAGAAATAAATAAGACTATCTTACTACGAGTTACTAATGTGTGAGTTATTTTTTTTCAGGAAATTCTAGAATTTTCCATAGTGTAAGCTTTCACTGCAACAACTATTGCCTTTGTTGAAGTAAAAGTAACTTCGCTTTGATAAATGTAGGAAGCGTTTTAAGTAATTGAAAGACACCGATGGCGAAGGCTATTGACAAAGATACCATTTGCGACACGATGGATGTTCATTCAATCAAATAAAGAGTCTTGAAGCAATCTATTTGCAGTTTTAGATACAATTTGGAAGTGAGCGTGTTTCATTTTCATTAAGAAAAATAATTTGTTCTTTTTGTAGACCGAGCAAGCGAAGCGTTGTTGCTTCAGGTCTGGCAAATTCTTCTATGTTCTGTCAGTTCGAATGTTTGAGAATTTGTATGTCTCCTGCGAGAATTTTTGAATTTGCTTGTGTTGAGATATGGGTTTCTTATTTTTGTCATTGGGGTATATGTCCTAAAAAAGAGAAAGTAGCCATTTACAATAATGAAAACTAAAGTGTTTATTCATATCACAACTTCTAGGAAAATTTAGAAACTACTTATTGAAGGTCACAGTGTAAACTTTATTCCTACTAAGCTTCACCAGAACAAACAACATCCAGTTCTATAAAAATATAGGCTGTGTAAACATAGATAGCGTTGGTAGGGCGATGTGTGTGACTTCGCATAACTTAAGACTTGATCTTCTCAAGGGCTATTTCGATGATAATTTAATATTTTTTATCTAATTTGGAGAGTAGATGGGGGGAGTAAAAAGCCTTTTGCATTTCGTTCGGATTTAATAAAGCTTGAATTCAAAGTGGTGACTTTGGCGTCTTCAAACAGGGCCTTTATCAATAGACTGAACTATTTACATATATAATATAACACTGACAATAATTGCATATAAATTTTCACATTTCAGTATTCTAATTATTCGGAAAGTAAGTGCGAGTAAGTTTCAACAAAAGTTTAGGTTGTTGAATATCATTTCTAGCTGGTATATTATAAAAGAAATATATAATACTAGGATTACAACAAAAAAATATATGTAACAGAAAGATTACTTATAGACCATTTAACATCAAGATCTACAGATATTCCTGTTGTTGTTGCAGTTAGTCATTTTAGAATTAAGATCATATATCTTTTGGCATTTATTGCTGCAGCGTTTGTGTTTTTAACTTTTTATTTATTAATTTCTTCGCTTAATTGAACTTTCCTTCACTATCTTTAAACTGATGTCAAATATAACCGCTGAGCTTTAGATTCGTGGTAAATCAGTTCATCTTTTGATATCTCTCATCAGTTTTTCAATTTGCCCGCGAGGTACGAGTAATCACGTAATACCATAGCCGGTAAGTATATATCTGTCAAGAGTCTCGGTATAATTAAAGTAGGAATGTTTGCTCTTCACTTCGCTCGCTCATTTCGCTCATTCCCAACGTTATTTGTATTTGCGACAATTTTGACGTGTGTTTGTTTGTTTTGATGGAATTTTATATTCAATTAGGGAATAAGGTTGTATGAAGACTTGAAAGAAGATGCTTTAATTAAAGTAAATGAGACAAAGTTGTATTTTTATTCAAATAGATTCTTCTTATAAGTGGTATGTTTTTTTAAACGTAAGAAAGTTTGAGAAATTAACATTTTAGACTATAAATAATACTTCAGAAAACTGGTTTACGACTAATTAAACGGTTATTTTATTATAATCAATTATTTTCTTCAGTTATTTTGAAAACGAAACTACTATTTAAAATGATTCAGTCTTTTTAAAGTTGGTTAAAATACGACAGATTTTCTAAAACCATAACTAGCTTTATCATACGTAAATCTATGAATTGTAAACGAAAATCACTTTATCAGTTTCAGTTATAAGATGCCGCAGACTTATATGCACAAAACATTGCGACAAAAACAAGCTAAGCCTAATCTAATCTATTTGAAAAACACAATTACAATATAAACCGACGAAAAATAGTGTTCACTAATTCAATAACTCAAGAAAACCGTCGCAAACACTAAACCCAAGTACACACTAACTCGCAACTCAACTGCCGACATCAACATCTCAGCACTTCCCTGTGTATACTAGCCCTAAAATATTAGCAAACACATTTTTGCCAGCCGCCTAAGGGCGTACACATCAGAGAATCTCAGTTGTGTACATAGGATAATTGTATTTACCTTACCCAGCCGAGCACCTACGTTACAAGATGTAGGCAAGTCGGAGGCGACTTTCTTATGAGCCCAGGACCATTTCTTGGTAGCTGAATATAGTTGTTGTAGAGATGAAATAAGTTTTGTTCGCAAAAAATTACTTAATTAAGATGAATACTTATAATGGTACTTCTTTCATTTATAACACCCTGTAACCTGTAGCGTTATTTTTTCACAAATATAGAATATAAATGAACTAAATAAAACCGACATCAAACTAATCAAGTATTTGAAATCGCTTATATACTTTAATTGCAATATTCTTAATTACTATCAAAAATACCCATTAGACGTTATGGTTCGGTTTTGATCTAAAAGTTAGGTGGAAACTCTTACTACTTTAACTCTTTTTACTCACAAAAGTTAGCTGGTAACTCTTTTCCTACTCAACTTTAACTCTTTAGACTCATAAATGTTAGGTGGTAACTCTACTCTTTCTCAACTTTAACTCTTTAGACTCACAAAATAAATAAATAAATATGGACAACATTCACACAAAGGTCTTCAGGTCCCAAACTAAGCATAGCCTGTGCTATGGTAACCTGATGACTGATATAAATACTTATATACATAAACACATACTTATATATATAATAAACACCCAGACACAGGTCAAACACACATGTTCATGCACACAAATAGTTGACCTGTCCGGGATCGAACCCGGGACCAGCGGCGCAGAAGGCAGGTTTGCTACCAACTGCACCAACCGGCCAGTCCAAACAAAAGTTGGATGTAATTGGACTCTTACTCAACTTTAACTTATAGGACTTTTAAAAGTTTGGCGGTAAGTCTACTTTAACTCTTAAGACTCTTAAAAGAGTCCATCAACACCATAATGCACCTAGTAGCTTTACGGCAAAATCTAGATATGAATGCATATTTGATATCTGTCTAGCCTCTACACCACAATGTCATCTCCTGTGCCAAGTGTTATTGACCTCTGCATACTATACCTATACACGTATAGGCAGTGCTTTTGTATAGTTAGATATAACGTATTGGCAGCGTTTGTGGTGCTCGTAGACCTCGCAATAACGTAAAATGTACGTATGATTGTAAAAGGCTTAACGCGCTAGTTAACAACTTTTCAACGTAAATATCTATATAGCAGTGCCTTCAGACTGTGTTATTAACTTCTGAATAACGATATCCATAAGCCTGTTTTACAAATAAGAATATTCTTAACTTCCAGGCCGTTTCAACCGGAAGTAAAATATTCCGTGGATGAATTGCGTTTAATACCTTATTCCCACAGTTGCAAGACGAATTAAAAATAATTAAACACCAACTAAATGCATATTAATCGCAAGCTAGAGTAGAAATTACAGTAAATACCTAAATAAACCTATATTCAAATCAAAAACGCATTTAAAATTTCGTGTGATAGAACTTTAAATGCTTTCTCCAAATTAAATTTTCTGGTTTTACATACAAAACAAACCAAATTCTTTACGTAATTTCATCTTCCTCCAATTCTTACACCATTCTGCGTTGTCAGCGTAAAGGTCTATTTAAATACACACTGTGTGCTTAGTTAAATATATTAGCAACGTGCTTTTATAAATGAATACTTTTTAGTAGGCTCTTATAACATTTATCTTTAAAACTTCACTTACTTATCATTCTAAGACAAAAACAATACATTAGCCTGAAGGTGCCAATATTTCGATTAATCTACCTCAACATTACAAAGTAGATATTCCACGTATACCGAAAGAAACATGTTCAGAATAATGAGATAATGAGTTCTTCAAAAATATGTTAAAATGGTTTGGTAAACTAAGACAAGCATTTTGAAACATCATGCTTTAAGTGAGTATATGTATTACATGATGTATTAACTTCCAACATGGCACAGTATACGGTAATGCTAGAAAATGGAAACAAAAACGCTTCTATTTGGGAACCATAACCTTAACTGTCGCAGCTACATCGCAGCAAGTCGGTAATATATAGAAAATTAGGTGAATATACATTAATAAAACTAAAATCGATTTATTGGAGAATGTTAGTTGGTATTAGTTTCTGTTCGTGATTTTTGGGGTAGCAGTTTAGTTTTTTTTTCCGTAATGGTTTTATTATAATCCATGACGAATGGATCAAAAACGTTATGTTACTATGTATTTCTAATCATAAATACCATCATTTGTCGTGTGTTTAAGTACTCCTTTAGTTTTTTATATTGTACCAGTCATAATCATTGAACAAACGTGTTAGAAAATAGTTTAATAAGGTGTTAATTACCAAATATCTCATGCGTTGTTTAAGTATCAAAGAAAGAGAATATTTTTTTAATTGCATTAGTAACGTTAACGTTACTTAATATATTATAAGAATATTTTATAATATTTAATATAATATTTTATATAACGTTAACGTTACTAACGCTATTAGGAAAATATTCTCTATCTTCGATACTAAAACAATGCATGAGAATGCAATGTTACGTGAAGTTAATCAGTTAGTTAAGCTTAAGCTTAACTAACTGATTAACTTGACGTAACATTGCAACTACCCTCATTTTTCTACCGAATTCCAAAAAAGAGGAGATACTCAATTCGACTGGATGTCTCTGAGACAGGTAAACCGATTTGAAAAATCTTTTTTGCTTAAAAGTGTATACGTCTCACGTAATCTCATTTTAATTTTATCAAAATCAGTAAAGATGATAAATTTTTAAATCGAAATAACTAAAAAAGTTCTATCGGCACCTGGCGTAATGGAAGTAGTTACTTTTATTTACATATAATTTTTTTGCCACAGCTGTCCGCACACAGTCTATCCATAACTGCAGCAAACCGCATATTTGAACCGGCCTTTACACCCAGCACGCCTACATTCCTGCCCAAATTCCCGGGAATATCAAACAGTTAACGAGGAAACGTGACGGTTTAGCCAAGTGCTGTGCTGTCTCGTGTTACCTGTGTACTCTTTACTGTGGTTGAGCAACTCTACACCTGTGTTTTGGATAGCTCTCATTTGGCCCGGTGCACGTTGAACTGGGTCCGATAAAACAGTGCGAAATTTGATACCACTATATGAATCTATCAATGCAATTAGAACTGGTGTAGATTAAAAAATAAATAAAGCTGTTTATGACGTCTAATCCGTGTCAGATTAGACACGGATTAGACGTATAGTTTTTTAGTAGTTCATCCCAAAATATAATTATTAAATCGAAACTATTATTATAAGACACTAAAGAAATGTGACAATTACAATTATAAAATTCTTCTTGTCGCTACATAAAAAATTAAGATTTGATATGAATATGACAGAAAACAGGCACAAAAGGCGGTTTTATTGCTACAAAGCGATACTATCTTGATGCTGATCTTAACTAGCTTCCAGAAGCCTACGTGTAATTCTCTTCCACGTCGTATGTTACAAAGTGACATGGTTTAACTAAACAGTAGCAATGAACTTGCATTTGTGTCGTAACAATAGCACGGAACAAAGAGCTCGTGTGTGAAAGGTCCTGGGCTCTGTTTGAGGTCAACTGCAGACGAATAGTTGGAATACCGACATGAGTTTAAGCTTATCTCTACCGAGCACATTTCTAATATAAAAATAGATTTTTATAGCAGTAAGTTGAAAGACTGAAAAAAGTCTTTGATGCTACAAGCACCTATATATTAACGGCCCAATTTTTTTTTAAAAATTGTATTGTGCTATCTTACTTCTTAAAATAAAAAGTTTTTTAATCTTACCAGGCCTCTTTGCATAGTTATTGGGTGTATATTTAAAAATATTACGATGAATCGAAAAAAATTTCCTTTTAAGTTGTTCAAAAATCATGCTCAAATGATGAGAATAAGTAAGTTTATTAAATATCAAAAATATGGGAAAGGCTAGTGTCAAATGCCATCTCGCAAGACCGAAAATCAATGAGGACTTAAAAATAATAATGATTAGTACATAATGTACCCAATTCGCAATTTGGCCAGTGGTGGTTTGGTGGACTATATGGTCTACACTCTCTTCATAGGGGAGACCCAAGCCTAGCAGTGGGACGTTATCAGTAGACGTTGGTTTTAGTACGTAACGTTAACATAATGTAAATAACCTCTAATTCGAAACATGCAATCGATACCAGTCGTCAACTAGGCCAAGGGGCACACCACACACCACGCACCACGCTCCATGCAAATCCATTCTTATTCATACGAATCCATTCAAACACCCGTCTCGAAGGCGTCTCATTGAATTCGACCCATTTGTCAACACCTACAGACCAACACGGAATACAGTCACCGATAAAACCATAAATAAAAAATAATAACTACTAATAACACTTTCGGTATTTGGAAATATAAATTTTACGAGTTACTTTTACAAAAACCAATCTCGAAAAAACGATCTCTAATAGTAAAACAACTATCAGGCTTTGGATGGGTGACCGGGGAGTAGCACTTGCAACTTAACTGTGCGCTACCAGAAAACGAATGATCCGTTATCCGATTTATTAGACTATTATTGTGAAAAATAGTAAACATCACGCGGGGGATATCTCTAAAACTACTTGAGTTGGAAACTATTGCTTCTTTAAGCATTAGAACGATCAAGATATGGAAATGATGTCGGGATCTTGATATATTCATTACACAGTAATTGTGAATACATCCAACAATGTAATTGATTTATAATAAAAGGAAGACAGTAGCAGAAAAGTGACCACTAACGCACCGAGAGTTCTGAAAGCTAGATTTTCTCGGCGACGATACAGAGCAAGGCATGCATCACGCGCCCGGACTGATTGCTATGCAGTGGTAGTGCGCTGCGTCTGGTCATATGGATGGTCATTGGATTCACTTATTGTAACACACCGGTACACATAGAGGGCTTTAACCTACGTTACGTTACTGCTAGCTAACCTTGAATGAAACGGTCATGGTAAAAGACCTTGGTCTTTCGATGAAAGACCTAAAAATCAACTACGGAAAGTTATTAAAAGTTACAAATAGGCCAAGTCTGTCGCCTACTTGATCCTTAGCCGGGGTTTTGCTCATCAATTAAGTAATCAGACGCTTGAGAGTTACAGTTCTTAGAGCTCATGTTCCTAATATTTTTATTCAACCTCACCAGTATTGAAGGAGAGGGTTGACGTGTAATAGTACTAATATGTTTATATCTACGTATATTCCAAATAAGTCTTGATAGGTAATTAATGAATGCCTATTGATAATAGATTAAAATTAAACTGCTTATTATCATACTACGAGTATTAGATACTATCTCAAATTTGTGAAATTATCAATAATTATTATTCATAACTCCTCATACCAGCTCCTATATAAAGTATGCTAAATGTATGTATTGTAGACACCCTACTAATTGGTGTTCAATTATCGCGCGCAGGTGTTTAGCAGTCTATGTATTTGTGCCAACATCCGATCCATTCTGAGTACTAATGGAATAATTCATTTGAGACTTCTGTCAGTTAGGTGGGCGATCAGAATCAGATAGAGCTCGACCAGACTTTGATAAACCATTCGAAATACAGTAACCGCAACTAAGTAATAACAAGGCAATCCGATTACGTGACCACAACATTTTTGCAACTTTAAAAAACAACCTGCTCATCGATTTTTATGAGCAGAATTCTTTTTCTTCAGAATTTTGTATTACGCACTTATTATTATTAGAATAACCCAGTAAACTAACCTTCAAAGAAACAAATTCTCTTTCAAGTAAAAGTGATCTTCAACTTTCCATTACGGCAGCCGCTGACAGATCTTTTTAAATTATTTTGATTTATAAATCAAACCACTAGACCGATTTTGATTAAAATAAAAGAGGCCACACGGGGAGTATAACTTTACACCGGAAGAAGAATGAATCAAATCCAAAACATAAAAAAACATACAGTCTAGTAGTCTGGTTATTCTTCTTTTCTAAAAGACGGTATAAAAATTAAAAAAAAAAACGAAATCTCTATTAATTAGTCAAACAAGCACATCAATGCTTAAATAAAATAAAACATTTCCTGTTTCTCAAAGTTCTCATTGCACTTTACCTAATTTATTAAACCATAAAAAGCAAACAAGTGCAGGAATCGTAACTTGCAGTCTATTTAAGTAAATACGCTACCTGAACAAGTTTTCTAGCAATTAATGTAAGCAACGAAGTTTTCCAGTTGCAGGTTCCTTTTAAAGTTAACGAAACAAAATTATACTGGTAGTAAGAGGTAAATACTAGGTACTAGGTAGTAACAGTAGTTAGGTACTAGTATTTTGTACTTGTAACTGAAATACTTTGCGCATTTAGCTTGCCATTGGCGAAAGTAAATTGCCATTTTGCAAGCAAGATTGTATTATCTTTTGTTACTAATTACTATGTTTAGTGTTCAATATTACTTGGAAAAGTTATATTTAAGACCAATATTATTCCAGGAATATTATTATTACTAATAATAAGAAGTTCTGCGAAGTTCTGAAGTAGATAAGAAGAGTAAGATGCATGCACCCGCGCCCGGCAGTGGGATAAAGTTAATGTGAATTATAAATAATATTATTCAGATATAGTCAAAATTGAGGTCAACAAAAATATGCAATTACAATGAGTTAAAAAAAGCATTGACGCACTAGTGTCAGTTAGTGCGAGATATGACGACGTCAGAGACTCGATCGCCTCATTACAATCACACTGATGAATTTCAACGAATTTAAACGAAAATATAGTGGGACGTTTACAAAGATCAACTCTATCAGCAAAACTTATAAAAATTCGAGTCTTCTAACGAAATTTCCAGTTTATGAAAATCAATTTTACAAATCATGGTAATGTTTTGAATGAGTAATAATTGATAAAGTTTCAATCAAACACACTTTAATTCTCTTAATAAAATCCTATAAAGTGTTTGCAGTCTAAATATTGTAATCGCTCATATAAAAATAATCTATTGAGGTTAAAAATTTTAAAAGCAATTAGTAAAGTATAAAGGTACAAAATTTAAGATTCAATGAGCAACATCAAGAGAATTGATTTACATTATTATTCATTGCCAGAGATTCCGTCTCGCTAACTCTCCGGGAAACTTTCAATGATATTTTTTGCACATTATTTTCAGTCTGGCAAGTTTATGAAATTAGCTAGACGATAATTAATTTGTTTGTTTCTTTTAAAGACCTTGGGAAATGTAAGTAGGCAAAATGATTTTTGGCTTATATTATCGATATATTAGATATATAAAGAGAAATTGAATATTAATATCAACAATTGACAACATTAATTTTTTGGAGAGTGATGGAAATTCGAAAACCATTTCAAAATAATGTAATGAAGAGTTCATACGAAAAATACCAGTTTTTTTTATATTCACTTTCTTTCGAGTTATTTACAAAAACACTGTTATAAACTCTCGTATTTATGCTAAGACCGTCAGATGCCACCAATAAAAAATATTATTGTATCTGTCATCTGTAAACCGTACCAACACAAATAACAAAAATACAGACAATTTATGACCTCATTTTTTTACAAACTTTTGACAAGGATAACATTAGACGGAACTTTTATATATTTTCAAAAATCCCCCAAAAAAAATTGTTGCATTCCGATTAAAATAAAAAAGGGGTACGTAATTTTTTTTCGATTATCATAATATAAATAGGGGGTAAAAAAATTGTAGTTAATACAACAATTTATTTTTGTTGTTTGTTATTGTCATGAGAAGGTTCTTATGACCGTTTTTTTATTTTTTAAATATATATATAATAATGAATCCGTTTCTTTCACTAATACTCGAGAACGGCTGGGCCGATATTAGCTGATTTTAGTCTTGAAATGATTGTCGTACTCCAGGGAAAGTTTAAAAGGTGAGAAACATACATAACTGTTAGGCGGTACGAGGTTCGGCGGGTCAGCTAGTAAAATATAATTGTCGTATGCCAATAAGTATTTTACAATATTATCAATTATTAACGATTATCACTACAACAACAATTTTATTTACATACTTTTGCACTTTAAAATGACATCCTGAAAGTGTCCATACTGCTACTTAAAATATGGCTGCTTTCAAAACGAGACACAAAAGACCGGTTGAACAATGGCAAAGTTGCAATTTTCATCAAAAGTTAGGTTCTCGTCAAATGAAACATGGTTGTGGGAAGGACGTGTAACAAAAGGATACCAAAAGGGTACGCTTTGGGGCCTAATGGTCAAGGACCGAAACGGTCAGAAGTGTAGATTAAATACTAGTTCTCAGGGTCGCTTAGAAAAGGTCGCTCTTTGTAATTCGCCGAATGTTAGTACTGCAAGAACTCCAGCGACCAGCGATAGCTAGAATATTGTTTTTGATTAATGTAAATAATGTTTTATGATGCTGAAACTGATGGGTAGACATTAATTCTACGTAATCAAAAAAAAAAATGTGATGAATAAAAAAAAACAAAGTTGTAATGCACTAAATTTTAATAGAAATAATATGGTTTTAATGAATGGATTCTTTGCTTTTTAAGCAACTAAAATATATTTTCAGGACTTATGTTTGCACATTTTACACTATATGATTATGTTTGTATCACGGTAACTTAAAATACCGTTACAGTCATATTAACGAGTACTACAAAATTTTGTTTGTACGCCTGTCCCTGCCGAGAATCGAACACATTGCCAACTTTGGCATAGCACGCAATGCGTATTTGCTCGCGACTTAGCAACGGCGAATATTTCAATAACAAAGATTTTTAATATAAAACAAAGACGCTTTGGATGTTGCTTTTGTTTATTTTCTATTACCAAAGACATACAACAAGTCAATAATAAGCGGCAAAGAAAGTAAGAGAAAATGAAAAGTCAGCAGACGACAAAATTCAGATATGGACGAGACGGCGACTCTTAATGGTAAACTGCAGTAAGGACAGCGATAAAATAATAATACGAGTAACTACGAGTACATAACACAAATGTGCAAATAATATCAATACATATTTCTATAATCTGTCTTTTTTGTCATGAGTGCATTGGTCTTCTTTTCTAGGAGGCGCGTTCCAGCTAAATTACTAGTAAAAAATACGGCGGGCGTTAGTAATGTATGCTGGTTTTATTTTGCCCTATATATTTTTCATTAACAATCCATCAGATTCCATATGTTCTTATTATTTATTTTCTTATCAAAATATTTAAAAATGAGTAGATCTGATTGATAAACGATAGGTCATAATTGTTCGTAACAGATTATTACGACTATTGTGGTTCGACCGGTCGTGGTTCTAACGATGTTTTTTGAATGTTACGTATTTGTTGAATGTGCAAGTGCCAATTCATTTCTATGTAATATATAATATCTTTGTTACCAAAAACAAAATGACTAACTACAACAACAAAGAAATTTTACTAATTACAGCAAAAAGATTACCTATAGACCATTTAAGATAGTAGAACTTGTATAGCTTTACGATACCTTACATAACCTAGTGGGCATCTATGAGTGCTATAACATTAAAAAATTGTTTTTGTCTTTACTGATTTGAAACTATAAAGATCTGTCAATTTTAGGTCCAAACAAGTAGGAGGGCCATTATGGGAGATATTTCATACTGCTATAACACTGCAGTACTCTGCACAAGGATAAATGTTCGCTCTAGGGACCGACGAATAATTAAATTGAAACATTCCATTGTTATCGTCCCTTTAAATCGACAGAGATATTGTAAAAACGGCTATTTTATGAAAAAAACACGACCGGATCAAAGCCGCCCGAAATTTAATTAAAAATTGTAACAAAAGAGTTGTCAATGGACGAAAATAAACTTACATCCTTTATTTGCGTTTCGAAATTATTAGCCCCGAAAAAATATCTGACATCTCGTTACTTTTGATTTTAACTGACATAAAATATGGCGATGAAAGAACAATTCCAAACTTATCAGTTATTTTGGATTATAAAAAACATTACAAGAACACTTTGCATAAAATGTATGAGGGACTTCTTGGATAGTATACTTTTTCAAGCAAAAAATTTTTATAATCAGTTCCGAATTTACGTTGCCCGATTTCTCATGTAAATAAATGTAAATAAAATAAATTGCGAGGAATGAAAACTTCCTCCTTTTTAAAGTTGGTTAAAAAGAAAGAAGTTCTGTTTTCCCCAGAACATTTTTTCTGTATGTTCCACAAAATTACGTGTTAATTCATTACTAAATTGCATTTTTCTTCCATACGTAACGAACTTCATATGTCAATGTTTATTTATTTAATAATTTGCAAGAACAAATATTTGCGCTTATATTTAAATGATGTATGTCGTGATGACGCGACATTAAATCATAGACTACAACCACACAGTTAGGAAGATTAGAGGTAATTATCAAATGACGGGTAATTAAGTAAAATTTTTCCTATGACAAGATTGTTGCATAATATATCACGCGATGTTTGCGAGTTTTGTGTTCAATAAAGTTTTTCTTTTTTAATTTAGTTAAATAATTGTGATCGCGAATTCAACAGTACAAAGAACTTGTTCCATGGGGCAAATATCAATAGGTCGAGTGGGAAAGAGCCTAATTTTTTAATCAAATATTTTTATTTCTTATGATTACACACAAATAAGTGAAAACTTATTGTACTTTAATTCGGCACGCAAAATCTTACGATCCAAAAAAAAATACGTGCACGAATACTCAAAAAAAAACAAAAGTCCAGCCTTATTTTGTAGTCAATCAAGACTGGTCTTGATAAAATGTATATGCATCAATTGAAAGTACACTTACCGCTTTGAACAATGAAAAAAAATTTAATCCATCCAGAACAATTATTGAACATACATAAAAAAGGTCTGACGAATTTAGAACCTGTTTTATTAAGTCTTTTAAAAATGACATCAACGTATTAAAACCACAAGGCTACTTTCACACGTTATCTATCTATACAACTTACGAGTATGTAGGTATGTCAACTTATCTAGCAGGAAGCCTGTATGCCCGTGACATGAATCTAGCAACGTACGTATAAGCATAGATACAGGTATAAGGGCTTTTGTCCAAAGACTGACATAAATGTTGATAAAGTTGAATGACATGGTTGGAAGGCGGTCTAGGTTTACTGTGTAAGCAGGTTTTTTAATAGTGAATAGGGTTCTGTTTTACCAACCGCAACGCTCCGGTCTGAGATAAAACACATTCGAGAATATATCCAAACACACAAATAAACATTAAAAACTTTTGCCAGGCTGCGCTTACTCGGTCAACGATTACTTTTTTTTTTTTTTATATTATCTCTAGATTTTTAGTGGCCCATATTATTAGTATTAGTAGATTCAATTGTTATATTTTTGTTTAAGAAATCTAATTGTCCCAAATAAAAGCACTTGTCCGCTTATACAATAGACCTCACTATCTATATTTTTAAACGCTATAAGCTTGATAGCAATTTTTACGTCACTGCTTTTATCACTAACAATGAAATATAACGATAATATATGTAACAAAACTTGATGATTTTATGAATTTCAACAATTCTATAGGAAAAAAAAAGGAAATAAATAAAACCTTTAAATTAACAGTTAGACAAAAACATAGCATATATATTTAGTAAACCATCAGTGAAATCAAAGAAAAATAAATGACTAATATCAAATAGATAATCTTGTACGTCACAGAGTAAAATCACAACACAAAGAATACATCCAACAAACAAAGTTGTCAAACAGAAAATAGATAATTACGATGTAAATGGAGGCCTTTAGTCCGTCCCAGAAATAAGAAGAAAGGAGGCGAACGAAAACAGCTGACCTATATTATCAGATCGAAAACATTGGAGAAGAGGAGAATAGAGAAAAACAGTTGTCTAAAACGTTTGAAATAAAAATCGCTCTATTTTACCATGTAAACACGATGTAACCAAAAGTATATTAGCTAACAGCCTAGAGCCACCACATACTGTCCTATCCAAAACGTCAAAACATTAGCAATAAAACACTGACATTTTATAAAATTTTGAAAAAAAGAACCTCACTAAAAACGTGCACAATCTTCACATCACAACGCGTCCGCGCGTCGATTCACAAAAACATGGCACCATTAATTAAACGAGAATTTTTGAAACAAGAATTCGCAAAACTGAAAAAATACGTTAGGGGATATGGTAGTGGAGGTACGCGCGGCGTTTCGTAGCACAGGCGTCTACGCGGAGTGAGGCCTCGGCCGTGACTGAGGTGGTTACTATAGCAGCCGCTGGCTACGACCCGCTACGACTCGTAGCTACAAGCTACGAAGTGCTACCTATACTAACTGTTGTATACACTGTGATGTTGCTATTGCTACTTAGGAGTTTATAAGAGTATCAGACGATGAACAAACTGTTATATTCGTAACGGGTTTGATATACTTATACCTTACCTATAGATCTCAAGTTAGATAAGTTAGATAATCCATCTGCCATATTTTTTGTTGTAGTTAGCCATTTCAGTTTTCTTTATAAAAGCTCTTGCTCGGTAGATATCTTATACCTGACAAAGTATTTGGAACTGATTCGGTATTTCAGAAAAAATATACTAGCAACAAAACGGCTCAACTGATCTTTTAAATCAGTTTAAAATTTTGAACACATTAGGGGTTGACTTTCCAAAAATCTTTTCTAAGTATGCCCCTACACCGTATAATGAATACACCCTCCAAATTTAATGTTTCTACGAGTAGGTTCAACAGTTGAGGCTTTACGAAAATATCAGTCAGTTAGTCAGGACTTACTCATTTATTCATTTAGATATACCTAAATGCTAGATATTCCGCAGCCTACATACAGCCGTAGTCAAACTAAAAATTAAAGAGACGAGTAAATATCTGTTAGTTTCTTGTCAAGGCACAAACCACTGAGATAATTTTGATGAAATTATGTTGTTTCCATGTGGTGATCAAACAGTACACCGCGAGTAACTTCGCGCCGCGCAGTTAGTCTTCTATAAAGGTATAAAAAATAGCGAACAATAACAACCCAACAAAATAGTCACCATAAAAAATCGCGCAGACTCATGTTACGTTCCAGTCGCGATTTTTATGGGGCAAAGTTGACCCATTTTTCAAAGCGACATGCATTAAGGTTTTCCGCAACCCGGAACGTAATATACTGGGTGTTTTTCAACAACACTTTTTGTAATAGCTTTAGTAAGTGGGTCTATATGGAGTGTACTCCAAGGGGGTTGAAGTAAGTTTCTTCTTTGAGGGGTTGATAAATTTGTTGTGGGTGTTTTTTTTATTATTTTGGTATGAACTAGTGACTTTACGTGATTTTACGTGGTTTTACTAAGATATGATACGAGTATGACGCACTTTTTAACGGGTTCATAGAGTTCGAGTAAGTATGAAACTGTGTAGTAGTAGAGTAGGCTTCTCTTGAGTAAAGTAAGTCTCACTTTTACGCCAGATATCAAATAGCTAAACATACTATTGTGTTTTAATTTAGATCGCAAAGTTTATGAAGTAACTAATATAAGAACTAACAAACAATATATTCATATCTCAGAATCACAGTAGCAAACTTGGCAAAAGCGTAGGTATTTGTAAAGTTTAGCTAGAATTAAAAACTCATTAAAGCCATAATAGCCATAACTTTATCACATGTACAACACACTTAGACCCGAAGACAGATTTTATTTATTTGGACAAACACAGTAATAACAGCATGACAGTAAAAGCAAGGCGATGCACACATGCATATAAAACATATTTTTTTAAATACAAAATTTTCACAGAGTCTATTTAAAGTCTCTGTGAATTTTGCCAGGTTACAATTAGAAACTACAATATCTCATTATCATAAATTCGAACTTATTGCGCAATATCTTCCGCGGCCGAGATTCGAACCCGAGTTTCTTTCAACGAACGAATGCTTATTTAGGTCAAGACAATCTTAAACTGGTACAAGCAAGGATGATAGTTACACGTCATAAATATTTTTGGATACTCTTAATATATAATATAATTTGATACAGAAAAGACTTACACAAACTTTTCAAGGTTTTTTTTATCCTACACAGCTAGGCTTTTGAACACAAGTTCGACGACGAACACGACCACGGAATACTATACGACACGGATACTGTAGCCCTAGATGGAGTATGCCTAGTCTGAAATACGCTGTAAGTAAAAGTAAGAAATGAATATCTTATTTTTTAGTGATGTCACTACCAGGCCAGCGAATTTGAAATTGTTCATGTTCTTCGTGGTTTGTTCCTTACTCATCTTACGACGTCTCATACTAAATGTCAACTCATCCTTAATCCGCATTCTTAACTCATCCTACTGAAACGCTATTTATACATTAATATAACTACGTCTGTCTGCAGGCTAATTAGCTCTGCATAAATCATGAGATCTCTACAACGGACCTGATTACGTATTACAAGCAACCCCAGAGGGTATCTGCTTGTGTCATGTAAATAATATAATGTTGCGATTAATAATCTTACTAAAGGTTATAGAGTTAATTAGTAATGATCTAATATTGGGACGATACAATATCAATATTTATTGAATAGGATTTATCCCAGAATAACTAAACATTTGTCCTTGAACGTTTTGTACCACCGCTGTCTTTTTTTAAATTTTTTATTCATATAAAGGTTATCGAGATCGCCTTTGGCGTATTTTGGAGTTTTTGAAATGTAATTATAAGGTACAGCATATTTTAATGAACATGTTTAGCTTATGCATATAAAAGAATATACAAAACCAAAATCTGTTAAATTGAACCAATCCAAACTCAAACTGTTACGGGAAATTATTTAAATTTTCCGTAATCATCTTGATTACCCATCTAGATAGTAAAAGAAATCCAGATCATTTTTTGTTTTATAGCTTATAGTCTTGTGTTTACCTTAATATGCCTGATGTCAAGCGACGCGGCCTAAAATGTAGCATGCTTAATGAGAAGAAAAACATTTATTCGCAAATAATTAAATAAAATTAATGTGCCTTTTAATAACAAACTCAGCAATTTTATTCACTCCTATGATCGTTTTAGAACGATAAGAAACAGTGGTGCAGAATTTACAAAAACCAGTTTTCAATCAGGTCCCTAAATATAGGTTTGTTAATAGTCTAAACCACTTTAAAACCATTTCGCTAATGTCACTTCTGGCAGCCGCAGCCGCTCCCACATCAATGTCATTAAATTTCGTCACAAAACGACTTATTATATGGGTTACTCAATTTAATAGCATTATTTCTAGTGACTCACGCAATGCAAGTGTCTGACGCCTACAAGCATTAGACAATTTCTGGCGCCAATGGGAATATACCTGTAACAAGAAACATAAAAAATTAAGCTCTATAGTAACACACACAAGCTCTAAATTACCTTAGCGCTATATTTCTACAATATTTACAAACAGCATTCGAATGTGGACTTTAAAATGTAGCCTATAAGAAGTGAATTTCGTTGAAGTTTTGCGTAGAATTTCTATGAATGAAGTTGCAATGCTCCTACGCATTCCGGTTTCTAAGACCTTGAGTAAATCAGATGTCTAGGCCCATTCACAAATTGTTTAAGTGTTTCTCTGTTATAACGTTTTGTTTTTATAAAACTATAAGCGATTTCTTGGAATCTATTTGAGAATATATCAAATTGGAATACGTACAAAACTATAAAAAAAAAAATTTGTCCGAGCGTCGCGTCGCGTCGCGAGAAGCACTGTTATTATTGCTTTATAACAGCTTTTAATTTTAATAAGTCTGTATTTTGAAATAAAATGTATGTTACTATATGACAAGCATAAAAAATATCATAATTTGTTTAAGCCTATAATAATCATAGATGATTTCAGAGGAATCATTTATTAAGTCGTATGGCATAACGTTGATCAATCAAATAAGTGAATGCAAGATTTACAATGACCATTAAATAAAATCATTGCATCAGCGCCGAAAGATTCCTAAACTATTACAAAATCAGTAGAAAACACGATAGTATAGTTTCAGTTATCAGCTTACACTTTTCAGCAAAGCTTACAAAAATCATAAAAGCCCACGTTGTTTTGTGCACGCACCGCGCCGATTTCAATTTTTTTATATATTTCACACACGCGGCAGCCATTTTAAATCCAAATGTAATTGAGAGTTATGTAAATGCGAACCTCTCTCGGTCAGCCTGCTCAGTTTTAAGGTTGACTTTCGGCACTAGATCTATGTCTGACGTGACGTAAAACTGTAAATGCGACTACTTTCTAAGCCAGATTACCTGACTAAATTTCTTCAAACCAACTTATTTTTCACTCGACTGCAAAAGAAGGAGGGTTGTTTTAAAAGTGTATGTATGTATGTATAGGTATATTTTTTGGCACGCCCCAAAGCCTAAACAGGTTGTCGTATTTTTATGTGAGTGATGTCAAAAGATTCATCCTTATCTGCAGATGGTTATACGTTATACTAGCTGCAAAGGCTCTTGCATTCGGGTTTTTGAAGGCACTTTTAAGCACTTGTTTAAACAATTATTGATATAGATGAGAGCTAAGAGAGCACAAGTGTGACCTGTCGAGTTGAATTCCGATTCCTAGCTATGTCATTTTTGCTTTTATACTTTCGCTTATTTACTGATTCTACAAAAAACCGTCGTAAGAAAACCTGTTTGTCAGAAAAAAAGTTAAGAAGGGGAATCCTAGCCCTTAATATACTAGCCATTTGCTAATGCGGTGGTACCTACTTTGACCCATTTACACTTCTTTCAGAGTAGACTCGTGCCTTGTAATAAGACACATAACTATTATGTTAATTGTAAACAGACTAGATTATTTTGTTTTTAAGATAAATGAATTTACCATCCGTATATCAATTCAATCAGGTATGCCTAAATACTAAAAGTTCATGGAACCGTTTTTCGTCAATTGAATTTAATCTGCTAGGACCCGAATGTTTTCTACGAGAAACCAAGGTCACGAGTCGGAAGATCGAAAGTATACCTTTAAAGGGCGGAGTGGTCTAGTGAAATAAATTGAGGCCTGAGTTTTTGAGCTGAGCGAGCCATTCACATTGCGGGGCTGGGAGGTTCTTGCGTAGATGAAAATCTGCCGAATGCTAACTTTTGAAGAAACAATATTGGTAGCACAAATATTGATGTGACTCTTACTTTATGCCTGACAGGCGAATTAATAAGGTTGTGTGTACAAATGTGCACAAAGTGATTTCTTGTGATCATAACTAACAATTCAATTCTATAAATTTGTAGTAACATCTGATATTTATTGCAAAAGTTTGCTGATAACAGACCTCGAGAGGGTAGAGTACTAGTTCTATGTAAAGACTTATGCTAGACCAGTATATATTTTCATTTAGACTCACAAATAATAAAAAAAATTAAGCAATACAAGTAGCTCTAAGTAGCTAACTACTTTGTAGCTTGCTCGCGCTAAACAGCCTAAAAAAATAATACGGCTATTCAACAAAGTCAGCGATAATAAAAACTTTCATCCCTATCGATGGTTTGCATTTACAGATAATGGTGCTTTTTAGCTTACTACGCAGTTTCAGTAAACTTCAAAAAGTTTGAGAGAAAAAAATTCATTATGACCATGAACATATAAACAAATTATCTAAAACGTTAGCTGTAACTTTAAACGTGCAATAGATAACCTATCTACGTTATTTTATACCTACTATCCTCTACACAATGTTCCTATTCATGCATCAAAGTAATGTGTATCCAAAATGAATACGGCCGTCCAATTTCCGGGGTAAAATAACACTTGTGTCCCTCGAACCCTCCAGGGTAATGGTGTGAAGATTCAGCCCCTGTAAATCTGTTAATTTTAATGCAGCCTTTGGGTAACCTGATCTCAACACCATGGGTTACTAATTATGGGCAGAAATAACGGCAGAATTGACGATGTTTTAAGAGACTTTAAAAATGCTTGATTAATTTTTACTCAACTGCGAAAAAAGGAGGACCATGTTCTTCGTGTATGTATGTACGACTATGTATATTTGGAACACAGAGGACAACAAAAAAATGGGTTTTAGGTGCCAAAAACTAATCAAAAAAAAAAAAAAGTTTCAAAATACATAGAGTATGGTATCAAAACATTTTTACGGTGATTATGTAGAGAAGGTTGTTATAGGTGGTCGTATAAAGAGTACTAAATGTTTTTAGAGTACGTATTTCTACCTACTTATTTAGCCTTATCACCTGCCGATTTCTTTGTGCATAACTAGGAAGGTATATTTAAAAAATGGATAACTTACCTCATCACAATCGTAAATGAACGTAAAGCATTACCAGTAGTACCATAACGCTCTAAAAACGCAGTCGACACATTTTACCAATAATCTCCTATAGCTAGACACTTCAAGGGACGTCGTATTTAAATGTACGTAACGGGCCGTATTATGTAAGGTCTCATTGAATTCAACCTGTCCCCGCCACTAATGTCCAACATATCGACATAAATGGCCGTACACCCGATACCGCCATCCCGCCTCATCCATTCCGCTTCATTTCTCATGTCAATCGCACGCACATCCAACATTCATAGACCCCTGAAAAGTTACCCCCCACTCCTCTTTTGTCCCCGGCACGAACCAATGACAAAACGGTCAGGGCTCTTCATTAATTTAACGATTGAAAACATAACCAGGGTTTAAGATCTTCCATCTCTGTATCGCAAAAGCTTACAAAGAGCGAATAGCACTCCGTCCAAAATACTCACCAAATCTTATTAGACTAGCTGTAAACAGTTGGGATGGTACGTTTAACTAAATGAAAACCAATTCAAATCCTTCTTGAATCTACATTCGGACATCTAAATTTAAATAAAAAATTTAGTATTTTGGACGGTGCTATTTGCTCTTTACTGACAATTTAAAACCAAATCATATTTTATTAGCTTAGACGATGCTTATCAAGTTGACAAATAAACTCACTTACAAACTATGAAGTGACAAATAAAGAAGCGTAGGCAATCTTAGTTCCGCTTCAATTGCGTCCAAACAAAACCAGGACTGCTTTCACTTGTTTCACCGCTAACTATATGCAATATCACGATAAGTCATCCACCACAGGCAACCTACATACAAATTTTGCAGATAATATAGGGTCCTTAGTTGGTACGTGTTGAATGTTTCCACGGTATTTCCAAAGGTCTCCACAAACTGGTCGTAGTGGCCAGTGGTTCGGAAACTCGCGATAATGTAACTGAATTATGGATTTCAGATGCGTGTTCTTGAAATTAATTTATGGTAGTTTGCTTTGGTTTCGTTGTGCTTTGTAATATGGACGTGGATTCATTAATAATTCGAGCGTACGGTAATAGTGCTACTATCAACTGGAATTAGTTAATACATAAAAATATTTCGTAAGAAGTAGGTAAAGAATAAGTCTACCACACCTTGCCAAATTGTTCACTTATCTACGAAAACAATTAACTTCCAACAAGCAGGTTCCCTCACTGAAATTAAATACCTTTGTCAAACTTTATTATTCGAACTTGAAAGGATTTTTCAATACAAATTTATTTGTCTAGAAAATGAGAAGCGAACTGTCTAACCGAAAAATATGTAACGACGAGATAAATCGATACTTGTAGGTAATGTATGTTTTATCGTCACGATAAAAAAGAGCGATAACTGGTTCCTAAAATAGCTACCTAGCCTAAAAATATATAACGTGACACTGGATGATGCAATAGTTATGACGTCATGCACCTAGTACGCCGCTGCGTTGTGTTAGAAATAGACAGATAATTTCGACCTATCGCCTACAGAGCAGAGTGGCGCAGTGGAAGCGTGCTGGGCCCATAACCCAGAGGTCCGTGGATCGAAACCACGCTCTGCTATAAATCTTTTTGTGTTTTTTGTCGTTGTTACTTTTGACTCCATTTTTATTTATTTCATTAGTGAAAGCTTAGATATGTTTATTATAGAAAAATAAGAACAATGTGGTCATGGTTAGAAATGAAAAATTAATAGATAGACTTGTTGGTATATTATATAAATAATAATAATAATAATCTATATGAAACCATAATAATAGTTAAGTACAATTTTATTATTCCTTTAACCCTAGCATCCTTTTCCATAATGTCCTTAACAAAGCTAGTATAAGTACGCTCTATCTAAGATCTAGCACTCTACATCTTTATTTTGCTGTCTCAGTGAAGTGTTCTTAAGGACAAGGTACATTAAGGAACCATTCCGTTCTTAGCTTGTCGTCAGGGTGAGCTAGTTAATAGCATCTCCTTTACTAATTGGTATACGGCGTACTGGAGTGCTGGCTTAAATACCTGTAAGTCTGGAGCTAGGAACTAAACGAAAAAATAGGAAAGTCTGTCGGACTGAACAGAAGATTTTTTTACGGCGTTAGTTTAGGCACTGATTATTCAAAAATCTTTATTATGTATATACACTATTCACCAATTTTATTACGCCGCCCTGGACCGATTTGGATGATATTTAAAGCATATGAAAATAAGTTATCTATTGCAAAGTGAAAATCTAAAATACCACAACGACAGTTCTGTATCAGAAATCTCTTCATTTGTTTAGGAAACTTGTGTCTTTTCTTCTACTAAATTATCAAAATTTCTGCTTTAGTGGGTGTAGTTTTTCTAATTTTGGTGTAGCATGTAGGGACAAAATTATCTAAAGCCCTGTTTATTTTTAAATAAAAAATTACGTCATTACTGTCTGATCCCGTTTCTTAGCAACGGCACGCTTTACCTAATTTTACCATTCCACCTTTCCAAGGGATTATCAACTACCACCTAAATTAGACCTTCAATGGTAATACATTTTAAATCGCCTGTAAATAAATCGAAGCTCTAAAGTAGGTCTATTTATGTTGGTTCTAAAGATCTTCCTAACTGAAGTATCGGAGACGTGCTCTTCCTTATTTCATTTTGTTCAAAGGATATATTCGCTTTAATATTGTGATGAGAAATAAAATCGTATTATAGCATCAGACTTAAACCGCGATGGGTTTTCTGAATATTTAATGATATCTGATCTGATAAAAAGATAATAAATACATTACCATTAAAAAAAATCGACAGCTTAAATAATCTAAAAATGTTTATCAAGATTGGATGGAAACTGGAATATTTACGCGAGTACCAGCATCCAGACAAAGATACATACTAACATATGAGAGAAAATAATGACTTAAAGCCAGGACTTTGCTCGCTCAGTAAAATATTTAGTTCTACTAAATTCCGCTAGGAGCACCACTATAGTATCCAAAGAACTCAATACATTTTAACATTTCCTTGACAGCTTTTAGTGTGTTTACTATTTACAATTGGGTATAATTAAAACGGTCACCAAATTATGACACTTCGAATACTTTCGGCAACAAGGTCCGCAGTAGGTTCAGGTTATTATTTTTATGACTTTTGTTGGTAGTAAAATAGGACTTTTTTGGGCGGTGTTTAAATACGAGCCCTTAAAATTACAAACTTTAAAAATTAAACAACAATCTATTTTACTCAAGTCAGAAACGTAGCAAGTACTTTTATGAGAAATGCCATGAAAGGTTTTTTCCACCTTCGAGGGTCCAAATTTGAAATTCGAAAACATACTGCTAATTTAAACGTCATAAATTAAGCCTTAAAGCAGATGACCTTATCAAAAAAAAATGTTTTGGACGTTCCCCGAGAATATAATACAATACTTTACTAAAATACGTAACGTTGAAACGGTGCTAAATTTGTATACGACTGGTGCGCATATAGCGCTTTACTCAAATCAAGTAAATTTCGTGTCACTGTAATATTATCAGTTTTAATGGAATATTAAATGGTTTTGTCGGACAGGTTCCATGTTTTACGTGAAATTACACGGATGTCGTGACCGAGCGCTGTAATGGAATTAATTATTACAACGCTCTTCCCACGTACTGTAATTATTTATGAAATCAAATCTTTATATACGAAATTCTAAAATGATATCTTTTTTTAGAATACTACGCCTTCTCACGATCGTTCGTACTTAAAATGTCGAGCTACGTATTGCGCTCAAAAAAGAATCCACACATCTCGACACATATAATAAATGCGAAAGTATGTATGTTGGACTATTGGTTTGTTTATTCGGCTTCTGCTCTGCAAACCAAGTCACTGCGGATGATCATGATTCTGTTTTGGTCAGGCAGACAAATTAGGCAGACAATCTACGAGTTGGGCAAAAAATGCGGAAGATGATAAATGTAGAATTACAGTGGACGACATTAGGATCGGAAAGGATGGCGCCCTCAGGAGGAAATATACTCAAAAGTAAAGATGATGAGCCAAATTAAATAAATACATATTTTGTACATGTTAAATAAAGTGTACTTCGTGATCTTCAGCTTATCCTAATCCACAGCTGAACCACATAAACCTCCCCCAAAACACGCACCTTTCCTATATCCTGAGCTTCTGGTTTCTAACCGGCAGGCAAAGGAAATCGGAATTTGTAACTTATACTTAACTTAACTTATACTATTACGAATGTTAGCAATGAACATTAGGTTAAGGGAAGCACGCACTAGTCCTCAGGCACAGACGGTGGCCGGCTGCCAGTAATGTAAACAATCAATATGGTAATTCAGTTAGAGACCCCCAGGTGGGCGATACAGCACGGTTAGCTGTTCGGATTGTGCGAGCTCATTTGCAAACACTAAGTCTGATTGGTGGGTTTACTTTAATTAATTAAATATCAATTAAAAATTGGTTGCAAGCTCTATAAGATATTTTTGAGAGATTACAATACAATAAATTTAATCCTTAGGTATTGCTTTTGTACATATAGATTATAACTTTGTATCGTGTAAGTTTTAGTAAAATATTTTTTTTTATCATTTTTTATAAGTTTGTCTAATAAATAGTACTCAGGTATAGAATACCTTGGGCGTCCAGACAATGTATGAAATGATATGTCCATTATATACTTTACCAAAGTAATGTATACAAACCCTAAGGACCTACTTGCTGGTCCTCCGGCAATGTGTGTAACATATTTATATATATATATATATATCAATGAAAGGTTAGGCTAGGTTGTTGTCGTATGTTGCAATATGCATATTATCTGCCGTAACTTTAGCCCAGGGCTTTATTTTTCCAAATAGCCGGTGGTAAATTATAAAAACTAGCAGTTTGCACAATAAATGTTGACATAACCCACCACCACATTAAATCAAGTTAAATTTCTACGAGAAAAATGCCTCGAAAATGTTCAAATAGCAAATATACGGAATTCCTGAAAATGAAACTTTCGGAAATTAACGAATCATATGGAAATAAATGATAATTTTACTTAAAAATTTAATATCAAATATGCGACCCAAAAAAACTAAAATAATAAGTTTAACATTGTCCATTCCAACATAACCATACAGGTTTTATGTCGTTCTGCCGATGAATGCTGCTGTTAACACCTTACCAGCTAATTGCATTTCTACTGTTGAATTATGGCCACTGCAGACTATTGTGGACCACTGTGGACTTACAGAAGCATGGCAGTAAGGATTATCAATTAGTTACCAGTTAATAATAATAATAATAAATAAAGACGAGGCCGTCCTCCGCTGCCGGCACGCTTGGGGCCTGTGGGGCAACCTGCTCCACACCCGGCTCCCGCTACCGGTGGTATAGTGCGTCGCATGCGATGGAGTACTTCAATGAATCTAAACGTCATGCGCGCCTACTATAGGGCTACAGAAGGGGGAACTAACCAAAGTGCGTATCGTGATCGAATTCTACCTTTGTTTCAGGCTCTTGAACCAACCATCATTGTTTCCGTTCAACGACTGTCGGATCAAGTGCGGGCTATCCAACGGTGCAAATTGTTGGATCAGTCTGTGCTTGACCAGCTCCGCCTGGAAGCGCTGCCTACTCGTGTGACTTCTTCCTCTTCACGGGATCTACCAGTCGCGTCGTCGGCTCTGACTATGGCAGTGTTGCCGTCGTCGGTGGCGACACTAGCGACACCTGTGGATTCCGAGGGCGACGATGGAGATCGACGATGGGTATGAGTGTCAGTAGTCAGGTGAGTGAGCAACTGAGGAGGACTTTAGAGGACGCGATTACCCAATATTGATACGCACCCGACTCTAGGCCGCGACTACCACGTTTTCCCACCCATAGACGTAACTTAGCGCTAATGGGAGCCTTGAATGTTTTACTAGCACCGTATTTACGGGCTAGTGAAGATTTAGTTGATACTCATTCGATCCTATACTGTGGCGCCATCGCGGTGTGTCGTGTTGCTCGTGTCAAGTTTCCGGACGCTGACCGAGCACCGCGTCCCGCCGGGTATGTTCCTGCCTGGCAGTTACGGATCGAACGACGTATCAACACTTTCAGGACTCTCATAGCAAAGCTAATCTGTTTCAACCGCGGCAACAACCGCCCCCGAGTCATGCGTTACGTGGCACAGGCCTTTGCCGGGACCGGTATTTGGCCCTCGGATTACTTGGCTAATGTCACGGAACGCATTGACTACTTGAAACAGAAAGTCTATGCATGGGCAAACCGTATTCGTCGTTACAGGGAACGTGTGGGTCGATATTGGATAAATCGCCTTTTCCAAAGCGATGAAAAGAAAGTGTACCTGAAGTGGGAGGAAATTGATCGGCGCGTGGACGGCGGGCATATACCGGATGCCGATGCCATGATTAATTTCTGGCGCGGCATTTGGTCGGTGCCGGTCAATCACGAGGAAGGTGATTGGATGCGCGTTGTCGAGCGGGAATGCGAGTCCATCGAACCCATGGAGTCTGTTGTCATAGATCCTGTAGACGTTAGTTGTGCGATCCGTAAGACACAGAACTGGAAAAGTCCTGGGCCGAACGGTTTGCACAACTTCTGGATTAAGTGGATTTGAAGCTCGCATGATCGCTTGGCCACGCAATTCCAAGAAGCCCTCGAGGTCGGTTTTCTTCCCCGTATTTTGACCACCGGTGTCACTTTTTTGCTCCACAAGTCCGGCAGTACCACGGATCCGAAGAACTATAGACCCATCACTTGCTTACCTGACATCTACAAGCTCCTTACATCCATTCTGACTACAAAAATTAATACGCACGATGTTGCGAACAAGGTTTTGGCTCCTGCTCAGAATGGCTGTAGGGTTGGGTCTCGTGGTACTAAGGAGCCCCTCCTCATAGACATGGCCATTAGCCAACAAGTCCGGCGGAACAAGGGAGGTCTTTCTGCCGCCTGGATTGACTACAAGAAGGCCTATGATTCGGTGCCTCATTCATGGCTTGAAAGGATTTTAGATTTGTATAAAATCAATGCAACTCTTGGATCCTTTTTAGTCGCATGCATGGGACAGTGGACCACTGTCCTTCGTCAGCCAGGTGGTGATATCTTTCGTGGTCCGCAAGATTGTATAAGGATTGAGCGGGGAATATTCCAGGGCGACAGTCTAAGTCCATTGTGGTTTTGTCTGGCACTAAATCCTCTCAGTACTTTGCTGAAGGATTTAGGGCTAGGCTATAGGCTTCGTAGAAGGGGTGAGGTCATTAGTCATCTGCTGTACATGGATGATTTGAAACTGTTTGCACCGAAATGCCAAGACTTGTTGGAGTTGTTGAAAGCTACTCAGGTTTTCAGCAACTCCATCAGGATGGATTTCGGTGTAGATAAGTGTGCGATTTTACGTGTGCAGCGGGGGAGGGTTGTAAATTCACCAAATTTACAACTTTCCGAGACTATGACTCTTAGATCTCTCTCCGAGGCCGAGACCTACAAGTATCTTGGTATGTCAGAGTCGTTGAGTATCTCAGTAGACGAAGTCAAGAAATCGATAAAGGATCACTTCTTTTGTCGCTTGACAAAAGTACTTAATAGTCTTTTGTCTGGCGGCAACAAGGTGCGAGCCTTCAACGGTTGGGTGATGCCTCTACTGATATACTCTTTTGGCATATTAAGATGGAACCAGACTGAGTTGGACGCTTTGGATAGGCGAGTTCGTCAACGGCTCACTTCGCATCGCATGCATCATCCGCGATCGTCAGTTATGAGACTGTACATTCCACGGAAATGGGGGGGTCGTGGCTTTTTGAATGTCAAAAACCTCCACAACCGTGAAGTGTGCAGTCTCAGGGATTATTTCCTGAACAACGAGTGCGGGATGCATTGCGACTTTGTAGCAGTTGACAGGGGCCTCACACCGCTCTCCTTGGCGAACGGGAATTGGCGCAGACCGGTGGTGCTGAGCGTTGAGGACCGCAAGGAAGTATGGAAGAGTAAGGAGCACGGGAGGTGAACTGGCTACGGTTCGGGGACCTCTTTGGGGAAACCGAAGGTTTTGCTTGTGCAATTGCCGACGAAGTAATGATGACGAACAACTATAGGAAATATATCCTGAAGGACGGTACGGTCGACATTTGTCGGGCATGCCGCCGTCCCGAAGAGTCTATCAGGCATTATTTCCGGTTGTTCCCATCTTGCTAATGGTGAGTATTTGCACAGGCATAATCTAGTAGCCAAGATCATCCACCAGCAACTTGCTCTTCAGTACGGCTTTGTCGAGTCCGATGTGCCGTACTATCGGTATGCACCGTTGCCAGTTCTTGAAAATGGTCGTGCGTTGCTCTACTGGGACCGCTCTATCATCACGGACAGGACTATTGTTTGCAATAAGCCTGATATCGTGCTGGTAGACCGATCCCAGCGCAGAGCAGTGCTCGTCGACATCACCATCCCACATGATGAGAACCTCGTGAAGGCAGAAAAGGATAAGATCAGCAAGTACATCGACTTGGCTCATGAGGTTACCGCCATGTGGGATGTTGATTCGACGATCATTGTTCCGATAGTCGTTTCGGCAAACGGCCTGATAGCGAGAAGTCTCAATCAACATCTTAAGAGGCTCTCGCTAGATGGTTGGATCAAGGGTCAGGCACAGAGGGCTGTGCTCCTCGATACAGCACGTATTGTTAGGAGGTTCCTCTCTCTGTAGTCCCTACCATCGGTAGCTTGGGTCCTACCCCGTTGCTGGTGGCACTCTAGGTTTAGGTTTTTTATAATATTTATTGTTTTATATTCATAATTTAAAAAAACTTAAATTTAAGAAATAAAATGAATACGAAGATAATAATAATAAAGGTTCTTGAGTGGCGACCACTTACTGGAATAGGCAGAGTTTGTAGGCCTTCCACTAGGTGGACCGACGACATAGTAAGTCACCAGTAAGCAGTGGATGCAATTTGCAGCTTGTTTTTCGGAATGGCGTTCTAAGAGGGATCCGTATATTCAGCAGTGGACGTCTTCTGGCTGATGATGATGATGATGATGAATAATAAGATAATATAAAACTTTCGCTAGGTGGTTGGATCAGGGGTCAGACACAGAGAGGTTATCCTCGATACGGCACGTATTTTCAAGAGGTTCCTCTCTCGCTATAGTCTTTACCACCGGTAGTTTGGGTCCTACCCCGCCGTCGGCGGCACTCTAGGTTTTTATAATATTTATTATTTTGTATTTGCATTGTAAAAATAGTTAAATGAATATGCTATAATAAGATAATAGAAAATTTCCAATAAACTTTGCTAGCGCAATCTTTACTGTAGTTGTTTTTCTTTAGGAATTTCCTACTGTACCTAAAGACTTACCCTGAACTACAACTTCAAAGCGTCATAATATTTTTTTTCCCTAGCGCTCGCTAATAGAATAATTCAGCTATCGATTGTCTTAGATATGTATGTATCTATATATCTATAATGATATACATAAGTTGACAAGTGCGCCTGTGAGGTAGAACGATAGTGATAATCCAGGAAATCGCCGAAAAACTTAGACAACAGCAGCGGTACTACCTATCGGGTTTTAGTACTATTAAAAAAAAAACATTAATAAATAGGCCCTATTTTTATTACGACGAAAATGTATGTATCTAAAATCATGACGAACCTATGCAGGTTATCACTCTCTAAAACGTCCTTACTGCCACAAATGTTATTTTATGGCACGTTTTGGTCACCCCAGACACAATCACCTAGCCTGGACAGCCTATTGTTTAATTCACGATTGTGTCGTGATATAAAATTTATGACCTAAGTGCCAGGAGAATATTAGTATAATGCAGGAATTGAAGTTGAACTTTGAATAAAATTGCGAGTAGTAAAGTTACGAAAGCTCTGGGGATGTGTCGCAATATCGTTTAAAATGTGGCAACTTAGTTGTAACAAACGGTTTTTGAGAAAACTAGAATTATAATCAAGAATAAAGTTCACGTCTATCATTTTTATGCAAATAAAATAATCACATGTTAAGTTCTGTAGAATATAATTATAAGCACAGATGAGATAATTTTGTTTGGTCCTTTATCAGTGATTATAGACATAATAACAAAATTCATGATGGGCATGGGCATGCTGCCCTCTGGTGGTGGGTTGGAGCATTTAAGGATTATTAGTAAATCTTACATGGTCTACTCGTATAAGTAATCCATCTGCTATTTTTTTGTTGTAGTTAGTCATTTAGTTTTTCATAATATAAGCCTTTTTATTATAATAAAGACATGAAAAATATAATTATTATTCTGAATATATCATTAGAGGCCAATATAAATATATACATATTCTTCGCAGTAATACTAGCTTTATTATATAGCGAACCAAATCCATCCCATTACTTCAGAATCCAAAACCACAATCTCTAAGTCTCCAGGAAATCCCTTGATTTTCTTGTGCTTTGTTTACAAAGCACAAGAAAATCAAGGGATTTCCACCTTACCATCGCCCAGGTTGTTATATGCACAAATTGCATTTTTATCGTTAGTCGCCATCAAATACGTATGTTCACGGAGATTTATTACCTAATGGTCTTTTCAGGGTACTTGCAACGTCTCGTGTTTGTTTCATTTCATTAAAAAGCTTATTTTACAACTTTTTAACGTATTTAGTATTTCAAAAGTAAATAAAAATTGCATGAGCTATATACATTATTCTATTATACATAACTTCGAATATACATAAACTAGTACACACAAGTAACTAGAGATTTACAATGTTACAGTATGGAAAACATACATTTAACGTTTTTATTTACTTATCTTTTTCTTTGTTTACCATAAATCTATTCGTGATATAGCTTACAATTGCAATCTAAGGATTAAGGAACATTTGAAACTATTCAATTTAAGCTACTCAATTAAAAAAAGGAAATAAACTAAAACAGATTTTAAGTCCAGACAGTCCTTGGATGAATTTCTGATCCTTCCTCGATCATTGATGATAACGCGTTTCAGTTTTTCAATATTCCAACATAATAATTATGTAAATCATCTTCCAGTAAAATAACAGTCGTCGCTCGAAAATAATACGAGACCTGTATTTATCAATACCTTGAACGGTACAATACCAGGGTTTATTAACATAAACATGAATGTAACCGCGGCACAATGGCTAGCGGTAAACTGCAATAATGCAGGGGGGCTACTATAGAATGCACTCCGATACTCGAAAAAACAAGAAATGGAAATGTCGAAACAACCCGCAAGCAGCAAAATGTTTTGTATGTCAGAATAATCGATTTAAAAAATACGCGTTTTATGTCACCAATAAAATCTGGACACAATGCAAAACACAAATTTCCTTTGCAGTAACCGAATTTTGATATGTAGCTATTTCATCTTAAAATTTACTAGTTACATACATGTCATACTCGTAATACGGATAGAGCTACGAGTCAGAATACTTAATGTATTACTTTGGAAGAATTTACTTACTCGTAGATTTTACTTTTGTAGTATGTGCATTAGCCGCTAAGTTTTTTTTCCTACACGGCTAGCTACCTAGCAGCATTTGACCGCATTAAAATTTTTTTTGGCAATTATTTATCGATTGCCATCTTACAAATGCTGCCTCTTTCACTGCCACCTTACTACTATTTTCGCTTACTTACAAGTTATGATATACCAATGTATTTAAGGTTTCTGGTTGTTGGTATGACATTGTTATAATATTAACGTTAAACTAGATGTCATCATGTGACCACGTACACTGCAATGTATCCGAAACTTCGATGTCTGATTCATTTTTGATTAGCTACCGTATTCCAAACTTCAGTTTTTGTAGTAACCAAATAAGTTACATACATATTTCTTATGAGTTCTATTAGTACTTCTCCTGGTACATAAACCCCTCTGCAACATAGCTAGTGTTGTTTGCAGAACACAATGCTGTATTTAGCGCAATTCCGCCTGATGCTTTTGTGTAGGGTTTCCCTACCGTAAGATATTTGCTATAGACGATACGTATTATACTCTGTATATACGCATTCTATGTATACACATTCCTATAGGTCTTTGACTAAGACCGTAATAGTAAACAATTAATAGATACCCGATTGGCAATAATTGTCTGAGTATTTTGACGAGGTGTTTGTTTCTCTCGGCCTGAGTGGCTGTGATTCAATTGTGTTTGTAGAATACGAGACACTATTTTAATAAAAGTGCTTTGATCGAACCTTACAAAATAATGAAGGCATTGAGTTCCAAGTTATTATTATGATATACAATCTGATTCTAATTGTTTACATGAGCATACATTCACATCTGATCTCCGAATGATGAAATCATTAAATATAACGGCTAGATTAATGCTTATCTGAGCCAACTGCTGCAAATATCCAAAGAATCCAATCCAAGACATCTTACAGGAAATAGCTTATAACGCTTTTCTACAATTCCTAAATAAATAAATTACGCGATATTGTTCCCAAATCCAACAAAGACAGTCGGAACAGTATTTCGCACTATACAATTAATGCCTAAGAGGAAAGCACTAACGAAGCAGACAATATTACTCCTATAGCTATCGCCGAAAATATCTTAACTACAATCACGGATTCACCAATTTACTATCTTAACTGTATACACTTATCGTCCAATTCTCCTTCTTTACGACTGATGAAAATACTGCACGCAATAAAGCCTTAAAGCGAAGCTATCAGCTAACGCAATATATGATTTAAAGCAGAGCATTAGAGTACAAATTCTATTGCAGGATCAACAGGTGATTACGTTAGATTTTCAAGAGGGTTTGAAGGTATGGAGTAGGAATCACGGACAGGTTGCTTTCAATTGATGCTTGGGTTGGTGGTTTGACGTATCGAGTTTGTATTTGAATGAGCACTAGGCTGTCAGTATTTGTATAACGCTGGCTGGTTCAACATTTATTAGTTGGTGTAGATTTAGTGGTAATTGGATCAAATGGATGCTGGGTTTGATTTAGGAATTATTTGTGAAATTTGAAATAGGATTCTCTGTGACTTTTCATGAATATTGCAGTATGGGATACCAGACAAATACAATTTATCAAGAAAACAGCTATTGTCTACGCCAATGGTACTGTTGAAATAAAAATACTAAATCTGTGTGCTAAAGTCCCATTGATCTCAGTTTTGTTCTATAAGTTCAATACTAAAATATTTGATGGAGTCAAGCGTTACTTTACGTAAATCTATTTATAGTAATATGAAAGAATATTCCCGCCTTGTCTTGAAACGTCAAGACAAAGCGGGAAAACACTAAATATTCTTTATATAACATCTTATTAAGTTCAATACTTATTTCTATTTTCTACTTCAGTATTAACATCTGCTTTTGATGTTACGAAATAAACTAACTTAAACAAGTAGTGTAAAGCCTACGATTGGTTGGATGAAGGAGGATAATTTAGTTTGCTGACTTGTATACTTGACTAAGTATGCAAAATCAAATTTAAATAGTTTTACTACGTATACATATTGTATTGTTTACGACTTCGCACATTTACTAATAAAAGTAAGTATAAAGTTGTTTGGTTAAACGAATATTTACGTTTAAAGGGGTACATCTATACGGTGAACTTTGTATATGGGACTAACCCTGCTTTTAGTAAACCCTAAAGTATTCCATATTTTATCTATACAATCATATTTTACAATCAACAAAGTTTAGTTCAACACAATCAATCAAACGCAAATCTGTCTAAAGCCTATTCGCAAAATGTATTGAAAAGACATTATAAGAAACTTCGTCAAACCTCACCACCCCTTACCACGCACATGATCGAACATAAATTCCGTAAGCACGCAGAAAACCTTGAAAAGAACTAACGACCCGTGTACCAAGGTATTGAAAATTTATTCCAAATACGAGCGCTTGTGCTGCGGTTACTTACGACACCATCTCGAGGGTGACACCATCTTTACCTGACCCTTTTATTCTTTGAACTCTGGAAAATATTCTTGAAAATGATAGGGTCTTTAAATTCTGGTGTTTAGTTTAAGAGAGGTTTACAGAATAAATATTGCGTATAAAATGTGATGCGTAGTTGCCATTCTTTTAACTATACGAGAGTTTATTTTACAGTGGTGTTAACGTGAGGTGTAGCCGGAATTTTAAGGTTGTTTTATTCGAAGAGGGACAAAAGCATACAAAAGTACGGCTCGACAATTTATTCGCAACAGTTAAGCATTTTGCAGTATTTTTATTTGAGTCTCTTGGGTGTAGTGTCTTCCGATAAATATATGAAATGTTATCTTTGAAAGATGTCGTGGTAATAAACTCTAAGCATAAAAGTTTTAAAATAAAAAATGTGCATAATAAGCTGTATTGCAAAATTTGTAGGGATAATATTAAATTTTAATAACCAAAGAAAGTAAAACTGTTTAATATTTTTCCAGTTAAAACGTTATTACATTCAAAGGGCAAATAAAAAGAAGTTACAAGATAGTTAAGTGTTACTTAAGTGTAAGAACCAGTGCCGAGTTACCTTGATTTAATTAAAATTTTAACGAGGGCAAGAGTTAATATCTTATAGTTAAATCTTATAGGGGCTGTAAGTGAAAAACTTTCATATTTACTTACCTTAGCTAGAAGACGCTCTACCACGAACTTTATAACAAGATTGTTTATAGTTTAGGAAATGAGAATTAAAAGCAGTGTATGTGTTCTTCTCGATAATTTGCTATGAATAGATATAAGTCTTTCCCATAGAAGGTCACTCGGTCCTATTCTGGGCTTCTCGTCTCCATCCTCTGCCTGCTATGTTTTGTATATTTGCTCTTCTACCAAGACGCACGGCATCCTATACTATGTTTACCGGTTCGTGGTCTCCACTCGAGGACTCGTCTCCCCCATCGGTTGTCGGCTCTACGGCATAAATGACCGGCCCACTGCCACTTCAGCTTACTAAGGTGTAGAGCTATACGTATCGGCAGTTCTCTAGCGAATTCAGATTCAGAGACGCGGTCGCCTCATAATAATCATCTATCTATGAACAAATTTCTACAGAAGGTAGGATGTCAATTGGAGTACCACAGGGCTCTATTTTAGGCCCAGTCTTATTTTTGATATATATTAATGATATTACCAATGCATTGCCAAGTTGGGCTCACATAAATTTATTTGCAGATGACACACATGTAGGTATCAGAGACAAATGTATACATAATTTAGAAAATAAAATTAGTATCGTTATGGAATTGTTAAAGGAATGGTTTGACGCAAATGGAATTGTTCTTAACTCTGATAAAACCATCTCTATGCAGTATCAGTCAAAGTTAGGTATTTTCGGGAATTCCATTAGTAAAACAAATGTATTTCTAGGTTATACAATAGATAATACAATTAGCCATAATGCGCACATCGATAAAATTTGCAAGAAAATGGCAAGTGGTAATTATGCTTTATTTAAACTTAAGCCATTACTAGATAAAAAGTCGCTCATCTCTGTCTATTATGCCTACGTGCATTCTATTATAAGATACGCTATTACTGTTTGGGGAAATGCTAAAGATATCATAAAAGTCTTAAAATGTCAAAAACAGTCTATAAGAACAATTAACGGTTTGAAAAAACGTAGTCCTGCGAGAAAACACTTTAAAAAAGATAAAATAATGACAGTTATATCACTTTATATTTATAGTTGTTTATTAGAAGTACACGAGGATAGGGAAATACCGGAAAAAAGAATTTCACGCAATAATAAAAAAGGGCGAATCCTACCAATAAATAGATTAGCTAAATGTAAGAAGCAGGGGCTTTATACTAAAATACTGATGTATAATAAATTACCTAATAGTGTAATGGATCTCAATTTTATTACATTCAAACAAAAATTGAAGTATTTTTTTGAAAGCAATCCTTTTTATAAACTCAGCGAATATATGTCAATGCAGCTTGTAGAATCATCGTTCTTGTGTAACAAACAACCATTATAAAATATTAATAATAACTTAACAAAGCAATTTTAATGTAAATATTTGTCATGAGAACTATTAAACTAAGAACTAATATTAAGTAATCGTATATAAATGAGATTTGTAAGTTAAATTTTTTAAGTAATTATTCATTCAAATGTAATAAGACTTGCCTGTAACGAACGTTATTTAAAGGTCAATAAATATTACTTTACTTTACTTTACTTTACTCTAGATGAAGTTCACAAAATATATAGGAAAACCCAAATTTATAAAAAGAAACTTAGTAATAATAATCAAATACACGTCAGAGAAGCCGTCATATAAATAAAAATGTTATACATAACGTCCATTAGTACTCATTTACCGGGATTAAATTATACCGAATCATATCTACCCAACTCCAATATACTAAAACTGCCTAAGGCTGAGAAAATGCAAAGAAAACTAGAACCTCGTCATATATACCAATAACATTTGGCTCAAATCTTTTGGAAGATACCTGAAGAGATTTATCGACAGGCTTAATAAATACGAAATGCCTGGAGGCAGGAGCGTGTTTAGGATGTGACAAGGTGGGGGATTCCATTCCGTTTTTTTGTTATTATATTTGGAGTTGGATATACAAAAATAGAAAATAGATTTTATTTTTTCTTATTTTACTTGGTTTCTAATAGAGTTATATCGAGTTGTTACTAAAAGATTCTTTGCACACAAGTTTTTGTATTTTTAAGTATGGCCGCTCTCTTTTATAGTATTCTATATATATATAAATGAATCCCTTGGTCACGCCATCACGCGTGAACGGCTGGACCGATTTCACTATTTTTTGTGTTGTGTTTGTTATTGTCACGAGAAGGTTGTTATGACAGAAAAAAATATATACCTATATAAAAATGGATCCGTTTGTTTCACTAAAACTCGAGAACGGCTGGTCCGATATAGCTGATTTTAGTCATGAAATGAATGTCGTACTCCAGGGAAGGTTTAAAAGGTGAGAAACATACATAACTGTTAGGCGGTACGAAGTTCGACGGGTCAGCTAATTAAACATAAAATTCAAAAATACAATCAACCCGTCAATTAACAAATTCGACACAGTATGATATTTATAAAACATATTATACAGCTCATACTTTCCGTATCCGCTAAACTGTGTCGAAGAATTTAGTGTATCCTAATTATGCCAATTTAAATACACTTCTTACTCTAAGTTTGTCAGACATACCTACTAAAATGAAATTGCTGTAAAAGTGTCCTAGAAAGTTACAGAAATTGTAAAACTTTTACGCGGAACATTTAATTTCATATAATGAAAAAAAAAATTACACGCTTATTAAATTCTTAGTTGAGGTAATATGTTTATAACTATAGCTTTCGCTCTGCCCTAGACTCTCAGCCTTGACTACGTACTCGACTAGAAATAAAGTTTCAGATGATATATGTTGTAGGAAAACTCGGGTCGGTTGAAAGGCAACCAACGAAATAAGAAAAAGAAGAAAAGTATGATATGTGTATAACCTTAAAATATTAAATAAGATATTTCTGTTGCATAATAAATTATTTAAGAAGAAAAGGTTTTCAATCTGTTTAGAGCTGATCGCAAAACTGCTTAATGAAAAGAGTACAAATAAACGACACAATTTTCTAATATTAATCTTGTTATATTAGCAACCGGACTAGTTTTAAACATTTTTGTAGTATTAAATGTATTTATTATATTTATAATCTTATTACTGTAGAGCATTTAAACATCATGATGCACACAAAGAAATGGCTTCCACAAACAAAGAAAAGTAAATTGAGCGAAAGGACAAAGCATTCCAAAATATCTCTTTTACTACTTTTTCATTTTACTTGAAAAATATTTAGCAAAAGCAGATCCTTTGTTTCGTATCTCTTACATAGACTGGGAATTCTCTAAAATAAAGAACACCTTGCAATTTTGCACTATGTAGCATTGAAAGTACATACAGGCTGACTAAACGACCGCAACACTCTAAAATATGATTGATCAGGGTCCATTTAAAAAAAAACAGCAAATGAAAGTAAACATCAATGATTATTTGATTACTCGTAATAGTTCTAAAATCTTTAAAAAACTGACAACCAACTCCAATTAAGCAGGAAAACTTTGAGCTTTTTGCATTTACAAACCAGATTCATTGATATAGTCAGTCATATTAAATTCAATTCTATTACAATTACAACAAATTACAATTATATTAAGATAAATATAAATAAAAATTAAAAGCAAGACATAAAAATAAAGTTTCATTCATAAATCCACATGCAAGATCACTTACGCTAACCTCTGTGTGCAACGTGCAAACTACAAAGGGTGGTTGATATATTCGCAGTCGAACCGGTCCGGGAGCACTGCTAGCTAGCATGCTGTTGGTGCTCCCTCGCACTCGCCGCACCAGTGAAGTGCTCTCTTGCGCATTATTGTGTAGAAACAATCTACGCGCGCTTAAGCAAACATCGCGGATGCACTGGAATAGCTAGGGAGCCCTAACAACATCCTAAACGCATTATTGTATTGGACGCGAAGGGCACTGTACGATTTTTGCGTATATTCAGTCCACAGGCTGCAGGTGTAGAAAGATGTACAATAGGCTCTGAAGAGTGTTAACTTCTACGGAGCACCGTGCAAACCTGCGGATCACCATATTTGCTCTGATCGACACCGCCCTACGCTCCCGTTCAATATAAAAGAAAAAGATTTGCCCTTTTTATTTTTGTATTGTTTTGTACTGTGTCTGTGGATACCAAAAACGAAAATTACACAATAAACTTATTTTGAGCCAATATTGCGATTATTCAGCCTGTCACACTGTATAAGCTTTTGTTCATAGTGTTAGAGACAGTGTTTGTGTTGTTTGCTAGTAATACTTGAACTTGTTTGGACTTTGATAGTGGCTTGTAGAGATGCATTCTGTACATGTTTGTATTTTGCGGGACAAACTAACTTCAAAGCTTTTATACACATAGGGTACGTATGTTTGTTTGACTGTACATGTGACATAATATACATGACTTAATATTACATCAGAATCGTAAAGTAGAAACCCAATGACCCTTATTCATCTTCGTCTAGAGAGGCTTGCTCTAGCGTAATGAATTATAGGATGCCTGGAGAACATGAATACCCTAACCTAATGATATCACTTTGAACAAATTAAAGAAAATGATTTCTTGAATTTATGGAAAGAAATAACATTTGCATATTAGAATTTGAACAAAAAAAAAACCAAAAAGCTCACTTTATGTCCCGTTTTTTGTTGATATAGTATATTTATATTCATACTTAGTGAAATGTTATCTTCGGACATAAACATAAAAAGCCTATTGTTTCCGGTAGACGCTTTTAAGCTTTAACAAATTCTGCTGAGCGAGCACAGCATAATTTGAGTCATATCTAACTCATTCTATGCATTAAACGGCTAAAAATTCTATTCATTCTCCATTTTATGCTTGATTGAGCGAAAGTTTCAAAACTTCATTTCATCACAAAGAATTCTAAAACGATGAAGTTTTCTAATTTCCTCAGTAACGGGCAGCGAGACGATGTAGATTTAATTGCAATGGAGGTAAACTGAAGGGTTCATCGTAACGCCCCTGTAACCTGAGTAAGTGTCAATAAAGAATAGAATTTGCAATTAACTTTCTTGTTTGCCAAATTCTATTAAGCTTTATTTTAATATTAATTAAGCTTAAAATGAGGACTAAGAAAAGTGGTTTAATAGTTATAAAACTGAACTAAGGTCTGTAAAAAAATTAAATATCAAAAATTATCATCTTTTCGAGAATGTATATTTTAAATCCGTAAAGACTTAGATAGAAGAAAAATAATAATATTTACCTCTTCGTCTTCCGATTTCAAACAAGGATGCTCAATTTGTATAAACCTTTGAGTTTGATTGCATGTTCCCCGATTGCTCAGGAATGTCTGAACTGACTTGTATTTTTTTTTCGTTTGAACTGATATATTTTGTAGTTATTCCCATATACTCGTACATCATATAAATGTCGGTCTAGTAATTTGGTCTACAAATTTAAATAGCTGAACAATTAGCTCGCTGAAAAAATCGGTTATTAGTTTTTTCAAGTATCACTTTTTATTTGCAGGACCTAACCGTACCCTTGTACCCTTAGGGGTACCAGCGGTACTAGTAGTATCAAATTTGTACCATTAACTACAGAGTCCCTGACTTCTGTAAAAAATGTATAGTTTCTTTAATTATTCGTGGACAGAAATAAAATATATAATCACATCATTAACTAAATACTGTTAGGTTCTTATAGATATACATACAGAATTATTTATCTACTAATTAATTAATTATTTGTCAGTCTCATTTATATCAACTAGTTTCATTTATTTAATAATGGGATGCTCAATTTATCGTTTACGCGCTTAATAATTGTTGTATTTATCGAGTATTTGCTTATACCGCTCACTCAGAAGTGGGGTAGGGTGGGAGGAGTTTTCGGGTGATGGCCTGGAGTCTGGAGGGACCGGACAGTCGAAGCAGTTTGGTCGTAGAAGCGATAGAGAACGGAACTAGGCTTGGAATAAATACGCGAAAGTACTAACATTTAATTAAAGGAATACATGTGATTGTAAACTAAGAGTGTAAATTACACAATTATTGGAAAGTAAAGCTGTACTTATTTCTGCTGACCTAGAAACCCTTCAATACCTACATAACGGAAGCCTCACACAGGCAAGCGCCGGCGGCGCGACGTCAGCTATTACACAAAGCGGTTCATAATTGACATCACCTCAACCTGTCAAAGGGTGGATATCCAATTACAACATTGAAGAGGCACAAAGTGCTACTTAAAGATCCAAGATAATCTCAAGTAGATTCATTTGAGTGATACAACTTGAAATTATCTGCCAAAGGATAATGAGAAGATGGAATTCACATTAGTTCATAATAATTTGTGTTAAAACTAACTTTTAAGAATGATGTTTTATTAACCCTTTAGATTTATGTGCAATGTGTGTATGTATGATAGAGTCAAATGTGGCTACTAAATTGGTAAGCAATTTTATTATGAAATCGATGCTTACAACGGAAAGAAAGATACGGTACAGTTTGGATGACAATACATGGCTAACTAAGTGACGTTATACTAAATCCAATATGGCGGATTATTTATTTTTGTGTCATCCCATGACATGAGTTAAAAAATAAATAAAAATAGCTGGAGGTACTAAAAAACTATTTCTAATCGTTAACATGTTTCTTATATCAGAGGAAATTATTTTTATTTAGCAATTAATATTTCAATATACCTACTTTTCTTCTACTACACGATCAGGATAAAATTACAATATTTTTTTAATGTCCGAGAACCTTGTATAGGTATTCTAAAACCTTATTTTACAATACTTGCCTTGCGCGTCCATAACACAAGTCTATAATTTTTATTCTCCGCAAAAAGCCGCGTCTATCACGCCATTGTCACGAATAAACTAAAATAGGCAACCCTGACAAATGTCATGACCGAGTTTCGCAGAAATATCGCCGTTCGCCATTGCTCGATATTTAGGTGTCCGGAAAACTTACACGAGTTTCTGACATCATTTATCATACACAAATATCAATAAGTTTGTCTGGCGAGGCAACGACAGTTACGAATGGTGTTTTCCGCGCTTAGAACCGATAAATGCGAAGTTAGGTAAAGTGACTAATGAAAGAGATTTATATTGGTTTGTACCTCTGTACTAATTGTTAATTTCATATGCATACTTAGGAGGTCATAATCACAATGTTTGGTTTTATTAAATGAGGAAAATATCAATTTTTCATCCTATAACTATCGAATTGTAGAAAGTGAGAAATATATTTGTCGTCGGCAATACATTAAAAAAGTTGCAGGGTACATAATTCAATAGAATTCAAAGATAAATCAGTCTCAAACGCTGTAGGTACGTTTTCGTCGCTTGTAAGCTTCAAACTCGCACAAAGAACTAAGATCCCCAAAAGATCAATAAAATTAACCTCCCTGTGACACAGAAGGGCATTCTAGTCCGTCATTAGTCATTTTTCACAAAATAGCTGACAGTGCTGTCTGATTATTACTTAATCATTGTCAAGTGGCGTTAGCTGTTTGAAGGATGAAGCTTAAATACAGAGGAAGCAGTGTAACGAATCATTTAGGCAGCAATTGACAATATTAAATGGGAAAAGGCAAAGACGGTATCATTCCTTTGGAAAAAGCCAACTTCACGCTAGTTGGTAGTATTTTATTCATAATGTGTTATTCAAAGTAATGTAAGTAAATTCGTCAAACTATCAAAATGAAGATCACAGGGAGTTATAACCGACTGCGAAAGAAGGACGGTTGCGTTTTTCGAGTGTATGTATGTATATTTCTTTGGCAGGCTAAACGGCTTGTCGTATATTTATGTGAGTGACATTGGGTACATCAAAAAATTAAAATAAGGATGTACACACGGGTTTAACTTATTATATAACCACTTATTTTACAGATGTGTTCAATATTTCTATGTCCAGATATATATTAATAATTTAGTACTAAAGTTCATAAAATAGTTTTCTTTTTGACTCCGGAAATTTTCTTTGTTGGCTCTGCACTAGGAAACCGCAACTGCGTATAACAACCGTATTCGTCGATCAGTTAACGGCAACGTAGATGCAGGTTACTTCACTACACCCTCCCCTCACAATAATATTTACCCGCTAAATCTGCAGGATCAAGGATTCCATCAAGGCCTTTTCCAATCTTGGGCCAGCGTAATACACCCGAGTCGTTAGCACCCCGCACTAATGCATCTCGCTGCGCACCTATTTAATCAGAAGTGGGATTTACCACACGAAGGGAGACACGTACGGGGGGAGATACTTGAAAATTAGTACTTATAAGGCTAAGTGAAGCAAAAGTTTCTTTCATTAAGTGAATTAAATAGCTTTGCAGTCTTTAGTAATCGTTTGCAGAAGTCTTTTTTGAGGTAAGCTATATACAAGACAAGACACTCGACCATCAAAGCTACAAATATGCTAATTGGTAACTATATTTTCAAGCCTTTTAACTTAGCAATAGCAATAGCATAAAAATGGTAACGTAGCAATAAGTATTTTCTATTGCAAATATTAACGTCATTTAATTAATAAACACGAATCTCTTCCGAAACTGCCTTAAATCAAAAAATCAAGTGCTAAAATTAATTCCACCTTAATTTCTCAGATGTGTAAATAAAGTTATGTGTATATGAAAACGAGAAGAAAACGGAACATATGACGACAAGTAGAATGGATTAACTATAGGTACTTTAAGACGATCAGGTACGCGTACTACCAAACAAAATTAGTAAAAACGCGACAGTGTGTTTCAATAAGACAAAGTATTGTACTCTGACGACATCAATTTATAAAAAATAGAAAAATCGTATGTACAGTAGCTAAACGTTACTATAAAAGTATCCAATCCAACACCCCTACCTATACAAAGACTTAGTTCCACCGAAAGAGTTACAGTTTATCCACAAGTTGCAGTAAATCCGAGCCTAAGGCTTATATCTCATTACGAAAGTTTTGGCGGCCCGTCGTCGAGCGGTTACTTGGTTTGCTTGTTATAAGTTTTCTTTGGTATTTACTTGCTTGTTACTTCCACGTTGACCAAGCTGGTTTCATACAAAGTTAGTTTTTCGGTGATAAGTATGCTTAGTTGAAGTGAAAGGAAGAATTACTGGATCTTACACATTTAAAAATTTTGTACGAATGTAAAAATTGTACCATGGTACAATGTTACAATTGAAGACTTGTTTAAGGGAGGGTTCTTATTTACTTCATGCATTAGGATTGTAATGGATTGTATGACTGACATGTAAATTTTAAATGTACGTGTAATACGATCTTAAATAAGTGGTCTAAGAATGATGAATTTATTTTATAGATATCTATAGTTTAAATACCGTCATATATTTTTTTATAGCCTATATTATCCAAGGCATCATTACAAATCTATTAACAGCTTATTAATTAACATCGGTTCAGTAGTTTAGGAACTACGGCGGTACATGGTACATGTTAAAAGTACATGCTACATACATAGACTGCCAAAATAATTACTTGTACTTCTTTTTAGCTTAGCCGTAGTAGGTTAAACTAAACTTTTAAGATTTTTTTTCGGTTAATAAATGCTTTCAAATAACACCACCAAGTTTACATTTACAAAACCGACAAAACCATCTAAAACTTTTAATGAGACATGAGAGCAATGTTAAGATTATTTTTCAAAGAAACTGTTATAAATATGAAAAGTTTCAAACTACTCAAGTTTGCTCTACAAAGGAGTAGAACACAATATGGCCGACATTGTTAAGAAACCACAAAGACTATATATGGGCGACTCTATAATAAATAAACTTTCATACTTATGCTACAACAAATCATTTCAAAAATAAACTATGACCTTTTTTATTATACTATTTAGTAAGTCTATGTAACGATTATAACATTTTATGTAATAAAGTTAATTAAGTGTATTCTTTATTGTGTACCCCGTTGTGTTATGTATATAACAATTCTTACAAAACATAAAACGCTATTATTATTACTAAGAATTAGTTATTTAGTATTTAATTTTTTTGTGTGCCTGTAATAAAGAATCGATCTATCTAACTACCTTAGTATGGAGACAATTGTGAAAAATGAAAGAACTTTATTTATAAAATACTGTACATAAAAAATATGGCAAGTTTCATATTATATATGATTGTAAACAATAACAAACGACTTTAATTCGGGAGGAATTCACTTATACATATGTTTTGTTTAATTTCGATCGAATACCAAACTACTACATCAATTTTGATAAAAAGATTAGTACGACAACATGTGTAGTAAAGCAAAAAATAATTAAAATGATAGGAACAATCGCCTTTGAGTAACCATTTGAGGAAACATACATTTAAAAGTTACCGGCGAATTAAGGACCTCCCAATTTTATGAAGTCGGAAAAATAAAAATTTTATAGCTCTATCTAGTGTAATTTTGTTTTCTTATTGAGGAAACGAAATAGTTTTTGCAGATTTTTTAAAAACTTATTTCTTGAGTATCATCCTCCTTGCAAAATAAGAAACGGATCCTCTCTGAAAAAATAAGACTAACTTTTAATTGAAAACACAGAAAGCGTCATCTTGTTCTGGCGACATAGTCGTTAAACTTATAGTTGGTTACTTTACTTTGTACATTCGTCTTGAGTAATAAAAAATTACATCAATGAATAAATAGAAAACTATTACGAAAGCTAGATTGACATCTGTTTTAACGTGTTTCAGAAATAAAAACAGTGAAATCTTGTTAAATATGCAGCAATAGTAAAAAATCAATGGTAACTAAAATCTTTTCATTTCATTTAACTATTTACTAAGAATTAGATTTGAAACTTACTAATGAAATTGAAGGAAAACGTCGTAAAAAATCTGCCAGTCAGTCAATTGAAACCCCAACCCGCAATTAGGTCACCGTGATGGATTATGTATGGCCTACTTTCCCCCTTTTCCCCTTAATATAACATTTAGTAAATCGTTTAATAAAATTTAAAATTAAACAAAAAATAAATACTAAACCTATTTTCACTCCAAAAAACCTCAAATATTTCAGGTGCGGATTAAGGGCTACACACATACATAAGCAGTACACGGACGCAAGTGAATTATGATGGAGGAGAGCCGACTTTCGACATATTTCGCGCATTACAGCGCCGAAAAAATGAACGCGATATGCAGTGACGCGTGATGCTTGCAGGATTTCGGGCGAATAGTTCCCATCACGAATAACGACTGACCACAGATATGAAACTGCGATAAAAAAAGAATGGACAATTATTTACCTATCACTCCAACAATCCTGTATTTAATTTATAATTTAATTTCATAAATTTTGTATATTCATACATTTATAAATTGTATTATATTATTGTATGTAGTTATTTATTTTATTTATTTATTTACAAAGAAACACCAACAGTATATATATTACAAAATTTGAAAATACACGATAACCAATATTGATTCTGATATATATACCCTTTATGGGTGTTTACAACATTCTTAAAAGCTTTTTCATTTCTTAGATTTATATACTACTTTTATCTATATAGTTATGTTTATTATATATTATCATTTTTACCTCGCTAATGCCGCTCTAGTTTTGTGATATCTTGTACGTGCAGGCCGCCATTAGAAATCTAGCATGTTTCTTGTATTGTTTTTATATAATGTTTTTAACAAAAGAGTTGTCTTATCTTATCTTAATAAGTAAGACCAGTTGGTACATACATACAGGTTTGCACAGTTTTTACATCAAGTGCAAAAATTTATAGTCTGGTACATATATTCAAACATGTAGTAACTACTGAACCATTCATCATAACATCGCCTTACTAGTAATCTAGTCCACTGTTGGACATAGGCCTCGTCTTTACCTTCTGACTACTATCATTAGCAAGTAATGTAATAATACCACCCTAAATACGTAAGGTCCTACTAAGCAACAAATTCAACAATATGCACAAAATCTCCACCACGTGGCTCCAAATCTGCCACAACTTCGAAAGTTCAAACCAGACTCCAAATATCCAAAGTCTCTAAAACAGGCGGCAACACCGAACACCGTTCAGACAGTATTGCCAACTTTGCAAAATCAACGTATCAGCACAAATAACTTGTTTACGTAACAGTTCGAATTGGCGCATTAAAGTTGGAAGGTTGGTAGCTCGAGTTCTGAGTACTGGCCACCCCGCAGGCATGATTTCCTTTTCATACTAGGATAATACGTAGAATTAAACTATGGTAATAAATAAAGCTGAAAATGAGCTTTGTTTTCGCTGAAAAGTTTGGCAACTGGATTCTAAAGTAAGCTAGCGCATTAGATATGCATATGATTGTAAAATATGAAACTATTTTCTGTGCAAACATTTAGGGACATTTATAATATAAAGGGACATTCCGAAAAAAAATTCTTTTTAAATAATTTTGTACAACATTAAATTGACCTTCTATATATACGAGTAGAAGAGCTGACAATACACGGTTAAATAATAATTCCTATATATAAAAGCACGAGTACAACTAAACGACTAGAAAATCTTTAAAAAATTAAGATACGTTCTTATTTTTTTGTGTTCACCAGATTCCATCACTAAGGCGCCAATAGAGTTTACGGGTGGTTTGGTCTGAATGTCAAAAATAGAACTTCAAAAAGAAAAATCAAAGCTGGACCATTTTCGATAAAATGACAGCAGCAACGGTAACATGTTAATTTTACTGTGTCAATCAAATAAATATTTTTCAATCGAGCTGGTTCCGAGAAATCAGGTTTCAAAGATTAAAAAACAGTCGAATGGCGTAGCTCCTCCTTTTTTGGGAAGTACATAAATAATGTTATTCTCAAAAATGACATATCTTCAGTTACTCGTACTATGTAATAATGACTTACAGAAAAATGGAATTGAAACATAGCATAGTGATTTAGCAAACTTTCCATGAAAATTTGCGCTAATACTACCGCATATTCTCAATGTTGTGTGCAGTAATTCATAAGACTACACGTAATTCTGACGATATTTCCTCGGCTTTTCAACGACGACATCTCTATAAATCGTCTGAGTTTTACCTTGCTCGTTTAGTTTATTTAGGGTTCCTCACCAGAAAATAAACTATGACTTGATAAAATAATGAGGAAAAAATTAACTGTTTTGTTCTGTACCTATGTTCCTCGATTTGACAGAGATGGCTTGTGCAATTTGATAAATCCTTTATACCAAAAGGGCTCGGTTTTTCCAAATGGTTCTATATAAATCTAATTCAAATCGGTCTAATAGTTTGCCTTCTCAATAAAAATTACATACCTAATTTTCTTTGAGTTATGTAGGCTAACCTATTATGCAACGTAAGTTTTCTATGTCGAATTAAAGTCGCTTTACACTTCTCTTTTTGAATATTACTTGTAAAGTATACTTGTTAGCAAATTCGTCGAAATCGTTTTTATAGATGTTCTGAGCTTTCTAAGGGACCAGGACCTAGGATAATATTACACAGAACCCACCCACCTAAGCCAGAATATTTGCACTTAGCCACTTGAACGCAAGAAACGTTTCATTTCTCTGTATTGCATGTCACACGCCATTTTTAAGGTTTTGCGGAAGACTGAATGCTAACGTTGTGTTTGTGTTTATAATTTCTTCATTTTACGACCTACCAACTATTGTAACAATGCTGATGACGCTTTCAGGACGAGGTGGGGTGCGATGACCTTTTGAGGGTTAAGGTGAAATGGGGAAGTGGGAATAAAGTACTTGTGCGTTCTGATTTAAGGGCGAATATGAAAGCTTGAATGAAAGCAGATCCTTATTCGACTTTTAGGCGAGTTCATAACTGTATATTTATCTAAATATACTTACTGGTACTTCTGCAAATTTATTTTAGCAGCACATATCTTCAAAAAAAGGTTTTAAAAAAATGTGGAACCCTTCACATTCTTCTTTATATATATGTACACAATAAAATTATATTTTAGTGTGAAGCATACACTTTGCAAAAGTCTCAGCAGGTATAATTATCTAGTTACTATTATGAACTTGCATAAAATTCGAATAAGGATCTGATTCGCCAAGTTACTAGAAAAATCACTTTCACAGATGATGAATACATTTGCTCGGTATTAATAACTACAGCGCGTGTACCATTGAAATAATCACAGAATGTTTAGTTGCATATTCATTTAAAAAATAAATAATATAATCAAAATAAAATAAATATTTAGGGGAATCTCCCATACAACAAACGTGAGCGTTGCCGTTTTTCGCTTGATATTAATAACGACAACAGGTAGAAACTTGGACTAATATTGTGTTTAGATAATGGTAAGAAACCTTCAGTACGCGAGTCCGACTCGCACTTGGATGATTTTTAAAAGTCTCTTATAAAGATTACATAGTGGCACAGTAAGATTTATTTATGTTCTTGATCAGATTATTTTTCAATTTCAATTGGTAAACAACCCAAATAAAACAAATCATCTCAAACAGCGCCTATCAATGATCGAAAGAATATTTCAGTCAAAAAGTCTCAAAGGAAAGTTGTCGGAAAAATCCTTAAGGCATCTTCACCGCCTACCATGCGTATTTATTTTTAAAATAAGAGACCGAGAAACGAAGCCTTATATGCTTTAGGTCTGGCTAATTGTTCTATCACCTGTCAGTATGTAAATTTGACGGGAATGTCAGTACTCGCGTACATGTCTTATTTTCCAAAGGCTCTTATTGAAAACTAGTTGATATGCAGATTAAGATAAAATTTTCGATGGTGGAAGTGTATTCACCCATGAAGGGGGAACATTGCTGCAGTGTTAATCTTATTCAATGATAGCTATCATATAAATTTATATCAATCATATTCGATGGAGAACAACGTTATGGCAGAACTCGACTATATTTAAGTGTTCTAAATATTGTCTAAATTGATAATGGCAGTACTTACTATATTTGCCTAAGACAAGGTCAATTTAGTTAAAAAAAAATGCCGCAACGCTTTTTCGCATTTCGCATCTTTATAAGTTTGCGATAGCTGTGGTCTAGTGGCTAGCATGCTGGTTTTGTGATTCGACGGTCCCGGGTTCGATTTCCGGCTAGGTAAAATTTGTGTATTTGAAAAAATTTTTAGCTTCGTGAAATTCCTGCCGAGTTCACCAGTGCGCGTACGCCCTTACAAGTCCCCTTCTGCGTTTCGGTAGAGGGCACTCTCTATTCTTGCGAGACGACAATAATTGGAGCATGATGTATAATAATACTGAACTGGCAGCCGAGGTTTTTGTCGGCGGAATTGAAGTCGAGTCGCCGTCGCCGTTGCTATGACGACGAGACTGGAGCAATTCTACTCGCTACGTACGAGGCATTCAACAAGGCACGGTTATCCGAGAGATATCGTTTCTAGCGATAAGAGGCTACAAGCAAGTGTAGTGTGTATATGATGATAAATAGTGATTCTAACTGTTTTTGTTTAAATATACACATTTACACTTACGAGCTATAAGACGTGGAGTAGCTGTCACTGTTGCTGTCAATATGTTCTATACAGGATTATCGGTTAGGAATGTATCAAGCCGGAAGGGGGTAATTCTATACTCATACTCGTACACAGCTGTTCCATAGAAAAAGTTTATCGGTTGTCGACAAAATGTATAAAACAGTTGTTTTTAGAACTTGAGTTGGTCCCATAGTGAAAATTGTTCTATAGATCAAACAGCTTAACTTAGATATATGAAATTTAGAGGGTATATTTATTATTGGGTGTAGTTAGGTATTAACAAAGAAGGTTTGAAAATTCAACTCATAAGTGGCTTAAGTTCGAAATTTGATTACAATGCGCAGATGACAGTCACCTAGTAGATCTATAAGATTAGTTAAAAACCTATATACGAGTACCAAAATCAAAACAAACATTATGTTAGCAAATAACTCAAAGGTTCGCTCTTTGCACTTCGATGGTTCAATCAATAATATACTTATTGTTTTTATAATCTCATTTTTTATCATTGGTACATTGTAGTATCAAACTTACAGCGTCTCACAAAATACTGCCATACCTGCAACAAAAAAGAAGATCAATTAACAAAATGTACGAAACACAAACAAGCCTACACAAAAGCCAACGTCATCGAAATAGCGGAAGTTTCCCCCAGTGAACCATGATTCTTAATTAAACCTACTATTGTTGCACCTTGCAGGCGATTCATAACAAATGTCAGCCCGTAATAGGCGAACTTGAAAAAATGACATAGCAGAGTCTTACAACAGTGGGAAAGGAATTAATGCAGTCGTTTTTGAAAATATTTATTTCTTCAAAAATGTTGGTGTACTTACTTCCAAGAGAGCGTACGTAAATACCACGATGGACAGGATTTGAACCTACACCCCTTTACGGTCCACACACGACACTTCTAGATTTCTGACCATTCGCTCATCGTCGATATTCTGCCAGCCATGAAATTAACGAAAGCTTTCAAATAATGGTTCTTAAGCGACCGGTTGCGCCTTCTGTGATGGTGACCTAGACAACATTTTTGCACTGCAACGTGCATTTACTGTTTTACTTGGTTGTACAAGTGTAAACCATTCTAGTTTTTTATGATTCTCGCCAGCTTTGTCTATGTCAGTTTTCAAGGGAAAAAGTAGTCTATGAGTCTCTCCAGAAAATCAATACAATCCGCACTCAGTTGTTACTGATCCCAGATGCCCAACCAATCGGCCTAAATCCTGACGTTTTTGAAGTGTGTCAAATAATATATTATGAGTATATTTTACCTACTGCCTTCCTACACTATACATGATCTGAAGAAAAAGAAGCAGTGGTCCAAGTTGGTCGATAATTGCCTCAGCACCCCTCACCCTAATTGAATGCGTGCGACTTATGATCGCTTTTCTTCACGCCAGGGGTTGCTGTTTGCCTTACTTTACAAAATATTTCGCTTTGATATTATATTGGAATGTTTTATTTACTTATTTTACCGTTACGGCTATTGATTTTAAATTAGCTTATATTTTAACTGCTAATCTAGAGAGAAATCGACAGGGTAGCATCAAGGGAGATTAAAAATGCCAGTACCACCCAGCGGTCATTTCGCAATGTCCACCGCAAAACTCAATGATAAAACAGCAGAAACAAACAAACAGTATTACCGCTTGCTAATGCACTCCGCCGGCATTATCCGCCGATGCATCCTGGGAAACTGACCGCTGCGACGCAACGGGCGCTCAGCTAATTTAACTTTTGTCACACTTTTCACACTGGATATGGCAAGTGGAATATTAACTTTTTGAACGCCAAATACACCTATATTTAACAAATTCAAGCGAGTCTAGTTACTACGTCTAGAAATGACAAAAAAATATTGTAAATGTGGCGCTCGGCGTGCATGGCACGGCAATGCAGGCAAAAGGCATTGCATGGTGATAGGGCGTTTCCTATCGCTCGCCTGGCTAGCTACCACCCTCAAGTTGTAAAGTCTGTCACCAAGCACCTAACGGTGTGTTCCGGCAGCCTTCCTTGAGAGCCAGTGTATTCCAGACTAGGTGCATAGGTGCAGGTACATGCTCCATCTAGGGCATGTAGGGCATCTAGGGCAGTATCGCTGACTTCCGTGATCGTGCGAACTTGTGGTCAAATGCCTACCTGTGTAGGATAAAAAAAGGTAAAATCACTGCTACTTTTCACACTATCTATCCATAGCAATAACTAAAAATCAAATTATATGCAAAATCTAACGGCTCACTGCGTTTGTCTTGTTAGGAGCTAGGAACAATCAGGTCGCGTTCTTTATTTCCTTTGATATTAGTTTCATCGTGCTATTTTTTAAGAGAAAACGATCCCACCATTTATTGTCAAAACAGTAGCCTTTCAGCTCAACTCAAAGCAATGCTGCTAGGCTCAGAACAAAAAAAAAGCTCTTCCAGTATCTCTAAACCAAGTGTTTCGCGTGTTTCAACCATATCCGTCTATGTTAACGAATCGCAAGGCGTTGTTGTGAAAAATAACCTCTCTGTTTCTAGTGGATTAGAATCCCAGGGGTTCCTAGATAATCAATTTGTGAAGACAAATTGTGTTGGAAGGTGGCTATCTAAGAGCTACTGATTTGGTTAATGGTGCAGAACGAGAAAGATTAAGGGATTCTTAAGTTATGAACATTCTATAAATGCTTACAGTAAATATCTACGCTTGTTATTTTATAGAATAGAATAGAATGAATTTTATTTGCAATAAAAAACAAAAGTATTAGTACAAGTATTATACAATTTTACCAATAAAATTAAACTTATTTATTATTTTCTGTCACAAGCCTGTTTATGTATTAGGTATTCATGTGATTCTTTATATGCATTTATGTTACGTTTATGCTTTGTTAGTTCTGTGTGTGGTTTTTTAACGTCTACACTATATTTCATTAACTCTTCTTACAAAGGTTTATCTCGAAAAGATCGGTTTTCTGTCAATTTCGTGCTTGAATATTAGTTTACTGTATTTATTGTTTGGTGTTATATTTTTGTGGTGACAACAACGATTTTCTACTGCATCGTTTTTTCATACTACTTTATTCTTTTATTTGTAAGATTAGAGGTGTTGCATTTTTCTTTGAAAAATCTACGTTTAAAATGGCATACAATCCTAACAACTATATTGTGTTTTACGTAACTACCACGTTAACGAAAACATCATACGCAAGCAAATTCAAAACACCAGCATTACTACGGATTGATTAAAAAGTGATTACGTACTCATAGTTCATAAATTTTCATCCAACCTTTACCTCTTAATCCAAAATTGACACTCAAAGCATTAAAACACGAGACAACCATACATTTTGGAATATGCATAGTATGTATGGGAGATGCGTTAACATTCATATCGAATAATAAGCAAGTGAATGCATATCGCCCAGTTCTGTACGGCGGGTGCATTTTCGGAAGTCGCGCACAGCGGAAGCGATCCGCCATATTGTCGGCCATATTGCCCATTCCGCACAGTCGCCATCTACTGGCGTACGACCGCAACTTGAATTATAGATCGTTTTATTTTATAAACCCGTTTTATAACTTTTACTTATTGTAAAATGTACAGTATGAAAATGTGGCGTTCTAGACGCTTCAGTACACGTTTTCAAAAATTATTTGCCATTATGGATATTAAAATGGGTATCGTGAAACCAGCTTTCAGGTAAACTGCAGGAAACGACGTGGCTTCGCTATAACATGGTTAAATAAAATGACAATGTTAAGAGTGGTAATCTTAGGAAAATAGTGGCATACCTATTGCGGTTATAAGCAACAATGGCCTTTCGAGCTGAATTATTAACGCTATCCTATTTTTTTTTAAAAGGTAGTGTTTTAATCAGTCGATTTGTCAAATATTCTAAGACCAATAATGACGACTTGGACGTTGACCCAATTACATTTTTACTTCTTTAACTAACTTTGTTTTTATCACTACAGTATCGAACATTTTCTGTTTTTTAAGTTAATGACACTTGAAACTATATAATTTCACCCTGTCCCCTGTATTGAGGTTTTCATTTCTTAGAAGAATATAGTTCGCAAAAATCTCTACCTAGAAACAAAAAAAATGGAAATATGAACTTACCAAAGCTAGAGCTAAATGACAACTATCTGTTTCTATTAAGGTTATCTTAATTTAGTTAATAATACGTGATTGTTTAAGTAAAACGATTAATAAAAAAATCTGTATGACCCTGAGAGCACTCGCACTTAGGAAAAATGAAAATGAAGCGCTCGAAAAAACCTCGAGCATATAAAATTTAGCGATGGAACATTTTCTTCATTTCCAAGTTTAAATATTAAACAAGGCAAATCGCAAACGTACGCATAAACGCAAATGAATACACATACATATTCAAAGGGCATTTGCTTGATAATGAAAAACCTGGAGGCGCTTAATTCAAATTCAGCAGGTAACGTCACCATATGCCTGTAATGAACTATGAGATGGTTCCCTTAGAGAAGACAAGGGAAGCCGTAATTTTCTTCATGTTAGTACTCGTATAAGGGTAAGGTAACAGTTATTATTGATGTTTTCTTAATGTTATCAAACAATTACAAAACTTACGATAACTATTAGGTATTTATAATTTTTGGAAAATTATTTACCGAGCGAGCGAAACGTCTCTATTCTTGGTGTAAAGATTTTTTTTCTATCTCTCAATATGTTTGGTTGTTGTTCATATAGTTTCAACTAATCTTGACAAAATTTGGTTTACAGATTCTACTGTTTTTTTATATTTATTTATTTAGACGAATCCAAAAGCTCTAAAAAAATTCTTTCAATAAAAAATACCTACGTGTATAACAATAATCGTGTTAAGTCAGTGCATACCATATGCATAGATAGTAGCGACAAATGCACAAATCCCATGTGGCATCGTATATTTGATTAATGCGTCAGTTTCATCACACATCCAACATTGCTTTACGTTTGATATGTAAATGTTGGCAGCTAGGAACGCTCGACGCTCGTAATTATTGCGTTTCTGTCAGGTTGGTAACACTGAACGATATTACGTTATGTGAGCTATTTCCCGATAGCTATATTTAATTTCATCTAGGCAAGTGTGGTACATCCTAGGCCGTATCGCATTATTATAGTAAAAAAAAACTAAATTTAAAGTCTAGTAGGACTAGCGAATAAAGCTGCTTACTTACCGAACTTATATTTTTGCCGGATAAGGTTCATTTTTTGCAACCTTGTAGATCTAGGTACTGCAAAACGCCATCGTTACATGGTATAGAGGTCCTACAGACTCCTATAAAACGCTTTGCATTAACTTTTTCTACAGAAAAAGGATTGCCAGATTCACAGAACTCGTTCACTGCTATAATCTTGGAATTTTCAAGATTATAGCAGTGATATATCCGTTTTTATAGACTACCGCGCTTAATTCTAAGCGACATCGTCGGTTTACATAAGGCGAGGTAAAGTCAACGCAACCCTATCAATAAAAAAACCGAGCAATCAGACCACAGTGTATTTTAGCAGTCTAGATTCGTCTATATCAATGCCAAAAAACTTCCGACGAGACTATCCAACGTTAACGTTCGCGACATTTCTAGAGAACTTTGTAATTTTTTTACTGTCTGAGAGTTCTAAAGAACCGAACGACATAATAATCCGAACTTTTTTTCTCGATTTCCTGGTTTGTCCCATACTAAAACTTGTTTCTTAGAATGAGTATAGTGACCCACTGCCGGCTTAGTACACCCCTAATCGATATTCCAGTATATAATTGGAAAACAAATTATTTCATACTCGTTAGTCGTTATTGTTCGCATAACTCAAAAAAACACAACATAAATCAAACAATTGAACCCATTCGATAGACATGCTATGTGACCACTTGGGAAGTAGGTATACTATTTTAGACAAATAAAGAAATCAAGGTGTCTCTGAAAAATCGGGAAATATACATAAAATAAGATTCCCAAATTTAGAGCCTCCTCATTTTGTGAAGTCGGTTAAAAGTACGCGTAAGCAATAAAATTTAAGAATGTAGTCTCATTTTATATAAACAAAATATCTTTAATTACAAATTTCATAATGCCAATTTCATCAATCATAATTATGAGAAACCATTCTATTTCTTCTGAATGAAACTCAGTAGAGCTTCTTCACTATTGACAAAAATCAGAACACAGTATGTTTATATGACACTGAAAACTAGGTCCTGAACACATAGTGTGTTCCACTTCAGAACACGAGAGAACTAAAACATGGGAAGCATAAAATGAAAAGAAAAGAACGAGGCGTGTGACCGAAATGTGAGATTTTCCTTGTTCTTACCAGTGTTACTTTCGAGGTATCTGAAACACCAGTTTATTGTTAAAATATCAAGTAGTCATTGCCGTCAATTGCAGTCAGCAATTCATTAGGTAAAAGTAATTATTAATAAGTAAATTAATTATTATAATTAAGTATTAGTAATTATTAATCAACTATTAGGTAAAAGATTTACGTTCCTTAGAGCACAAGTCTTTTAAATCACGCTTGCTTGCATATCCATAGAAAAATCCTTCATGATACATGTTTTAGGTAGTATGATTATGCGATTCTAAAGACTATGAAAATGTGTACTGATCTGTATGCGACCTAGTATTCCCCTCTACTAGGTCGCATTTCTCAACTAATTTTCGTAAAATTGTGGTGCAGTTATTACTAATGGCCGCAGGTTCAATAATTATAATGGATATTTTCGTTAATTCAGTTTCAGGAAGATTTTGATAAAAACAGAGCCATGATGTTTTCGAGAGATCTACTATCTCTCAGATCTAGTGTGGCTGTTTACCTTTACTAAATATGTGACGCTTTACTTAAATTCCTATTTAGTACTATAAACTAGAACTTAAGAAAAGCTTTCTCCAACTCTTTACTTAAAATTCTATCAAGCATCACACCTAGACTTTTTAACTTTCCACTTCCGAAACCCGTTCGCAACGTTTACTTACCAATGAATAAGGTTATCGCGGATTTAGTTAGCAAGTTTAAACAGTTAGAAACGACGAAACGCGATTAACAGCGAGCAAGGGATTCAGTCAACACAACTGGGAGTTTCTATTCTATTGCAAGCGCAAACCTCCGATGGACTTTGTTGACAATAGGGCAATTAAATTGAATAGGTATACTGTATACCTACAAAGAGTTACCGAACACTCACCCTGTTTTTACAAAGTTATGGAATTAGGGTGGCCTTGTGTTAATTCGGGAGTCACTGTACTGATCATGACAAACCTCTCCAAACAAACAGTCCGCAAACTCCAGTTTGTAAAAAAAACAGCTGTTTCTTGGCTTCTTCTTGCATTGTGCCGACAGTCGATAAACTCTTTCTATACGAGTAGAACGGCAGTTTCAAGTTTCTATGAACCCTTTTACATAAGGGACCGTGAAAACAAAACTAATCCGTTTAGGGGTCCAATCTAAACTGAGGATACGCCGCCTATGAGGTTTCTTGCCTCATGAAAATGTATCAAAAAATCAAGCAACCACTTCCACGTCATCCGTTTGTGGGATAAGTAAAGAGAGAAACGATAGTTATACAATTAATTATATACTCGTTACTTTATAGTAATAATAATTAAATATGTACAATTAACCGAGAGCACGCGCAAAGAAAAAGCCAGCTAGTTCTTGGATGCCCTACCAAGTTTGCTTGCTCTTGTTTTCATCTCTTTCTGCCTTACTCTAGCCGATAGCTCTGCTATTCTCTCCTCACGGTTGTATTTTCTCAGCCGATGCTCGTAAAAAATATAAGTAAAGATTTTATTATTCAGTATTTAAAAAAAAACTAGTAAAGTAAAGTAAAGTAAAGTAATATTTATTGACCTTTAAATAACGTTCGTTACAGGCAAGTCTTATTACATTTGAATGAATAATTACTTAAAAAATTTAACTTACAAATCTCATTTATATACGATTACTTAATATTAGTTCTTAGTTTAATAGTTCTCATGACAAATATTTACATTATAATTGCTTATTTTAGTTATTATTAATATTTTATAATAAATGTTCATTACACAAGAACGATGATTCTACAAGCTGCATTGACATATATTCGCTGAGTTTATAAAAAGGATTGCTTTCAAAAAAATACTTCAATTTTTGTTTGAATGTAATAAAATTGAGATCCATTACACTATTAGGTAATTTATTAAACATCAGAATTTTGGTATAAAGCCCCTGCTTCTTACATTTAGCTAATCTATTTATTGGTAGGATTCGCCCTTTTTTATTATTGCGTGAAATTCTTTTTTCCGGTATTTACCTATCCTCGTGTACTTCTAATAAACAACTATAAATATAAAGTGATATAACTGTCATTATTTTATCTTTTTTAAAGTGTTTTCTCGCAGGACTACGTTTTTTCAAACCGTTAATTGTTCTTATAGACTGTTTTTGACATTTTAAAACTTTTATGATATCTTTAGCATTTCCCCAAACAGTAATAGCGTATCTTATAATAGAATGCACGTAGGCATAATAGACAGAGATGAGCGACTTTTTATCTAGTAATGGCTTAAGTTTAAATAAAGCATAATTACCACTTGCCATTTTCTTGCAAATTTTATCGATGTGCGCATTATGGCTTATTGTATTATCTATTGTATAACCTAGAAATACATTTGTTTTACTAATGGAATTCCCGAAAATACCTTACTTTGACTGATACTGCATAGAGATGGTTTTATCAGAGTTAAGAACAATTCCATTTGCGTCAAACCATTCCTTTAACAATTCCATAACGATACTAATTTTATTTTCTAAATTATGTATATGTCTCTGATACCTACATGTGTGTCATCTGCAAATAAATTTATGTGAGCCCAACTTGGCAATGCATTGGTAATATCATTAATATATATCAAAAATAAGACTAGGCCTAAAATAGAGCCCTGTGGTACTCCAATTGACATCCTACCTTCTGTAGAAATTTGTTCATTAATCGAGACGATTTGACTACGGTTCTGTAAGTAAGTTATCATCATATTTAATTCATGACCTTGAAATCCGTAATATTGCATTTTTAAAATCAATATATCGTGCCTCAAACAATCAAAAGCTTTTGAAAGATCACAAAAGATACTTGCACATTTATTTGACGTATCTAATGATTCTAGAATGTAATATACTACTTTTCTTATAGCCATTTCTGTTGAGCGGCCTTTTCTGAATCCAAACTGTGACATTGTAAATAAATTATTTTCTTAGCTTCTAAAATTTTTGATAAAGTTGGCAAAATGCAAACGGGTCTATAATTACTAATATCCTCTATATCCCCTTTTTTAAAAAGTGGGATTACCCTACCCGGTTTTAATACGTCGGGAAATATTCCGTCAGTTAAACATGAGTTTAAAACAATTAATATTAATTCAAATAAATTATCGTTATTTATTATTAGGTTCCGTAAAGTCTTAGTACTCATATCATAAATATCTAACGTAGGTTTTTGCTTCATGTTAACTACTACCTTTTTGAGCTCAGTATAATTTACTGGTCCGAATAAAATAGATGTCAACGGTTTACTACAGTAATTTAAATACTTTTTGCAATCATCCGCGTCAATTTCTAGATTACAAGTTAACGCATGAGCTATGTTGCGAAAAAAATTATTAAATAGAGTAGCAATTTTTTTAGATTCTGTAATACTTGCTCCGCTTTCGGTTTTTACTGATTTTATTCTATTACTTGTATTGCGTCGCGTATTTTGACCTGACTGTTCGTTTATAATTTTCCAAGATTCTTTAATTTTATTTTTTGATTTATTATTCTATCTCTATACTGTATTTTTTTTGCTACGACCATTGTTTTACGTAATATTTTTCTATACTTTTTAATGTTTAATTTTCTTGTTCCGCTAGGGTCAACCTCTTGAAGGATTTCCATTTTGGCTAAATTTTTCTTACTAGTTTCTATACCTAAAGTCGACCATTTTTTCTGAACATTTATTACTTGTTTTTTCATTTTTGGAAAAGCTATGTTATAGTAGTATATCAAATCATCGTGTAAAATCCTCGTTCTTGCGTTCGCGTCACTAGTCATTAGTATTTCTGTTTTTATTGACATATAATTTTTGTTAAACAAATAGTTAAAATAATTAAGGTTATTTTTTGAAAAATTTCGAGCCATATAGGCTGTATTTTTACTATTAACATTTTTGGTATTGAACAATTCCAATTTAATTACATTATGGTCTGAGAGTTTACATCCTAAAACTGATCCTCTACAACCACTAAAATTTACAATAAAGTTATCAATGCATGTGGAACTGGTTTGGTTCCTTTTATTTGTCTCGGTTCTAGTAGGCTCATTTAACAACCATTTACAATCAAATTTCTTTAGTATGCCGTCAAGTTTCTTAATATTTTTATCTACTTTTAATACATTTAAATTGAAATCACCTGCTATAATAATTTGTTTCTTTTCTTTGCAAAGTTTATTTAACAGTTTTGTCAATAATTCAAAAAATAAATCTATATCATATTCTGGACGGTAAAGAGCCATAATTACTATTTTTGACAACCTTAACTCTATAGCTGCTAATTCAAAATTTGTTTCAAATGACATTTTATTCAAATCGTTTCTAATTTTAAAATCTAAACCATTTTTAACATATATCGCGGTCCCGCCATGTTCAAAAAATATTCTGTTAAAGTAAGTCGCCAGTGTGTAGTTCTCGACATTCATCGCCTGCATCTGATGATCTTTTCCCCAGGTCTCTGTCAAGCATAACACATCACAATCTTGCTTATTTGCTAAGCTTTCAATCTCTAAGTACTTTTTGTGTATACTACGAACATTTGCATGAAGAATTATCGTTCTAGAGTCGGTGTTTGTGTAATTTGAAAATTTGAATTGTCCGGATTTGTTGTGTTGTATTGGCACCGAATGAAACGCAGTGTTGAAGAATTATCAAATTTGCTGTCTACGCATGCTACAACATTTTCCATTACAAAGTTCTTCAGAGTATTGTAATTTTTAATATTTTCGTGTCGCACTTTCGGGTCGAGATATTTGACATTTTCGTTATTTTTTGCTATATTAGCTATTTCACTGTTAATATTGTATATCTCTTTGTCATGTGTGTAATTGTAACGCAGGCCAGTGATAATAACTTTAAATTTCCGCTCGGGACTAATTACAATGTTATTCAAAGTTTTTATGTACTTTTTAGGATTATAGTACAGAGAGTTTTCATATTTCGTAATTAATACTGCTACGGTATCTTTTCCAGTTAGGTTTTGAATTTTTTTAGAATAATTTTCCAATATTTCTTGATAACCAGCCGCTGGTTTGCAATTGTTGGTGGCTTGGCAATTAGTTTTTTCAATAATTTTTGAAGCTAATCCTTTACCGATGCTGTCTGAAAATATTACAGCATTTGAGGTTATTTTGGTTCTTGAATTTTTAGTTTTGGGCGCTGTGGGTTACTATTCAAAATTGTGGAGCCCTTTCTTATACTTTTTTGTCTCGATTTCATTTTTTAATCGCCTAACAATTCAAAGTCGTTCGTCAGTTCATTGAAGTTCAAATGATTGTCTTACTTACTTGCACCAAACGCAAACCTGCATAAATATTCAGTGTGGGGCGAAGATCTCTTATTAATGAAAAAGGGTCACGAGGTATTTTAATTCAACTACGTGTTAAGGATTTCGGTGTGGTACTTGAGCTGTTCTACTCGTGGGTAAAGGCATAGATAACTTGGTAAGGGAGGAGAGGAATGAAAACTGTTTATTGTGCGAAACTCTTTCATGCCTCTTTTTAATCTGTGGGAGTTTTTCAATTTATCTGTGTGGTTAATCTACTTTACAATAGAGGAGGACATTTATGCAGGAATTACTTTGGCTGGCTGCATTTTTATTTTTATTCGTCTATATTTTTGTATCTATCTATCCATTTAACCCAATGGAAAACGCTAGAGGAAGCTTATGCTAAGAGGCACTAGTTTACGTGATATTTTATGAGTTATTATCATTGCAAATTGTGTAAAATTCAGATTATATAAATAAATAGTTTTAGTACAGCGACTATGAACTAACATTGTTTTTTTTTGTAAGTTTTTTTATGTGACAACTGATTCGTGGACATTGTTTGTTAAGTTTGTATACAAGTAAGTTTGAAATAAATAGTTATCTTGTCTTTACTACATAAACATATCATTTTAGAATAAAATTACGCATAAAAAAGTATAAATGGTGACAATTCCAAAATTCTGAAGTAAATAAGGAAACGGAAAACTCATATGATGCTTTAGTTAGTTTAAACCTGTGATTTCTTTGAGAACCGTACATAACAAGAAAATAATAAACAATAGTAAAAATATACCTTTCCACTTCTTACTAGATGATTATAAGCCTAATTTTTCGCTTTAAAGCCAGACTACTCTTTGAAATACAATGCTCTAATCATTAGTGGTAAAAGCAAATCTTTACTGAAAACGTTTCCGATTTCGCTCGCTTCGCTTTATTTATCACTCCGGTCCGACATTCACGCAATGCATATTTGAATTTTGTAAAGGCCCTTTGTACCGACTTTTTGGTCGAGAGCACCAGTTTATACGATTCCTTTGGCAGCCTTTTTAATTGAACATTGTGCAAGTTACTGGGGAATAACTAAGTTATCAGAATTGAAGGTACAAGCTTTACTGCACTGGTTTCTTTTTCGCGTAGGCGGAGTGATTCGCCCTGGTGAAAGAGATTTTAGGCAACCTGAAGGCTTCTTGACATGGCCTACGATTGTTATGCGAACATAAAATAAAAAAAAAAACAATGACGGGAAAAAATACGAGTAGTAACTATAAGGTGTAAGCTTTTCAGAACTAAGGCATTCAGAGGCAGGCAACGCTCTCAAAAGACGAATCGCAAATATCTCAATAAAATATCTAGTAAAGTTACAGTAAACTATAAACGTAGACAAAATAGTGGTCTACTTTAAGTAAACACAGAAAAAATATATTACTGAGAGCCAGTTTGGCGTTTATCCCAATTATTATTCCCAGTTTATTCATAACATCATATCTCTCGCAATACAAATCCTGAACATTTCAGCTAAGAGGTATTAACTAAAAATAACAACTGACGGTAATCTCCCGACAATTATGGAAACAATGAGCATCAAGTTAAGCCTGCAATCCGCTTAGTAGAAGACCTGAGACTCAATGAGAGCATTTTTTAAACTGAGCTACACAGAAACGTTTATGAGAAATGCTTTTTAGTATTTATGTATGTTTTAACACAATCATATTTACACATCATACCTTTGTGCTTAAAAAGTGTTTCTGATAATCGCAAGAAAAGCACTGACAACATGTATGAGACGAAAGATAGTTCTGTTAAAAATTAATTCGTTGTAATACTTAATACAATAATTTCTGATGTTTTATGTGTTTACCACCACACATTGTCATATTTTATAACATGACATTTGATTCAATAAAAGTCAATTTTGTACGCACTAATTGTGCCTCAGACTTATCTTTACAAGTTGCACTTCAGTAAACAAATACCCTCTCTTATATCTCTCTGGAATTTCTCGAGAATCTTACACAATACAATATTGTAGAGCAACAACACGAGTATAATAACGCCTAATGACTCCATCATTCTATTTCCTTGCTTTTCCTCGGAATTACTCTACTCTTGTTGCTATAACAATAGTTTAGTTATATTACAATTTATTATATATCTATGTTTTGCGTCTGTCTTTATTCCAGGCTATAGATTCTTTATCGTTAACTTCCACTTTGCTCTTTGACAACTATTTGCTTTGGCAACTCCATGGTTTGATTTTCTACCGACGTTGAAGTCGTAGCCGATTGATAATTCTGAATGATCAATAATTTTAAAATCGGTCAAGAGGTTTGATTTTTAAATCGATATAGCAGTAATGAAAGTCAGTCGCTACATTTTTTTGAAAAGATTTATTTAAAGGGAAGGGGCTTCTTGCAAAAATTGAAATACCTTAATAGTTTGAATTCGCATTGAACCTGCCTTAATACCGAAGTCAATCCACAGACCAGCCATTACCCAAAGAACCTTTTATCCACGGTTTGGACCTTGCATATAATTCACCGCCTTCTTAAGACTTGTCACTTCCAATCTAAAAGTGGGTATAAACACAGCCCTTGTAATTACTTGGGTTAAGCGCTAGGCCGAACTTCTTGTTAAATATCCCTAAGGGACTCCGGTACATTATCACCTATTATCTTTGACCCCTCCACCACTATACAAGCAGTAAAGTTGGGAAAGATGAGACGGGCCAAGACTATCTGGGTAAATACGGGATTGAAATCTCGGTATTTCAGTATCGAGAAAACTAAACAGCTAGAAAATACAAGTTTATTATTTTATCTTATCTATTATAGTTTACAATAAAACACCATATTAACAATAATCGGTAATTGCCAGGATAATAATAATAAGAGAAATAGTTTGGTAAGTTGTGTTAACGTAACAGCCAGTGATCAAAGAAACTTGATTTACAAAAACTTAAATGATTTTGTTTTTATAAAAAATAAATAACTATTTTTGAAGTCATGAACTAAAACTACAGCATTCAAACATCGATCTAAGTCAAAAACCAATTTAAGGGGAAAATGTAAGACGTTTTTACGAAAAAGTATATCAAAAGCCGTTTCAAGATTCAATATTGAACTACAAAGTATTTATTGAACTGAAAACCAATCTTCACTATTCAATAAACGCTAAGAGCACTAGAAATGTCTGAATATTCAATAAGAATAGGGGGCCCAGAGGAAATTAAAAATAAAGCCCTGGAGCTAAACTTGAGAGCGACTTGAAGCGTAGAAGAACCGCAGTCTTTTGTACTTCGTATTTACTTTACAAATAAAAATCAAAAGAAGTATAAAACGCTTCGATGGAAATTAAATTTTTATGAACCTTAGAAAATATAGAAGAAAATGTATTTATTCATCTATATTCAATCTTCTGAGATATTGTGTGGATTTTCTATTCTTAGGCCTAAAATAACAAATTTTTGGTTTGGAAGAGTACCTTCAAACAGGTGTATCACCTAAAAATCAGATCTGTAATAATAAGGCTGAAATTAATTTAGCATATTTATTCATAACTCTCTTTTGCGATAGATGTTAAATGTCATTAAGACGGTTTTAAAAAATAGAGTTGTCTATCTATCGGGTAACTTAATGATTTTATTCTATACAGGTTGGCATTATGAATTATACTGCGCCCTTCGGTGTTACCCGCTTTAATACAGGATAAAAAGGAACATAGGTGTTAATCCAGGGTCTAAGTTATCTCCGCAACAAATTTCCGCAAAAACCGCTGAACCGATATGGATATATCGGTATGTATGGATGCATCAAGCATACATCCATACATTTTTATAAACTTTCGTTTTCATTTATAATATTAGTAGGAAGTAGAATTTTAGGTATGACATATACTGAATAAGGCCCGTTCGTACACACCAATAATTTATCTCTAATGTTCTATACAGTCCCGTATCGTTACCTAATCCTATTACTTTATCAACCTTTATACCTACTATCTATATAACCCCGGTCAGAACTATTAGAACCAACGACTCCCGTAACAGTAAGCTTAAGCTCTCAGACACAAAGCTAAACGACATAGTCCATTTAGCCGTACAATCTATCAAGCTACCCTCCATAATCTCGCAAAGACAAAGGAAAGGTAGTCCAAAATAACCTTCGCATCTTCGTAAACCCAAGCAGTATTGACCCGGAGCGTTTTCCTTAAATGGGAAAATTATTATCCAATAATTTCGTATTTGCCGTACCGCTTATACCTAAATTAACTTCCGAGATTTTCCCGGTTTCGCCACTGGACAATAATCTAGCAAATGCATCGTCAGCGTTGAATTCTGACCAACTAAGTTAGACCTTTACCGATATTCTAACTTCGCAATCAAGTTTCGTGGTTATGAGATAGGACGAGCTCTGGTTATGTTGGGAAAGCTGGTAGGAATCCAATAGTCCATTAGTATAGATTTTCGATCGGTCTGTTAATATTAAATGCCCAAAATTGTCATAATCCCTGTGTCGTAGCCAGCTCAAACTCAACGCAGTGATTTTGTAGATTGCTTATTATGCCTTTGAGACATTGAGAGACTGGATCTATTTTTAGGTATCATTGTTCGTTCGTTATACAATCTTTAGATATTTCTATTAAAAAGGTAAAATTTTATTAATCATTCTACATATAACTATAGATTCCATCAATCATTAGATTACATCAATAGAGATACTCTCACTGACTTCAGTATTTAGTCATTAAGTAAGTTTTAGTTATTTGAAACGAAATTGAATTATTTACACACAACTAAGCAAAATAGCTAATAATAAATCGTCTCAATTTTCATCGAATATAGAACGAATTACCAACTATAACTTTACAATACGCCCAAAATATTTACTGACTTCCAAGCATTCAGTTCCACTGTCAATAAAACCAACTCCGACCCAATTCTCGAAGAACGATTTAATTAAAACGAATTCCGTAAGTGTTGGAAAGACTCCGTACGTCCCGAACACTTCACGTGCGGGAACGTATCTACCTCTGACCATATATTTAAGCTTTCGCTACGGGGCAATAATAGTAAAGTGTCTTGAGGGAACATCTAGACAGAGGCGGAATAAGGAAAGTACGGAGATTTAATTTCAATAAAATGTTGTACACGCGCTCATTATGTCTAATTTAAAATTGATCTCTGCTTAGCGTCCGACAAATTTCATGTCTCCTGGAAATATCGTACTCGCGTACCTACAGGACGTAGATATTAACCATTTTGACTAAACTATTCGTAAGAGTTCTAGAAATTTGTAGAATTATTTAGTTGTCGTAGATTTTTAATTGGTTGAGTATTTCGCCAAAAAAAGCGAGAAAGTTTGCTACGGCGCTATTTACCAGCCGCCGATTACAATAATATTCAGAATAGACAAACACGACATTTACTAAAAAATTTCGATTATGAAAGATGGTGGCTAAGTAGTTGTCATTAATTTTTATAAAGCCGAAAAAAAATCGTAATCGCGAGGTCGACATTTCGCGCAACTACTTAACTAGAGTCAGACGTATTTTTTCGACTATCTCTAAAGTTAAATAACGTTTGGAATACATGTAAGACAATTCAGTCGCAGTTGCACCTAGGACGGTAATCCGAACTCACGAAGCGTAAATATCTTGGTGCTGCAGCCAGCCCAATTAGCCTCTCACTAACATAATACAGATAAACATACTATTTAGCAGGTTTGGTAAAGTAGGCGCAAATTATAAAATAGCAATGTTTTAAAACGTGTTGCATTTCAATGACTGATAACAGTTCAATTTTCAGTATTTTGATTATGATCAAAATACTCGAAGTTACATTTTTTGGTTAGAAACTAAAAATGTAACTTCAAATAATCATATAATATTTATATGTTATATGGCGACGTTTAATTTTAAAGCTAAAAATGGGCGTCGTTATTCTCGAATGAATAAAACGTAGGTACTCTTTGGTTTCTGAGCCAACTGAAGGCTTAATCCAGGAGGACGGCAGCAGTGGCCTCGCCAAGTCAAGCATTGTAAAAACTATTGATAATATTAGCTAGCTTTAGGCCCAAATTTATTTGTCTACCTCTGTATAACTACCACTGCAATAAAGTCAGTTTCACACACACCACTTAATCCAACCCTGGCTGCACTACGGTCGAGATTTAAGAAGATAGGCATTACCTACGTCCCAGGGAGTGTCTCTTTACGACGCTTTTAATGGAGTGACGAAGTAATGTGAAATGTTAATGAAAACTTTTAGTGAACAGCTGCTGGGCGTGATCAAATTTTAAGCTGGAGAAGTGAAAGAAAGCGTCACGTAAGTGCTAAAGTTTTTGAACGAGCTTGAAAAAGTCATAGACTTGTTTAATTTATGGCCTAGGTGGTTAAGGAGTTGAAGAAAGTATAGTAAGCGTATACGAGGGGTATAGTAACTTTTCTTGAATAAAAACGCGTAACGTCGTCCCTTTTTGCTCGACTGGCCTAAAGGAGGGTAATATTTTTCTAGTGTATGTTTACATATTTGTATGTATGTACGTATAACTCCTTGTAACCCGCGAGAATCTTTATCTGCAGATGGTCATAGGCTACATAGGTTACATCCCACGGCTTCACTCGTTAACATAAAGTAGTCTTGTTTGTTTATATTTTTAAGGGAAAATAGTAAATATTCGTAAGTTTTATTGAAAGGTGAAAATCAACCGGTAGATGGCACCAGCATCCTCCTTCTGTGGGTAAAAACCTTCCTTGTGAAGTTTTTTTGAGATTAGTTGGAACGCCCTAAAGGTAGTATTTACTCATACAGACAGACAAGTGCATTTTTGACTTAGGAATTTCTACTCCTTGCTCCTTCACCACACTAGAGCCCCTCGCGTAGACAATAAAATTAAATAATACTACATATCAAAACATCCTTCAACAAACTAACCTACAACTACGACTGCTCAAATTCTTTTTATGACACGCCTAAATGACAAACTTAAAAAAAAAACATCCCCAAAAGAAATTACTTCGTCCATAAATCTAGCTAATAAAAGTGAATCTCAAGAGCAGATCCTTACTTTAATACCGGGGTGGAGTGGGAAACACTTCGGTTGACCGATTTTCAACAAATTCCACCCCAGGGGTCATTGTCCGTTGCGTCCATTCCCCTTATGCCTTAGGACCATAAAGTAAATAACATAACACTGACACAATCAGATAAGTAGGGGAGTGGTGGCTTACTGAAGGATATGGTCTTGTGACGCGTTGGTATTTTTTTGAACTGGTTGGTTAAGTAACTGGATTTAGTAGCTGGAAAGTTGATTGCTGAAGTCGTTATGCAACGATTAAGTTATTTGCGTCAGAAGGACATAGCGTAAGACAGATATGTACGACAGTATTTTGAAAACTCGAGACGCTTTTGAAAAAAATCTAATACAATATGACTTGCATGAGAGATTGTGATTTCTACCGTTACGTTATTAATAGAATAATGCCCAAGTCTGAGAACTTTGAAAAAAATGTTAGCATTACAAACTTATGTAAATGTGTCTGTAACCTGTCTGTTTAACATGGTTATTAAGCAATCACACCAGCTTTTATGCCATAATTTTAATTTTTCTGACACTCAAAAAGTATAAGCCGCAGAGAAGTACACTAAAAATAGTACGACGACAAGAAGTAAGACTAGTACAAACACAATGGATAAGCTCAAACAAAGCACTGTAGTCGATGGCGGCAGGGTTTACTCCCCAGCATCTGAGAGAATCTTTATTAATAGACACAGGCCATCGGGCTCAGTACTGACGGAGACTGATGCACAGATATTTTAATACTATTTTTGGCAGATAGTCTAGTATTTAGCTGAAAGACGAGCAAGGGCTTAAATATCTTTGTTTTTACCGGCTTCCCAGTACTAACCAATTCAACAGTTTTTTCATTAAACTTTTATGTTTGTTACCTATTTTCTCGGCGATGGCTGAACCAATTTAATAACCTATTTTTTATAATATTTAATTTTTTTAAATAGTCCCATTATATTTTTATGAAAATCATTCCAGAGGTTTTACTTTTATATCAAAATAACTGAAAAGTTTATATCGGCGCCTGCCGTAATGAAAAGCGGTAGGTAAACACTTTTTTACGAAGAACCTGTACTCATATTGGAATAGCATGTACCATTTCTTTACATCTCTTGTTATGATTTTAAGCACAAAAGCATGTCATCTTAATCATCTCTTTAATTCATGGTTAAATAATAATTCGTTACTTCATAACTACTTGCAACGTTAGACTTGAAAATGTTATTAATCTACACATAGATCTGGATTAGACTTTAATTAAACCATTAGCATTTGGTGCAAGATTATAAAAACCTTCACTTTTTAACATTTTTAAAAACTTACTTGAGACTCGTCGTTGCTTTTAAAAATATAAATAAAATATGTTAGGCTTAAGTCAGTTCCGTATCTAGTCAAGAAAATAAATCCTAGCAGATGCTAAAATAGAAAAATGAGCTTTGCAAATGGAGGTTTTTGCGCGAGGGATCTTACTTTCCTTCAGATTTTCAGGCAGACGGAACAAAAATAGTTTCAGAGGATTACGTCGCGCGACCTTATTCTAGAGGCTTTTCAGTAAATAAATTGAAGGAATAAGTCCCTTAGCTTTTATACAGCAGGGGATAATATGGCTTCGAGTTCAAGTAAGAACATCCGTGAATAATGGCCACGAATGAATGAGTCAATTTTAATAAAAAGCTGCATATAATAGTTATTAAATTAGCATTAGTTAACATTAAATTGTAGAATTTTACAATAAAAGCTTTTACTATGAAAGTAGGTACTGAAAAAAGGCTGTTGCATTACATATCCAAGTAAATCATAAATATAGTTATTCAAAACCTAGGAAAGAATATGTCTAGGTATATTTTCGAATAACAAATTTCTTCGATCATTTTTCGACGGGCACGTGGTAAAATGGCGTAACCCATGTTATGACAAATCGTCTCCTGGCACACTTGTGCGTGTAACTTTACTATAAATTGGGAAAAAAGTCAGCGGCCCAGACCGGGGCGGGCTCATAACTAATGCCGGCGTTTGGTCAAGTGCGAGTAGGGGAATATTTAACATTAGTAGTTTTATTTTTGCTACGGAAATATATTCATAAAGAGGCGAATTTGTCAAAACTTAATATATGTATAAAATAGTTCTAGTCACGATTACTTTTCTATTATATATCATAAAAAATTACTTTACTCTTTTTTTTAAGTCACGAAAGTATCGGTTTTATCTAGACAATAACATTTCATTTCAGGCGCATCCTCGCTCTATTTCAGTATTCGCAGGCTTGGTTTCAAATTAACATTATTGTAATTGTTCTCTTTCTTCTATCGTTGGTTCTTAATATTTGGGTATGTTTACAATTTAAAAGTGTGAATTATGGCCAATTTTAATATTTTTATTTAGGATTGATTTAATACAGCGTCATGTACAGACACTTTATGCTGTATAAAAACTTGTTAGGTAAAATATAAATTGGTTACTTTTTTATCTTTCAAAAAGTACGTATTATAACTACCTACTATACCATATTCTTAACAGAAAGTCGTGAATACAGATGCACTTATTAAAGTCTGGACTAGAAGCGAGCAATAAATTAAAAAAACAAGTGTCTGGACAGCGTGTAACGTAACACCGTAAAAGGCAGATCATAAAAATACATAAATAATATGAGTGTTGTTGTCACCGAGTAAATTACTTTTTTAAAGTGTCTAGGTGTGTACATATTTATTGCGACCGTACACAACTTTGTTTTAATATTACATAATCATGCAAATAATTTTTAGATTAACTTTGACAATAAAATTGTAGAAAACATCATACTCATAGTTTCATCTTGTTTGTGCCGTCATCATATGTGTTGATACCACTTAGTGAGATAAACTTGTGTTTATCCCAAAAAGTTTAACTTATCATCATTGTTTATTTGTAACTAAAGTTCTAAACAAAGCATCATTTAGCGGTTTATTTTTCGTAGAATATTATTTCTCGTATTTTCTGAAGTTTCAATCTTGCAATCTTTTGCATAATTTTTATTAGAAAGTGTCTTTAATTTTTTGCGAAGTTTTTCGCTACTCAAACTTTTTACTATATCTACAAAACGATTCTTTAGTCGTCTTTAGTATAAATCAGAAAAAGCGTAGAAAAGTATCTCCGGAACGGTCCTTGAGTGGAGTTGAGAATAGGTTATCTGCAAACGGCGACCTGCGTTTTACGATCCACATATAAGGAACATCAGCTAGCCAAGTTTACGTCTTAGTCCAGACCATTTTATCTGAGCTCTTTATTATAAAAGTCAAACCTCTCTCTTATCCTTAAACCGGTTTTAAAAATAAGGAAAATCGCTAAATAATTATTTCCTTAAGCCGGTTAAAGAATAAGACAGATTTACAGATTTCCGATTTTTATATCATGAACCAATTTAACAATTACAATTAAATAATTAAGTAATTGTTTAATCTGTTCAATATAATATATATAATAAACACCCGGACACAGGTCAAACATACATGTTCATGGACACAAATGTTTAACCAAACTATAAATGTTACTATATTGTAACCAAAGCGCTTCGCTCGCTCGGTCTATTATAGAAATGATTCAAGACAAGTGTTAGTATGTTGAGTCACCGCTAGACGGCGCCGCATTTGTCAAAGCATAGCGACGCGAGTCGAGCAGCGCTGGGGACAAATAAATAATATTTCGGCACCACTTTGAAGATATTTCAGGGAATTGTACTCACGGTTATTGCAAGTCTCAATGTGTGAAACAGACTTACTTACCTGAAACAGAATAGAGGAATATGTGACAAAACAGAATGTCATCCATGCAGTCAGAGACAATAAAAAACATATTGTTTAAGAAGACGGCTTTACACTCGTACCTGATTGTTGGAAAGGTCCAACTATAGTTTCGTTTACATTCGGTGAACTACATCAGGGATGATGATGTGCGAGACGTGCCATCGGCGGAGACACGAACGACTCATTGAAGTACGAGTGAAAACCCGTCTTAATAAACAATATGAATCAAACACGCCTTAGTTTTCTAAATAAAAATAAATACCCATTCAGAGTAACTCAAAAACTAATAATTAATTTGATAAAATATGTATTAATTTAATTTATAAATATAAAACAAATCGGACCACCTGTCACTGAGAAATAGGAAATAAGGAAAAAACTAAAACAAAAAAAGTAATAATAAAAGTATCAGACGAATTGAGAACCTTTTTGAAGTACCTGTATGAATAACCTAATAAAAAAACATTAATATGGATTTCTAAATATGTCAATTACACAAAATTTTCGTTCAAGTTACGTAATATCGTTTTCTAAATAAAACCATAACATAATCGAGTGAATATGTAATAGTGCATGTAAGGCGTTACTCCAGCCGCGCCGTAAAGTAGATTAAATTTAAATTGTCAATTCGGGTTTACGATCTCACGGGGTGGTTTTGGCTTTAGGATTCCATGAATGAACTGTTTTACAGGATTGAACCTTAAATTGAAATGCAATAGAACTTATAATAGCAATTGTAAATTTCACGAACGTAAGTGTGATAAAATATAAAATTTTAGATATTTACTGCAGAAATGTGAATGGTTTAGCTATTACTTTGAGGACATAAACTGTGTTTTATTTAAATGTCTGGAAAATGTTACTCTTAACAATAAAGCTATTTTAATTGCAAACAAGCATTATCTATGTTCAGCAATTATTAACACAGGATTTAAAAATATATAAAATATTCGTAAAAATTGACCAATGAGTTTATTTACACAGAAACACATCGCGTGTGCTTGTTTTGTTTTGAATTATTATTGCAATATTTGGGTAATGCGCTTTTTATTTCACTCTACCAGCCATTTTATTGCCTTCAATAATCCTAATGTTTGTGGCAGGAAAACTGCGATTTGTTCGCCCCTGTAGGGTGGGTTTTATTTTAGTTGATTTGTTTTAATTTTCTAATAATACTAGTGCCAAGATTTTAAATGCGCCTGGGCTTATGATTCTAAAAAGTGTACGAGCTAGCAAATGACGTAGACGTAGGTGAACATCTGTAATATGTTGATTCGAGCATTACTGTTCAAAGACAACATAGCTTAACAGGAGGCTTAGTACGAATTTCCCGCAACTAGAAAAAACATTGATAGGAACCTCTAATTTCCATTTAAACTTTTCTTTGGAATCGGTAACATTATAAATAGCCAAATGCTTAATGCGCTAAACCTTAGAATGCACCATAATTACTAGCTAGTAATTATGGTGCATTCTAGGGTTTATTATTATTTTAGTGGAAAATCCGTCCGTGAAGCATACGTTCAAATAGCTATTTTAATTCAAAACAAAAAACACGGACGGAATTTCCACTAAAATAATAATGAAAACCAAAATAAACACGAGCCAACATAAAACAAACAAGACCCCTGGGGTTACTCAGTATACAAGCGTGGCTAGCTTGTGTTTTGTGACTACAAACATTTACACATGAATTTTAAAGAAAAATATTAATTATAGTTCGTGATGTTAAGTAGGTATCAAGAAAAAGTAAAACGAGAACTTCTTGTTAAAGCTAAGTAGTTTTACACCTCTCATATGACCATAATGAAAATCACCAGTTCATATTTTTTTTACAAGGGAAACGATGTTTTCAGATATATATATAACTACTGGTAGAGTACCGCGGCGTTGGACGCTATATAAAATGGGTTCTTAGTACACACCTACGCCCTATAATGAATACATCCTCCAAGTTTCATGTCTCTAGGATCAGCGGTTTAGGTTCTGCGTCGATTGTGAACAGTCAGTCAGTCAGGACTATTATAAAGTCTAAGAAGATCATTATATAGCTTTTTTACAACACATTATGTAACCACACAGTGAAAATTATAGGTAAGTATGTTTAACACGTTCATAACAACTTTAAAATATAATATTAACTCAGAATTCGCGTAGTATGTCAAAATCGACCAAATCTTACCATTTTTCTTCTTGTTTTAACTTATATTTTTAGCTCGACTGAATCTTCATATTTCAACACAATCTTTCCCATACATTCTATCTTAAAAATACGTCAAAGAATAACGTCAGCAGCCTCACTTTAATGGTTGTTTGCTTTCAATAAGGCTGTGAGAAATTGCACCTGCTTTGGTATTCTCTAATATTTTGCCTTGTTTTCTTGGGGGATAGAATAACAGAGGACGGTCGGTAGATCATTTCTCTTACTATTATATATTGTAGACTATCTTTAGTGTTGTTGGAAGTTATACTGATCGCATTATTCCTAAATTTCTTAGTTATCGTACGAAAATGTATTTATGTTAGTTCATTAATATGGCTAAATTAATGATCTTTTTTTTATAATTACACTCATAACAGCAGATAAGATTGATTATTACAGAAAAATTGTTTAAGTGATTCATGGTGTGTCGCCTGAATGCTGTACCTGTTGACACATGCCTGCATTCGTTGTCACAAGTTTTAAATACAGCTTAAAAATAATTGTAAATATAGTGTTCAAAAACACACTTTAATTTAACATTAAAAACAATGGATTCAAATTCAAAACCGTAATTCTAACTTACATTTCCTAATTTGTAAAGTTCCCGATCCTCAAACAGTCCTGAATTTATTAGTCACAGTTGCAGTAAATTAATTCATTCCCGACTTTCCCTTGTTTTAATGATTCATCAACCGAATCAGCAGCGTATTGCGAACTTATTGAGTTATAACGTCACAAGTTAAGCGGAGCTTAAACTTAAGCTATAACTACGGTACTTATGTAGCTTACGTCTGACAGAAGTGCAACAATTTGCGAAATCGCCCCCAAATTTAATTCTCTAACATACCTAAACTGTGTTTCAACTAAGTTCATTATTAAGTAGCTGAGAAACTTATTCTCCAGATTCAAATCCAAAAACTACGTGATAAAATGGTATTTGGAATCAATTAGTGGCTCATATTTTCCAAAACAATAGACGCAACGCACTCTTAACAGTGTTCACTACCCTTAAAGCATAAATTTCGACATAGATACGTATTATACTAGCCTTAATTTCGTGCCAAAGGGCCAAGTTATAGGACTGTGGGGATTCGAAAATTTGTAGTTAAAGGGTTACCTTACTTATTCGATTTTAGTTGCCGACTTATAAACTTATTCAAATGGGTTTCCAGTTAATTAAGATGTCTTTAGAACTGAGAAATAGTCAGGGAAGTGGGCTTGAAAGTAAGATGTATGAGACTGTAGTTGAACTTATTATGGGAATTTCTATAGAATTACTGAATGAGAACTGTGACACTACTAATGAGGTCTTTTTGACCAAGCGAGGAAAGCGTCTCTGTTTCAAGTCCTGTAAAAAAGAGAAAGTTTTAAATTCGACGGTTTTTTAATGGACTCAAAGACGGCGATTTGGGAAGATCATCTTTAATTTGAAATTGTTTTACTGCCGGTCCCAAATAAGTATTATCAAAAACTTAAAGAAAATCATTCATCCTTTTTTTAAGTAGTTAAAAGCTCATGTTTTTAGATTAAATTGTTTTAGCGTAGCAATTTAAAGCTATTTTATCGTTATGATATTAATACTATATTTTCTAAAGAAATAAACAATTACCCGTCGATTTATCCCTTTATGTTAGGTTCTATTTCTATCAGAATACTTCAACTTTGAGATAGTGAGGCAACAATAGTGTTGAGTTAGAATCAAAATTTCACATCCCATCTCGCATGCAACGCCCTGGCGTGCATCCCGTAGATTACCATAGCAAAAGCTTTGAAACTCCAAGTGAAAAATCTGGTTACGTCGGCTTTTAATAAAAGCGAATGGATGTGGTGATGTGCGATGTATATTTTCATGCCTTCACGAGTTTAGTGCTTTACCTTACATTTACTATTCTTGTAGCTAGTACCATTATTACCAAAAAAATATTGAATATTTTTAATATTTAATTCAAGCTACACTTTATGAAAAGTAACACTTTTTCAACCAGCTAGTTTTTTTTTAATATAAGGACTGGTCGCAAATTGGTGAAGTTTCAAAGTGTTTAATGAAAAATATGAGCCCTAATTTTCTTTATAGAAATAAAGTTGTACCTACTTGTACCTTCGTTTTGGATATGATAGAATAAGTACTTTTATGATATGATTGAGTATCTTCTAATAAATTAAATATTTTTTGATTGGCTGTTATAAAACACCTAGCAATATACAATTGTTCACTGCCAAATTGCACTGCCGATTGTTTATAAACTTACTGGCAGATGAAAGCATATTCTGCTTGAATAAAAGCAAAGATGCTTCGCTCTAGCGACCTTTCCATCCGCTTGGAAGCTATACGCTATACGCGACCTTCTGTTTTGTCCAAAAATGTCCCATGCCACATCTCTTCATGCCTTCTTCAAACATCCATGTAACCTTTGAGTCGCTGCATAGCTTGTAAAAAGACACTTTGAATACTTCTGAAGAACGTGTGATTGGAGCTTTATTGCAATTTCAAAGCATGCCGTGTGCGTTTAAAGTGCAGTCACAGTATGAATGCTGTTAAGAGACAGATAACTTTTTATTAAATACCTTCTACATTTTTGAACCAGAAACGAGTAAGAATAGTATACATAATTTATATGTCTATTTTAGTAACCAGGGCTTATAGGTAATTAAGAGGTACTGATTTCTGAATAGCTAATAGTAATAAAATATACCAATATAGATATACTATTGATGCCTTGCAGTTTATTATGGTTTATTGAAGAAGAAGGCTTTAAGCGTATTGTTACCATTAAATCATGGAATTTGATAAATATTTCTATATTTTGCAATTAACCCCGATTCGGGCAGTCACACTGACTAAACTAAAAGTTCCTAAAATAATATTCATCCTTTTCACGCTTGTAGAAAAAAAAGAGGGGAGACAATTTTAGAACTGTCAAATTAGATAGATAGATCAACGCTTTATTGTAGACACACAGTAAGTCAGGCCAGCCTAAATCAGGGTCAATACTTCGAAAAAGTTACCATCACTCCAAAGTGCGAAACAGACAGACTTCGTGCTTTCTACGTGCTCTCGGTGTAGTATTTTACACAGTTTCGTAAAACAATGAGAGGGCTGCGCCATATACGACATACACGACACGACATATGGCATAAATTTAGACGTACTTCCAAAAGTACAGTTAACTGTGCGTGAAATGGTTTTACGCTTCAACTCTTGCACTGTGCCTGACGTACCGAGCATACCTTCCGAGATTTTGGAGATAAACCCCCTTTGAAAGGTGCACAAAATTGAGTTTTGGCGCCTCGCCTGTCAGTGAATAACTAAGTGCTGTAATGTTGCATACAGATGTTGAATTCGAGGTCTTATTTAAATTCAAATTTGCGTATTTATTCAAGGTATATTAAAAAAAATATGAGAGATACTTGCTGAGTTAGTTTCGCTGATGAGTTCTAATAGTTTACTTGCTTTAAGTAGATAATATAATACTACTAAGACGTCTGGAATGATTTGGAAAACTATATTATAATTTAAAAGAGACTTTTTTTAAAGAGAGGTTTTTATATAAATTTAAAAATTAGTATTGTAGTATAGTTTATACATAAAAATGAATTACTCAAAATTTTGCTGTTGATGTCAGTTTTAATAATATGACTTTTTATTTATTATTTAATATTTTAAAGTTTTAATAATATTTCAAGTGAAATAGTTATAGCATTGACTGACTGACAAGTCATAACTGCCTAACTTCAAAGCGATGTGTTCTGACAGGGAGGCAAAGTTACGCTTAGAAACCTACCTTTAACCTGTATCTGAGAGGTAAATTTACGCAAACGGAAATCAGTCAACTAGAAACCTCTTTGATATTAATTATCACAGGATAATAGCTTTGACGTTATGGCTAGACAGGTTTGACAGTTAATGAGCTTAAAGGGTGGAGCAGACCGCATGCAGCACAGCACGGCTTTTGGCGTTGTAATGTAGGAAACATTATGGGGAATGACACACCAAATGCACGATGCTATGCTATATAAAAATGGCCGGAGTGACATCCTACGCAACGTTCAGAGACACCACACTATGCGATGTAACGCAACGCGTGCGGTCTGCTCCACTTTTAAAACACACTAATTACTTGAAATCAAACGTTTTCGTTCGTTGAGATCAGATTTAGCAATAGGTGAAAGTCATCTTTACAAGTTCAAGCATAATTCATATGAAACAGTAAACTATTTAAATGCTATGCGGCACGATTGTAGCAATTATTGTATTTGCGTAAACCGAAAATTGTATCGAATTACATTTGCAAATATCCTAAGAACGAGAATTCTTAAGGACAATTCGAAATATCCCTTAAAACTTTCCATTTCAGCTCCTTCTATCGGACACAATCATGAATAAAATATACCCAACCACTCGAGTCCACTTCATTCCAAAACTGTTCACAGAACCATTGAAAAATTCACTCAATAAAACACCCGCAATCACGGCCCTATTTTCTACGATTTCAGACTGAGAAAATCTCAATCTCCCAGTTTCCTAATGTTTTCCCAGAGAGAAATCAGGTTGATAGTGACGTGAATGCAATTTGTCGAGGTTGGAACTATTCTGGATTTGTTCTTGCCGAGAATCCTTGCATTAGTCGAGATTGTAAAGGTGTTTTCGAAGAATCGACGAGCACAGGTTATTGCTGATACGTGATTGTGTCATAACCGAGCCTAGTTTCGTTTGAGAGGTACTAGGTATCTGTTTGTATGACGTTTATTCCCTGAAGTTTTGTCTATAAATTGTTATGAAGGACAAATGTTAATGAAGACAGTGGTAGGTGAGTAATGCTTTGCAACAAGTACATGCGAAATAAACAATATTGTTATAAGTGCGCTGAAACTTGCATTAGCTTGTGACTACCTTTTTTTTTTTAACAGCTTTTATAAAGCCTTACATACAGTACCTTTATTACAAAAAATAAATGACTACCTACGAGTACAACAAATAAAATAGCAGATGCATTATCTATAGACCTATAGCTATCATATAATGTTTCAGACATGTAATTAATTTTAATTTTATTTGAAGAAAAATCTTAAGCATTTAATATATAACTCTTTAAAATAATTTGAAGTAAAGTATAAAGTATATTTATTGCCAAAAAACACAAAAACATTTGATAGTGGTCTCCAAACTTGGCGCAGCTGGTCTTTTGGTACCCGTTATTGACTTGTCTAGTAGTAGTACGCACGCGCTTATTTAATAAGATTTTAATTATTACTTATTAAATATGAGAGTATTAAGTACATCATTTTACATATATTCCTTAAAAAAAATTGTTAGTGATTTAAATTACATGATAATTTTATAAAGATAGGTATTCATTAAATAGAGATTCAGAATTATACACAAAAAAATTACATCCAACTTTCACTCGGCAGGCGCCTTCACATTTTTCAGTGAGTATTTTAAAACCAAACTACTGCAGCGATATTGATAAAACGTATATGAGAGCAAATGGAAAGCATACCTTTCAGACAAAAAATAAAATTTTCAAACCAATCCAGGCCAAATGAAATCGTTAACAAACATAAAAATTACGATACGATAAATATATTGTACGATAAAAAACATTATTTTCGAAAAAGTTTGCAAAATGCTCCATAATTACGCAGAGACGTTTCTAGAAATACACGCAGTCCATCCAAAACTGCAGTGTAGACATTAATGGCCTATAAACTAAATTGAGAGTACTGTTCATCAGGCTGAAGGCTTTAGCGTAACGAATAGGACGTGTGGGGACGAGCGTGCTTTGTTTTATGTAAGTGCAAGTAGTGTACGAAGTGTTGCATGCTCCTTTATAATTGTCAGATATGTACTTATAAGAGCGTCACAAACAATATGTTATCTACGTATATACTAGTAATAGCAAATACAATAGCAGCATGCAAGATAGATGACAAATGATGATAGATTGAGTAATTCTTAATTACATAAAAAACCAAATATAATTGAAAAAATAGTGCAACAAGTGGCGACTTATCGACAAAAGCAGTCACTTCCAAGTAATCACAGAATGATATAAGAATATAGCAATTTTGAATATTAGTAATCTTTTTAGCTGCAATAATAATAAATAATCTTAATCTTGTTTTGCACAGGTTTATAGTGAATCTACATAATTATGAAATTATAATTTTTTTGCTTTTTATTCGACTGCGAAAGGTCGAGAGATATGTTTTTCGAGTGTATGTATGTATACTTCTTTGGCACGCCCTAGATCCTAAACAGCTTGTCGTATTTTTATGTAAGTGGTACAAATAGATTTGGCTTCGTCGTGAGAGTGAAACTGGGTACATTAAAATTAAAAAAAAGGAATTAAGGATGATACACAGGTTTGACCATTTAGCAGTTGGGTTTTTCGAACTCGCTTCTAACAACTTATTACAAAAAAATTGTTTTCTGGTGTTCTGAAAATTATTAATGTGTAAAATACGTATTAAGATTGTTGTAGTTATTTTTCGGATTAGTCATTTTTCGGAATTCCTCTAGTTACTTTTTATCGGCTTTCTCAAAGAAGGAGGAGGTGCAAAATTCAAAGGGTTTTAAAAAAAGTTTGTAACCTGATTTTCCGGAGACGACTAGACCGATTTCAAAAAATATTTCATCGTTTCAAAAGTAAATTACACTTTTCCAATCTCACCATTTAAATTTCATCAAGTCTTATAAGGTGGGTTTGATTTTAAAATTGAAAATGAAAGTCGTTAATCACGTTTTTTTTGTTGCTTCCAAAAGGAAAAGTTTAGAAGATATTCAACATATAAGGCAAATTCTAACATCCTTCAGCGCATATTTTGACTGAAAATAACTGCAGTGGTATCCGAATGTCCGTCTGGCATTTTTAAAGGCCATTAACAATGAATTTACGGCACAAAGGGTGAGTCTGCCAAAATAAATGTAAAATAAAGCCAAATATTCACATGTCTAATTGAAATGGCCATGTGCTAACATTGCTGAGCCCATAATTCACTATTATTCTTAGTACTTGGCTGTAATAAAATTTGCTGTTCACTTCTAGTTGGCGCTATGAATTTTACTACAAATAAATATTATGAAGCTGTAAATTTGGCAAGAGGATTAAAGAAATTATAAGGAGACACGGTCAAGGAAACTTTAACAAGCATCTTATCAGGAATGGAGAACACAAAAGGGTTAAAATGTAACACTAAAATATACCCAACATTGAAGTATAGACTATGTACATTATACGAGTTTTTGTTTCACGTAAATACATGCAGTATTAACGAAGTTATCACTACGAGAAGTTTAGACCATTTTTTTAAACTGCCTAGCTTTCCGCCAACTTGTGATGACGTCGTAGGTCGAGTAACACGCCCGCGCGCCACTCGCCAGTACTGAATCTCATACCTACAAATAAAGACACTCTCGCGCTCTTTGTTTGGATTCTGTTGCTTAAATAATTCGTAAGATTGTTTTTTATTTTTTAATACCGCTCATGGAAGGATTCCAGAAAGGCCATTCAAACAATCTACTAAGAGTGGATAGCTTGATGATAGCTCAATAATTCTTCGACATAATATTTAATTTTAGACTAGTGTGCTCGCATCCGTTAAAAATAATAGTCTCGTTTTCTCTATTTTTTGCAGTAAATACGTTTCTAGCAGCTTTAAGTGTATAATTTTTGGTTGATAATATTAATAAATTCTACATTTAAAAGTACAATATACATAATTATATCGCTTTCATGTTTTTCCCCATGAAAAAGCAACTTGTTAACAGAGAGAAACATCCCCCTTGTTGAGACAATGGTGTTCCCTCTTCGATCCATCAACGTTCTACCTAATAATAGTGATCATTTGCCAACAATGCACCTGTAGCCCGGCAGCTCTTTTTACGTAAAAAATACCTCCAATTACTGTAGTACTATTTGAACTACACTTTGTAACTTGCATGATGAAATTAAAATCAAGGTGAAAATTAACTCCCTTAAAAAAATTAACAACTGACGTCAACCATCATACAAAAATAATACATATCTGTAAATAAATAATACAGTTCTGTGTTTTAAGTATTTAAATATTTTGATGAAAGTGTTTAAATATTGAACTAATTTTGATATATTTGTAATAAATAAGATTTTTACCAAATCGATCCAGTTTTTTATCACAAATCCAGAAACATACATTTATTTTCAAAGATTCAGTATACTTGAGAACCTCTTCCATTTTTGAAGTCAGTAAAATATTTTAAAGTGTGCAATACTCGTTTTGTAGATACTGAAAACAATATTAATATTCATCACCCACCACCAAGAGCTAATAAAAACAATCGAACGAAACAAACAAAGATTTACGAGGGGATGCACTTTGAGAAATGGACACCGCATCCCCCGCAGACAGACAATAACTGTTCAGGGGGAGGATGGAACTACGCAGATTGATATAAAGTTACTATATCACAACCACGCATCAATGACTAACTATAGTCTTTTAATGCGTATTCGTGAAAAACTTGTTTTAAATAATAATAACTAGGCTTGCATTTGACCGCATCTAGATGACCTGATAGATAGACCTGATCTAGTGACGATGCGGTCTATAATATAGCAGCTTTGTCTATAATAAACTGTTTTCTTTACCATTTCGAAAGACTCAAATCATAGCCATCGTATACATGTGAAAAAAAAATCATATTACTTTACATGGTTGAGAGCTACGCTTCAAATATAAAATTGTTAATATTTTATGTCAAAAAGAAATACCTACCATACTGTAATCCATTACTTTAGTACGGCGTACTAACTTCACGAGTACGTTTCAGACAATTTAGACTGGGTAAAAAGATTATTCATAAGTCAAGATGACAAAAAAGTCTTTTATACGAGCTGTATATATAAGATAAGATAAGATAAGACAACTCTTTATTAAAAACCAGCTTATACACTATATAAAAAAAATAAAAAACAATACAAAAATTGCTAGATTTCTAATGGCGGCCTTATCGCTTAAAGCGATCTCTTCCAGGCAACCATGCATATACCGACTATTTTACTAATTTTGATTGATAATTATAAAAGATAATAGAGCGGATAGACAGACGGACGAACAGAGATAACCTATAAAGTTTTCCAAGTATTATATATATATCCTAGAAATCGGAAAAATGTTGTTGAACTGTGAAGCAAAGACTAACTTGTAAGTTTAAAGGGATTTAAAAAACAGAAAAAATAAAACTTTTATACCTTGTAAGTAATGTGTTAGCTATGTGAAAAAATAGGCTACTGGAATCACACGACATTAAAAGGTAGAAAAGAGCTATATCTTATTGTATGGACAAGTTCGCGCTCTATAGCTGTCTTAAGCCTCGCTTGAATAAGGCAGCATTGTACCATGCTGCCTTATTCAACAACTCTAGGACAACCACAGAGGCCTCTCTTACTAGAGAGACAAGCAAGAGAGAACATTAATCAAGTAAATCTTGTTCCCTACGAGTAACGGACCCTTGTCTTGTTCTCTCACATTAAGAAAAACCGCAGAACTACTTCCTAATAGGGACGAGGAGGGGACGAATCACCACAGCGTCTCTAGAGACGATTAGGAGAGACTTAACCTCGGTTAATGGTATTTTTTACACTCGCATTTTCTTTGCTGAGGTTTGGTATTAGAGCTGATTTAAAAGTTGATATAACATTTTCATAAAAGATAAGCTTGCATTTAACCGCGACTCGTCTGCTGTGAAGCGATGCGGCCAGAGATAGATCACGCTTGCCTAGAAGAAAAAGATTCACTCACGACTTGTATGGCATTTACCTCTAACTTTTATAGCAAGATTTTCCATAGACTCCAACACTTTAAGCTGGTATTTAGCTGATACATCCCAAAGGTGCGAACAGAACTCCATGCACGACCGAACCCGTGCATACTACGTGAGCAATTAAAACTTGACGAGTCTAATTGTAAGTTTTTTATACTTGAAGTATTGTTCAATGTTCATTATTCATTTTGTTAAAAAAGAGAGAAGAGCTGATTCTTTTTATCAAATGTCGAGTTAGCCGTAACTGAAAGCATTTTTAAACGTGTAATAATAAGTCACTAAAATACAAACGACAGCTCTCTCCCCATAGCATCTCACAGCTGTCTCTCCTATGAAGAGGTCCTATGTGTAGGTCATAGGTATAGGTCCACTTCGCTTGCCAAAACAATTTTGAATTTCCAACAATGTCTTTCCTGCGGTACTCAACTTCAAATAAGGATTATAAAACCGTTAAAGAGGTTGAACAATGAACCGTGGAACAATATAGGCACTCGTAATTTATTACTTTGACCCTCGAAATAATTCACCGAACGAGCGAAGCGTATCTGCTTTTAGTCTAAAAATTTTTTTTTCGTCGTTTGGTTTGTATGTACCTATGGATGTTTGTCCGCAAGAAATTTCGTACTCGCGTACAGGTAGGGTCCTAACAACCCTGACGAAACTAGATATATTGTTTCTACTCGTATGTATTTTTTAAGATTCCAGAATATAAAAAAACCCGTTGGATGGTTGTCTTTTTTTTTACCAAGTCCTAAAAATATCGTGTTCGGTAGGTCGACAGTTCACGAAATTACTATAAAATGTATTCTTGCCCATATAGAAAATCCTCTCTAGATAAATTAAGGAAACGCATAACTAAAGAACACCGGGCTGCTCAAACACTTCCCAGTAAAGTCAAGTAAGACATAGTGATAGCACTACCAACATATGCAATACCAATACCCTAGACACTAGGTGTCTAGGGTATTGGTAGTGGTTTATACCAAATACCCTAGACACCTAGTACGTACATAAACGTGCCAAATTATGCAAGAGCACTAAACGAAGAATCCGTAGCGATTCCTCCCCACCCACAAGTATTGCTACAAGTATTTCTTAATCGTGCGGAGGGGAGACAAATCACCGACGCTGCAACGTTGCGGTACAAACCTCAGGAGACTGTACCTTACTGCAGTGGATTGGCGTAAAATATAAACTTACAGCGACTTTGGATTAGAAACGGTCAATTAGCCACTTGTACGTCATGAATTAGACCTTATAGTGTGCAAAGTAAGTAAAGCAGTCGCGCTCGTAATTTACAAGAATGGCTTCATTTTGCAGTTAATCTGTATCAGCTGCTATAGTAAAGGTAGAAATAAAAAAATTGTGTAGTCTGGAAAATAATCAAAAGACTGCACTTTTTATTCCTTCAAATGTGATTAATTATGGGGCGGCAGTTTATCCAGCTTACTACTTAATACTAAAGATGGAACAAAAAAGCTTTTTTGTGTCAGGAATAAAAATAAATCGAAGGGATTACTATGATGTCCTATCTGAAATACTGCATCCAAATAGATACAGATTTTGGAAGAGAAGTGAAACTCTTATCACTATCATTTTCGAAAACTCGGTCACTGTTGGTCTTGCACTCGATCTTGCCGTTTCTGAATTTCTTAACAAGAAACAATTATGAGGTCACCGCCATCACTTATCACTCAGGCTTCGGTCACAGGGGGACAACTGCAAATTGTGGTAAAATAGGTTGTGGCTCCCTCGGTACCAGACTTTGACTGATGCATACTATAGACGATTGCGCACCTAATAAACTAATGCATTTGTCGTTTGCAGACGTTTTTACTGAGCTGAGGGTTACGGAATTGCAGTGATGTTTATTTTAGTAAGTTTGTATTTAGGGTTCCGTAGCGAGATATGGATAAGGACTTCTAATAGAGATACATAGAAACAGCAGTTTAAAAACTATTATGAAAGTAAGTCTTATAATGATAAGAGGCAACAAGCCACACTCCAGATGTTTGAAATGAAAGCGTTATTAGCGTAGCAGTTGGGTAGAACTAAAATTTTACAATCACTAATTAAGTAGAAGAAACGAAAGGAGTAACAGTCGCGAGACTAATAAATATTAAAAAAAATAGTCCCTTCTCGAACTATATGCAGATGAAACAAATCAAAAATTATATCGAAATTCGATTCGATCATATTTCGATGCCTACTATATGCTCAATTATTCATATCAGAAATAACTCAATTTAGACATTACACCTGATTCTCACTAATTTATAACAAACAGTTATCATGGGGGTGTATTATCAAAACACACCGCAACTGTTATTTTATCAGTGTCAATAAATCCAAGTCGGTAGCAAATCGCGTCAGTAATCAATCTAAACTGTGTTACGTAGTTACGCGCCCTACCGCTGGCTCGCTGCCGAAAAGGTATTGAGCTAGTGTAAGCGATTATATTTTTTGAATTTCGTTTATTTTGGAATATATGGTATCGTATCATGAAATCGTTTCTTAAAAAACGATCAAATTAGAAGTTATTTGTCTGGTATAACCTCAGAAAGAGTTATTGATATGAGAGTGAACTTGGTGCGCTAGAGTGGAGAGATAGCAAAAGCCGCATAAACAAAACAAAACCTCAAGTTGAGAAACTCGTAGGAGAAAAATAATCGAAGAAGATAACTTTAAAATAGACGATCTGGGTGTGTATTATGCCAAGTATCTTTCTTGCGTGGTCACTAAATCCGCGGTGAGTAAATACACACCAATAATATCATGATATACATATATATATTTCAGCGGGATTCAGCAATCGAATAAGCGATATACGTTTGATAATAACACTTAGATAACCCACGCGATGGAATTTCGCCACCCGTTTGTCATTGTGATGTGACTTCATAACTCTCTAATCGCTTTCTCTGTGACCGAATTCTAAACACCCTAAGCTAAAGACACGCGGCGTTTACACAGTTATTTCTCTTCGTTAGACAACGATTTGTCATGAATACTTTAGTGGTATTGTTTTTAGATTGAGTGCAGCACACTCAGGAGGTGAGGGGCTGCAACCGCAAGTCATTAGGGGCTGTTAGATGGCTGTTATTAATAATTGTCTGTAAATTTATACCATTTGGAAAGTGATAAAATAATAACTTTTTAAAGTTATTTGCTACGGAACAGGTGCAATATAGGGAAAATCGGGTTGCTCCTATGTTAAAATAGGGAATCACGATGATGAGTAAAGGTACTACTTTTAGTTTAAAGCCATAACATGTTTATTCACGGTAATGGAATACTATTAATTATCCCAGACACAAAAATATTGCTTATAAAATTATATAATTTGAACCATTTTATGTAACTGCTGCTCAAAACCTCAGTATGTTGCATAAGCCTATGCAATTATTGTGCTTTAATTTTCATACCAATGGGAATTAGTTATCTCCAGTTTCAAGTTACTGTCAGGCTTGAAGCGCTCCAGTACTCGGTCAACCTCCAGCCGTGTCGTAACTTCTCTCCTTGATCACCTACTCGTATAAACACATAATGTAGTGGTAACCGGTAACCACTCGACAGGCGTGCACCGATTCTAATGCACTCAACTTTTATAGCCTGTTTATTTCCTGAGGTTTTCCGAGACCCGACGATAGAGTCGAAATAGATCGTCGCTTCACATTTCATACGAATATATTTTGATAAACAAATGTAAGAGCACTGTTGTTGGCGGCGTCCTTGGTATGAGTCACCGGCAAATTGTATAATCAATCAGGTATTGTATATAAATTCCCGAATTCTACAAAATAACTGCATAGACATGCATAACTTGGCATAACTAAACTCTGATTATCAATCCTGTTCATAAAAACAAACTTTCAAAATTATATTTGTAAAGTCTATGTCAAAACCTGGATGAAGGCTCTCTTTTATGGCAATTATTACCAAAAACACTTACATAGCCAATTAGTAATCTAATCGAACACTAGCAGTGTTGACTTACTTAATAATTATAATACAGAAGAATAAAAGAAATACACTTTTATTGTACTTCTTTCGCGTCTTTAACTAAGTACTTGGTGCCAGGTCTCATACCTTTACTTTTAGATAAATATCTTTCTTTCTCAATTATTGTGATTTTAAGACTTTGATATCTGTTTTTTATTATGTCCGATCTACCTTCGCATAAAATCTGGTCTACGGCTCAAGTAATAGCGAATAAGGATGATTTACTTAAGGCTCTCTGTTTATTTATGTAGGTAAGTGAGTTGGCCGTTTCCGGAAGTCATTACGTGCAAACGTTTAGTTTCGGAAGCGTTATTAGCAACCGTTATTTATTTTTTGTGTACAACCGTGCATAAAGTATGAGTTCGAGAGAAATTCACTATCATCAACCATCCAATGCTTGGAGTTTGATATTTGAGTAAAAACATCAAAGTATCTATTTATATAATAGATTTTTTCTTTAGCACAATTACTCTATTGACTGCATATGTCTATTCACTAAAATATGTTTATTTCCATATCTTGTCATATTACTACATGTCGTCCTTTAGTTTACGCTTTGAACCACCAATCTGCTACTAAATTCTTACATTACCTGGTAAATCTGCATTATCAAAAAAACGGTCCCTATTTCGTAACTCCGTACCTCACCCTACTCGATATCGGCTGCACTTAGTTGCATCTTTATCTATAAATAATTCACGGTCAGAGATGGATTGCGCTAATAGGCCCCATCACTCACAGTGTTGTACGTAAATCGTCTGGAACTTTCCATTCCGAATACGTATTTTTAGTGGATAATCCCGTGACTTTTGGAGGCTTTTATTATGTTTGAGTATTTGTGTCTATTGCGTGTAATTTCGACTTAAAATGTACTAAGTAAGTACTATAAATAACTAAGTAGTCATTTAAAAAATTAAATGTTTTGCTACAACAAAAAAAATAGCAGGTGGATTATCTATAGATCACTATAGGTCTACAGATAATTCAAATGCTGCAACCCACCACCAGAAAGAGCAGCATGCCCAGCTTGCTAGCGGCATGACCATGCTGACCTTAACGGTGGTTGAGCTGAGATATCAATAATTTCAAGCATACAAAAGCTACTGAAATCGCTTTTTTTGGTGTTTACTACATCTCTACCTAAACTATATAACCCCCAATAATAGTAATTATGTCAAGAAAATTTAATTAAATTTAATGCTTTAAGATTTTGCAATTAAATTCCATAAACGAATACGTTAAAATGAAATTTTACATCCAGTAATCCGTTCTTTATTGAATTCCACCTCAAGCAAGTAATGCACATTTTTGCAGTGTCCGCCCCATAAGATGCTTACCCATGTACGCTACTGCAGCAGCAAGATATATCTAGCTATATGCTCCTAGTTCACGTCGCAAATAACAAGGTCACATAACCGCAGAACATGAAACAAAGAAGTTAATTGGCTTTGTTTAATAATTTCCACATCACCACACACATTACAAATGCGAAAGTGCGGTCGTTGGTTTGTTTGTCCCTTGACTTGGTTTTTTTTTGAACAAAGATAGTTCGAGATACGGTTATCGCCATACGCTACTTTTTTGCCCGACGAAACTAACGTCAGCGAAGCCGCTGGTAAAAGCTGATTAAACCAAGGTGTAACATTATAATCATCGTCCTTTATATTAGATGCATCGTAATGATATTAAAAAAACACAATCTGCCTGAATTTTTAAAGGTATTTGGAAAATGAGAGAGCGGACTAGGTTTGTCTAGGGCAAATTATATTGGTACCAGTAGAGATTAATGATTTTCTATTTAGAAAAGTAACGGGTGTGTGTTTCACTTTGATTAGCAATACGGTACGATGAGTGCAAGACGTGATTCCGTTGCGTATTTCTTCACTTGTTACAATTTCTCAATTAAATTCTTAACTATACTGTAGAGAGGCTTGGACACAAATAGGTAGTAGACTATCTCGTCGTCTCGCCGCGTGGACCACGCGCATGAGTAAGAAGTATTTTTCTTTAAAGTGGTAGGTACTCGTGGGAGGGTGTTATGGAGGGGTTTTGTAGTGCGTCGCGCATACCGCAGACGTTTGTTATGAGAGATTAAAATATGGTGAGTGTATTTATAGTATGAAGTTTTATGATAATGCAGCCTTTTTACGGAGTGAAAAAGCGGTGAATTTTGTTATGAATATGGCTTTAAATTTTTATGAGACTGTGAACTACGACAAAAGTACTGGGAAATGTCTGGAGAACGTATCACAGTCGTTAATGTAATAGAAAACCAATTGGCTAACCCATAGGTTTTATCCGAGTTTAATGCACTGTTTCTACAGTAACATCTGATAATATCTGCGATTCTGGGCTGAAACCAAAACTTCTTATAACTGAAGGACTAGATCCGCAAGTATACCATCGTTCAAACAACCATTGTAGAAGCCAGAGTTCCATGTTTTATTTTCGGGAGAAACTGATCTTATACCGATGATTATAAATATGTTTACATATTTTTTATGTTTACAATTAGTATGTATATCAGTCATCAGGTTACCATTGCACAGGCTTTGCCTAGTTTGGGACCTGAAGACCTTGTGTGGATATTGTCTCATAATTATATATATTTATTATTTGTTTTGGTATTATATGAGATTCTCGGACACAAACGAAATTTAAGTAAGAGGGATTGTTTAGTACACTGTTGTAGCGATGGTTTTATTAAAATCGCAAAGAAAAACTTTTTGAAATAAATTAATGTTCGCAGAAAATTGATCTTGTTTTCCAAATTGGAGTTTCATAGAATATTAATCTCCCATAATTGACAAGGCACGGAAACAGATTATATTAAAATACGATCATTCTAATTTTAGTTTACAAATTATTCCACGAAGACATTATAGATTTAATTTAATTGTTTTTGTTTAGAAAGTTTGTTTAAAATCATTATCTGCATAGTTATTTTTTTTTTTGATAAATATGCATATTACTTGATTTACTAACACGATCACAACGATGTTTATGTATGTACTATGTAAAAAAGTTACATGATCAGGTAAAACGGCTTTTAATTTGAATACTAATGTAAAAATCTATTATAAGACGGAAAATGTGCTTGGACCCACTGTTGAAAATAAAAATAGTATGGTTACATCAATATATATTATTCGTATATTTCTTAATATAATGATTTTGTTTGACGGCAGTTTAACATACGGGCTGAGAATGATGATTATTAATGGTGAATCTGTCATTATGACATAACACGAATTGAAATATATGGACTCGATGAATGCAAGTGATAGGATAGAGTAATCAAACAGAGGGGAGGCTTATCTCTATCATACAGCGTTAATCCATGTGTACCGGGACGTCCACCGTTAATTAATAACACCCAGGAATTTAGACGTACACACATCACTGACTAGAAAACTACAGATTACCAACACAGGACTTTTCCTGGAACGAGCGTCGCCGCAGCTGCCGCCCCGCTGCCGCTCCACTGCCCGCTGCCGCTCCGCTGCCCGCTAAATTCGAGGCTGAGGCCTACAAAGCAATTGCTGGTTGTTTAAACGCCTACATTTCAAGCAGCGGCGTCTATATCCCCAGTTAAGGTCTGTACACTTAAACTGACAGACGAAAGGCAAAATTGCCAATAACGCGCCCTAAACTTATTTAATAGCAGTAATTAGAATTATTATTTAATGTCAATACGTTTGAAGAAAAACTCTGAAAAAACAACCGGGGGCAATGCCATTGGTTACGCTGCGCGGGCGCTCCGCTCTTAATACGCCCAAGCAAATATTATTCATTCACACATTTGTATAGTTATATCATACCGCCATTTCAGAAACACTTCTCAGCCCCGCTTCCCTCTTAATTTCACCGTTCTTGGTTCTCTGGCCTTAAATACTCGATCATAGCCTTCATTATGCGCGGTCACACACGATCGATTACACACAAGAGAGGAAGCTCGTGCCGGTATGTAAGAAATGGTATTTTGAATTTAGGGACGGTTTTATTGTCCATTAAAATTTAAATAGTCCGGACACGTATAGAATATTAATTCGTTCTTTGTCTTTTGAAAACGGTTTTTGTGTAATAAAAACTTGTTTAGCTCATTAGTGCATAGTACAACGGGTAAAATAATTAGGAAATAGTGAGATAGACCACTATTTCAATTGAAATATTTTGACAACCATATCTCTGATATTTTCGTACTTTGTGGGGTCCGAAAAACATATTTCTTATTTCCTCCTGAATGAAATCATATGATTCTTTTCTCATTTACACATTCATCATACGTGCCAATGTACTCTTCATACAACACATAGAAGCTTTTATCCTTTTCGTATTTCAAAAGTATAATTTTAGAAATATAATTGCTATAATTAAATATGATACACCTTATCATAATGTCTATATTTGTGTTTATTTATGTCGCATCTCCTAAACGTTTAAAATTAAGTATAGTACCGATCCTGAAATTACTACTTTTCCTTGATATGAATGAATCTTACATAGTCATTTCAAGTTCATGGAAAACCTTAATTACATATTATAAAAAAAATAATCAACATTGATATCATAGCATAAAAAATATTCGATCATAATTTAAATCCAAAATGTCACAAATACGAGTGAGTCATTACTAAATCCACCCGCCCGAATCTAATTATTGTAAAAAGGTTAAATCGCTATTTGACATCAATGGAGAGTTAACAATTCCCAAATGTTTTCTACCTCAAATAAAACGATACTGAATACATTTAAACGATACCAAATACATTTGAACTATATTAAATACACTCCCAAAGCGAACTAAGCACCCGTTACACTGGGCTCACGTCCGCACGTAATAATTGCAGTTATCAATACACAGTAACGATTGTAGAGGCACTTTTACACAGATGGTTAGAACGCAAGGAAATCGCAGGTCCTTTGGTAGACATTGTTATTGTCACAGAGAAACCAAATGGACAGTTAACCAATTTCCTCGAATATGTATAACACTAATATTATAAATGCGAAAGTTTGTGTGTATGTATGTTGGTTCATCCATAACGCTCAAATGGCTTACTTAACTTAAAATAACTAAAATCCTGGATTAACACAAAGGCTATTTTTTATCCCGGAAAATTGAACGGTTCCCAAAGGGTAATCAAATATCTACAGCGGGTAAAACCGCGGGCTCATCTAGTTTAAAATAATTAAAATAAAAAAAGTTCCTAGAACATACTCGTAAGTTAGCGCAGCACAAGCCGTAATATTGAAGCTTACTAACCTTGTTTTAGGATAAAATTAGTCTTGTCTTAGTGCCTCGATTTTATCTTAATTACGTTTTGGTCGACATTTTAATATCAGTACAATTAAACTTTCATGCAGTTTAAGAATGTTCTAGATACGACGACATTCCGGGAACATAGATAAGAGAGATTGTCCACTAGCAATGTATCTGCACTGTGTCTTATAAACCGCGATCAAGCCGGGCCCGCCTTGCGTGATAGTTTACGCCGCGAACGCTCTGTGGAATTCAATTTTGTAAGCTAAACGCCGAAGGGCGAATCTGCATAGATAGGGTGTGAAGGCGCCTTTATAGTGCTTTTTATTGAAAGGTTTATAGACTGCATTTGGTTGGGAGAAAATTAAACGAAAATTTGTGTTAGGATTTCTTGTGATTTTCGATTTCTAGCAGCGACAGAGATGAACGAATACGTGTGAGAAAGAGAAAATAGGACATAGTTCGTAAATGTTCAAAATAATGGTCGCATCCAGGAGCTGACCGGGCTGAAATGTCTCTTAATTATGCCTGTATTATATTTTAAAGTTAGAGTTTTGTTTCTGGCCATTATGGTCTCAAGGGGCGAGCTAAAACCATATTGCACCCCGCTGGCTAACTGCGACGTGAATATATCATTTATATTAGGACGCTTTTTAACCTTCCGTGGCATTGGTTGTTTAATGTTAAGCCGGTTTCCAGTAAAAAGTTGTCTTACCTTACTTACTACTTTTGTCGACAACGGATCAACATATTGTACGCAACAGATGTTTTTTTTCTCGAATTTAGGATTGGTCCCTTAGTAAAAGTTGTTCCTTAGGATGAGTATAGTGACTCCCTTTCGGCTGAGTACACTCCTAACCGATAACCCTGTATAGCTATAGCCTAGCTATCGACGCAGCCTGTCGATTTATTAATCGCAATATTCCGCAAATAACCCGCAGGTTGTTGCGTTAGTTTACTGCCAAAATCTAGCGCAGTTCATGTGGAAATTACTCCGCAGGAGCGTGAGCCCAGATATGAGCTCTCTCAAATTAATAATATAGCTAAGTCCGGAGCGCGTGGTGCTGTTAAGGATCATTTTACAGTAATTATTTTTTGTTTACTTCGTGGCTTTGCCCGGTCGGATATTCAGCCAGATCACTAATAGTCACCTGGCTAATACATGCGTTTTTGAAAGATGTTGTTACGGTTTATATCAGAAACCAGAATTGACCATAGTGCGTGAAATTGTAAAAACTACCTAATGTAGCTGCAACTGTTATTATACTGGCAAATGGTTTTCTTCTTAGTATTTGGACTGCTGTCCGAGAAAAGATGAACTGCGGAAAAATCAAGTCGTCATTAAAGGTTATTGCTACTCTTTCTGCCACAACTAAAAACTATTTAGTCGCGCTTTGGGATTGCGGAAAATACAGTTATATAAACTTAATTCCAAATACACATTTGTATGAATTTTAGCAGATGTTTTTATTTTCTATCAGCCGTGCAATGTCAAAATTAGTCATGATACAAGTTCGTGATAAAAGTAACTGAGATTCCGTTGTTTCGTTTATTAGAATAGTCTGTTGTAATATGTTGTGTTATGTATCTTTAAAATATTCAATCCTAGCTCCTGCAGTATCAGTTATTAAAGCAACGTTTAATACTCATCATCATTCTTCTCTACTTAGAATAGCATGGTTTAAATAGCTGGATCTGCTTGCTGCATAGGCAATAAGCGGAGGTTTACTGCTAAGCTTATCTACAGCGGTTTATGTGAAATTACTATGTTGCATTTATCTTTCAAACCGACACACGTGCGGAACAAAATGTATATTACTGAGCTGTCGAACGTAAAGTTTTTAGAAAAAAACGTTTATGTATGCTTATTAAAAACACTAAATCGTTTCTTCGATATGAGACAAGTAGTTAAGTGACATTAAAAAACCCGACTGCAAGAACTTAAGACCCACGTATCTTAACAAGTGAATTAGCGGGATGCAGCTACTATAGCCTATGACCATCTGCAGGCGAAGACGAATCTATTGTCACCACTCACATAAAAATACAACAAGCCGTTAAAGCTGTAGCGCGTTCCAAAAAAATATACATACATACACTCGAAAAACATATTAACCCTTCTTCTTACGCAGTCGGGCAACAAAAGATGTTCTATGTTTAATTTAAAACTTTAGGGTAAGTAAGTGGATTTATTTGTTTCGGTTCGTTTCAGAAAGCCTCAATAGTTGTATATGTATGGGGTAGGTAAGTATCGTTTGAATCATAATCACGAGTATCACATTACCTCATCTACAAAAATCACACTTTAATATTATAAAGGCGAAAGTTTGTATGTGCGTGTGTGTGTTTGTTTGTTTATTCCTCCTTCACGCTCATACGACTGGACGAATTTGGTTGAAATTTGGCACGAACATATCTTATACCCTGAACACATAGGCTACTTTTTATCCCGGAAAATGACAATGTGCCTATGGGATGATCGAATATCTGCCGCGGATAACACCGCGAGGCGCAGGTAGTATATAAATAAATGACAGCTATGTAACCTCAATCAATAGCCGAAAAGCATCGATTTTGGCAGAGAAGTCGTGTTTTTATTAATTTTAAATATACGAGTAGACATATGATTCGTTATTGTCAGAGAACACGTGATATTTCTACTTACTTACGTCAATCCAGATACACTAATTTCACATCAGCTACCTATCATAATTTCGACATAATATTTCTGCTAGACTCACAAATGTATTACCGAAACGTAACCCATTTATTCATGGAATAGTCACCAACGTTTACAGAATATGTTAGTGGATCATAAACCCAGTCCCAGTAGTAGCAGTAGGTATCTCTAAATTTATATACTTACACGAAACTGTTGTAGGGAAGACAAAGGAAATAATCTGGAACACTATCAACGCTTGCCGTAAACCCAGTATGGTTACGAATAGGTATGCGACGATAATTTAGTATTAGGTTCTGTTTGATTTTCGGTATTCGGCTGAATGGTTCGCAGTTTGATTAATTAGTGTAATATATAAAATCGGCCATTAGTGTATCATTAATTAAAATTTCTATCTGTCGTCGTTATTAATATCGAGCAAAAAATATGCAAATATATATACTGTTAATATTAGAACAAGATAATGCTTAAATAAATAAAAAATAATCTTTTTTTGTTTAATTTTTAGTACATTGATCAAAGATTGAATAGCTTAGCAAAAATTAATACATAGTGCAACTTATATCTTGTAATTTTTGGCAAATTTTGTTCCTTATTTTTGCTAAATTCATGAAACACTATTATAAGCATGGTGCGCCGAATATTCACCTTTTTTCGTCCGCTATCTTATATCATTCGTGACATCTCTACAACCACGCTAGTAACTAATGTATCCTCACCCGTCTCGTAGGCGTTGTTTAGAACTAGTGACGTTAACTAGCGTTTGAGCCGCGTCGTCACTGCTTTATGAAATTAATCCTTCGACTTCAATTTAACGTCTATACGGCTTCAATAGGAACACCTAAATTCACGAACGACGGAGAGTATTAAGAAACACAGACTGCAGCGAATAGACAACGCATGTATTTAAAGGTAAAAAAAGGCTGTTAGGAATGTATCTCTTTTTAACGAAAATACCGTTTTTTGTATCTGTTTTTGAATACGGTTCGATATGGACGGACACTAAAGAAATAAAAGTGCGACGTTCTTGTATGTAATAAGTAATAAGAATGAGAAAGGAGATAGATATTCTTGTGTAGCACAAGTCAATGCGACGTCTTCTAGAGAAAACATTTTTTAAAGTATTCATAGAAATGTTTGATATCACTTAGTCTTAGACGTCAACCACGAAGGCGTGTGAATTTCAATTATTTGTAATTTATTGTTAAAGGTCTAAGCTATATCCGTACCAAATTTCATACAAATCGTGTTAGCAATTTTTGAAAGAGTGAAAACGTACATCCATACATTCTTACGAACTTTCGCGTCAATAATATTACTACGAGTAGGATATCTGTCCAGAGCTTACAGAGTTTTCGTAGGGTCTAATACGGACGTTCTGGTTTTGCTTATTCTACGCTCTAAGTCTGTACATTTCACGTTTAACAGCTTGAAACAAGAGGCACAAAGCAGACTGTAACTCCTTTGATTCAATATCGCAAATTAAGATCCTAGCATATGGCAGACTTCATTTCAAGCAACATGTGACTCTAAAGCTTACATTATAAGGTTCATTATAAATTTGCTTTGAGAGTTAAACCGATTGCTACGTCGCGTCGGTTGTCGGAAAGATTAACATGTTTTCCGACGGTAATTAATGCTCTGTGAAAAGTTCACTGATCGATTCTAGCCTTGGGGAACAATTATTATGCCATAAGACATGGAAATCTGTTACTCTCTTTTCTCTAACCTAAAATCTCAAAGCTAAAATCTCAAAGCTTTTGAGGTGATAAAAAAGACTTTTATAATTGTAAGAATCAATATTTTCATTTTGTATATTGTAGGGGATTCTTAGTAATTCAAAAGTTTTTCGGGAACCAAATATAATTTATTTGTGCCTAGTTCTATTAAGAGATTATTAGAAGGTTATTTTTTTTTAATTATTAAATTGTCATTTCATTCAGTCTTTTAACTAATTAGCTACTAAATATTTTTTTGCTTTGTCGTCAGTACGCGCAGATGAAATGTATGTCCAATGTATCTAAGTACTATACAAGTTTTTATTAGCTTATACGTTGTAAATTGGGAAAAAGAACGTGTTCTTTTGTAATGTTAAATAAATTTTCATTTTCAAGTAAAGCTAAAAACAGTAAAAACCTCCAACACAAATAATTACAAAAAATGGGGATTTTCAATTTATCATAGTATAGTATTATACTAGTCACAAGCCCTTTCATTTGATATCCATTCATACATATTGAGAGAGTTGTGCAAAATATGCAATCCAATTTATCAGCGGCGGCTATCATTAAAAAAAATGTTGTAAGAGAATATCGTAAGAGTAATAACTTTAATAAATAATTGTAAGAATAATAACTTGTAAGAGAATATTTTTAATTCATCCAAGTTCATCCGCACGCGAGCTACGATGTAACAGACTGACATGCACTTACACCTAAGGTTTCTTTTGCTGTCGTTTTTACATTTGTCAGGTTTTAAAAAAAAGAACAAATATAATATGTACATATATTTAATTATTTGCATATTGCAAATCATTGTGAATTTTAGTTAAATCTATTAAACTTTAACAAATAACTACGTAATACTTTTGTAACTTTAGTTCATGTTTACTGACAAAATTTATCATAAAAATATGTATATAACTTGAAGTATTTTTGGTCTAGATATTTAAACTCGTAGTATCTTAATTTTAGTGCAATTACAAAGCAAATAAAACTGAGCTCTTGTAGAAGACACGTCTGAACTCTTTGTGGCGGCTCCATACCATACCTGCGGCGTTTTCCACGTTTCGAATTACTAGCGGCGAAGGAGGATAAATTCGAATAAAATTCGAATATTCGTTTCGCTGTATTCTTTGTAAAGGAAAGGACTCTAGTTTCAGACTGGGAACAGCTCTTTGTAATACGAGCACCTCATTTTATAAAACACGGGACGGAAATAATATGTTATGTCTGTTGCTCTTTTTGCTTGTAAGAGAAAATTAAATTGTTAAAACTGTGTTTCTGTGCGTGAAAGAGTAGTTGTGTAAAGTAAAGGTCTAATCCACTTGTACGAAGGTAATCAAAGTTTCTTTATTTCCTCGAACGTGGATAAGCCTTATTTTATGTTCACTGTCCTTACTAGGGGCGCTAAGTGATATCACTGCCAGATTCTAAAAGAAAAAAATCTCAGTTGGGGTACAATAATCTATGCTCTAATAAATGTTTTGCCATTTTTTACACATGTTTTATTTTATACCTTTACTGCGCAGGTTAAAGATCACCTCTATATCCCACATTTCTCAGTCCACTGCCATTTTAATGAAGTGAAAAACTTCTTAGCCCGGCACTCGATCGTAAAAGTAGAAACGCCTTGAACGTCACGGTAGATTATGAAAAGTGCTCATGCAAGAATTGCTGGAGATAGCTTACAAACATGTTTTAAGCTGTCAAAGACCTTGAAACATACTCGTATCTATATAACCATACCAATCTAAATACGTTTTATTAGCAACTACTTTCACGTCTGAAGTATCAAAATGTAAACGGAGTCCAACGAACTGAATATGCCAATAAATTCAAGCAAGCACATTGGCATTAACGAGACACTACTATAATTTCTCCCAAGAAAATTGCGCGTGGTACAAACAACAAGAGAAAAACACAGATAACAATAAACGTAAATCCTTATCCTAATAATAATTACTCATGAGTGCAACTACTAACTCGTAGATCACCCGAACTAAGACCTCGTGAAATCTTGACAGCCTATATTGTATTATATTATACTAAACTATATTAGAACTTTAAAATGATATTGCCCTAAACTATTTACTTCTGTGTATACTTTCATAACAAAATAGCAATCTTTAAAACATATTCCTGTCCACTTCAAATACTATCGGCACAACGTACTCGACTTTAAAGTTCATGACTATTATGGCCATATTATAGGGCCAACGGATGTTATCGCTACCGCCTACACTTGGACCCCATCACGTGAAGTTTCACCTTATCTACCTTCCGCCTGCGGCTGCGTCTGCATCGTTTGACAAACTGACAGACGCGCCTTCAGCTACTTCAATAGCTTTGTTCTAATGTACAGTAAGTACCCTTTGAATTTGACGTATTATAAAATATATTTGGGATGTAAAGAAATAAAGGAATATTTTTTCCCATTACATATGGCGTCATACGTTTTATGATATTTTGCCAGCGTCAAGTTTATGGTGTATTAAGTCAAAAGTAAATACTGTATGTGATATAATAAATTACAACCGACTTTAATTCGGCAGGCGCCAATACAATTTATTTCAGTCTATATATTATATTGATTTACAAAACAAACTTCTAAACCGATTACGATTAAATTTGTATGGGAGCAAAACGTATACGGTGAAGTAAATTCTTTCGAATTCAACCATTTCACAGAAGATAGGTTTTTCATTTAATACAACGGGGTAACAAAAAAGAAGTTTAATATTCTTTTAAACAAATATT